>CM028920.1:1542500-2165000 GCA_016801845.1 Polydactylus sextarius
GTGCGTAAATGGCTTTAATGGGAAGTCTATGGCCCAATACTGTCAGCTGTGTATGAACAAAGAGGGAGGACAGTGATAAGTGATGAGTTGAGGATATAACAAGCAGGACTCAGACTGTAGACACTGGTCACATGCTCTGCACCTTAACAATCAGGCTACTTGAAAACAAGTTGAAGCTTTTAGTCACATAGCTGTCGACCAAGGTCAAACCTCAGACTATAGTGGAGTTAGTAAATCATGTGAAGTTGTTAACATCACAGGATATGTGGTTATATTGTTAGTGTAAATGCACCTTACACAAAAAGTTTTCCGCCATTTGTCCTTCAAGACTCATTGATTCATAACTACCCTTCTCTTTAACAGCTGTTTTTTCATTAGAACCTCGGGCCTGAAAGTGTTATAATACCTTCATAAATATCTTGAAAGTACATGCTCTTCAGGTATACTTGGCTGCAACTTGCACACTGTTGTGTGTGTATATATTACTGTATGCAGCCTTTTTAGGCACGACACATAATGAAAGACGTTCAGAAGTACATTATATTTGCAAATAACATAAGCCTTATGTTGTGGTGTTAGTGATAATTTGATGCTGAGAGGAAAGTCAGACACAGTCCCTCCTGACCTAATGTATTTCACAGACATACTTTTGTGTAACGATGAGTCAGATCCATACTTTTTCTGGGTATAGAAGTGTCATCTGATTCAGAGTTTCTGCATTGTGTCACGACATTTTGCCTATTGTGCCTGTGTCAGTTTCCTGTGGCCGCTCCAGCTTCTTAGCACAGTCTAAAGTCTGGTTTTTTTTTCCTTTTGGTTTAAGTCTGTTTGTCTCTTTATCACTACCTGTCTATGTAGCAGAGGTGGTGAAACCATTTATATTTATTTTTCTGATGGACAATCAGGAGCAGATCAGAATGAGGCTTCTTACTAAAATATAATCAATTATACTTATCAAACAGAAGGAAAGAAATAAAGGCCGTTTACAGTTTAGTCACTGTTTGAGGAATCACAGCAGTATAAAGTTAGAAGTTTAAATTGAAAATAGACCAGATACATTCAGCCGGGGACGCTTCATGTAATGATAAGGAAATATCTGGTTTAAATCATAAATCCGATGACATGTAGGAGGCAAAACAATAAGACACTAGCACACCCTGGAGCAAGATGATAGCTATCTACTTTCAGCAGGTCCAGTAAGAAGAGCAGTTATCAACAAAACCAAATCAACCTGGAGAACAACACAGAAAACACTGCCTTTCAAGGGCAGTAAGAAGAACAGTGTTTTAACTGGTGAAAGACAGTGTTCTTTATTCCATAATGCAAACATTGTGTACTATAGTCATTTACTATACATTTTAATTATACTCTTTCAATACATAATAATGTAGTTGTACGTAGTGAGTACACTTACATAATAGTTTAACTTGTGCATTTGTATTTGTGCATTTGTGTTAACCCATCATTCATGCTGGCCTACATAACAGTAGCTGGGTGAGAAGATAATGATGAAAACAGACTTCAGAGCAGAGACTGTCCCAACAACAAGGAGTGTGTTTGCTGCAAGAAGTACACAAAACCAATGGCATCTTGTCCAAAGGGTCAAAGGTCGAAGGTTGTGACAAAGTCATGAACTTAGACTTCTCCAAGATGAAAGCACTTTCAGACACAGAATCTTTTAATATGTCACATACCAGTGGAAAATGCCTTTGTCTTTGCACACATTCATTCACTTTACAAGTATTGTAATATCTGCAGGCAAGTGTACAGCTCTGTAGTTGAAACCCTGCTCCCTGTGAGTCAGTTTGACATCAGAAGTTGAAACCTAACCTGACAGAGGCTTGATAGATGTTTGTTCATTGTCCTAGCATTGTCCCAGTGTTGAGCCTGTGTGCTAAACAAGAATATTTCTCATATAGCTTTCAGTCTCGCTTTAGTCTCTCCTTTAATCAGCAGCTTGCTAATTAGCTCTTGGTATGCTAATGCGGCCTGTGCCTTTCTTTTTCCCACTTGTTATGCTAACCTATTAGCTCGTATTAGCATCAGGACTGATTAGCTGCAGCTCAGCCCCTGCGGAGGGGCCCAGTCAGCCTCACTTGCAGTTTTATACAGCAGTAATACACACTATAAAGTGGATGCACCTTGTAGTGTGGAGCACAGAGCTCCTGTTCATCCTCAGGCAGCTGTGAAATTCTGTTGTTATTTGGTCACGCTGGGTAAAGGAATATTTTTGTCTTGATGGTGGCAAGATGAAAAAGCAGCCCATCAGGTTCAGTTAAGACTGTGATTGTCTGAGCCAAGTCTGTGTTTAGTAATTGTTGATATAGTTAAGTCTGGACCAAAGTGGTCCATGTGTTCTATGTATGGTTTGCTTAACTAAACTAAACTTAGTCAGCTGGTACCAGTTGTCCTTATAGGAAACAGAAGAAGAAAGGAAATGGCAGCCAGGTCCTTGTCCCTTGCTGTCGCTCTGCTATGTGATATGGAAAATATAAAACATGATGAAGCTGTGTGATTGGACAGGAGAGGCCAATAACTGACCAAAGCTTTAATGGGCAAATTATTTTAATTTTGATTTATGGTAATTGAACTCTAAGTGGAGACCAGTCATTATTAATGATGAGGGGATAATGCCATTCTATCTTTCCCTCTCTCTCTCTCTCTCTCTGTCTCTCACTCTCTCTTTACTTATTCTCCATAAGAACCAGAATGATCCAGCTGGCACATAATGGCATTCTGCTGAAAATGCACATTTTAATAGCAAAAGAAGACTGTGGTCTTCTCCATAACCCTCTACATATACACCAAATCAGTAACAACGGTGAAACTACCTGCCTAATATTGTGCACATTTGGGACCCATCAGGACATAGACATAGGGCCTCTGGGGGGTCTTGTGGTGTCTGGCAGTGGGTCATTAGCAGCACATTCTTTGGGTCCTATAGATTGTGGGTGGAGTTTCTATAGATCTAGCTTGTTCCATGCTATAAATGCTCAATTGAATAGGGATCTGGGGAATTTGTCGTGTTCTCCCATCCATGTTTAAGCAGTTTTCGTGATACGGTGGGGTACATTTTCTTGCTATGTGGGACATTATTGTTGGAGAATGCAGTTGTTATGTAGTTGGCTGCTGCTTGGATGTTACAGTGGTGCAGTGAACCAGACGTTTTAATTTCATCTCATCAAAAGTCACACTGACTAAACTGGTTGCACAATTCAGACATCATTTCCTGATGTAACTCAAAAGCATACCAACTGAAAAACAGATGTTACAGATTTTACATTACTCAACATTAGTATTTACAATTAGATACACAACATCATGTTGAACAGGAACCTTACTTCCAAACTGTGTGACACCACTGAAACAGCAGCAGCACTCCTTAGCTCATGGTTTTTGAGTATTGTATAATCTGAACACTGCAGGTGGACTATTCCCAGCATCCTGAGCGTCTACTGACAGAGTGCTGCCTTTCTGATGAGAAGTCAGAAACATTGGAGTATGATGATGGCGAAGCTGTCGTCTATGATGAAGAAACTACTACGACGCTACTACCAGCACTGCCCCCTGTAAACACACGCACCAAACTGTAAATTCTTCCAACTTTGTTCACTTTGTGCTGGACACTGGAAAATTTCCTCACACTCATTTTTGTTGTATTTAATACTTTTATTTTATATTTATTTCTAAATGGTTGTATTTTGTGCTCTGATCATCAGTTGCTGTAGTGTTGGACACTGTTGGACACATTAAAGGAATTAGAATGTGAATTACTGACCCCATGTCTCTGAGATTATTCCAATTTAGTCCAATTTCTCCCTCATCTCCCTCTCCCATCCCCCGATCCATCCATCTCTTCTGCCTTCACCTGTTCATTTCTTCTATTCAGGGCTCCATCTTCCCCTCTCTCATTTCCTAAAGCAGGCAGGAAGGCAGCGTTCACCTCCTCCTCTTCCCTCATCACAGAGGCTAGGATGACGGAGACAGGGACAGTTGCAGAGGTGTGGGACAGAGATTGGTAGGACAGGGGGGGATGAGTGTCAGGATGGAGATGTGCTGTGTGTCTCTTTGTTTGGAATGGAGTGATGGGGAGCAGACAGAGATGCTGGGAGAGGAGTGGAATTGAGTAGATGATGGATGTGCTCTGCATTCTATTTCTTTTTCACTCAAACAAAAGACAAAAGTCTTTTGTTTTCCCTTTTCAGTTTTTAACTTTTAACTCTTATCCCTTCTATCTTTTTCTTGATGTCTTTTTCTTTTCATCATTTCATCATTTTCCATTTTTGAAAATAATGTTTTAATTTCTCAATCTCGTCTTTTCTTGCTTTCCTTTCGTCTCCTCTTTGTCTCTGTCCACATCTCTTTAAGTCCTCCGCTTTTATGTTTTTCTCCTTTTTTTGCACGTGTCTCCTTTTTCTCTCTGATTTGACAGTTTTCTCACCGTATCTGTCTCTTTCCTCCTTTCTCCTGCTCCCATGTTCAGTTCAACACCATCAACTCCCTCTCTCTCTCTCTCTCTCTCTTTCTCTCTCTCTCTCTCTCTCTGCCTCTGTGTGTGCCAGTGTCTCTCATCCTCTCAGTGGTGGTGACAGTGTGACAGCTGTGTGCCAGCCTGATCACACTCGGCCTTTGATCACTCTCTCAGATCACCACCGTGGATAATGAGGGGAGCAGGAGGACTCAGGAGCTGCTGAGGCTGTGGCTCCGTTCACTGCCCTCTTTACCTCCACCACTCTTCTATCACCCATTCACTCACCTTCTTTCTTCAAGCCTCCTCATCCTTCTTCTTCTACTTGGTGACTTGTCACCCTGTTTGCATTTCTTTCTCTTTGCTTTTTCTTTGCTTCAAGGAATGTTTGATATGGGTTTGAGAGAATTTTGAAATGAACACGAAAATAAATACACGCATATAAAATGTTGCTTCTGTCAGGAATAAGTGTCATGTCACTGTGAAGTGAACAAATTAAATTTCATTTCAGACTGTGAAGACAGTTGATCTCTGACAGTAGAACCACTGCTTGTGTGAAACAGTAGAAAAGAGACATTTAATGGCTGAGCTCTTAACACTTATTGATCCCTATTACCATTTCTAACTGCAGCCTTTTTCTTCCATTCCTCTAGTTGTTCTTATAATTTCTTTTTTTGTTGTTGTTCTTTTTCTCCACATTTCTTCTCTTCATTTTCTTGTCTTTCTATCTCACCACACTTATTCCAAACAATGTGCAATACCTATCACCTTTCACCTCCTTTGTGGCAGTGTCTTTGGCAAAAATGAATTTTCGTTCCCGTCCAAATGCAGGTATATGCACGTATAGGAAGAGAGAGAGAGAGAGAGAGAGAGAGAGAGAGATGCTGTTAATATTGATCTTGGTTAATTAGATTCCTATTGGAGTGCGGTGGGGGATTGAGTGTTGAGGCTTGGTGTTTGAGTCCAGGCAGAGGAACGAGGAGACTGAATTAGAAGGAATTCCATTTTAAACAGCAGCTTGTTTGGACACAGAGTGGAGATATTAGTGATTCTCTTATCTTATGTATTCAGATCACTCAGCACACACTGATCCCTCTCTGTTTAATTAGACCTCCTTCTATTGCTGCTGTGCTTTTCTTAGGCTTGGCAGTATGTGTGTGTGTTTATCTGTGTGTGTGTGTGTCTCTGTTCCTATGACCATGTGTGATTACACTGAACCACGAACAGTGCTCCACATGGTTCTGTAGGACCTGTTTCCTGAATTTTGTCACAGTTCTCCCCTCTTTGTATTAGGAGACATGACTGCTGGCAGACACTGACACTCACAACATTACATGCACAACCAGCCTGTGTCAGACACTATGGTATTTTGCTTGTAAAGTTTATACTTTGCACTTGCTGCTTTGTGTAAATGTGAGCCAAGCATGTGGTAGCAGTGTAATGCAGATATAGGTCAGCAGCGTCAGTGATTGTTCACATCAAACATCAGATTGTAGAGAAACAGTATCTTTGACATGATTGTTGGATGGAGTGTTTCTGAAGCTGCTGATCTCCTGGATTTCCACACAAAGTCTCTAGAGTTCAGACTCAGAAACATGCAGTTAGCAGCAGTTCTGTGTTGATGAGAGAGATCAGTAGAGAATGTTCAGACCGGAGCTGACAGAAAGGCTACAGTAACCCAGATAATCACTGTTTACACCTGTAAAGCATCAGAGTGAGAACAGAGTCAAACTTGAGACCACAACAGCTGAGACCTTATTGGGTTCCTGTGATCCAAGAACACAAACCTGAGGCTGGTCTGGGCACTGACTTACCAACACTGGACTGATGAAGGCTGGAAAAGCTGGATGTGATGGATCTGGATTTGTGTAAAGAGCAGCAGATGGTGGGATCAGAATTTGGATCCAGGGAGCCGACCTGTTTTGTGTTTATTGTCTTTGACACTATTTTCGTGTTCCTCTTTGTGCAGATTAACTGTAGCCCCCAGCTGAAGGCCTCAGTCGGTCTTGTCAGTCTGCCCATTGGCCTGTCACTACCTTGTCTTGTTCATGTGTGTGTGTTTGGCAAAGTGAAGATTTCTGCGAATAAACTGCACTCTAAACATTTTTGCTTCGTCTGCAGAGCAGAGTCAGATCGATGCCTGAGACTGCTGCCACCATCTCATTTTTAAATACCTGATATTGCTCAGTCAGTGTCATCAAGCTGATGAGCATCATATACTCTCTATTGCAGAATAGTGGAATGTTGGATTTAGATTCAACTCCAAATAAAAAAAAATAAAGAGCAGTGAACTATTATTTTACTGTTGTTTTGATAGTAACAATCTGAAGAAGGTGTTAAAATCCATATAATATTGACACACACAGAGAGAGAGAGAGAGAGCAATGATACATCCCTACAGTACTAACATCTGCACCACAACAGAATCAAACCAAATCCAAAAATAAAAGCTTTAAACATTTGAAGTGTTGAGTTTCATTAAGTCCATAATGATTAAAAATGGGGAAAAAACTGAAATGAATTAACAAAGGAGAACAGAGTAGTAATTGTGCTATGATTATGTTGCAGTGATGGTGTGAATGTGTATTTTGATGAATTTATCAAGTCATCATGGAGACCTGGAGGATGTGAAATAGGAGCAGGTCAAAAAACTGTTTTCACTCGCTGGAATTGAAGAGTATGTTTTCTGACTTTACTATGTTAACTGAAGTGTGATGCAGTGCATTGGTAGGGCAGCAGGACTCTCTCTCTCTCTCTGTCTGTGTGTATGTGTGTGTGTGTTACTGCTCTGTGATATGCAGCTCCAATAAAAAGTACATCACTGAACCACACAGCTGCACCGGTGACATGTTAAATAAACTGCATTCATATAACTCTGTTCTGCTCCTCATTAACTGACAAACACTACTCAATCACATGGCATCTCTATATGCTGCTACACATGTGTGTCTCTGTAAACTCACACACCATCAGGGTTCGGTATCTTGCCATGTGGATCAGAGGAGGCAGGGATGAATCACCAACCCTCTGATTGTAGACAACCTGCTCTACCTCCTGAGCCCTGGCCATTTGACCTGTTTGTTCCTGAGGTGGGAGTCTATATTTTGGCACAGGATGTGTGGTGCACAGGTGGGAGCAGAGGAACAAAGAGGGGAAAAGAGACAGAGGCAGAAAGAGGCAGCTCAAAGGCAGCTGTAGGTAATTTGGTGGAAAATGGGTCTTAAACCAAGAATAAACTACCAGATCTGTCTCAGCATAGGGTCATTCTGCTGCCGGTCTGATAACTTTCTCAAATGAGCAAACAAAATGTTTAAAAGTGCAAATGTTAAATGCTAACGAGGTGTTTAGTAGATGTTTGTGTACGTCCAGTCACAGGTGGTATAAGAGATATGATGCTGACAATAATCAGCTCTTGGTGACAGATGATCAGAAATCTTGTTAGTGATAAACATGAGGTTGGAAAATACACATTGACAGTCAAGTAAAGAAAAAGAAAATCTGCGAATACTTTGAGAAAGGACACATGTGTACACACGTTTCTATTGTTCAAAGGAGCTTGCAGGACGCTGGCTTCATCTTAAAAGGAGACACCTGTTGAAAATGACAGATAAAAAGAAAAATGTACATTTGAACATTTGGATCAAAACAAAACGTGTTTGTGAGGCACAGGAAGAGTGAGTGCAAGAGTTCTGCATGCGTGGACTCTACTGTGAAACATGGAGGGGCAGTGCGATGGTCTGGGGTGTTTTGCTGCTGACAGAGCTGGTGATAATCATAAACTCTTTGGTGTATTAAACCAACATGACTTTACAGCAAACTGCAGTAACATGCTGTTCCACCAGGACTCCAGCTGGTTGGATGTTCTTTCATTTTTCAGCAAGACACTGACCCAGAAACATGCTTCAAAGTTTTGGGAGAATCATCTAGCTAAGAGGGAATGTGATGGACAACTGAACATATTGATCTAGTCTCCACAGTCACCAGATCTCAACCTCACAAAGCTAAAATGGGATCAACAGATCAACCACCAAACCACAGAGGTGGGTTTGAAGATTTTCTGTTTGTATGATTTTATCACAGTTGTAACATCGCCACACCCATGAAAGTGCAGGATTGTAGTTGAGATTAAAATGAAGGCATACATTTTAAGTGATATAAAAAATGGATAGAGACTGTGACTTTTCTTCTTTCCAGAAAAACACACTACGGCCACTAGTCAATGATATCCACCCAGAAAACAGTTTCCTCTTCTCAGTAACATACAGTAAAAACAACAGTGACCAATTATTTTAGGATATTTTATTTTCCTTTTTTTTTCCTTTCATTTTTTGCCTTAAAAATGAAACGAATCCTGATAATAGGCTGAGAGCTACTGACATAGGAGGGAGGAGCATGCCATAGCATCTGTTGACTTTTAAAATATAGAAAACACACACACACGCGCGCACACACACACACACACACTGTCTGTTTGTTGCATATCACAGTGTTATTCCCCTCTGATAGCTCTCCAATTGACTTCATCTGTCTCTCATCAAGCTTCCGTTAGACCTGCTGCTTTGGACTATCTATGTGTGTGTGTGTGTGTGTGTGTGTGTGTGTGTGTGTGTGCGCCTCATTAAATCATCAGACAACAAACCTCCACATCCCAATTCAAATGCACGCCTCTGTGCTGCGTCGTTATCACCTAACGAACACACCTCCTCGTTGTAGGTTCCAGCATGGAGCCTCACTGTGAGTGCTGACATCTCCTTCTGATTTATGAGAAAGAGGATTATTAGTTTATATCCTCACAGCTCAGTGTTCAAAGTCAAGATTCTTTCCAACAACCGAAGCTATGTTATCACTATTTATCTGTCCTGCAGCTCTGCGTTTTCTTCTCCTCCTGCATGTGTATCTTCACTCTTGCAACACAGCAGCTCCCTGTGCAAACCATCATCATCATGAAATGATTATTTTAAATAATGTGTTTTCTAACATAGTTCTATAAGGTGCATCTGCAGCCTGACTGACTGGCCAGTATTGTATTGTGATAAAATGGTGCATGACTGCAGAACATGGCAGTTCAAGTGTGTCGGTGATAATCCCTGATGTGACCAGATATTTTAGTATAAATTACAACATGCAACGAAATAAGAGTTGACAGCAGCATCTCTGACCAACTTATAGGCACTGCAGTGCTTGACACTAAAGCAATGTGTTTTAGTATGTAAACATGCTAGCATTTGCTAATTAGCACAAAAGTCCAGCTGTAGTTGATGAGTAGCAATAGCTCTGCAGCTGCATGGTAATAAACCACTGTTCATCCATCCATGTTCAGCCTTTTACCCACGCATTAGGTCTCATCAGCAGCAGGTCAATGATATAGTCCAGGTGTCCTCTACCCAACGAAAGTTCCCTAGCTCCTCCTGGATGATCCTGAGGTGATCCCAAGCGAAATAAGATGTATCAACTCTGCAGTATGTTCTGAGTCTCCTACCAGTTGGATGTGCCCACACAAACTACCATACCACCTCTGTGGCCACTGCATCGGATCAATTCAAATTTTGACCTGATGGTTACCTCATGGTACTAGAATTAAAGTGTAGTGGTAAAGGGAATGATCCATTGGGGTCACGAGTATTTGACGTAGTCTTTAATGGAAATACATTTTATGTTTATAGAGGTGTTCAGGTCTAAAGTGGTATGTTAATGTCACAAGCTGCCCTATGTGTTGTTAGAAAATGTGTGGCAATGCAGGCTAATATTGAAACAGCTACAGAGCACACACACACACACACACACACACACACACACACACACCCTGTTGAGGTTAACACAGTGAATCAGACAGTAATCAGCAGCCCTGGTGGTTTCCTTTTAAAACCAGCCTCTGATTATATGTCAGCTCACCCATGAAAAAATGCCCATATCAGTTAATGAATGTTGGAATTAATTGATTTGCCAGAATGCAGATCTGGCTGCTGTGGTTCAGGATTAGACTTGTTAATTTATCAGCCAACAAAGGGATAGAGGGGAAAGAGGAGGAAGCCGTGATGCAGCAGAAACACTATCAGTACTTGAAGAGGCAAAGCACTGACTCTGTGTGTTTTCCCATGTGTTATCCTGTGTTCACACACACACACACACACACACACACATACGCGCAACAACTAACATGAGGTCAATGGGGGAAAGCTGCTGAAACAGCTGTTTCTCTTCTCCCTCGGGGGTCTCTTACAGAAAGCCATTTTAGAAACTAAATAAACAGGTCTGTTAATGGCCTCTGCTGCCTTACCATATTTCTACTGTCAATTACCTTGAATGTCGGAGAGGAAAGGGTCACAGGGCAGCTAAGTACATCAGGGAAAGGGTATGTGTGTAGTTTCTCTCTCAGCTGAGATGATCCTCACTCAGACATTCAGTGATCAAGGTGCTTTATATAACTCATCGGTTCACTCTGCAATGTGTTTTCAAGACAGCACTAATATTTATATACCAAATGTACTGACTGCCAAAGCTTTGTGTCAGCAATGACCTTTTATCTCAGTATCTCAGAACACAATAATCATTAGCACTGGGTAAACCTCAGTCAGGTTAGAGAGACACTGAACAAAGTGAAGCCTCACTAACAGCTGCAGAACATAGGTGAATGTAATCCGGTGTGTCCATGTGACATGGAGCTGATGGAGCCTCAGACTGTGTCATAATTAGTGACAGCACTGCGGCACATACTGCTTCCTCCTGATGGAGGCCGAATTCCCGACACAATCAACCAATCAAACCTCCACTAGTAAACATTTTGGTGCGATATTTGGTAAACGCTACAGTGTTTTCTTGAGTGATCTGTGAAGATAACTTACTTAACCTACTTTTCAAGTGGAAACATCCAGTCTTACAGAATTATAAACCACCGTCTGGTCAACATTCAGACTTGTGGATCTGTGACTCAGACTGAATGTGTAGTCCTCGCTAATGTAGACATTCTGCTTTTTAAAGCAGTGCTGTATTTCTCGGTCTGAATCCCATGAATCCTCTGGGTGAACCCCAGTTGAATTTCAGAAATACATAGAATAAAGTTTTTCCTCCAGAAGTTGGGTCTCAGAGGTAATTTTACTTTTTCAGTGTATAGGTGTTGAGTTTGAAATGGCTCCTTTACTGCAGACATAACCTACCTATCCCTCACCTCTTTGCCCAAACTCTGCTGAAACTAGCTAATGTTTTTGTTAGTTCCTTTTTTCATTGTCCAAACAGACAAGCACTATGTGTTTTACAGTGATTAGTTTGAGAAAAGAACACTGGTATGTTGTCTGAAAGGCCTGTGTGTCATTGGGTGTCTGACTGAAGATATTCAGGCACCATGTTAGTGTGTGCTTTGTGCATCTCATTGTGTTGATAAAGATAATGGCGTGCTTGTGAAAGAACAGTGTGTGTGTGTTTGTGTGTGTGTGTGTGTGAGTCTATATCAGCTAAAACGATGATTAAGGGGTCTTGCCCTTTAAATAGACAATCCTGTTGACCCAATTTAGAGTTGCAATCAATCCAGCACTCGCCACATTCATTGAGATGCCAAGCATTGATTTTCTCTTTTCTGCTGGCCCTGCCTGCCTTCACAAAGCAGCGTGGGTGGTGGGGCGTGGGGGATGTCCTAAGGAAACCATCCACTACTCCATAATACGTACATGCATGCATTTAAAGGAGTGTTTAAATTAATCTAAGTGGCATGTTTCTCATTCTAACACACGTGTCAACATCTTGCAGAACAGTTCATATCTTCACCTTCTGTTTTACATCCAGCCAATAAATGTCACAACTACATTTAAAAGCCTTTGTTCACCAGACTCTAGTCATTTCGATTTTTTATGTTAATGACTCCAAACAAGTCTCATCATCAGGAACATAAATCTGTCGGAGTGCTCAGCTGCTGTTTTCATTTTTTACTTTTTTTCATTTTGATCAAAATGCCATTTAGGACAAACGCACACAAATTCACACACAATGAATATGCACAGCTGGATGACTCTGTGTTAGGTTTGGTTTTAATATAATTTCACTCAGATTAATATTGGACTCCAGTCCAGGTGATAGCATCTCTGTCTGGAACACTCTGTCCTCAACTTTCTTACAATTAAAGCTCAGCCACAGCCTCAGTTGCCTGTATAACCCTCAGACCCAGACATGACTAATAATCTAACAGACAGTGATGAGGCAGGCTGGGGTTCATACAGCCTGAGCGCACATTGTGCTTGTTTTGGAGCTTTGCTGGTTGCAGCTGTTGTTCGGTGTTTATTAAGTGTGGAAGCCACGACAGGTTTATATGACCACACATGGTGCATGCATGATGGATCATACATGATGTAGCCTGGTGTTAAACAGGTGACTCATTATAATATTCCCCCAAGGGATCATTTTTACACCTAGTAATGGTCTCTCTGCTCCCCTCACTCGCTCTGTTACACTGTCACACACACACACACACACACACACACACACACACACACACACACACAGACCTCTGTCACAGTGAATGGCTTTTCATCAGCAGTGATGGTTTCATACGTAAAATCAATGACACAGTCCTTTTGGGCGTATTTCAGAGAGGCATTGAGCTACTTTTTTACCTGAGAACACACACACACACACACACACACAAACACAAACACACACACACACACACACACACACACATAAAGAGAGAAAGAGAGAGAGAGAAGTACTTCAGTCTAAGCTTTCAGCATTATAGATGTGTGATCCACACTCCACTGTGTAAGCTCCATTTACCTGGCTGAGGTGCTGTCTGATGGTCATGGTATCTATTGAGAGTGTATTCTGTATGCGTATTGTCTGTGTGTGTCTGTTAGGCCCACATCATTCAGCAGTGTTTCTCCAATGAAGTCAGAGTGAACTCCATCAAGTCTCTCTCCTGGAGTGTGAGATGTCTTTTTCCACACATAGCAATGGATGGAGGGAGGGGAGGTATCAAAACTTGTTGAATTTTTTACTAGTCTACGTCTACTAGTCTACGTTCCACTCCCCTATAGCAAGAAGTGAAAGTGTGTGTGTATGAGCGAAATAGAGAGATTCAAGTTTGACAGCTACCACAGTGGGTATCTCAGAACTTCACATCTTGGGTCTTCAACTATGAGTCATGGTCGTTTCATGCCAGCTGCACACACACATAGTCACAGAGTCACACAGTTACACACACACTCCCACATACACACACGGTCAGTGTGTCAGAAAGTGAGGAAATATAAGACAGAGAGAACAATGGTATTCTTGTCTTCCATGGCAACAAGTGAATGTCCAGTTCAGTTCACATCTGTATGAAGCAGTTGAATCTGGCTGTGGCTCGGTTCAGTACGTTACGTATGGTACATTTTAATCATATTACAACAAATGAACATTCATACTCTTCATACAAAAAAATAAAAATAGATGGATGGATGGATGGATGGATGGATGGATGGATGGATGGATGGATGGATAGATAGATAGATAGATAGATAGATAGATAGATAGATAGATAGATAGATAGATAGATAGATAGATAGATAGATAGATAGATAGATAGATAGATAGATAGATAGATAGATAGATAGATAGATAGATAGATCCCAAAGGTAAATTAAATCACATACATTGCTTAAAATTCAGTAAATTTAAGTTATCTTATTTATGTATTATGTTATTGGCCTTTGACTGTGTCTGTTTGTTCTGAGTTTATAAAGAAACATGACAGAGCCTGTTGAGCTGGACAGTTTGTGCTGCAGCCTAGTTTATCCTTGTTGTGTTCATTTGCCTCATTCCTTAATTAAATGTTGGTCTAACACAACTGGATGATGAGGTTGTTCCTAATGTCAGTCTAACATTTGGTGATAATCTCAGTTACAGATGGTTAATGTGGGAGCATTGCTTATATAATGTTTATCTGGCAGCAGATGTTTGACCTGAGCTGCTGACTTCACCTGCACCAAACTAAGTGCTGACTTCAGTTTGCTTTATATTAAAGTAATGAAAGGACAAAAAGAGCCATAACATTTACTGAGTCCTGTTTTTTGCTGCAGCATCAGGGACATCATCATTTCATCAGCTCTGTGTGTGATTGCTATAGTGTCCTTTTATATTTGTATCTGTGATGTACATTACTGCTACATGTCCATAAAGATATCTATAAAAAGTGATGGTTTTGTCTCCCGTCACTTTTAGTCAGCTTCACAGCATCTCTGGTCAGAAGCTGTTTCAGCAACAAATAATGTGCATTTTTGTATCTTTATTTAAAGTCAGCAGCCTTATTATTCTCTTATCATTTTATCTCATCCTCCTTCAGTCACTCATTCTGCCTCCCTGCGTCCATGTTTCATAATCTCTCTCTTTCTCTGTCTCGCCCTCTGTGATTGATAGCTGTGTCAGTAAGTCTGGCCGTGGGTTGAACTCTCCAATCTCCGCACCTTTAAATCATCCAACATACACACACACACACACACACACACACACACACACACAAACACAAAAAATAAAAAATCTAAAATAGTGAATCAACAATCTTACTAACTGTGTAGTTACTCAGAGTCTCAGGGTACGTGCGCAGAGGCTGCTGCTGACGCCTGTTAAAGGCTCCAGTCATTATGAGAGATTTCATCATTTTAAAGCTCTTCATCAGTCATGGAGCTATATTCATCAATCAGCTGCACAGATATGGAGACAACATGCAAACAGGCAAAGAAACACACAGAGCTCCCATTAGACGTGTGAGCACAAGCAGGGAAACACACACACACATACACGCACACACTCACACTGTCATGGGAATAGTCATCATTCACTCCATGATAGAGACACCCCTTTCTTTTATCAATCCATCCCCATTATCCCTCACTCAGTATCTGTGGCCTCATCTGCGTGCGTCATGTATCACTCGTCCACCCGGCTGACAGGCCATCCCTCTGTCTGCCGTGATGGAGGAGGCTCTGGTGGACAGCTGGATCCCTCAGCAGACACATGATGTTCTGATTGTTCAGCTGCAGGCCTACAATTGTGGTCCCAATGGATCATGGTCCTGTGGTTTGGCTGTTGAAACCTCAGGTAGAAATGAACAGTCCTCAGTAAGAAACACTTAAAGATCACAGACAATACATCTGTATCCTGAACTTTGCTTAGAGTTGGTACCATGGACATGTGTCTTGGCACCATTACTAGTTGTCAGAGCTTTGTGTAAAAGAACATACTGTATGTCCACATTTTTGATGGAGCAGCTTCTTGTGCAGATTGAGATACAAATCTTAAGAAATGAACCACGGGATCACATGAGGTGTGTAGATGTGGTTGATTCAGTCTCCATCTGTAGCTGTAGATATGTACACAGAAAGTGTGCTGTATATTCAGATTCCTCCCCGTCAGCATGGTGCTGCAGAACCTTATGATGCATTACAGGTCCATTGACAAACAGGATGAGCTATGAGCTGTGCATCTCTGTGAAGACTGATCATTCCACAATCTGTGCTCATATCAGATATGGAAAAGTGATTTTTAAATCCCTGCCAAGACACTGCAGGGTATAATTCCCTGTGATTTCATCAACGCAGGACAAAGTGATATTTGTGTAATTAAATATGGCAAGGGACTAACACTGTTGTATGAAAAGCAAAGAGATCTGAAGATGTCTTGCTGCTGAGGTCTGTTGATGGAGATGTGATCCATTGCCTGCAGACAACCACCCATTACACCACCACTACTTTATGAAACTATTATGCAGTTAGAGCTCAGCTCTACGCTACATTTGCTTCAACTTAACTGTGAATCCTGTTGCTGATGAGTGACTTCAGAGATTTTTATCTTATCAAACCTGACATTTGACCCTATGTATTGCCATTTTTTGGCATTGTTACTTTACTTCATTTAATCTCTACTGAAGTAGTTTTATTTTTTTTTAACAAAAATTATTATTGTCAATAACCTGAACTGATGTCATTAGCCCTGTCATCATTTATAATTAAGTTAAATATATTAAATAAATGCATTCAAAATATCTCTGTATTTTCCTAACAAAAAGGAATTCATATTATTAAATGTCCTACTTTCAATTGGACAGCTGTACTGCCACAAAGCTTATGACCATGAACACATAACCAACATCCAAAAGCTTGGACCATCCTACTGTGTGGACCTAGAGGTGAAGCAGCCTATATTCATTCTGAAATATTAAACGTGCTGTCCGTGCTGATGCATGCACAGCTACATTTCATTATGCATTTGATACTCAATTGTTATTGAATGAGTCCGTGTGTGTGTCATCAAACAGACAATTAAAACCAAGCAATAAGTCTAATTAAATTAGGTTTCCTAATGTCATTGCATCTTTGCAGACTTCATTACTTCACATGTTCCTCTTTGTATCCTCTTTCACATCTGGGTCATTGATTAATAACTGATTGACATCAGAGATGACACCCAGTCTCCAATCTTAATCCTTTATACCTGTCATTGTGTAACTCATTTTACTTTAAAATGTCTTTTAACATAAACCCAGTCAGATTTTCAGGCGTATTTGAAAACTTAGGCTTGACTGAATGTGACATATGTCAACATTTCTCAACTGACATTATGATGACCAAAAAATGTCTGTTGTCTAAACCTTTACTCTTGTATATGACGAGATACAATGTTGAATTGTAGTTTTATTTGACTAGAACTCACTTCTAGTTCTAAGACTAAATCTAAAACCATGTGATAAAATCATCTCTTCTACAGAACAGAGTCCTGAGTGAACAGATTGAGTCTCCCGTGGTGCACTGCTTCCATCCTACTCCTGCTGCCACACTTTTGTTTTATCTGCTCCTTGATTTCTTCTTCAATCCTCCCATCTCCATTCATCCATCTCTTCTCTCATTCTCTTTCTGTCCTGCAGCTACAATAGCAATGAGATATTTTGCATTAAGGCCCTGACTAGCTGGGCTAAATGGGGTGCTGTGCAATTAGTTTTGCAACTACTTATCTCATTAAAGTAAATGAATTATTGATTTAACGACACTCATGCTTTTAGAGGCAAGCATGCTGCTATTATGACTCTCTGTTGTTTGAAAGGACACTGTCCATCTCAGCATGAAAAACTCCCTCCTCTCATTTCAGCTGTCTGTCCGCACTGCTGTTATCCCACAGTTTCCCACCTTCACTTTCTTATCATCTGTCACAGATCACGTCACTGACTCTCTCCCTCTGGATAAACACTGTTATCATCACCCCATCATCATGACCGGGTTTCTGCTGCTTGTAACGTAAACGGAGATTACGATGACATGAATATACGATGTGTGGTGACCATTATAACAGTTCATAAAATCAATCAGAGCATCGTCGAATCAATGCAGCTGTAATTCATGCCGGTTAAATAGTTACATGGGTTTGATTGGACTTGGTTGTTGGCCTCTTGAGGGCCAATCATGGCCACTTCTTTATCTTTGATTTACTACTTGTGCCTAGCAGGAGTAAACAAATAAAATAGAAAACAAAGCGTTAACATTCTCAAACCTTTACTGACTTGATGCTGTGACTGAATTGCATGTTTTCACGACCCTCACGCTTATGTTCAGCATGGTGTTTATTTACAACTACACATACAAACATACAAACACACATTTTTCAAATTTTTTGTGCATAGAATAAGAACATTTCTGCCAATTATTAGTCTATGAGACCCAGTGAGTGCAGCACTGTGCCAGTACTTGGTACAATAACAAATCCAAGATGACCATGCTGAATTTATTTTCCATCCATCCATTATCTATTCAATCAATCAATCAATTAACCAATCACCTCACACACATGTGTATGGGTGTTGAGAGGAAGCCAAAGTACCTGCTCGTAATGAGCATCTCCACAAACTACATTATTAAATGTTCCTTAAATAAGAAGTGTAAAAACAGGTCACAATGTAGAAACTGAGACAATGAGATGGTGAAGCTGTCAAAGCTGTCTAAAATATCTGACATTGCTTTTGACACACTACCACCAACTGTTTCATTCAGTCCCAGTTACAAACCATCTTCATCACTTTCCCGCTGCTGAGAGCAGTCGTCATCCCAGTTGCTGCCCTTGATTCCTCACAAGCCTCCCCCTCCCAGGGTCCCTCACAAGCCTGTCTACTGGGCAGCTCTGCACTGCCACTAATCACCCTCACTGCCCATGATAACTTGTAATCAGCACTTTCTCTGTCAGCCAGTCACTCACTCATGCTTCAAGAGGCTACAGGGACCATTGAGGAAGGCAGAGGGCTCACATGGCTCAGACAAGAGGACAAAGTCAGTGCATAGTTGTTCATCATGTTGAAATGACAAACATCTCATCACTGATATTGAATATATGTACATCTAAATTAGTGTAACCTCATATCATCTGTATGATTGAGATCTAAAAAGGAGCTGAATCCCTTTTTTCTTTTCATGCATCACACTATAGGAAGCCAAAGTCATGCCCCTTCCGGTTGAACCACTGGGTCCTTAGATCGAAAAAAAATTACACTACAGTGAACGGAGAGATAAAAATTATTTTCCGATCCACTTGACTTCTACCCTGGATTGCACATATGTTGTATCTTGATTTAAATGATAACTATTAGTGTGAGTCAAGGCTATGTTTGTGGTGTAATTGTTGATTTATCTACTTCTAAAAATACATAACTGGTTAGACTACAAACCAAATAGTCATGTAGGTGACGTCACGTCACATCGCAAACTTTTCACTGAATTTCTTTTCCCTTCTCTTCCTGGCTGAAGAGAGAACGAGGAGTTGGTGGATAAAACTGACCAGATGAGATGAGATGTTTTCCTAGGTTAGCGTAGCTAGCTGTTAAGCTAACGTTAGCTGTCAGAGTTTCGATGGTGACGTAATTTAAAGAGATGAGCGTTGTAGTCCGCTACATGGTATCACACAAGACCTAAAATAATGTTTGCTGTCTGTCGCAAAACAGTGCTCTCTCCATGTCAAAAAATATTTTAATCTTTAAAATTCACAAACATCATATGTGAAAACCATGACACATTTTAAACAGGACCAGAAAATATTTTTTTCTCTCCTTAGACACTAGTTCATAATTTTAACATCAGAGGACCCATGAACCAGAAGTAGATGGGTGTGACTTAGGCTCCCCATTGCTACATGATCTATCCAGTGAATATAATAACAATGTGAATGTTAATGAACTTAGTCATAATATTCACTATTACCTCATGGTGTCCCTCCGAAAATGTCCTAAATCACTGTGAAAGTGAGTTCAGACCAAGGCAAGGAAAGAAGCCCATGGTTTACCTGAAAACACTGCTCTGTGGAAAATTAATGACGATTCAAACAAATAAATTCAACTTAATATCGTAATTGGACCCTACAACTATTAACACAAATTTAAATGATTCTGCACACCTTGCAATTTTGACCAGTCACCACAACTTTTCCACAAATTTTGACCAATCATTGTTATTTAAACTTCGAACCATATGTCAGTAGCGAAAGTAACGAAAGAACCCATTCACTGTAGTCGCGAGCGCGGGTCATCAAGGAGCGATGTTTAACACTCATTACATTAGGATTAGCTTTACAGCTACCAAGTGCTCCAATGTGTGGATCAATTATCACCGGCACCATATTGAAACCATGGTGGAGCACACTAGACTATGGAGTCCTATCATTGTATGGGAAACATTACCTGAAGAAAATCGAATAAGGCAATAAGGGTGAGGGATTGCTCTCTCCATCTTCAGCTACTGTCTTTCCATCTGTACCATCTGACTGACTGCAGGCAAGTGACAGGTTTTTGCTGATAATTTCTGGCCTTTGTGTCTCGGTCATATTAATCTAAACGATTAACGTGTTAACGCTGACAGCCCTAGTTTTTATATAACACACAAGATGGAGTTTGCAACTTGTGTGTTAAGTTAATGACATATAATGCCACGCTTTTATTGTGAAGCAACTTCCTGAGCGACTGTCATAACTTTTCTGTGAGACAGAAGTTTTGTGTTAAAAACGCTCCCTTGCAGAAAGAGAATAAAGTGCATGTGAGATGAGACAGATGCCATGGCAACTGATGTTGTTCTCAAAGCTGTAAGAAAGTGTAGCAAGTGAAAACTGTGTGATCTTTCCTCAATATGGCTAATGATGGTGCAACACCTTAATTTTACCTTCACCTTCAATTAATTTTTAGAGTATAATAAAGGGGAAAAAAATGATAAATTTATAGACAGTAATATTGTAATGTAATTGATTTCTTTAAAATAATAAAATAACACTAATTAGTAATCTATGATTCGTTCCTCATTTCTCACTTGCTTCATGTTTGTAGCCTCTCTACTCATGTTTGGATTTGTCAGGACCTTTGTCATGTCCAGTCTGCATACTGTCCCAACATGTTTTTATTTCCCATTTTAACTATCAGTGAGAGTTGCCGTGTCCTTCACGGCTGTTGATGCAAAAAGGGCATATGAGCAAAGGAAGCTGTGAATATTGACCTGGGACCAGACTTGCATCTACACTAACTGGAAATGAAAATACACACTAAATGAAAGAGTATAAAGAATTACTTCACTAAACCACTGGGTTTATAATGCTGCAGAGAAAGGATGTGAACCAGACTCCCTCAGGGCCCAGACCCCAAGGAGGCCCCAAAAATCCCCAGGTCAGATACTGTTGGTCAGTGAGCTGTAGATAAAACCAGTTTAATTATTTTACTCAGTGGTGGATTTAGGTATGAGAGACATAGGCGACCACCATCTTGTATGGGTTCAGTTCAGTTTTATTGTTTAGCACTAAATCACAGAATATCACATGGTAATTTCCAATATCACAGAGAAATCCCGATAGCTCCCACAGGGAGCAGACAGCAGAGAGTATGAACGTGTAGCCTGCATGTTGCATCAGTGTTATAATGTCACCATGAGGCTGGTGAGTTACGACAGCTGCATGGTAGGTGCATATATAAAGAGCCCTGTGCAATTCCAAGCCAACTTTTTACCATTCTCTTTCCCCTTTTCTGATACTCTTTACTACAGCTATCTAATAACATATATACAATATATACACTACATGACTGATGACTAAAGGAAGGCTTTACATGGCTGTTGTGATATTTGTTCTTTTTTATTGGGAATGTGATAATATTCACAGGCCACAGAATGTGTTTTAAGTGGATAAAAGAACCAGTTTTTTAGCTGTGAATCATATAAATTACATTTCATTTCTATCATTTTAGTAGTAGTTTAATAGTCCTGTTTTTTTTTTTTTTACATACATATGAACACGCCTATTAAATGTAATGAATGTTATGATTCAGCTATCAAATTTCTTACTATGTTGCCTCTGTGTTTTTGAGCAGTGCAGTGAGAAATGTAACCCTTATTTGAACACGGTTATTTCACAACTTTAAAAAAAAAAAAGAAATGGCAGTAAGACTCAGCAGCAGCGACACAGCAGAAACTCTCACCTATCATATGATCCTGCTGCGATATGATGTGTGTGAGTGACACAGTCAGTAATGTGTCAGAAACATCAAGCGTGTTTTATATGAGTGTTCTCACTTCAAACATGGTTAGGACTGTGTTGCTTGGAAACAGCTGAGCAGTAGCCTCACTCCCTAGCCCCCCAGCAGAGCCATGACCAGGCTGACTGTGTGTTCTGACTCCTTTCATTTCAGTGACCAACTGGTTCATTCCACCAAAACAAGCATGGTATGTTCAGCAGTCATGTTAGATAACATGGCTTTTACTGAAGATAGAAAACACGATGCTCTCACGCAGGATGCATCATTTTCATACACACCCTACACAGCTGTGTTACCTGTATCATTAGTGAACACATGTGTGAACTCTCCCTCCCTGGTCCTAGAAGTGATTAACAATAGAAGTAGCCAATAAACAGGTCTCTGACCCCCATCCCCCATCCTTCACCTGCCCCAACCCCCACCCTCCATTCCTTCTCTCACTGGGACCCCTGCAGGAATCCAAGGCCTTCATACTTGCAATTAACCTCATCCACAGGGCAGACTCATACACACACCTGTGGTGATTAGCCAGCGCTAATGGCTCTCTAGTACACACTAAATACTCTCATAACTCATGAAAAGACTTTATGACCCCGCACCGACTCGCAGCTTGCGGATCATGAATCAAAAGGAAGTGTGAAAATAAGCAGCTCTGCCTTGATTGTTAATCAGGGTGGAGTTTGGCTCATTCCAACTGCAGCAGCTCACAAACAAGATGATGATAGAGTAGCCGCACACACACCACAACTATAACATATTGTTCTTTATGTTGTGTGTTGGGGAGCAGCCATGGAATAAAAAATATGATTCTGGTAATCACCAGCTGACCTCTTCACCTTTACACAAGAGGGTCAAAGGTCAGAGTTGGTTTCACAGCAGCTATGGCAAGAGTACTTTAACAAACGTCAAAAAAAGTAAAGAAGTAAAAGTAATTATTGAAATAACTTCATATGCATTTCTCCGCAGGTGAACACACACCTGAAATTATGGTGTGTGAAGAAACGTCACTTCCACATCCAGTGTATTCAATGTAGTTGAATCTAAGGCGATGGTTGAAGAGTATAGGTGTATTAACAACAGTGGTTGGTGAGTATGGGTAATTACCTATACTGAGATGAAACGTTTAGATTCAAATATGTCGGATACGATGACCTGGATGAATGAGAAGCTCCACAGATTTCACATCACTTCATTTATCTATAATATGTACCAAGTGAACTTTACACTCATGTCCTCTTCTACACTAATAAGTACAGACACACACGTATGATTGTTGTCGCGCCTATTATCATCAGAGAATGCATGATCTGTATCTACTAGAATAAAAGGGATCTGTCTTTTTTGTGTGCATAATTTGTTTCTCTGCATTTGTTGCAGTGACAAGCATATTGACAAGAAATTATGAGTTAGGGCAACCCAAAACATGCTTTAGGTCTCTCGTGACCCTTTATATTGTTCACCGAGGGGGGAATTCTGCCCTAGTTTGCCTCATCGGTACTCTTTGGATATCATCCTTTGACTATTACATTTTTCCATTTTGACCAAGGTGAGATCAGCAGCTGATGTGGAGACCCCTGTCACATCTGGATCTGCCAACAGCTTATGTCGGGCTAGACATGTCTATCAGTGATCTGAGTGTGGAACAGTGACTCTGTTATCACCTTATTCCTTGTGGTTGTTGATCACTGAAACACTGCTGGGGCAACAAATCTGAGGGTAACCAGAGTCTGAATCCAGAATCATTAGTACATTTTTTGTGTTCTTTAATACTTTGTATGTTTATATGAATGTTGATCCCACGCTGTCCTTGCCTGCAGGTACATACAGTTGAGCTAAAATAATACATCCTCATGTTAAATTTGAACTTAGGGGGAATTTTTATTTCATGAGTAGGGTTTGTTGGCTGGAAATAACACAAGAGGGTGATGTATTGTTTTCATTTTTTTTTTTTTTTTACATTTTGATTTGACAATCCAGTACAAAATTATTTACCTTTTGAAATAGCTTCTATACCTTTACATTCCTATCATCTTCTAAAGCATCTAATTAACTATACACCCAGAATAGCTGATGTAGTTTCTTGCTAGTTAGTTTTTAGTCATTGCAAGTCATGGTTATAATCAAAGTGTTCTACACCAAGAAAACTCTGGTAGGGTATGGTAGTGAGCCAAAAGTATCCCTACACTGACAGGAATGGTATAGACAGGCCAAAAAGAACCATGGATCAGTACCAAGGTCATCCTGAATAATTCTGATAACAACATCTCGAGGCAGAGTCTCCAGCAGACACAGCACAGGACTGGACTCCTTGGACTCCAACCAAGGAGGATTCATTACTCTAAGACAAACACAAAACTTTTGCCTTGCCTTCACATACCTTACCTGGATGGAAAAGGTGCTTTTGGTCATCAATTCTGTGGTCGCATGAGAAAAAAAATGAGTTGGTTAGATTCAAGGACATGGCTTTTGTTCAGCCAGAGAAGGGAAAAAGCATTCAACTACAAAAAGGGGCAAGACAACTTTGTCAGCGTGAACAGCATCATGAGGCAAGTAGATGATTTTAAGAATCTGATGGAAGACATGGTATTTTTGGTTTAATTTGGTCTAAGCGGAGAAGAAATAATAATAATAAAACATTGCTATAGCTCAAAAGCATATACATGCATAACTTGGGCTTTAATCTAAATATTCCAGTGAATATATGTGCATTCATTGTTCAACAATATTCTTAAGTATCTTATACTATAAGTTAGTTCTTGGGGGCTGCTAATGGTTTGACTGTGGGTTTTAATATAAGAGCAGCACAGCAGAGAACTCTGCCTCCTATATTGTGTGGTAAAGACCATCCATAAACAGGTTACAACTCTCTTTACATCTGTCCTTGAATCCAAGCTGTCATGACTTTAAACAGACACTATTCTACCATGTCAATTTTCTCATTTTCCTTTTATTGTGAAATCAGAAATGTAGATGTTTTACCTTCGTGGTCACTGTAACTACATCTTGGCCAAAACCAGCAATATTATCTGTGAGTATCCATCATTTTCTCCTGCTCGGTCTGTGCATGTAGTTACACATATAACGTAGTATGTTCATGTCACACATTATGGCTTCATTCAACATTCACATATAACCTAGTTTGGTTTTGAACAGACAGAGCCTCCTGTATTGTGGTTAGCAGCAGAGCAGCCTCTATGGTGTTCACATTTATGTAATAATTAAGAGCTGTGTTTTCTGAATGTGTGATCTTCCTGGCATGAAAATAGTGGTTTGTGCTGAAAGCGTTTTAAGGAGGATGATGCCTCCCTCTGCCTGAAGGCTGTAAGCTGCTGTATGTGCAGTAATTATCTGCTGCTACCGTATGTCTGCTCTGTCACCTGAGCTCAGGGTACTGTAGATCTGGTTTAATGAATTTTACATTTACTTTACAGACAGTGAATAATGAGGTCATGTGGAGCTTTAAATAAATACCTTCGCTATCAAGATCAAATGGAAACAATTAGAATGAATCATTACTTTCTGTTGTCATTGATATGAACCTGCCTTCACTGAGCCACGCTGATCTGTCCTAGGATGAAAATTGCTGTTATCCCATCACAAATGAACAGGATTCAGTACAGGTGTGAAGGCAATGAAGATCCATTGAGGACAGACTTGAGATCCAATTATTCCACCACATTTGTTTGAGGAATGTGAAGAAGCACCGACTCCACTCACATTCTCTGTGTGAGAGGAAGCACTCACTCTTTGAGCTCATGTAGTTCATCCTCAAATCACAGCTTTGTCCACGATGTGTGAACAGTTTTTACAGATATATTGCACGCTTCAAATTATATCTTTGTCTTCTGGCAACACTCCACAGAACATACCCAGTCTGTTTTGTTTTAATTACTTCTTCTTCAAACAATGTAATCGGTTATTTGTTGGTTTGTTGATCACACTGCCTCATCACTGTCCCTCATGTCTCAGTGGACATTTACGGGATGTTCATTTCTAAATCTAGTGTGATAATGATGATGATGATGGGAGGAACAACAACTAAGGCCTTGTTGCTTTAATTGGGGCCTACAGGTGAGAGAAGCATGGTGTTGGCATTTTAATCACACAACTGAAAGTAAAACAGCAGCTCTTACTCTTAATTGCCACTGCTGAGAAGCCCTGGAGGACGCACCAGGCACCTCCTCCTGTAGGTATCAGTGTGTATAACTGAAAAGTGTGCTGTGCTTGGTGCACATCTCAGTCACATCTGTGCTCAGTAAAATATCCAGACTCCAGCTTGATTAGTTCATTTTACAATATTTATCAACCTATGAAAGTTATGACGCACATATTTAAGGCAGACCTGGCACATTTTCATGTTCATGTTTTTCATCCATTGTAAGAAACCCTAAACTTCAGTACTCAGACTATTCCCTGCCCACCTCCCCAGATCTTACATTTCACTATTTATGAAACCACACGATGCCAAAAATATCAAATTACCCTCCAAATGTTGTTTTTGATATTTGTTGCATGATTCTCTTCTCTGGCCATCCTACCGCTGTGTATAAAGACCTAAACGGTACAACTGTCTCCCATCCTGTTTGGAGAAACTGCATCCCAGTGTTGCTCCCCTCCTTGTCTGTGATGTCATGCTAAATGAGTGTTTGCACTGTATTTTGTGCTGACTCTGGTTACATGCTGATGCTTTGCATCCTGTAGCCATGCTAATAACTGGCTATAAGCTGGGGATCGAAATAGAGTAAATGGCTGCAATATTGAGCGTGCAGGATGGAGAAGGTGAAGAAAAAAAATCCTCAATGTGAGTTTAAAGAAGCGCATAAAGCTGCTTCGGTTCTTTTCTTTCCTGCATTGTTTTATTGGACACATATTGTGGCAACAGGAAGTGCTGCTTTCAGTGTAAATTGACATTTGTTGATAGTTGTTAGCAGTAGTTGTAGCAGTGACTTTATCATGTCAATTTTCCAAATCCGTAGTCTTGTGTTGAAGAACAACACATTCTGGTACTGGTATTTAAATTTCATATAAATTAAACTTTTGTTCATATATCAGGTACTTGGGAATATGCTCTGAGCTTCAGTCACCAACAAGTCACATCACATTTTCAATGTGCATGTTTTTTTTTCAAACAGCCTCTGAATTTCAGCAAAGTTCTGCTGTTAAAACACACTGTGCTGCATTAATTACTATGTGCTTAAACACAGAGTTACAGTGCAGCTACAGTGTGGCCATGTTTCTGCTCAGTCATCACTACTAGGTTATGCAGAGGCCAAAGAAGCAGCAGGAGGAAGCCTTCATTAATTTATCTCTCTGTTCTGTATTTAACAAGCGCTACATGTGCTGAGGAGGCACACGCCCAACACAAAGGTTCAGCACAATCATTAAAGGCGCACAGGCATAGCAAGGCTAATCATTTGACCTTTGCTTTTCTTGTTCTGGGCTTCGGGAGGAGCAACACTATCTGCAGAGCATAAGTCCATTTGTTATAGTGCATGATTTATGATGGGCCTGTTAATGTGGAGAATGCTAAAACAGTCCAACTGAGACAGCATGGAACAAATAGCTTCTGAGTCCAAAATTAGCTGGGAGGTGATACTTTGTTGAACCGTGGCTACAGCAACTCTTTGAATTTGAATAAGCTTCCTCCCTCTGTCTCCAAAACCACCAAGCAGCACTTTTAAGGCAGGTTTGGTCGGAAGCTCATAATCAGCAGACTTTAAACTGCTTTTCACAAACTCTGTACTCCACTGCTTTTTATTAATATTATTATTTTTGTTACTTTTTCTATTATAAGCCTGGGTGGATGGTGTGAGACTATACTCTCTCGCTCTCTCTATATATATCAGTATCAGGACCAGAATCAGAATTCCTTTACTGTCATTGTACAAGTACAACGAAATTTGAAAGTGCAATTCTTAAAGTGCATGAAAACATCAATTAACACAAATACTAAAAAGAAAGTAGCAAAAAAAAAAGACAAACATACATCAAACATTAACATTCACAGTCTGCAGTTACTGCACAAATCCCATGTTTCTTGCATACTGAAAAGTGGTTCAAGTTTCAAGTTTTCTCAGCGTTAAGTGCAGTTATGGCTCTGACATAAAAAGTATTTTTTAACCTGTTTGTTCTTGCTTTTATTGAGCTGAAACACCTGCCCCAGGGCAGCAGTTCAAAGAGCGAATGTTCTGGGTGGAATGGGTCCCTGAGAATATTGTGTGCTTTTTTGAGACAGCGAGAACTGTATAGGTCTTCCAAGGACGGGAGAGGGCAGCCTATGATTTTTTTCAACTGTGGTGACGACCCTCTGGAGCACTTTGTTTTCTGTGGCCGTGCAGCTGGAAAACCATGCACACATACAGTATGTTAAGATGCTCTCTATAGGGCAATGGAGCAACAATGGTTTTTGTCTGAGGTGGATATTCCTAAGCATTCTTATGAAGTAAAGTCTCTCCTGTGCCTTCTTGATAACTGTTGTTGAATGTAAACTTAACGAACCTCAGGATGCTGGATATATATATATATATATATATATATATATATATATATATATAGATATATGAGAGAGAGAGAGAGAGAGAGAGAGAGAGGTACTTGAAGAGATTTGATGGTGGTCACCTGTGGTGGGTGAACTTGGCTCCTCTGGGCCGAACCTGCATGTTTTCATGAAGGCCATGAGCACCTGTGCAGCTGAAGCTTGGCACCATTGATTCTGGCTTTGGGCAGGAGCTGCTGCAGTCAATGTAGTATCGAATGGCTTTGAGGTTGGAGGCCTGGCCAGTGCTGGAGCCTCCCCCTGTCTTTGCCTGAGGCAGCAGCACCTCAGCAGTCTCATTGCCTCCAGTGCAAAAATCTCTCACTCACAGCCTTTCTACAACTCCACTTTGTGAAAACTCTTTGCATTGCCATTCTCTCAATCCTCTCCTACACTGGCAGTACAGCATGCTGATCCCTTCACCGCGTATTCCATCCCCCCTCTCCTCCTGTGCATTCATGCAGAATCTACCTATTTGTCAGTCATATAACTTGATGTCACCAGGCCAGATTTCCCAGCCTCACCCTGTTGCTTTCTTATGAATGGCTTTTTCTGAGCTCAGACCATCGTAAACAACACCTTGTGTTATGATTATTGCTGTTGGATGGAAGTGCACTGGAAAGCCTGGAGCAGTCAGAACACAGAGCAAGAGTCACTTTACTGGACAGGGGGATGGATGAAAAGGGGTAATGTCTCCAAACAATAAAGAGAAAAGTGAGAATAGAATATAGAGCAGTGAGGATAATGTCAGGACTCTTATGGGGAGGAGGAGATACTGACATGGCAAGGGGAAATCAGTCAATATGAGTTGATATGTGGCACAAGAGATTGTGATGAATATGAGATCGAAGCCTGGCCCTTCAGGAGGAGCTGTACAGACTTTTTTTTCTTGCTCTTCCTGAAGAAGCCTGACCTGCTGCTACCTCCTCACAGTCACTTGAGGAATAGAGACGTTCAGTGTGTACAGCTACACTGTGTTTCTAAATGAAAGCAGTGTGCTCCACTGTGTATGTGTGAGGACTGAATTTGTGCTGGATTCACCTCACAGAAGAGCGGAAAATCCCTTATTATCTGTCTGAGTGCATGCAGCTCTGCAACACCACTGACCACCAAACCCACACTGTTAGCTGGACCACATCTACACAGGGATGCCAGGAATCCACTCTGCCTTGTCAACCTGACAGAACACACTTTGCTGTTCATCCCCACACATTAATCTGTTATACTATACATACCATAGCAGATTCTTGATCCACTTCCAGAGCCAGGCCCAGACAGTTTCCACTCAATGAGGAACAATGATGAGTCTAGTCAGCACTGATGTCTGATCAATAGATTTCCACATTAGTGAGAACAATTACTATTACTATATGTACTATTTTTTTTAATTTCAAATTTGGGTTTTAATGAGACAATAACATCCATGCGTGACAATTAGTAAAGGTTGTTTTTAATTCATCCATTGGCGTACCTACCACTGGGATCTCTATAGCCTACAGCCTGTAGACTACCCATGGATACACATGCACATGGGCTTTATTACCTTTATTACCTCAATTTGACAGTATAAAGAAATGGTACTGAACCTAATGAAACAGCTAAACACACATCTTGAAGGGTTGGAAAAATAAGCACTGGGCATGCACACACACATACACACACTACCACATAGACTATGCCCTCTCAGTATTAGTATATGAGACAACTGTGCACTGGCATACACTCCTGCCATATTTTTTCTTCCTTTAGTTGATAAAAGCTGAGTGCAGTGTTTGCTCTGTAAGCACTCAGCGAATTGCCCCGTCTTTCAACTCATAATGCCTCTGCACTTGCAGATAAAATAAGGCTCTCGCAGCCATCACATTTAACAAGACAGAGAAGAGACGAAAGCAGTGGAGGGCTGAACTCCTGTGATGTATTTCCTCTTCCTCTCCCACAGTCGCTGACAGATGTGAGTCTGTAAGTGTGTGTGAGAAAGAGAGAGACAGAGAGAGTCCATGTGTGCATGTGTAAGGCTTTCACGTGTGCATCGTGTGTCAGGGTATGTGCACACAGCATAGTGTTTGAGGCACTTGTCACAGGAGGGAGTGCTCGATAATTGATTTTAAAGTCAGCCTCTAGCTGAGGCGATTCTTTTTTTTCCTTTCTCTTTTTCACTTTGTTTTTGAACAACCGTACACACACACACACACACACACACACACACACCCTCCATCCTCCTTTGTCTGCCGACAACAATAACAACAATGCCTACTTATACCATAATAAATGGCTGAGTCGCGCAGCTTTTGTTTACTCATTTGTGACTGTCAGCCAGCTGTTGTCTTGTGTACTGTAAGCCCCCACCCTCCTCCCTCCCACTTCCTGTTTCCCCAAGCTACGGCAGCCATCTTGGTTGTCAATGCTAGGCAACATAAAAGCAGCTGTTACTGTTATAACATAGGTTTTTTTGTTGCTGCAAGGCATTTAGCACTGACAATCATGGTGTATAGTGCCACATATTGTACTGGAGATGAATGTTAAGCTATTTACGCACAATACTCGCACACTAGGAAGTAATTCATCAGGAGGGCAATTCAAGTCCGGATGGCTGCTTTTATCACTCTGCCAAGAGGCAGGGAGGAAGGAAAAGAGAAGATTAACACAAGTAACTACACTGTCGCCTGTACATCCTCACTGCCAGGGATCTTTTACCTCTGTACCTTAGTGTTTTAGCCTAAAGAATACAAATGTTCATATGGTTTGGAAATGTAAGACTTAATATTTTGTTGGCTGCTTTGGCAAGTTGTTGTTGTAGAATTAGACAGCATAAAAGTAAAGTATAAAGTAGTATAAAAGTAAAGTATAACAAAGGACTTTCTCTGTCTCTCTCTCTCTTTCTCTCTCTCTCTCTCTCTCTCTCTCTCTCTCACACACACACACACACACACACACACACACAGAAAACTCCACCCCCGACAGATGTGAGGCATCTGTCTCTTAATTGATGAAGTCAATTATGTCCTATAACAGCTCCCCTATTAGCAAACAGGAGCTCAGCAGGACATAGATCTGAGAGCGCAGTGGGTGAGTAGGAGGCTCCCAGCTAGGGGTGTAATGGGAAAGCAGCAGTCAGACAATGGGGGGATTTCAAACCAGGTCCTGGGTCCTTTGCCTAAAACCTCATTGAGAGAACCACTTCCTCCTTCTGATTGTTAGTGGAATATGACAAGTGAAATTCTTTAAAATAAATGTTTATCTTAAAAACTTCCTCAGGATTCACAGTTTCCTCAGAAGTCTAGGCAGGTGGATGTAGACACTGACAAAGGAGATCACATAACTTATTTCAAATGTAACAACAAATTTTCAAGGAGGAGCAACATTATGCAGTTTCTTGTAAACCGCCTGACTAAACTCCTCCTTAAGAATGCTTGTGTGGACGCAATAGTGTAGAGATAGGAAGTATACCAAATTGTTCAGAGCACCATGGGAGTGGTCTTCTGTGAGGCAAGGGAAAACCAAGGACACTTCTCAGTCATTTGGATAGATCTCTCATCTATGTTCTGCAAAAAAATTCAAAATTCATACACACCTATAGTAGCATCAGCTTCAAATTCAACATGTACATGGCATTACTTAGAGACAGGCATTATATGTAATTACACCATATCAGTGGCATAGCTTGGCAATGAACATGCCCATTAAGGCAGTTGTAGTAAAATGTAAATGACTGCTGTCTTGATCTGTAATTGGCCAACCTCAACTCCAAGCCCACGTGAATGATCTCACTGTCACAGCAATATCAGTGGCAGGATGCCACTGTGTCCTGTAAGGACAAAGAAGATTCTTCACTAGCAAGCACTACTTCCACCTGTAGTGGAAGTAGTTAGTTGTAGTTGATGTAGTCTAACCCTCAGAGACATGCAGCAGGCCAGTCACATGCATGGAAGTGAGAGCCTTGACCTTGAGCATCATCTAGGTCCTGCATAGTGGATGGGCTTGCCAAATAGTTTTAGACATTTTTGGGCACACCAAAAAGCTGCACAATCCAGTCATTGTAAAACATTTGCTCTAGCCTCACCGATCTGAATAGTTGAGGACTAGGATATAATTTAGTATTCCCACAGGAAATAGGTCCCTTGGAAAACATCTTGAGCTGCTGCCTAAAAAGCCCACTGAGAGGGGAGGTACAGCTGCCTACAGACAGGAGCTAATCAGGCAAGTAGAGATCAGCTCACAGAAAGACACACCATAGCATTCATCAAGACTGAATATCAGCATTGAATAACTTGAAGCAAGTGGTTCTGTTGGATCTTACAGTCCATTGGGAATAAAAAATAGAAACTCAGAGTGAGTTGAAGGCTCATTGAAGACCTTTTAGATCTTTGCGTCAGTTACTCAGATCCCTCAACATAAGAGGATTGCATGAGATAAAAACCATCAGGAACATCAGTGAGGAAGATGAAAAACCTTCACCGTAGTTATGAATTAGGAGGGTGACCCAATGGGTAGCACACTACCGAGGACTGATCATCCTTGGTCTCAGGTTGAAGACCTGAGGTTCATCACTGATGATGAGTCTTATTACATGATATTACATTTATGATATTACATTTATATCTGATATTAGATGGTAGAAAGTAACTTGGTGATGGCTTTGGATTTTGTTTTTTATCCATACAGCTGACTCATCAGGACCTGTCTTACTCTATAGGTATTTGGCTATGGTGAACATACTTACAGTCTCCTCATGGTTATCATTTGCCTGCAGGATTCCGAAGTACATATAGCTGCTCTGAACACCCGCACTGTTGCTGTCTGGTAGATTGACCCCTTGGTTGCAATAATCACCTCTCTCTTTAAAACCATCTGGCCACACTTAACTTGTTCGAATGACATCCTGCTGTCATTGCTGTAGATCCTGATGTTGATCAGTGAGTCAGGTGTCACTTTTCCTGACAAATAGGTTGTCTTGTAGAGGAGGTTTTGATTTGGGGTTTTGGGACAGTTTTGGGACCTGTACTCCACTTTGGGACCTGTACACATTGCCTCAGCCAGCAACTGATGTGTGTAAAAAGACATTGCTATAAGCAAACTCAATACAGCTGACCATTTATCTGCCACCCCCTTCGACAGACTTCATCTTGTCTGGCATGAAGCCGAACTGTCTATGTTAAGAATAGACTTACAGAATGCAAATATACACAGGATGAACTTGACAACTGGAACATGATGCAATGTGACTGAGTGAAACAAATAGAATTGAGACCATTGGTTATATAGCTTTTACTCCTCCAAGTCAGCTGCCCCTATGTAAAGGGAAAGCCTTGTGCTGATGCTTGGTACCCAATGTCATAGTGTGGGGATGGCGATATCTTCCATGCTGACCTTGCTCTCCCTTGCCATGGCATGTTGTTGGTTGTACCTCATCAGTCTCACATCAAGCAGACTGCTATTCTCTGTGTTAGTCCATGGATGTCTTGTTCTTTTTCCCAACACTGGTACAAACCTTGTTGACGCAGGTGAAGTCCCGGGCAGCTCTATTTGTTACAGTGGTAGGCACCCAACATTATATTCTTCTATTTCTGTTTCCCTCTCTCATGCCTTCCATCCACACCACCTTTTCTTTATTGTTATGATTTCTTATGATTATTTTATTATGTTTAAAGACACTATGGTCAGACCAGAATTGTTTTCTCACTGCTATTAAGCTTTAGATTTTTTTTTTTTTTTTTTATGGAGAAAGTAATCTTTTATCTATGAAAAGTTTATTTGTATAAGGTCTTGTGATATGACAAAAACACGCAGTATCTTGTTTGCCTGCTAAAGAGTCAGACGAATAAACAAGCTACAGGCTCAAATTAGAAGCAGCAAAACTTTTTAACTATAACTTTTTAACTATAACACTTTTTAACTATAACTTTAATGAGGGAAAAGTTTACCTTTAGATTTTTGAACTATTGCATATAATCAGGCTATGATCATGTTGATCCAGGAATGTGGTGAAACAATGGTTTTCTATCTGTAGGACTGAAAAAAGAGAGTGAGTGCTATCTGGTGAATAACCTCTCTTAGCCATCCTTTGCCTCTTTTTTCTCTCCATGAAGGAGTGGTGATGACATGCTAGGAGATGTAGACCGAGTTCCTAACCAGGCCAGTTATGAGGCAGTAACTCCATTATTGATTAGCTGTCCACATCACTGCCTGGACCCCTTTGTTTTCTCGAGTACACACTGGCACATATGTAACAGTGGGAAGGCCGTCTGGGGTGACCTTTCACCACCCCTCCCTATACTCCCTATCACTACACTGTACACTTGTTTAAGGTTAGAGCACTGGTTGCCAAATTGGCACTGGTTTCTTATTGGGAATAGAGCTTTCCAGCTTTATATTTCTCAGTTTTGCAACATTACTTCATAGTAACATTACTTCACAGTAATCATCACTTCACAGTAATCTTTTATAATGTAGATGTGTTTTCCTGCTTTTGGAAATCAGATGCGGTCATATGCTGTGAAAAACAATGAACTCATTTTGGAAGCAAGAGAAGTAAAGTGAATTTTCTGTGAAATTTTTTTGGGAAGAATGACAAAAAGTAGAGAATTAAGAAATCAGGAGAATATATGATTCATAAAAATCACATTTAGTCTGACGCCAGCTATGCTATCATAACCACAATCAAATAATCCATCCATATGTTGAGAACTTACCTGATGACCATACATCTTCTCTAGGTTTTCTCCAGATCCTCTTTGTTTTGTCTCTACGAAGCACAAACGGTTTACCAAGACCACTTCAAGTGTAGACAGCCACAATAAGCCCATCATCCTTTTTTTGATTCTGATTGTCATCTCATATGAATGCATTCTCATGTATGTCCACATTGCCCAGTGTGTCGTTGCTTTGATTTTGCATGTAGTGAAAATATTTGCTACATGTTCGGTCTGATCAAACAATGATGCGGCCAGCAAGGCTGTGAAGATTTATTTAACTAGCAAATGCAGGAAAAAAAGAAAATGTAGTCATGTTCATCAATTATATTCATATTATGTTCACTATCAGTAATTAGATGTAGACTTGACTTGGTAAGCTAGACTCAGGGCCTCTTCATTTCTTTATGTGGGTCTTAGGACATCCAATAATTTTACTCTTTGAGTAATGGATGTGTTATGCCATGTTACAATATATTATTAAAAGAAGAAATCCTCAACATCAAGGTGCAACAAATTTAATGTTGGTCTCATGGAGCCTGAGCATTAGAATCATGAAACCCAGCTGGATGCAACAATAGCTTCCTGATGCTTCCTGGCTTTTGACTGCAGAGACTATGAGGCATTGCCCTAAGGTCCTGCTTTGATCTTTGTGCTGTGAAGTAATGTCACACTCTTTGCTGCACATGTTTCTAGAGAATATAACTGAGGCAATGATCGTGTTTTGTTTGTTTTTTTCACAATTTAGTATACAGCTGTATTTTGTAGTCAGACTTCACTTGTGATCAGTCTCTTTTATAAATAAAAGCAACAATGTGTGGTGTAGTGAAACAAGCAGGTGCAGTGAGACCAGAAAATACAGTAAAGAAAACAGGAGCATTAATGAAGTATATATTTGTTTCCTTTTCATTTGGAGCAGGATCATAACAATAACCAGTGCCATACATTTCTCTGCATGCCAGCCAACACCTAATTACAGCTCATTACCATTGGCTGGCATGTGTGATATGATGTGTCTTCTTTCTGTGAGCCATTCCCAGTAATTACACATATATCATGTCATCCAGTATATCATTATTGCGTAAAGTATCCCCCAGTGGCTCTTTTTCCATTGGACAGAGAAATGGCCCATATCCACCTGGACTAGTTGTGTCAAGGCCAGACCAGTCCTCCCCATCCAGGCTAGACCAGTCCAGGCCTGGACTCAGCCTGACATATGGGGCTGGAACTGCCTGCCAGGCCTCTGCCAAGATGCAGGAATGAGAGGGATCGTAAGACGTTAAACCCTTCAACCCCAGATAGAAATCACTTCAATCTTCACCTGAATAATAAATGATGGAAGGCGAAGAGGGGAAGGAGGGCGGAGGTGAAGACTGAAAGAAAAGATGTACAAAGGGAAAACAGAATATATGCTTTGTTTTTGTCTGGGCATTGTGTTTAGCATTGCTCTTTTTCTGCCTTCATTCCATCGTTTCTCTTTCCACCATTAAGACAGTTGGCAAACATGTGAATTGCAGAACAGATCTGTGATAAAAACAAACAAAAAAAAAAAACACAAAGACAAAATGAAACATCATGAATACCAGACTTCAAAACTAAATGGCAGAACAGGTTTGTTATTGCTCTGTAAAATGATTCAGACTAATGTTTTGTAATGTGTATGTACTGGTTTAAGTGATTGTTAGATAATCAATTGTGTAACAGTTATTCATGTCTACAACCTTTGGATATGTTCAGCCTACAGCTTCTTGACTGAGATTTGGGAAGGATTGTGGTTATGATAAAAAGAAACCAGTTGTGACGATCCCTCACATGTACACAATAGTTACACTGATGACCACTTTAACAATGATGTGGTCAGTTTGATTGTGCTAACCTGTCACCATGGTTACAATAATAAATACATGTTTAAGCTTACAGAGTGGTCGTGGTTTCGTCACACATGCAAAAAGTATTAAGTAAGTCTAAATATGGGGAAAGCATAAAATAAAATCTTGATATTATGGGTCAATCTGTACCTCCTCTACTCGTATTGAACCACCCCTCCCCCTGGTACCCTCCACTGTGTGTTAGTGATGTGGTGTGGACTGGCAGCGACAGGCTGGCAGCTGGTGCATTATACCAGGAGGGAGAGAGAGAGGCAGAGAAACTGAGGATTTATGGAAGCTAAACAGAGGCAGGAGGAAATAAAACCAGTTTTGTGTAACAGAAAGAGAATGAAGTTGTGAGTGTGAGTGTGAGTGTGAGTGTGTGTATGTGGGTGTGAGAGTATGTATGTCTTTGTGTGGACAAATGTTGAATTTAAACCATTATTGTGAGAATGAATTTATATTTTGAGGATATTTTGCTTGATCCTCACAACTTAAAATGCTGGGGGTTCACTTTTGCTTTTTAGGTCGTCTGTCTATGTGTTTGTGTGTGTGTGGTTTAGGTATACCTTATGTTGTGGGGACTTATACCTGTTTACACACTCACATTATACAGACCTGTCTCCCTTATGGGGACAAAAGCTGAGTCCATAATGTAAAAACAAAACAATAAGATGAAGACATGACTTAAGGTTTGGTTAAGGTTAGGGTCAGGTTTAGATAAAAGTGGACAAGTGGTAGCAATAACTGAGATCTCTAGGGTTTCCAGGAAAGTCTCCAGGAAATGAATGCAAGTCAATGAAATATCCCCTGAAGTCATGGAAATCAAACTGTATGTGTTTGTGTGTGTGCGTGTGTGTGTGTGTGAATCACTGACAGACACATAGTAAGTATAGCTGGGAAGCTTTTAAAAAAAAAAAAAGGTAAAATGTTAAGAGTAGTGTCAAAACAAGAAGGGATGAGAAGAGTTGAAACAATTGGAGCAGAAAGGACATGGATGGAGGTAAGTGACAGAAATGGTCAAATGAGGTGAATCTATGGCCGATTTATAGCTACAACTACTCACATCTTTAGTTTACAAACTATTGTAAAGTGTCACCAGAATATTTTAAAATGGTGTAATGTTCAGATGAGGATTGAGCTACAGTGTTCAGTTCTTCTACACATGGTGGGTTTGGCTGTGCTGCTTTCTAATGTGACGTGGACCTAATAGGTTTGCCTTCTCCACTCCACTTTCCCTGACTCACACACACACACACACACATATACAATATCAGTCACAGGACAAGCCAACTGACAGCCAGGGCAGCCCCACATCACCATTAACATAGAAATCCTCAATCACTGGGAACTGCTGGTAATAGAGCAGCACTAGAGAGAAAGTAACTCTGTGTGTGTGTGTGTGTGTGGGGAACAGAGCAGTATGTGTGTAGTCTGTGTTTATTTGCTGCAGTGTGTGTATTTGTAAAGCTGAAGTGAGAACTACAACCTGCTCTTTCTTTATCCCGACTGAGATTAAGCTCATTTATAAAACATTACTCTGCTCGTGTCTGTTCCTCCTCCTGCAGCCTTCTCTGCTCTTTGCATTCATTCATCCATACATCTTTCCAAGGTTGATTTTCTCTTCCTTTAAGACCAAGGGGATGAGCATTTCATGCATGAAATAACTATTCTACGTCCCCAGGTACCACTGCTCTTACCATGCACATGCAAAACACACACACATATGACGACGTGATGTACATACATCTGGTGTTATGGAATTAATGATTTCCCTGGAGCGAGCATTAGACAGACACATGTACAATGTGTACCACCAACTACATTAACCACTGGTCCTTTGACCTTGCACATTATTGCATGTCTCACAATGTGGGCTTGTACATGTGTGTATAAGTGTGCGCACACAGACGAGTACACTACTGATGTGTGTAGATCAGATCACACAGCGGAAAAAGACTTTTAAACCAATATTAAACAACCACACCTTTCACATCTGCTCAAGGTCCATCCAGGATCAACACGAACCAGCGTGGAGAATCACTGAGCTCTGCAGAACATCAGCTGCTTTTCTCGTCGATGGACTTTTTTCTTTTTCCTTTTTTAAAATATTCCAAAAAAGATTGTTATATTTACATTAGCAAAGCTAATTAGCTAATGTAAATGTAACTTTTTCTTTTTTGGCGGGCTCGATCAAATGTGATGATGCCGGTGTATGTGGCCTTATGGCCCTGTCGCCTCTGTGAGTGTTTGTCCTGATTTTACCGTTAATCTGCAACTTTACAGTCAACTCACTACGATTTATGATCGACAAACACTTATCGACTCCTCTACTCAACAACAAGTGTAAAAAGGACTCTCCACTCCCTCCACTGCTATCAGGCATACCTGCCTACCTGTGTTGCAATCCCGCAATCGGAAGGAGGTGGAAAAACCAAGGAAAACACAGCAGTTACCTTGTCAAACTCTGCCGCCATTTTGTGTCCTGGCGTACCCTGGAGCCTGCATACACCTGCCTAAAGCCTGTTGTCGGTCCTCCCTGAAGCGGAGTCCAAACCCCCACTTCAATGACAGTAGAACTGTAATAATCACATTGAAACAAATAAAACATAGTGTGTGAAACATATATGATGGTCCACAATAAATCAGAGCTGTCAGATCAGCTGGACAAACACCACTTACACACTGACTGATGGTGTTTCTAAATAACGTTTTCTCTGAGAATCGTCTGAAAGCTCCAAGTTTTATCATCCAAATTCAAAATTCAATTGAAAATTCTTTTATTTGTGCCACAGTGGGGAAATTTCACTGCAGTGGAAAGCACGGGGCACAGACACAGACAAAATATGAAATAAGGTGAAAAGAAAAAGTAAGAAGAAGAAATAAATAATAAATGAGAGGAATAAAAAATACTGTCCTGTGTCAGTAGTAATGTGTTCAGCGTGATGGTTAATTTCACATATTGCAGTGGTTGTTTACAGTCTTTTTCTTTACTGCCAGCCTTTTCCATGTCCTCTTGTCTTTCTATATATTTCTCTGTAGAGTCAGTGAATACATACAGTAAAGACTGTATGTACAGAGGCTGCGTGTGCTCCCAGGCCATTGCGAAATAATGCTAACATCACATTTGCTCTCTGTTATTTCCATCTGATTCAACCAATATTTGTACATTCCAAACAAGCCACAAAGCTGAGGGACTCCTTCCTGCAGCCTCATGGGAAACATCTCGAAGCAGTCGATGTGGAAGGCAAGTGAGGTGAGCTGGATCCAGGAGAGGAGAGGTAGCACATTTCCAAATTCACATACCAATGGGCATTGAGGCGGGTTCACATTATACTGTTTTGCATTTCATGGCAGATTGAGTTAAGGCCTTAATGCCAGCAGTTGTCAAGCTGCTTCTCTTGCACTGCCAGTAGTTGGACTGCAACTGCTCACAAGCCTCTTACAGTTCCTCTCTCTCTCTCTCTGTCAGCCTGTGTCTCAGAGGTCTTCCTCACATCATCCTCCCTTGTCTGTGTGTGTAGCTGAGTCAATAATTTTGATTTATTTATATTTAATTTAATATGATCGGTGTGATATGATTTCTTCAAAACCTAAGGCAGCTCTTGGTATCATTTACTCTGTGCCTTAAATAGCCTTATGGCTGGAATATTTTTGAACCACTAAAGATTTTTATAAGAATACATATTTTGATTCCTTTTTTTTTTCCCTTGTTTTGACTGGGGCATTAATTAGCAGCGCCCCCCTCAGGTACCACATGCTGATGCTCCTGTGTTTCCCTCCTAAGCTCAGCGGATGCTGAAAGGGGTCAGACGTGAGGTGGAACTCCCTCTGTTGGTTTAAGCTCATGTTCCTGAAGTTATTAGTTCCTGCTGCTATTTCAGAAATATATTGTCAGAAATATAGTGTTATGAGATGGCAGACATGTTTTAAAGCTATATGTGATGATCTCAGTGACCTCAGCTCATTAGTATATCCTTAGTGTATAATTTGGTGGAGTTTTAAAGTTTAAAGTTTTGTGGGATTTAATCAATACTATGACACAACACTATCTTTAATAATTTCTGGGAAAATTGCCAATTATTATCATTTTCATTATAACATGAGATTTACTTTTTTTATTATTACACATCAATGCTAGTGTATGGTATAGCTCTATTTGATTTGATTAGTTGATCTCTATTATTTGGTCCTAGTGACTAGTGTCAGTTCTGCATACATCTGTACTGAGCAGTATCAAATCTCATATGCTGCAGGAACGTGTCTTGTATTTTGTGGACATTTTATTTTATTCAGTAAAAGTATTCAGAGTTAAGTAAAAACAAACAAACAAAAAAAAAACACTGCAGAGGGAGAGAGTGTGTGTCACTGCTGACAGTGTCTGTGTTACCTGTGTGGAGAATAAATTCATCAGATCCTTGTTCCTGTGTTGGTGTGTCTGACTCTACATGTTGACTGATCACCGACAGTTTTACTCTGCTACACATGCACAAGCATTTCTTTTTTTTGTCTGCATTTGCACAGTTGCTCACATCTGAATTTAAAATTTGTGTCTTCATCACAAGCAGTAGCCTCTGGGGGGTTCCACTTTGTTAATTTGCTGGATCAACAGTAGACACACACACACACACACACACACAGTAGTATTAGTCACAGGAAGAGCCAGCCACCCTCCTCCTCCTCAGTCAGGTTGCATCCCTCCTTTATCTCTGCCTGTTTCTTGGCATCTACCAGGTACACACTCTATTGGGGACAGGGTCGACTACTTCAAGCTGTCTTCAGTCAGGTACCACGGTGAGTGGAGGTTGAGTGCTCTGAGCCTCCAGTCTGGCGTGGCTGTGGCTCTGCTGGGGCTCGAGGCCGTTGGCAGTGGATCAAAGTTGTGCTGGCTAGGCAGGCACGCTGGTTAAACTGACAGGAACCGGCAGACCCACCTAACCAGCTGTCCCTGGTGGAGAGCCAAGGGAGGGGGGCGATGAATGGAAGAGGCTGGAGAGGAGGGGAGGGACAGTGGAAAGAGTGTAGATGAAACGGTGGAACAAGGAAGGAACGAGGGTGTAAAGTGAAGGCTGATGAAAACATTTAGTAACGGCAAGAAGACGCTGGGAGGGTTTAGAAAAAAAACAGCTGAAAATAAAGAAAATGAAGAGACAGGGTAGACATGTCCTGCTCAAGTCTTTCACTAAGTTAAACAGCACATCTCATTGTTGTAGTCACTTTGATGCTGTCACTGGATGAACCAGTGTTAGAACATAAAAACTGTGTTTTTCAATTGAAAACATCATCAGTCAATACTGAAGCCAAGTTCTCATCAATGTCACGCGTCTTGTTTCTGGTAATGCATTTCAGAAAGTATCTTGTGGAAAGTCCAATCCAACCCTGACAGTGTGCAGTCATCACATACAGTAAGAACATCTGGTCATGAGGATGGAGATCGTAAACCTCCTACTTTTTTCCTCTTTTTTATCATTTTACCTAAAGTTTTCCACATTTTTACTGGAGCCGTTCTTTCTTTTTTATCAGGACGGCTTATTTCTTATATTTTTCTTTTCTTTTCACGTCTTGGTTTTTTGCCTGGTTTTGTTTTTGACTATGACAACCAGTGAGCTGATGAACCGTTGCCCATTTGTCGCTCCGGTGATCAGCTGATGACATTGTGCTGCTTGATTATGTGACCAAACAAGAGACCCCAGATCCTGGTGGAGGAGAGGGGGATGCAAAGTAAAAGTGGAGTGTTGTGAGAAGAATAGACGGTACAAACCATCATACCGCCTGTAACTATGGGGAATGTATGATCTCTCCCCATAAGGTGAAGAACTCACCACACTGACCAGCCTAGAGAGCAGCATCATGTGTATCACTGAGACCTGTCAGTCGACAGGGAGGCTAACGAGACCGGCAAGAGGAAGGAGGTGTAGATCACAATGTTTATTAAGGAGAGAGCAGGGAGAGAGCAGGGCTGCTGACAGTACATAGAGCTGTTTGCTGTTAGTGTCTGGTTGTACTTACATCCAGAGGAATTCTCACAAGTCATCGTCAACTCGCTGTCGGCTGACGCTACAGCTACCTGTGAACTCTGTCATGTCCCAGCTGAAAACATCTCACCCACAAGTCTTCCTCCTCATCTCTGGAGACTTGCACTTTTTTCTTTTTTGTATAAAGTATTTATTTATTTTCCGTCAACTTTTTTATTTCCTGTTAATCTATTTTTTCATGATTCGTTCATGTTGTCAATCAGATAAATTTCCCCTTGTGGGACAAATAAAAATATTCTATTCTATTCTCTTGGTCTCCTTCCCTTTGTCCTCCAAACATTTTTCCTCTCTCTGCCACTCTTTTTTCCCGTCCAACCTCTCATCTATGTTTCCACCTGAAATCACTCCACAACTCTCCACTGTGTTTGGAAAACTTATTATTTTTTATATTATTATATGTACTCTGCTAATACCTGCTATACAATTCACTATTGTAACTGCAGAAATGCATCACATATATCACCATTCAGTTTGAAATGTTTTTATAACAGTTTTATGTGCTGAGAATGATATAGAGTTTATGGATTTTGGAAGATGTGGTCTTCAAATGTGTTTTGTGTGAAAATATACAGTTTTGTCCACATAGATGTCTGTTTCTATTTCACTGACTATGTGGAGAGAGTTTTCACAACGTGACTTTAGTACTGACCAGTGCATGCTACTGTTTGAAAGAAACTGTAAAAGTACAGCCAGTGAAGAAATATGTGCAGTCAGTTTTCTGCGGTGAGGAATTGTTTCAGGGTTTCTTTCGATCGTTATACATCACATGCATCGTGTGACACATGTTACAAATATGCGTGCATGCACACAGACTGCCAATGTCCTTCAATATCCAATTAGTTGTGTTAGTTTTTTCTAAGTGCAGCACTATGTTAAATAAACATATAGTCAGCCCCACTGGTGTATGTACCAATTAAGAGCAGTTTTATTAGGCTGCTGTTTGCAGCAGCATGTGTGGGTGTTTATATTGGATGTAGTGATAGTGAGCATAGCTGAATAATTTTACTTCCTCCACATGGCTTGTCAAGGTCATTTTTATGATTTCAGGCTAATCCATGAGAATGCTAATCATTGATTTAGCCATTGATAAGGGATATGAGGATGGTCATCAGCAAAAGGCTCAGCCACAACATTGAACATCAGATCCCATGCTGTTTGTTGAATGTTACTATACATATGTATTATAAGATGATATAAAAAAATTAAGTTATTATCACGTGTGTAGGAATGGTTGAATCAATACACTTGTTTTAAACTTTGACAAGTGTTTTCCTATTGGTTTGACTTCAGGTAAATATGGTGTGGAGGCTGATGGAGCTCAATGACATCAATGCTCATGATACCAGTAAATATAAGAACAACCCACATAGCTCGTTTGCTTTGATTTGCTCCACCTTTTCCGTCTTCTTATCCTCAGATAGGTCTCCTCCACAGTTGACATGTTGCCACACAAGAGTATAAAACGTGTAGGTGTAAATAATAAATCAAATGTATGATGATTAGATACAGCTCAGTTGAGTTAAATCCACTGCTTCTCCTGCTTTGACCAGTTAAAATGGTATAAAAATGGACTCTTGGAATTGCTTGTTCTGCACTCACAGTAGACTACACTGGTGTGATGATCTGAACTGAAGAGTGTGGTGGTGGTGTTCGGGCACATCCAACTGTGTGAAGATGTGACACAGGATGTGAGAGTGACAGAGAAAAAAAGTGACCTACACCAAGGAGACCACCAGGATCTGTACACCTCTGTACTCAAATCACATTTTCTTTCCTCCTCTGCTTCTTGCTTTCAGAATCAGGTGGGCCAAGTGTGATGACACACACACACACACACACACACACACACACACACACACACACATGTTGATTGGGATATTGATTGGGATATAAGCCTTGCGGATACTTGCCAAAGAACATACCAGGGCCATACACCAAGCCAACAGGCAATAACTATGTGTGTGTGTGTGTGTGTGTGTGTGTGTGTGTGCCAAACTACTTTGAGTGATGGAATGTTAGATGTGAGGCACATTCTCAGCAGCGCCAGGATAAACCAGCCAAGTTTAGCTTGTGGCACAAACGTAAAAGGGAAGAGCTGCTGCTCAGAGTGTTATCAGAGTGAAGTGGATGTTACAAGACAAGAGGAGAACTTCCTTTACCTGGTGTTTATATTGATTGGTTGTTTATTTATCATTAAATAAGTGGGTTAAAGATTTGACTGCCACTACAAAACAAAATTAGGACTGTCTGTTCAGCACACTTGGTGTATTGCTGATGAAAAATAGATGCTCTGTCACTCATGCATATGTGTAGTTTTTCTCAATCAAACATTATATATTGCCTGATTACACTTTCTGTGCTGTGAGTTTACCAGAACATTTATATCAGGGTCATTCAATGTTATTATTAAGACAAACTGAGAGAGACCTCAGTTTGTCAGCCCTGTAGCTGTCAGGAGAAGTGTCCTTTACACAGTCATAACTCTGATTTTCTCCATCTATGTCACAGAAACAAAATGATTCAGACTCCATACTTTATTGCTTGTCACATTTGTTGTGTTGAATGAAAGACAGACACAGTTTGCAGATTCACTGACACTGGGGTGAATCTTGTTTTAAATGTTTCTCTTGTCTTATTATACTTTGCAGCAGAAATTCTCACATGTTCTGTAGGCTACACTGTGGTGAAACTCTGAGACATGGCTTCACCTCACAGTCCCGCACTCCTGCACACTTTTAATCTCATCACTCCCTCTACAAAGACGGTCAGAGTTCAGTGACTGCAGTGGAAACTTCATAATGCAAAAGGAAATGTCCATTACAAACAAACAGAATTTGATCTGTGTAATAACAATAGAGATAGGCATTGAATAATAAGCATTGAACGTAAAAGTCATTGTCTGTCTCTCAGAAAAGTAAAGAAACAAAGGGATGTAAAATGAAATGAGGTTGAGAAGAAAATAAAACCATGGAAAGATGATGTGATGTTGGTAGGAAGAGGAGTAGACGAGAGGAGGATTATCCATTCAAAAAGATGAATCAATAAAATGCAGGTGAATGAGAGAAGAGTCAGTCCTGTAATCCTCAGGCCTGCTTTCCTGTTTTGACTCATCAATGAGACTACACTTTAAATATCTCCAGTTTTTACTCTATGATCTATATCAAGAGGAAGAGCAGAGGAAAGTATTGTGTTACTTGTTTTTCTTGAAGTAACCCTCAAATATTGCTCATGATTGTGTATTCTCTGTTTCTTGTTTTGTGTAACCGGCTCATTGGCACCTTTTGTCAATAGTTTTCTGAAATCACAGATATGTCAAGCTGCTTTCCACCACTCATACAACCTTCTGCTTTATTTGTCTGTTTATATGATGTTTATATGACAGTAGACAGACCCTGTAGCAGTGGAGATGATGCCCTCTGTCCTTAAACTAATTTAAGGACATTAACTTTAATTTAATTTATCATCTGTACTGTACTGTACTGAGTGAAAACTCCACTTGTGTTTACATTGCAGAAACCAAACCAGGAAGTGGTCTGTGCAAACCAGGAACCATTGCTCTGTTTGGGAACGTGGTGTACAGCGGGCTGCTCAACGAGCACTTCTGGCACTTTGGGGTTCCCCTCGTCACCAGACTGGTAAGTTCTGAACTCTTCTTTCTCCTCTGTCTCTTCTGTGAGTTTTTCTCACTGCTTTGGCTGCTGAACACGCACACACACACACACACACACACACACACACACACACACACACACACACACAGTTCAACCGGTATCATGAAGCTGGTAATCTATATTGTCTTTGTCACCTCAAGCTTTCTTCTTTCGACTGTGTCCACCCCCATAAAAAGTGCATTTGACACATCGTTTGATTCTTCTTTTTGCACAAACTACACAGACCATATGCTGCTTACTTTATGCAATAGAAATATGTTTTTATAATGTAAAGTTATGAAGAATTTAAAACAGTTCTCACAGCACAAAGCAACACTGCTGCTGTAAATAAAACATAAGAGAAACACAACAGAAAACTGCTGATGGTGTAAACTGGTAAGTTCATATATTTACTTTACCAGTCAGTTCACTCTAAACGTCTCCTGTTTATTTCTAACTTGAAGCTGCACATTCTGAGTCGGAGAAAGAGACCAGCCATTAGTCGTTTTATACTTGTGATGGTGAACATGGACTCCTTATTTTGTATGTACTCTTCTTCCAGCATTTCAGTTACTTTTACCTCCTGGCTAACTGGTATATATCACACTGGCTTTATCTCAGTCCACGTTCAAATCCCTTTTGCCCCTTTATCTTTTCCTATTTTTTTGTTTTTATTTGGATTATTATTATAATTAGTTTTATTCAGTTTTGTTTTGTGTAGATGCTCACCTGACTCATTGTTGGCTGTAGCCTGTGGTTTGTTACAGCAATCTGAGTTCTTTTTGAAAGATTTTTTTTTTATATAGTTACTCAGGAGTTTAATGACATCCATTCAATGCAAAAAAGGTAAATCAGTTCAACAGTGTGAATTTATTAGCCATTAGCCATGTTACATTTACACATGGAGAGTCTTTCTCTACAATAATCTGTCTGCTGTGACAATCATGCCATACACCCTGACCTGCTCCTGAAGTCTGCTGCCATTAATAAATCTATCATTAGAGATGCAGTGCCTCACATTGAAAACAATTGTTCTTCTACATGTCCCTTCTTCTTTTTGTTTTTCTATATGTTTTTCAATTTCGAATAACCCAATCATTGATTGGGTTATACAGACAAAGTATACATCAAAACGTGCGGTTCGATAGGACTCACTATGCTATTACACTATACACTATGCTACAAATTTCACTCTTATGATTTCATATGACGTATAATTTTCTCCAAAGTTGTAGTCACACTTGTTGTGTTTCACACAATGTGTTTATCTAAATGACATGATTTACGGTTTTTGAATTAGCTGCCTCTAAGTGACCAGAGTACTGACCGACTGCCCAATAGGCTCCCATATTAATCCAGACAGACATTTTCCAAAAAAAAAAAAAAAAAACGAGAAATTACAGTTTTTTTAACTTGCTGTGTTGTCCACATTTTTGACACTAAAAACAAAAAAAAATACATCAATGTGTTTACTAAAGCCTTTTAGCGCTGATGGTGAAAAGATTTTGTCAATATTTCCTTTATTTTTTGAACAAATAGCAGTAGTTCGAGAGCTGCACAAAGGCAAATCCTACTACTTCTTTGACTGTGACTGCAACACACCCACGCACCTGCCTGTATTTCTCCAATTAAACAAGTCTCTGTGCCTGTGTCCTTATATAGACTTTGTAAACGACCATCATATGAGCGGCCAGATGGCTGACTGGTTAGAGAAGATGAAGAAGATTTGAATGTTAATAACAACATGACTGTTGATCCCACCGAGACAAATTATTAATCAAAACATGCGTCTTGCCAGACTATTACTTTTTTTTTCTCCAAAAGCATCTGCATACGTTGCCAAGCATCTTAGCAACATGATATCTTATCATCCTAGCATCTTAGCAACGTAGTATCATATCATCAGAACACACTGCATCACTCTCACAAGTTCCCACAGGGAATTGTCAGGTTCATGAATATAATCCATAATTTGCCACCACAGTGTGATTTTGGAAAACATAAGGACAAGAATTTAAATGATAATGTACATAAGTTAGTATAAGGTGAGATGGCTGCCTCACTGGCTTGTTAACTCATCTGACCAACAAACGTTATGAGGCCTTTTAAATCTACATTATTGTTTCAGTCTATGACCTCAGTGTTTTATTAACAAAGCAGTACATTTCATTGTTGGCATCACTAATGGACATTCCCCCAAAATGCTGTACATAAAACCAACTTTTGGTGAAGAAGACCCATTGAACACATTGTGAAGAGTTCCTCATGATGGTGTTCACTCGCCTGACTAGATGAGCTGATATCTTCCAGGCTTGGAAAAGAAGTGCCAATTATCCATTGAGCCGTCCTCATTTTCCTCTGTATATCCCTTCTTTCTAGTACACACACCGAACCACACAGTGCAACAATGCATCTTAATGTCTGAATGCTCTGTACTGTAACTCTGTGAAAACAGGGCCTGAGACAGTCTGGTGAATCTCAATGTTTTCAGGAAGAAGAGCTGTTGAGCCTTCTTCATCACAGCTGCAGTGTTTATACCTCAGATAAGATCATTACATACATGTACTCTGAGGTATTTAAACTAGCAACCTGTTCATTCTCATCTCTTCTAATTGTGCAATGTATTTTTTAAAACAATTTATTTCTTTTCCCTTAGTCAATAATTACTTCTTTGTCCTGTCATTGTTGTTTTCAGGATCAGATCACTGTCTTCACATTGGAAGCAACTATTGTTTGGACCTCCTTTCTGTAGCTCACTTGTTGTGTGTGCCAGACTTCCTATGTACATGTTATCTGCAAATCTGAGTGCTGAGAATAACAGCAGAGCAGATTAGGTCACCTATCTTGGCCTGCTGGGGTCTGATGGTGAGAAAGTCTATAATCAGAGACAGTGGTTTAGTGGCAAAGTGGGCAAAGAAGGTGTTTATTTGATCTGGAAAGAAACATCAGTTGAGAAGGGGGCACGGGGGTTAAGTTTCCAATCTGTGATCTTCTGACACTTTGCCACATATTTTTATAGTTACTGTCCTTAATATAATCCTCCATGTGTTGTTTGTGTTTCAGTCTAGCGCTTTCTGTCCTTAGATGAGCCCTTGATTTCCTGGAGGCTTCTCTCTCTCATGATCAAAGTGCTGTATCCAAAGCGTTAACCAGCCTCCGCACATTATTATTAAACCGAGGTTTCTAATTTGGGGTCAACTTCATATTCTTTTTGACAGTGACAGTCTCGATACAGAAATAGATATGTTTCAACACTGATGAGGTGTAGTATTCAAAGTCTGGGTGTTCACAAAGTTCCTATCTTGGGTTTTCAAAACAGCCCTGTAATGCTGATGCAGCTTCTTTAGACCATATCTGCACTGTCTTGATCTGAAGTTTGGATCTGCTGATGAGAGATTTGTATACTGGTGTCAGAAAAAGCGACAAATAACCAGACTGTCTAAGGTGGGATGATTTATGAGTTCTGTAGGCTCCCAGGATGTTTGTATAAACCTTGTAGCTACACAGGTCCAATTAAATGATAGCCATGAATCGTACAGATGTCAACAAAGTTTTATTTCTCTCTCTCTTTCCTTTTTTATTCATTAGACAGAGAAAAAAACACAAGAAAATAAAGACAGAAGCTCTTTTAAAACATGTTCGCACAACAGAGCCATGCTTAAATCAAAAGAAAAACACAAAGAATGTTTGTGTAAAGTCCACGATCAACATTATGCACAATACATTAAAGAAAATGATGATGTACACCCCTTGAACCTCACGTAGAGCTGTATTACTTTGAGGGCTTCCTCTGTGTGTGTGTGTGTGTGTGTGTGTGTGTGTGTGTGTGTGTGTGTCTTTTTTCTTTTTATGAACTTATCCCAACCTAAACCCTTGGGTTAATGGAGAGTTCCTGCTTCTCCCGAGGAGCTAAACTCCTTCTATACGTGATTTATGAACAACAGAAAGTTGAACACGTCAACACTTTGTTGCTGGACCGGGTTAAATGCCCATTCCAGGTGTCCAACCATCCGTCTCGCTCTGCTTCTCCGGGCCTTGGTCATGGGGCAACAGCCTTCTGAGGGAGGCCCAGAACCTTCCCCCAACTTCCCCCAACTCCTCTGGGGTGGATCCCAAGGTGTTCCCTGGCCATCTGATAGATATAGTCTCTCCAGCATGTCCTTGGTCTTCACTGGGGTCTCTTCCCAGTTGGACATGCCCAGAATACCTCCCTCCCTGGAAGCATCCAGGATCAGATCCCCTAACCACCTCACTTGGGCCTTCTTCATGTGGAGGAGCAGTGGCTCTCCTCCGTCCCCGTCCCGGATTTTTGAGCTCCACAACCTATCTTTGATGACTACACAATGACCTATTACAGTTTGCCTGCAGGCCAAACAGTTCCACAGACAATACAATGGCATTTGAACTCCACACCGCCGTCTCCCACCTGGACTGGAAGAACATCTACATGTGAATACTGCTCATAGACTTCAGTTCCATCTTCAGCTGCATTATACGCTCAAAACTCACCATGAAGCTTAGGGATGTACATCAGTCCTTCCCTGTGTAGCTGGTTCCTGGTCTTCCTGACAAACAGGAAGGTGGTGCATATTAGCAACACCACCTCCTCTGTGTCTCCTCTTCAGCCCTCTCTTTATACACACAGACCGTCTCCAATACCATCATTAAATTTGCTGATGACATCACATTGGCTGCATCACGGATGAATGATGAGGCAGCTTACAGGTACCAAGAAGATGAACATGGACTATAGGAGGCCTCAGGGAGATGGACATGTCCCCATTCACACTGAGGGAGTAGCAGCGGAGAGTCAACAGCGGTTCCTGGCAAACAACATCAGCACCACCATCTTATTTTATATTGTGAATGCTGCATGTCTGCCAGTGGTCGTAACTACTGTGACCATAAAAATAATGGATTGGATTCTAGTGTTTTCACAAACTAATGTAATAGCAGTGATATTCAACATACCTGCTGGTTGCATGGCTTAATTGACTGAACTGTAATAAATGTTGTATAGAGGATATTTGGTTCGATCACTCACCTGTGAGACATGCACTTATCTGCTGCTTAATTCTGATGAAAGACAGATGGTTTTGGTATATGGAGAAATAATTAATATCTTTGCAAAGTTGCTCTGTCAGAGCTTGACGGTTTTCAGGTGCATTTGGAATATATTTTTTAAACATTATAAATATTTAACCGTTTCTCTGTGTATGGCAGCAGATCTCACACACACACACACACACACACACTCACACACACATATACACCTGCCTCTCACTCACCCTGGTCTTGGGATACAGATGTGCTCTCTGAGAGGACAAGTTGACATAGAGGAGTAATTTTAACCAAAGTGCAGTGTGAAAGTGATCACTCTGCAGTCACTCTGCAGCTGCTTTTTGGGAACAAAATGTCCCCAGAAATACACTGCACTTTAACCAAAAGAAGAAGAAACACAGAAAACAAAAAAGGAATACTCCACTCCACAAACAGCTCAGTCAACTGAGGAGACTGTCTGATGATCAGACTCTTGGACTCTTGAGGGCAGATTTTTAAAAAAAAAAGAGCTAACAGCCAAATATCTGCAGCTCTTCTTCAGTGGATATTCAGACACACGGTAATGATGGAGTCACAGTTTTCTACAACAACTTTTTAAAACATTGCTTTTTTTTTTTTTTTTTTTTTTGTGGGCATGGTCATTTTTGTTATTAGAATTAATGACCGTTGAAAAGCTGATAAATTACCATAGTCTTCAAACAAGTGATGACACAATGATCACAAGCTCTAAGGTTCTGAATATTGCCAATTCAGAAATTGCAGCTGAGGATAACTGTTAAAAAAAAAAAGGCTCCTGCACCGGACCTGCAGGAGGCTGACATTGACTGTCATGTTTACAGGACTGGTGATGGACCCTGGTTTTGATATCTTCATTGGCATTGATACAGAATGTGGATGTTTTATACTGACTCCTTCAAGTAAAAATACCTCAAAATGAACACGTACTTTATTATGTATTACATGTTTTTATTAAATGGAATAAATTACACGTTGCAGCACACCATACATCACCAGAGGACATTTTCACATTATACTTTAATTCATGCTGATTAGTGAGGATTATATGTACAGTTTAAATAGTAGGAGATCGGTCATATGGTGGAAGCGACATGAAATGTATGAAATGACTGAAAAAGGATTTAATTTTTCACCTGGTCATAAGAATATGCAGTGTTCCTCACCTTTGACCTCGCCACACAGAGCATGACCACATTTCCTCATTTTCACTACCTGGAATATAAGGTTTTACAGCTGAGTCTTCTACAGATGACTCACAACCAGAGCACCTGGACATCTCATGTTTAACTCCGCAGGAGGCTGCGGACAAAGCTGCACGACTCAGATCCTGCAGCTTAAAGTTATCCCCTCTCACCCAGAACCTCATCTGAATGTCCACAGACCACTGCTGGACATTTGCAACATTTTCCTCAAAGAAAAATCAGTAAAATATAAGAAAATGAGCAGAAGATCACAAGCTGAATTTCCAACCTGTCGTGTATTTTTGTAATTAACGGTTAATTAAGTATTTTTAATTGACGGCTTTGGCTTTGTTATAGGAAAATATTTCTCCCTTATTCAAAAGCCCTCTAGTGGCCATAGGAAGTCAGAAAGTCAGTGGAGAAGAGAGTCTTTTTTTCCTAAATGAGTTGTCTATTTTAACCACAACTTTACCACAAGGGTTTTTTATTGCAACAATGGCAACAAAGCTATTGCCCTTGGGAAGTCCAACCAAAATATTAGAAACAAGTAAAAAAGACTTACAAGATAACAGCTCGCACATTTTATTGTACTTCAGTAAAAAAAAAATTAGGCTACAATGAAGAACTAATGAAAATGCAACAAAAAATTGATGCAGTCCTTTTAACCGTGTACACATGTGTATAAATATGTTAAATTCCATTTTACACATTTTACTACCTTTCTGTGGATGTCAACTTTCAGTCTAAAAATGAATAACGTATTGACCCGAATATCAGAAAAAAAGTCGCATTGTCTTTATTTGGGGTATTCGGGGTCCAGAATCTAAACCAAAACAAAAAGTGGCATCAAACGTCTTCTCCCCAAACAAGTCAGAGCTTCTTCTCTTCACTCACACACCAGTGACCTGGAGAGATGTGATAATGACACAGAGACTCACTAGAAAACAGTGACTCAAATGTTGAGAAAGTTAACAAACAGTAGAGACAGTGTTTCCCACACATTGACACAACTGTGATGCCGTCATAGTCTCAAAATTGAGCCAATGATAATTGTCCTCCATGCATTATGGCTACCAAGTGGTTGGTAGCTGTAATGCTAATGCTAATGCTCCTGCACACGCTAAACACTGCCCCTAGGGGCCGCCCACATAGTGGTGCATATGCCGTGCAGCTGCTCACCGGTTTGAATCCCGACCCAGACTAGCTTCCCCACGTGAGCTCTCTTCCATTCTTGTCTCTCTACACTCTTATCCCTATCATTAAAGACAAAAATACCCAGCAAATAATAATAAAAAAGAATGAATAAAAGAAAAACAAACACTCCTAGATGATGCATGCTTGCTACTACAGGTCATGTCATCGCCCACAAATTTTTCCAAAAATGGGTCTTTAAAAAGAGGGGTCGTCTTATATTCAGTGCCGTCTTATATTCGGGTCAATAAAGTAGTTCCGTAAATACACTGAATTAGTCTTTGATCTTCTTTCTCTGTGACCGTCGAACAAAGACTCCACTACTTGTTCTTCACTCCTATTCCCTCTATTCCAGCATAGATACAGAGCAGATATTACCATTTTAAGAAAGAGACAAAAAGGGAAATGTCAATATATACCATTAACATCCAAAAGGACACCTATTATTAAGAAGCATAACATGCATAATGAAGCTGCCTTTCCCTCCTGCAGAGGGAAGTGTAAACAGTGATGGAGGCCGTTGAGTTTCTAGGGATTGCTCAGTGTGTATGGTAGCAGTGTGTGTGTGTGTGTGTGTGTGTGTGTGTGAGAGAGAGAGAGAGAGAGAGAGAGAGAAAAAGAGAGAGTGTGTAGGTGTATAAATTGTGATAATTATTAAGTCTCTGCCGGTTAAAATAATAATAATAATAATAATAATCATTATTAATTCAATATTTTCATTTGTTAAAAATGTAATCATTATTCTTTAAGTTTAAATGCAACTGGCTGGTGCTGGTGTGTTAACACACAAACACACAGTGTGAAAACATTAGTTACAACTAGTTACCATTGAATTGATTGAACACTGAAAACAAATAATAATTCAAAAATAATTATAAAAATAAATACTACACTCTACAAAGAATCATTCATCAGAAGAATCATTAAAGGTGTAATCTGTGAATTTAATGTTGAGACAGTCAAATCTCCCCTGTGTGATAAATGAATGACTTTAACATACTCTAACATAAAACAGTGAGAGAGAGGAGAGGAGACAAGGAAAAGTTGGGGAGAGGACTTCTGAAGTGAGAGCACCATGAAATAAGAAACAAATCAAACAACACACACATTGTTCATTTTTCTTTTTCAGCATTTTTTTTTTTTTTTTACCAATTTTGGAGTCTGGAGTTACATCTTTTTTTGTTGATGGATTTAAATCAACAAACATTTATGTTTGATGATAGTGTGACATTATCGTATAATCCATTATCCTGTTACCTTTTGCAGCGAGAGAGCTCAGTTATCCAGCCTATGACTTTTTAGATTCTCTGTTCTATAAATAGCTATATTTACTTTTATTTACAGGAGAATGAAATAGATTTTGCCCTTGTGTGGCGTGAGACCTACTCTACAAAAATCTACATATCTGATCTGTGTTTTCTTGTAGTTATTTCAGATAATAAACTACAGGTACTTTAACCATGTTGCCGGACAATAATCAAGGTTAACATCAATGTCTTGCTTGTCCCTTTGGATATGAACCATTGAAAACACCAGCAACAGATTTGCTGCATTTTCATCATCACAGTGACGGTATGATACACTTAGTTAAGCTCGTGGAGTGGTTGGCAGTTTGGTTTGACTGAGAAAAGTTCAATAGTTTTCTATGATTTTCACAACATCTACTTGCAAAATGATTTGATTTGAACAGACAGAAGGTGGAAGAAAAAATGTGCAACTAACTACAGACAACAGGCTACAATCAGCACCACACATAAACTTAGGTTTATGTTGAACTTTGACAACAAAATCACTTGAGGTTGCAAATAAAGTTTTGTTTTGTCAAGGTGTTTCAGTCTGTGTTTGGCTGAGTTTACGTCAGTACAAAGGTCACTTTTTTTCCACCTGCTCACTGCTCATAATTATCTCCATGCCACAGGGTATAATAGGCCTTTGTGAGTGATATTTGTAGCAATATCCTGACAGAATAAACACAGGTTGAATTGACTAAAGCAAATATTTTGGAATCCTATTTTTTATTTCTTGTGTGTCTGAACTCAGTGATCCCATAGAAAACCTGCCACTGAGGCCCGTCAGCTGTCTGAAGACAGAGCAGGAGCAGGAGCAGGGTTTTCCTGGCAGGGCCACCCCACAAACCAGGCCTGTGGCTCAATGTGAAAACAAAGAAACATCAGACAGACAGGACGCAAAGGAGAAGAAGAGATCAGTTGTGTTGTACGGTGGTGATCAGTGCTGCCTCCCTGATTCCAGCTCAAACACCAGTCAGGTTTTTACGGAAGAAGTGAAAGAAATAAACTCACATTATTGAGCAGGTTAAGGTTCTTCTAGAAAACTGAATACACCAGATATTTGTTACAGTGCTGAGTTATATATATATATATATATATATATATATATATATATATATATATAGTGTAAACCTCTAAGTGTGAGGTTGGAGTTGAAACGAACCTGTTCCTGATCCATTTTTTAATATGAACTACAAACTAATTAATAATATCAGAATGTAAACAGTAATTAAAATACGAAAATATCAATTAGACCATAACATTACAATATTCTCTAAATACAATTCATGTTCCTATTCCATATATACATATACCCTTTGTGATACTATAACCTGAATAATCCATCCATCCATGCATGCATTTTCTGATCCTGTGGCGGGTTACAGGCAGGGCTGGAGCCAGTCCACCATGGACAGGTCACCAGTCTATCACAAGGCTCTCCTATGTATGTGATACAGGATGAGTAAAATAGTTTACTGATGCTGTACAATGCTGGTTGAATTATAAGAACTTTTGTTGACCTGGCAACCATCTCCCCTGAACATTTCATCTTCTGAAATCATGACAGATCAGTTCATACTCCGCATCGCTGTCTCTGACCTGATGTTGTTCCTCTCCCTCCTCCCAGACTCTGACAACACCCACTCAGCACCACTATGTCGTCTTGTCTTGTCTTTTTTTTTTTTTTTTTTTTGCATTAGCCCACTCGTATGCACAGTCTGGACTAACTTATTCATGATCCAGACCTGAAATAGCAAGAGCTTTGATAGGAAAACGTTAGCTTTTGCAAGGTGGTTGCTGGGGAAAAGAGAGACGCCGGCCTATGTCTGAGCTCTTGGTCATATTAGAGGGAGACGTGACGGGGAAGTGAGAGCTGAAGCTACACATGGATGTTAATGGCCTCATTTCAAACAATATTCATTTCGGTCTTTGAGATGTTAATCATATTCTTGTCTTAACTATGAAATAGCTCAGCATTTTTTAAACACATTAATGTGTCTCAAATTTGAGGCAAATGATAATGTGCCTCATGCCACTCCTTCCTTTTATGAAGAAGATGTGGGTACAGAGCCACACTCACAGTCACTGCTGCAGACGTCTTCATCAGGACATGTCGGTGCATATCTCTAATCTATCCGTAACAAAACTGAACTTTCAGAGAGGAGCCAATCCCAGCTGACTGTGATCGAGGGCAGGGTACATCTAGACAGGTCACACATAGAAACAAACAGGCATCTACATTTACAGTTACAGGAAATGTTAATCTGTTATGTTAAATGAATGTGCAGACAACAGCATTAACCACTACACCTCTGTATAAACATATGCATACGTTGTAGAGTTATTCTTTTATATGACACACACCGTTTATACACTGATACGAGGAATCTAATTTTGGATATGTTATTTCTGGATGTATTTTTTTTGCAATATATTATTTAGTTGTAACCCTTTCTGTTTTTTTTTTTCTGTTTATGTCCCTTAATTTGAATTTGAAGTGACAGGACAATATCAGAGCACATTCCACTTCATGTTGAGTAATTGTGTCAGTGACAAACGAAGAATCTGGAATATTGCTTTAAAACGAGCAAAATCAATTCAATTTAAATTCAATGGTTAGTGTGATTTATTATTATTTATTATGTGTATTTCCTTTCACTCAAAATTGTTTGGTACATTTATAATATTGGCTCTATTACTTATTCACCCCATCCATCATATCATCATATGTAAAATTACCATTATATATATATATAAAATAAACTCCTTCATGTTTCCAGTGGGAAATTTGAAATGATTTACATTCATGAATCAGTTCTCTGAACCAGATGTATTCACTTCATGACAGCATCTGAGACAACAATGGTGATGTATTCACTTTACCTCATGTTTAATGTTTATGGAAATTACTAAAAAATGACCTATATTAGCTTTATATCAGGTATCTGGTTATTCAGTTTTCTCCAAAGGATAATGTAGTTTTCTTACAGCCTAATAACATCTGAGACCTGATCCTGGTCAGGTGGTGGTTTTGGATAATGAAAAGATGTGTCTACTGGCACAACAGTGGCTCACTGGAAAGAAAACATAAAATGAGACTTTAGTGATCGGACGGAGAAATTTGCACACTACCAGCATTTCAGTAAATCATTTTAATGTAGTTTTAATAATTTCAGAGGACTATGGAGCTCTATGGGACAGATAAATAAGATATGCTCATCAAGCACTTCATTAGGAACACCTATACAGCTGCTCATTCGTGCAGTTTTACAATCAGCCATGTTGCAGCTATGTGAGGCCTACACGGTCAGGAGCTTCCACGAGTGGTCACATCAAACATCCAAATGATCCAGTGAGCAGCAGCTCTGTGTTGATGAGATGTCACACTGGTTGGAGCTGGCAGAATCTTCAGTAATTCAGATTCAGAACTACTATTACTGAATGTGCTGAGCAGAAGTGAGTGAATCAAATGTTGAGATGGATCAACAACAGCAGCAGGTTCCTTTCAGGCAAGACCAGAAACCCGACGCTGTGGTTGACACAGGTTCACCAACACTGGGCTGATGAATTCTGGGGAAAAAACTGGTCTGATGTACCTGGATTTCCACTAAGGCAGCAGCTGATAGATCTTGGAGGATGATCATGGTGGTATGATGATGGGGGAAATATTTTCTTGACTCATTTTGGGATGTCCTGCTCTGAAGCCTGTCATTTTGTTTGAGTATTGTTCGTGACCATGTTCATCCCTTTCGTGGCTACTTCATGTCACAGTAGACTACCTCTGGGCTGTGGTAGAACATGAATAATGTGATGCAGTCATGTCAACATGCAGCAGAACCTCAGAGGAACTTTTCCGATATTTGGTGGAACCATGAAGCACTGAGGCTGTTCCAGTGTTGGTGTCCTGTCCTGAACAAAGTGCTCACTGAGTGTATATCAGCTTTCAGATTAATTAATAATGCTTAACTTTTAATACTGATTTACTTAATGACATTTAGTTTTTTCTATATGTTTAACATATTAATCTGTTTCATTTTAGAGGTAAATTTGTTTATATATTTTTTCCTAATAAGATACATTTATTTGCTATTTCTCAACTCAAAAAACAACAACCCAGGAAACCGTCTCCCAGTGTTTCCACTGTTCCAGTGTGTGCAGTGCAGTATTTCAGGCAGTGAAGGGGTTAACATGGCAGCTTGCCTCAGTGGTGTATTGACTGTACTGGTGGGGGTGTGGGGGGGGGGGGGGGGGGGTGTACAGGGATAAATGTGCTGAGGCAGGCTACAACATCCAACCCTCACCCTCACCCCCCCTCTCTCTGTCTGCAGCCTCATCCAGCCACGGTGCAAACACACTCCCATCACACATTTGCTACTACAAACACACAACACTGTGTGTGACCCTGCACTGAGACGTACACAACACCGTCTGGTCCGTGTGTGTGTGTGTGTGTGCGTGTGTGTACATACATACATACATACTAATCTTTAAATAATTTTACAGGCTGAAAGCATGTAAAACACACACACACACACACATACACATGTGCATAGTTTGAGCATGCAGCAACAATATTCCCACTGCACTACTGTGGGCCACACTCACTCGGCCAATACACACACACACACACACACACACAAACACAGGCGTCCCTCCCTCTGCAGACGGGGAAAAGGGAAAAACAGAGGGAACAAAAGAACAACACGCAGAGAGGCAGCAGTCCACTTTAGCTCTTTTCATCTTTTTCAGTTCTCTTCTCCTCACCTTCCTCTCATCTTAGGTTACCCAAGTGCTTTAAATTGAATTTTGTTTCGGCGGCTCTCTTGCCTCTTACCCCCCACATGCACCACCATCGAACCTCCAGCCTTCCTCCTCCTCCTCCCCGATGCTCCCAGTGCAACTTAATGAAACCGGCTGGAAACGTTGGCTCTTTAGCATAAGCAACAACAACTGAGCTGCTCCTTCTTCCTCTCTGTTCTCCAGCTCTATGCATCTCTTTTCCTGCTTCTTTCATCTAGCCTTGCCTTGCCTCCCTCGCTGCTCATTCTGCTTTCCCATAACTTCTACGCAGCCTGTCCGCCAGCATCCCTCCACCAGATCATCTCTTCATCCCTCCTTCTCTCTTCTCTCTCTTTCTCTCTCTCTCACTGTTACTCTGCCCCTCTTCACTCTGTCCCCTCTGCACTTGTCTCTCTCCGGATGAAAGCTCCTGTGCTACTGTACCGTGTGGTGATCTCCAGCTTTTCCCACCCCCAGCCTCTCCAGTGCTCTTCACCAAGGAACGCTGTCGAAGAAAGTGCGTCTCAGACTTGCCCTCCCTCAAATCAGAGCTGCAGAACTGAAGCTGCCTAGAACGAAAGGCAAAAAAAAAAAAAAGCAAAGGGAGAGTGTGCGCTCAGACTGAGTGGTTTCAGTGTCAGTGAAACAGTGAGTAGTATAGCTCGCAGCGAGCAAAAGAAAGAGAGAAACGAGAAGGCAAGAAGATCTTAGTGGGCAGGAAAGGGTAAGTTGGACAAGAAGCGTAAGAAGAAACAGGAGAAGAAGTGAAGTAAAGAACAAAAAGAGAAGGGAGGTACAGTAACAACACCCCTCAGCACTTTATGCCACTTATTGCCTTTCTTTACTCTTTCTCTTTTTCTGTCCTCCTTCAGCGTAGAAGCAGTGGAAGACTTTTTTTGAAAGGTTCAGAGGGAGGAGAAGCAGCGTGAGAGCCTCAGCGGCGACTTTGAGAAGCAAAGTCTCGCTTCAGACAAGTCTACGGCAGAGAAAGAGCGACTGTCTTCGGTGGCAGAGGGACACATAAAGGAATTTTATAACTCACTACAAAACCACAAACACAGGGGTGTTTAGCTGGCTACCACGCAGCTTTGCAGATTGTACTGGCAATCAGAAACTTTTTGAAGGGACACAACAAAATTCGAGTGACTAAAGAAGAAGATCAGTTCAGACCAGGACAGACACAGTGACTAACAGGAAGAGCACTGGCCTCTCCGGTGTCCTTGCTTAACCCCGTGTTCCACCCCCTGGTCTCTCATCCCCTCTCAGCTGAGATGATGATGTATTTCTGGGTGAGTACTGAGGTCCCGTTGGGACTCCTGAACACTCCTGAGGGAGGAGGGATACACACTTTGTTCACACTTTGAGCAGGGTGTGACTTTGAGTTTCTAACCTCTAACCTTTATTTTAGATTGATAGAAAGTTGTGAGCTTATTAATCTTTTGTTTGGGGGAATTGATTTCATGTGTGATTTCTCTGAGCTGCCACCTAAAGTAACAAGGCTTAAAGGTTTCTATCGGTTCCCAGTCACACGGCCCTGCACTAATGATCTGGCATTTTCATTGGCATAGATAAAGCATAGCCCTGTCCTAGTGATACTTCACCTCTGCTGCAATAGTAGGCTGGACCGTGATGTCGTTTTACATGTCGGACTAAGATTTTACTGCAGGCGATTTGGCAGAAAATGCATTTAACTTGAATAATATCGATCATATGCAAGAATTGGATGTGTGGAATTACAAAATGCATTTAAACACAGAGAGTGAGAAGGAAAGACGTGGTGCCCGATATACTGGTGACCACTGGTTACAAGCTTGTTTTGTTTTTGTCATATCCAGCCAACAGGTTGGGGATTTTCCTGCATGTGTAGAGTGTGTGCAATCGTCCAATGAAATGAGGAGAACAAAAGTCAGTGTTGATGTGACAGTTAGTACAGATACAATTTTAAATGCAGCGTTGTATGTGAGGCGCTACTGCTCTCAATGTGGAAAGAAATTTCAGACACTGAAGTCTGAATAAAACGTGTCCAGCACCTGGATCAGAAATGCACCACCTGTCTTTCAGTTCCTTTGTTCACAGGCTACAGGTCTGTGTGATTTATGGAGTTAAATATTCATTTAAAAAAAGAAGGGGTACAATTATAACTGTCACCTGCAACAAAAGAGTCACAGGCTGCAGAATCAAAGCAAGGATTTACTTAGATTACTGAAAAATAATAAAGATAATATTTTTATTGTTGTTTTTTAGAGCACAGTAGAATCACTTAAAAAGTAAAGTCAAACTGTTAATGACATCCGACATTCCGCTGGTAAAACCATGTTATTTTGGGTTAGTGTGAATTGTAGGTGAACTATTTATTGTCCTGTCAGCTAATAATATACAAGTATCACACAGCTGCACAGCTCCACTAATATGTTTTTCGTCATTCAGAAATTAATATTAGTCCTGTTTTCATTCAGACATGACAGACGGATTTGTCACCTGCACTAAATCCAAGAAGCTGAATTATAAATTAATAATCTGAGGGAGGACGAGTGTTTTCATTACAGAGGGATTTCAAATTGAATCACTTTTCTTATTTCCTCATAAGTCATTTTGCTGGATGTTCACAGTTTGATTAAATACAATTGAATTAAAAATTCCACCTAAGAGACATTATGAGAAACTTTTTTTTTTTTTTCTGCAAACTATATTTAGTAAAACACTTTACATGATGAACAGATGACTTCCTAAGTCTGTTTACACACAGCTGATCAGGTCTTACAGTTGCTGACACAGGTTACTGTTAACACAGGATAACACACTGACACACTTTTCTTTCTATCTTCCACTAAATCTATCTTCTATCTTCCCCGAAAGTTATGTACACATGGATCCTGAACTACACACTTGTCATTTATGTGGCTGCATGCTGTGTCTTATTATCAGGGTTGAACATCATATGAATTATTAGCTCTTCACTGTATAAGCAGACATGAGTGTGTTTCTGCGGCGTCTGTCTTGGGACATTCAGGAGAGCGGCTAAAAGTGGGCTTGTTTTCGACTTGTGGTGTGGAGCTGGAAACACAGAGCATGTTCATGTTCTAATATCGTCTCAACAATCCCAGCTCACTGTGGACCTGCATGAGGCTTCCAGCACATCCTCCCCAGCTGTCCAGAGCGCAGGGATGCCCAGGAGAGTCCGTGTGTGTTCTGGTTTGAATGCTGACACGGGCCGGTGTGTATTGTTTAACAGCAAACCTTAAGGTTTCAGTGCATCGATTTCATACCAGCTTTGCATTATGATTCAATACAAGTCATAGTTTGAGTTGCTTTCAAGCTTTTCAGAGTTTCAGAACTGAAAACTTAATGCCGTGCATTATGGGAAGTAACTCTGAATGGAAATTCTCTTCCCCACAGGCTTAGTTTACCCTACTTAGTGTAAGGCTCCTGGGTTCAGTATGCAGTAATTGCTTTAAGAGTTCTAATTGTAAGCAAGCAGCCATCAGAGGGTGAAGCTGCTGCAACATTGTTCAGATTACATCGTTTAAAAGATGCAAAAACCTGTTATTGGAGCAGCCAGCCTCCTCCCTGCTGATCCACCTACGCCACGCTCACTTTATCTGGCTGTTGGCAAAAGAACATCTGCTTTACTACAAATGAAGTTGATTTGCTTGAGATTGGTGTCACTTTTTTTCCACACCAATGCTTCGATGTCAGGGTTTTCATTTCCATAAAGGGCTGAAGTGGCAACGCTTTCCTCAATAAATGAACAGTTGTGGGAAGGAGCCATGTGAGGACAGATGTGGTGTAACTATGGTGACCTCAGTGGTGTCCAGATTTCTCGCTGTCCTCCTACTTCTTCTTTTCTCTCTCTCTTCATCAAGTTTCATCCTGTTGTCTCAGTGCTTCCTTCTTCCTCACTCAGTCCAGTTTGTTGTACAGTAGTTAATGATGGGGAGTCTGTTGCTGGTGGCTGTCTGCAGATATGAAGCAAGCAAGAGGCTTTGATATGGAGGCAGCAACCAATGCAGCTGACATTAACTATTCCTCTTCATCACTGCTGCTTACCCAATCTCTCCCTCTTTCTCTTTTTCACTGACACAAATATACTGTAAACAAACACACACACGGGTTCTGATTATACCACCATTTAAATGGTGATAAAAAGATGACAAAATACTTTTTTTTTTTTAATGTGTCAAGTGTTAAATGTTCAGACTAACATAGTGTGTTACGAGCTGAATGTACTGCAGTACTTCCACACACACACACATTCGTGCAGTTGCAGTGCTCTCCTTGATGCTGCTCTGACAACAGTAACATGGTTAAAGTACTTCTCCCTGTCCCTTTGGAGACTCTCAGCAAGAACAAAGACCTCCGGTGCGAAGGATGCAAGAACACTAACAGGCTCTGGAAGACAGGAAACAAAGCAAGTAGCCGGAACTAATGAACAGGTACACCGAAGGTAGGGGTGGAAGGGGGAGGAGAGGCACGAGAGAAAGTGGTAGAGGACTGTGAGGGGAAGAGATCTGCTGGAGGGTGGGTCAGGACTCAGGCGCTTACCAGAGGCACAGACAGACACTAAGGGAAAAGGTGATGACCAGCGTTTTCCTGTTCCTCTCGGTTGTGCCCATGGGGTCATAACCGTTAATTATTCATGGCATATGTGGAAGGATGGAGATGCAGAGATGGTCGCTTTTGGAGAGGAGAGGGAAAAAAAAAAAGAGCAACAGTGCAGAGCAGAGAGGAGGTCTGCATCTACCTTCTCTCTGCTCTGCTCAGTGCATCTGTAAGCTAATGAATAATTGAATGTGCTGAGCAGGGGACTGCGTGGGTTAGAGGAGGAGATAGAGGGAGACCTGCCAGAGTACTAGACAGTGAAATGAGGACCTATCCTGGAATAGAGATCTCTTCCTTTTAAAACTCCTTCTTCTCCTGCTTGTCTTAGTTCTGATCCTCTTCAGTTGCTCTACCTCTGGCTCAGATGCTCTGATCTGAGAATGGTGGGGATGAAGCTCAATCCTGCCTCTGTACACTTGACTAGATGTGGGCTTAGGCTAAGATTCACTGCCACAGGGTTAATGCTCCAATTCTCCTTTTTTGAAAATGAGCAGAGAGTATATCTATGTTTCACCTGCATTTTAAAGAGCTTCACAGATACCATGGCTAAATGGTCTAATATGAATTAGCTGATACAGGCTGTCTATGACCACAGGTGTTGAATTGAAGCTGCACTGGACTCTGGCCTCCACGGTCATCACAGGTGGACAGAAACATGTTAAACTCTATTTTGCTGAAACAGTTTTAATGAGGTGGCGATTAATTGATTCATTACTTCATTGTTTGTGTTACTGTTGAAATGCATTGTGTTAAACTATTTCTTACATTTAGTCTTTTGGGGGATCAGAATAATTGGTTACAGTAAGCAGCAGTTTGAATACGTGACACCCTGGATAATAACATCATAGAAAATAAAATAACAGAGATATTTACATGCTGTTGTTTTTAATGAGATGAAATTGCTTAGCCCTAATCCTATACAAAAAAACACAATACAATTAAAAACAGGCAACAGTAGAGTGATCATGATGAAGTGGTTGAATTAGATTTGAATTTGATTACTACTGCTGTGTACTGTACAAACTGCATCCTATTTTCTTCATCTGAGAGGCCACATAGCTGGACCTGAGCTGATCTACAATCAACCTGTATTTATTGGGGACATCAGTGTGTAAGTGTGTGTACACAGCAGCAGACTGTCAGCTGGGAGCTGGGACTGCACAGCCACAACGAGCCACATTCTCCATAAGCTTTCTAGAAAACCTCCCCCACTCTGACACCCGATATTACTCCGTAGCAGCCTACACGCTTCATTGAGCTCTCTGACAAGCAGGTAGGAAGTGTGTTCATCCCAACCTGTGCAGTCAGAAGGGCTGTGCAAGTGTTTGTGCTCCTCTTCATATTAATGTCACAGAGTGTGTGGCCGTGATGCTCCAGCACTCAGCTGGATCATCCATGTAACTATTCACTGAGGGAACATGGCAAACTGTTAGCTGGACAAAGAGCAGCCAGTGTCCGCTTTGGGATGCTGTACTTGATGTGGGAAACAGTTTCTGCTTTCAAAATAACACGTTAAATCTTCATATCCATTAAATTATAAACCACGCACATGCATTTTTTTACATGTAAATGTGGTACTGTTTATTGTCTAAACCGAACATATTGGGTTCCTATATTTTTGTTAAATGCTCCTTCATACCTCAAGCATTTATAAACTTAATTTTGATTAAGGTTGTATCCGATACAGAACAGAAATACTTGCAGAGAGAGCATGTACAGCAATAGATAAACATCAAACTGTAGACAGATGTGCTTTAACCATACAAACTACTGGGATGTACCACAAACACATTTCTTACATGCAATCACGTGGCTTGGTGCAGTGAAGCACTTCTAACATTTTGACCTAATGTTTTTTGTTGATGGTTTGCGTGATAAATCATTAAATATTGCAACTTAAGAGAAACAAGAAACACTTTCTACACTAACAAATGGAGAGAGAAACAAGGAATTTCAGATATGTCTGTGTACATTTATGTGATCACTCACATCAACAATGATGGAGACATGAACCATGATCATCTTGATTTTTTTGAATCTCATGAATTAAAAGTTAAATAGATTTTAGCTGACATCACTACTATTCAACAACCGTCAGATGTCTTGTTTATTCGATCACATTTTGGGTTAGAATTGATCGTCGACTCCAATTGATGTTTTGCTAACAGCAACGTTACGCAAGCAATGTGTCTTCTAGGTGTCTTCTTCAAGCTCAGGTCCACTAACAGAGGCCTGGAAGTTTGATGGTTGTGTGCAGTATCTTAGCTGTTCCTAGGACTGTGCTCTTCAGGACAGACTTGGATGTTGTACAAGGTTGTGTGTTACAGTGCCAAGAGCTTTGATAACCAGAGACATCATTATTTATGGCATTTCCACTGAAACCCCCGTAATATTACGGGAACTTGTCCGTTGGCGCATCTCCACCAGAGGAACAGTTCCTGTGAGGCAAAACTCAGGAACCTTTAGGGGCTGAAAAAAGGCCATGCCCATGCAAGTTCTTGGGCAGATCTTTAGATTGACTTGATGGTGATTGGTTGTAACTCAAGACGCTACATAACGCAGTCAACAAAGAAGTGTCATTTTTAAAACTCAGTGACAGAAGTGTATCGATAAATAGTTTCTAGAAGAAGACAATGAAGTGACACAGTGGAAACCATCACAAATGATCGCAGGGTTTCACATAAAATGATCAGTGTGTGGTGAACCTCCACAGAATCAACACTGGCCACTGCAAATTAATTAATTTATTGTTTCCAACGTGAAACACAATGTTAAAAACAAACAAACAGTTCCTCTCTCTCTCTCTCTCTCGCACAAACAGGTCCGTAGATTATTGGTCTCTATACATTGTCAGGAGCTTCCTTGTCTCTGTATCAGTGGCTTCTAACCCCTCCTTTGACCAGCTTATTACTCATTGGTTACCTGATTGCTGGCAGAGCTCATGTGTCGATAGCTTGGACCATATTCTTCTCATTTAGTTGACTTCTCGGGAGCTGCTTAACACTGTTTGGCTGTAGCTGACTTCATGGTTTCCATTTGCCATTTACCTGACGTATCTATGTCTGTCCTGAACATCTGCAATGTTGTCTTCTGGGAGCTCAACCCCCTCTGCTACAACAGTCTTTCCTCTCTTTGATACGATCCAGCCACACATTTATCTAGTCAGGCTGACATCCCCATGTCATTGCTGTAGATCCTGGTGTTTGTGGATCAGAGAGAATCTCTTGCTTATTCCGGATGTACAGCTGGTATCATCCATGTAGAGGAGATGACTGATGGTACCTGCAGCCATCCCTTGTGATAATCTGGCAGAGGGCAGTGCAGAAGCCTATCACAACAGAGGGTTTATGCATGTGCCTTTTATGTTACACAGTTTCACTGTGGCTACCTCAGTCACTTTACGTGGTTCTTTACCACCAACTATGCTTTGTTCTTGTGAGCAATGACACTTAGTTTTATTTTGCATTATTTTTATATTACTGTGTGCTTCTCTATTTTGTTCCTTATTACTTTTCTTTATTTACTCCCACCATGGGGATCAATAAAGGGATTTCTTGTATTAAAGGACAGTGTATATACAGATAAAAATGAAGACAAACAACATTGAATTATTTACAAATGCACTTAAATGTACAGATTGGCGAATAAACAGATGAATAAACAGTCTTTGCAAATGTGTTTGTGGAGGTACAGAAACAGTTGTTGTAAAGAGTTATTGCCAATGGCAGGAATCATTTCATGTACGTTCTTTGTGACAGTAGAGCTGAGTGAATCTTGGAAAAGGACCTACACTGTTTCTGTGTTGTACTGTGTTGTAGGATGCAATGTCCAAGAGAGTCTACAAATAATTTATACTTTAGATTGGAAGTTTTCTGACATTTAGATCTATTTTAAATTAACTTTATCCAAAGTGTCTTATTCATTATTTATTTTACTTGAAATCAGAAAAAAATTATCATTAGTTATTATTATTTATAACCCTAAAGCCTTTGGTCAAGATTATAACTATATCAGTACTCTGAATGTGGGAAATGTGAAAAACTTGTCACACAATGTCTATAATGATTTTTACATGTTGGCATATTTCTGATGTAAAATCTGATTGAATGTCTTGATGTATCAGTCAAGCCCTCAGTTTAGCCATCTTTCGGCTGATATCCTTGTAATCCCTTGAGTCCCGCCATATCACAGTACAGCAGTTTCCACTTGGTGCTTGGCTCTTTGCTCCTCACTCTTCTATTCACTGTGTGCTGTAATCTCTACACCGATAAGGAGATTAAACAGGCGAGCAGGAGAGGGGATTTCTAGGATTTCTCCTGTGAGTACAAAAGGATATCAGTGGGAGGGAAGGATAGGCTTTAACACCACTGAGGGAGAGAAATGAGTAGGAGCAGAGAGATGAGGCTGGAAGGAGAGAAATAAAGAAAGAAATAAAGAAAAGAAAGAAAAAGAGCAAGTGAGCAGAAGAGCTAGGTGTTATCACCTGGAGCCATCATTAGCACTGTTTACAGAAGTACCACCAGGGAAAGGTCAGTGCACCAACAGTCTCTTATCTCCTCTGTGATAGTATGTTATCACCATGGTGACAGCCCTCAATGTTACCTGTTCTGTCTCTTCAACCCCAGATCAGTGTTTAGTGCAGACAGGTACTGACTTCATGAAGTGTGGACAGAGAGTCAGATGGACTCTGTGGGTTTGTGGCTTGTGGTTCAAATCCAGAATTAAACAGGAAAATGGTTTGGTCCTGGATGTTGGATCTGTGTGTAGAAATTATGTCCATATTGGGCACTGCGCCTCATTTATGTCCAGCAAGCACTGCCAGCACAGGAAGGGATGTTTCCTATATAGTCAAACAGGAATAACAGTGTAGAGGTCAGGCTGGTGGATGACTGATGTGCTGCATGTGACTTTTATGAGGTAGTCTAGAGTTTGTCCTGTTACTGGCCAAAATATGTTTTATGATTATAACCTCATTCTTTCCTCAATACTGTGGAAAGAAATTATGAATAAAATGACCATTAAAATATTTCAAGAGATTCAAGTGTCAGAACATCATACATTTTACTTAGTGCAAAGAATTTCTTACTTTGTTGTTCTCCCAAACACACAGCAAAAATAAACTATGATAAAAAAAAATAATATATGATATAAAAGTTTTTGAACAAAATAAGAATAAAGTAAAAAGATTTAAATAATAAAATGTTGTTTCCGATAGGCCATCATAAGCAGGAGGGGGAGGGGTGAGAGGAGAGGTATTCAGCTGGCTGCAAACTTGAATCTTTGAGGGTAGAGGTCCTCCTTAGTTTCTATATCCACGACCTGACCTAGGACCTGAGATGGAGCTGAGCTGGTCCTATGCATAGATTGAAGTGATGGGCTTCAGAGTTTAATCTACTTTTTGGTCAGGTACTGCACAAATCTGAAGGTTCTCTCCAAATCTTGGATCAGGTTTATTTTGAACCAATACAGACAATATCCGTAGCTCACTCAGATAGGGTCTTAATTTGTACTGGTTTAAGGTACATTTTCCTCAAGCCTGTTGCATATCTGATGAACCATTTGGTCTGACAAAGATCTCTCGATGGCCATGGACTCCACTATGCAGCAGCTCCCATGGACCAACAGAGGATGACTGTGGATGTTCTGAACAATTCTCAGTGTCTCTGTGTTGCATCTGTGTTAATCTAAAGCCAGATTGCACGAGTATGTTCTGACATTACTGAATAAATAAAGCTAACACTACCCTGAATGAAAGAATGAATCAAAAAGGATAATTAGTGCATATTGTATGAAATGCTTAGATCTTTTCTGTAATTAGTGACAGTGTGTACCGTAATTTCCAGACTATAAGCCGCTTCTTTTTTCACATGCTTTGAACCCTGCGGCTTAGACAATGATGTGGCTAATTTATGGATTTTTATGGGCTAACGAAGTTCATACCACCAAAACATTTAGACTCGTCACATCAGACCAATGAAATTACCAAACAGGTCACAGTGGACCAATGAAACTGTTTGAATTAAATCCAACGCACTCACGCTAAATTCTGCAGATCTGTGTGGCTGTGTGCGTATATGTGCGTGGTTCAAGCGAGAGAGAGAACGGCAGCGAAAATTCAGAGCGATTTGAGCCCTGTCATATTGAAGCGTTAGTTAGTTATACAGGAGCTGTTAAAACCCTGTTCATGTACTGCTGTGCTCGGTGTGGCTGATAATAAAGACCCCAACTTCCCTGAGATACAGCTGCATTCCCTGTTTCTGTTTACCTCTACTGTGGACAAGCACAAAGTGAAGGGAGTTAGCCCCGGAGCTAAGCTTAGCTTCGGCCCTGGAGCAGATCACTAAGTCTCCCCTGTGCATTTCAACTACAGTCAGGGCACCAAAGCAGAAAAGAGCTAACGTGTACCAGCCGTGTTACAGGCACTGTTCGGAAAAAAGCATTTATTTAATAAAAAGTGAAAAAAAATCTTTCTGTGTAACATCTTTCAATGTGAAACACCTGCGGCTTATAGAGAAGTGCAGCCTATATATGTACAATTATTTTTTTTCTAAATTTAGTGGGTGCGGCTTATATTCAGGTGCGCTCAATAGTCCGGAAATTACAGTAAGTAGATTCCATTTGATAGGACTGATAATGATTAGGTCATTTGATGAACAGCACAGTTTTACATATTAACTGAGGTGATACTGTGCATTCAGGTCTGCTGGTAATGTCGATAACACAATGACTGTACGTCTTTTTATACCATCTATATCTCTTTTTTTCCTACCCGCACACAGACAGATTGTTGCAGAGAGAGCTTGGGGCTGAAAGGCAATAGAGATAGCTATTGATCAGTACCCCCTACTCCTAGAGACACCCCACCACCATCACCCCCACTCGTTTTTTGAGTAGGCAGCACAAAGACAGCCTGAGGTCCACATTTCACATCTGGGATTGCTACAGGCAAGGCTGCTGCAAGGAGCATGTAGGACCAGTGGATGTAGGGAGGCTGAGCACGACATTGCCAAGTAATGAGCACACTGTCACAGTGTTATGTCATGACATTGATAATGTTAGAGCCCATCTGGTTTGGAAAAGAGGAGCAACATAAACAATCACAAGGTTTTTTTTTTTTTTTGGTTATACATAACCAAATATAACCTCATAACCAAATGAGAATTTCTATTTTGCAGCTGCTGTACCCAAGAGCATTTTAGACATGGTAGAAGGTGAAAAGTCAACAAGGTCCATAGGAAGCTGCCTATTAAAATACACAAATCACAACAAAAACACCATGCATTCACAAACATTCTGAACCCTTTTCATCATAATTCCTAAGGTTTTAACCTGTGACAATCCACCACATGAGAAGTTGTTAATGATTTCACATTCACACTGGTCAAAGTGCCAAAATTTTCTGTTTAATGGTTGAATGAGCCTTCTCCAACATCACAGTACTAGTTCCAACGGCACAGGCATTACCTTCCATTTTTCATGGGCTGGAGGGGCTAGGTGTCAGGAGTACAGACAATGAGGATATGGCACAAAGGGGATTTAAAATCATATGGACATTCTTGACTGCACACAAATTCTGAAGTGTCTGTAAGAACCAATAACAGTCATATCTAAGAATCTGCAGTGCTTGTCAGCACTTGACATTAGCTTACCTTCCATGCTGTTGAACAATATATGACACAAATGAGAACTGAGAATTACTTATCCCACCCAACAAGGTGCAAACCCATGGTAACTCCAGGGAGACAAATACAGTGCATTAGTCATCCTGTCAAAACAGACTTCAGTGTGAAAATGTGAAAACGGACATCTATGTGAGGGACACCACAATGGAATCACTGTATACGTAGACATAGCCTACATACACAGTTTCCCAGTGAGCTCATGGATACACCAACTTAAAACAAAAGAGTATCAAGTCTGAGAGTGACTCCCAAAAAATACTGCAGGATCCACCTATCAATGTGGATTAGGATTTGACAGGTATAAAATAAAGTGGTTGAATATTGTCTATCAAAAACCTAAAAATGTAAGTGATGATGCAAATTGACCATCATACGAAGAGAACATTGTATAAAGAACCACATCCAGGACATGTTGAACAAGACAAGACCTTTATCCACAAATCCACATCTACTGACAAAAACTGGTTCACATCCTGGGAGCTCAAAGCCATCCTTGTACATCCTCTACCATTGTCCTCAGGATTGGTACCTTTCAAGGTGATGTTCTCAGTCCTCCTTTATTCATTCTCAGCCACAGCACGGCATAGGCAAGATGTCATGGATGGCCATTGTGGGTCTGTTCAGCATTCTGGCATATTGCTTCTCCGTATTGTGCTCCAGCTCACACTACAGAAGATAAACTAAAGAGGATAGTGAAAATGGTGCCTGAATTACTGGCACCCCTCCTCCCCAGCCTGGAAGTTGTCCACTCAAGTCATTAGTCAGGCAAGCAAACAACATCTTGAGCAACCCTTCACATCCCAGTCACCCCTTATTTACCACCCACAGATTCAAGGTTGTAAAGGCAAGGAACAGTTTCCTCAAGAATAGCTGGCTATGCAGAGGATTAGCACTGGTTTCATATAGAAGACAGACTATATTACTTGTGCAACTGCATGAAGAACTGGAACTGGAACTTGCAGGTGTGGATAACCACCTCACATGGTAGACTGTGAACTACCCTACTGACCATCCCCAGTGTGTGCAGACACATGACTGCATAGGACATGGTCATCTGCCATACAGTCGTGTGCACAATCATTGTACAGCACTGTAAAAGCCAACCTGGGGAGAGGCATAAAATAGACCAAGGACACATACAGCAGCAAGATTAAGGGCCACTTCACTGAGAACCCACAATGGGTGGGGCAAGGCATCCAGGCCATCACCAGTGACAAAAGCTACAACCCAGCAACTACCATTGGGAGTGTATTGCTGAGAAGGAGTTGGGCACCTTCTTCACCCACTTTGTGGTTCAAAGTCATATCAACACGCTGCTCTCTTCCAACCCTACTTTAGGAATATGGAGTGAGACATGAACTTAGGTCGGTGAGCAATAAGAAAGCTGCTGAATCTGATGGTGCCCTGGGGTTGGTGCTCAAAGCTTGTGCAGACCAGCAAGGATCCTCACCAAAATATTTATAGTCTCCCTGTCACAAGCTACCTTCCCACTCTGCCTGAAATCTGCCATCATCAGCCCCATAGTGAAAATAAAATAAAATACATAAAAAACAGCCATTAACAGCTACAGCGGCTATAGACCTATGACCCTCACACCTGTAGTAATGAATAGCTTTGAGAGACTTGTCTCATAACACATCTCAGACTGTCCTCCTCACTCACTCTTTTGATCCCCACACTTTTGTCTATGGAGTAAATGGCTATGTGAGGATGCTATTTGTGGAGCTCAGTTTTCAACACTATCATCTTGGACATATTAGTCAGCAAACTATTTGCCCCACGGATCCCTGTCACCAACATAATCAATTAGACTCAGCCCCCACCTCTCCTACACCCTTTACACATATGACTGCACTCTGTCCCGCCCATTAACACCATCATTAAGATAGCAGATGATAACACAATGGTAGGAAATCATACAGGGACAAAGTAGAAAAAACATCCACCTGGTGTGGAGAAAACACCTAGCTAAGTTAGCAACCAGTTAACAATTGCTAGCTCAGCTAAACTGCCCTCCCTGAATGAGATCTCCAGGTCCCTCTGCCTGAACAGATTTCATGATTTGTGATAACTGCACTTGCCAATTGGGTCTTATATGGAAGACTGTACGATGTAGCTTTTGGTTATCTGTAAGATATAATAGAATACAAAATGTAACAGGATAGACTGAGAAATATTAATTTAAATAACTATATATTTCATATATAGTGCTGTTATTGTTAATCATACATTCTTAAAAGTGGATGTAATATGATAACAGTTTATCTGTGTGGTGAAATAAGGTATTTACCTGCAATCAGATTGATAGTTAGAATGGCTAATGCTACATTGGCCTGTTTAGTTAGCCATACTGAAGAATAGCAAACAAAGCAACATCTGCAAGATAAAAAAAAAAAAAAAATAATAATTCATACAGAGGGTTTATTTTTAACATTTAGACATATTAAATTTTAAACTACATAACAAAAAAAATAAACAGAAAAAAATATTCATGCCTTGAATTTTTCAGTGACTTTATAAAATATAAAAGCTGTCATAGATGAAAAACAATTAAATCCACTTTCCCCTCCCTTTAGCCACACAAGAAACCATTCCACCATGGCAATGACCCATTTGAGACACATTGTGGTCCATGGGGTAAATCGTCTGTTTCCACACACTGGCACACACACACACACACAGGCACACCAAATGACCAGTATGGCTCATTTAGAGCTTGTTTTGCAACACACACACACACACACACACACACACACACACACAGGGGCACTGTAAATGGAACAGCAGCCCTGTGACATTAATGTTATAGGTTATTGAACGATTTTAAAGGATTTATAGGGCAAGAGACTGAGGCAGAGAGAGTGCGAAGCAGAAAAAAGACAGAAACACACACTCACAGCCTTGCGCAGTACACAGCAGCTACAACATTGCTCTTATACTGTAAATTACCAGAGTGTTTTATACCTCTCAACATGGCCTTTTTCCCTCTGTCTTATATTTTACCCACACTTCCACTCCCCTCCATCTCCATCATCCATACCTCTTTCACCCTGTGCCAGGTCAGCCTGGGAAATAGTTGTTGTTTGAAGTCATCTGTAGCTTTCACATTTTTTCCCTTTGTTCCCCAGGCCACGGCAGTTTGACATCCAGGCTGTATGTGCACTGGATAGGTGTGTGAATGTGTGTAGACTCCATCCCTGCATCCATGCATGATGTGGATGTACTTGGTGTTTCTTTACTGGTGTGTTTCAAAAATACACATCATTGCATTTTCCTAGGAAATTTCTGGAATTTCTGTTTTAACTGGTTAAGAGACTTATCCATATACATGACTTTATTATGCCTAAATATAGTGTTGCATACTGAAATGTCTTGTGTTTGACATGGTGACAACTCGAGTTATTTATGGTATTTCTGAATTAAACTTTAAAAATTTTGTAAAGATTATATTCACACGGAAGTTCCTTTCATTTACATAGATGTGGCTTTAGTTGACTATTTCATTAATCAATTTTGTTATCAGTGATAGTTTTTTATGAAAATGCAGGTTTTGACTAATAGTTTTAAGAGTACTAATAACCTTAACATTATACAGTCTAACATTATACAGCCCATAACATATTCAGCATCAACTCATTTTTCAAGGCTCTGCTGAATTTATAAAATGTATATGAAGCTGACTTCTGGCCCTCAATAGTTCACCATTCTTTTGTTTTATGTTGGATTTTGCTTTTGGATGTTTTCTGGAAAGTATTGTGAGAATTAATGGCCAGCAGCCATTATAGGTTGCAATCGAAATTATGAGGATGTTGATAATGAAGATGTTGATGTTGTATTTAATATTAATAGTCTGTATGTAGAACAGCTTCAGCCACTGACCAATAAACTTTTTCTGAAATCTATGTATCACCAGTTGTAGTAAATCTCATGGAGCTTCATTAGCAGGTTCTGAGAGGGTCTATCAGTGACATGATCATTGGGTGTCCTTTGACTCCTATTGAATTTTATATGAATGACCCTTGTTATTGTGGAGGTCCTGCTCCTAGCCAGGACTACACTCCTATGTGGCACCCCCTTCTGTCATCATTTTTTTCTGGCAGTAACAGTGTCCAAATAGTGGCCTCTGATGTTGCTTTTGTTTACTGAGATCATCCACAACAGAAAGTGACTGAAGCTCTGAAACCTTTCACATGTTGGATCACATCTGACAGTAATTGACAGACTGCTGTGAATCATGTTTGTATGTTGCGTCTTGTGTTTGAGCTCCATCTGAACAACATGGTCTGATCTGCATGTGTATGAATGATAGTGCAGTGATATTATAAGACTATTAACTTTATATTCACACAGATTTTTTTACAGCTGTCCTCTCTGTTGCTGCAGCTGTTGCTTTTAACTCTGGATTACGTCTTTAACTTCTTTAACTTCGCCTAATATTCTGTAGACTTGTCCATGTTTGTAATTTGTCACATGCTGCAAACTCTTTCCCTTCAATATGAACACTCAGTAAAAACTAGGGGTGTCAAATTATCGCGTTAATTGTGATTAATTAATTACAGTCATATTTAGTGTGTTACGTTTTTTTAATAGCGTTAATCTAATATTTAATCTCTATTTTTACTGTGTCGGTATGCGAGTTGCCTTGTCATAAAATCCTTTTTTATGCGTTGGGCTTCTTGTGCTTGAGTTGTGGGATGGAAAACAATGGTCAAGGTGGGTAAGGTGAGTAGCGGAGAGAAATGTGAAAATGGGGGAGCATCTGAGAGTCGTCGGTCCAATGAATGGAAAATCTATATTTCAAAAACGCTCCAAAGGCACCATTGATGAAGGTAGAGTTATATGCCTTCTTTGTAAGAAGGAGCTTGCTTACTTTTATGTCTGAAAAACACCATAGGGTGTCCTGTTGGGCTTGGTGATGTTATGTTGTGTTTGTGACAGGTTACTGTGCCTTTCAGAGTTTCAGTACTGAAGTACAGCAGATGTTGTAAACTGTGATGTTCGGGCAGTTCAGTAAAGGAATGAAACGAAGCTACACGGTGCGATCACTGAGTCTTTGCAAACATAATACTTACAGAATCAGCTCAATTTTAGTCCACCATCATCAGCACTTTATTTTGTGATGATGAACAATGTTATTTTTGATGTGCTAACTTACAGTACAGTGATTGATGGGTCTGTTTTATTTATTTTATATTATCTGAAGCAGAGGAAAAGCAACAAGTTCAGTGTTCAATACTTGTATTGCTCAGAAAAGTGTTTTTACTGTTTCTTGATGTGTCAGCTTATGACATTTTATATGGACCTGATGTTTTATTTTATTTTTTATTCTCTAATTATTTGGAGATTGACAAAAGAGCACAGCAACATTCACAGCAAAACTGTTTTTCTTTCAATGGGAAGATATTTTCAGAGACGTCAGGACTATAGAAATCTGACATTATTGACATTTGGTTCATGTCTTTCATTGAAGCAACAGCTCAGTCACAGTTCAATCAAGAGAGACTAACAAGAGAGTGTGCAATTATGAAATGAATTTTATTGATAGCACAAGAAGAATCTTTGGCGCTTAGACCCCGGCAGGATGTGGGAACTGTGTAGCCTATACATGGGACGCAAGACATTGCTCGAGATGATCTTTCCCCCCAGGGCCTAGACACTGGTGGTGGTAGTGGAGAGGGAGCTAGAGGATGAGTGTGCCATGACGAGGTCTTCGAAACAGTGGCCTGAGTGGAGTGAGACTGGCAACCAGGATAAGGTGGTGAAGTCTTGGTGGGTCTTGCTGATGCACGATGCTGAAATGACAGCTGAATGAGAGCAGAGAGATATGACACTTAAATCCTTTCAGCTTAAGATTGATTGGTTGAAAACACCATGTCAGGTGATGATTGGATTTAGACCGGCTAGCAGGTGTGTAATGTAGATGCCCAGTGGATGGTTCTGACTTAGTGAGCATGTGTAAAGATAGTCTTCCTGACTGAACTTTGCTAAGCTCCATTATAAGACTGTGTGAGAAGTCTTATAATGTAAGAATTCAAAAAGTCGTGCTCATGAGTAGATCATGGGACCTCTCAAGGTGGTGACTGAAACATAGTGGCTACACTTATCAGTTGCAGTCTTCACTAATAATTTTCATAAATAACTGAGTTCCTTCAGAGTTCTGTGTGACTGTGTGAGAGCACCTTCCTGGTGAGTTACCTTGCTCCTGAAGTTTCATTCTTCTCTCAGGACTCCCCATAGGCCTTTGGTTTGTTGATAAAACACTCATCACTTCGCCAATTTGAGACAATGCTAGTTGTTTTTTTCATGCAGCATTTTAAGCTGTCTGGCCCATAAGGAGTGTGGGGAGGGGTCAGAGACGGAGATCCTAGACTCCCTTTTCTATTTCCCCTAAATGTTCTTTCCATTTAGAGCTTCAGTTTTTTTTCCTTTTACAGTTTTAACATTATGGCTGTGGTCAAATGGTCAAAAAATTACAACTTACGTCCTTTTCTCACCACTTTTCCTCACCGGTGAAGGATAACAACAACAGGTCACGTAAACATGTGGAGGAGAATTCATGAGAAAATGACAATCACCCTGCTCTCTGCTATGCTTACACTACGTTACATAATTATGTGTTTGTGGATGACATTGATGTGAGTCAGGCACAAGGATGCCAAGAATGGCATTGTGTGTCTAGAATGGCTTTTATTAATTCATCGCCAGTGTCTTCAGGGAAACCAGTGCATTCGTCTAACAATCCCCCACATTCTCTGTGGACTGAATATACAATGCAGGCAGGAACCCTCACAGCACACACACACACACACATACACACACAGAGGGATAAAGAGTCTGTTTACCCATGGATCACTTTATCTATTTAGCTGATTGCACTTGCCTATTCTGAACACATGCTGTATTGACATGCAGCCGGAGCAGAGCAGGTTTATGCTGGTTTAGCATTGTGTCTGCACCTACACAACGTGTCACAGAGCAGCGGGGTGTCCCTGGTGTTTGTTTAATAGTAGCTGTTCTTTAATGAGAACGCACATCACATAGGTAACCAGCTCCACCACTGAGCTGTCAGTTTTTAGGTCATAGGTCAAAGTCTGTATTGATTGGATGATTGTTTCCCAAGAGGAAAACGGCTGTGTGATCCTGTCTGCATTATCATTTTCAATGTAGTTCTCCGCCTTCATTTGTAGCGAGCATATTTCTCATTGTGTTAAAAAAGGCACCTCCCCAGAACACTGCAGGCTGTTTGCTCCCCACTGGATTTTCCAGAGGCTTGCTGTGCAGCTGGGCACAAAATGGAAGTCACAGGGGGCTCACAGGGGTTAATCATGGGCTGGGTGTTAACTGATCTCTTTGGGTGTGCACCCCGGGCAGTGATCTGGCTGAGTTATCCCCGGATTAGGTTGTCTTGAGACAGTCAGTAATACTCTGGGCGCACACTGTTTCGTGTAGGGCACGGATCTGTGATATAAACCATATATAATACCATAATGCACTCCATCACTGTTCATGCCTGAGAGCTGCCGCAGTGGTACTGCCCATTCACGGCAACAGTTGCAGGAATTACATCAAAGAGAACCAGAGAAACACCCCACTGTGAACATTTCAACTGATCCATGTTTGTGCTTTCATCAGTGGGGACAAAATTAACACTGACATACATTAACATCTACAAGCCTAGAGAAAAAAAAAACACACATATGCATATTATACATTTTCACAAAGGCATTATCAGACCTATACTGTTTATCTGTGATGCATGTAACCAAACATATATGTACTTAAAATAATTGGTTGGTTACAAAGACCAGACAGGCACCGTGTCTGTCTAGCTGGTATCCTGACATACCTGTCATGACTATGTAAATGTTTGCTTTACTGTCTGTTCCTCATTTAGATGTAATCACTTGCTGGTTTATTTCCTGCTGGAGACCTTTAAGGTGTCTAAAACTGGCTGCCATGTGGTTTTGAGTTCAGGATGCAACTGTAGTTTAAAAAAAAACATGGACAAAAGTTCAACCACACAAAGAAGATATAATATATCAATTAAACTAAACCCACATCTTTTTTAACTTGTCTGTTCTTCCTACTGCTGCATTGTTACCATCACTATGTGTCTGCTACAAACTATCCCTACCTGCCATCACTGAGACCATAGAGCCAGCTACAACTAACCACTTGTGTCTGTGGTTTTGGATGCACTATGGGCTGTAACCCCCCCAAACTGGAAGAGTGGCTCCGAGGTTTTGAGGAAGACACATACCCTCTCTTCTTTCTTTTTTCTTTTTTTTTCTTTTTCGTTCTCTTCTTTTTGCTTTTTCTTTCCTCCTTTCTTTTTGCCGCCACGGGGTGTGATGTCACCTGCCGTTTTTGTTTTTCAAATTATCTGTAAATCTCTTATTACCTAATCTGCTTCATTACCAAAGAGCTGGCTAATGCAGTTAGCAGAATAGTTCCCCGCTGTTTCACTCTGCTGCAAATAATGCCCACGACATTCGTTCAATAATGGGGTTTTAGTCAAAATTATGACCCAATTAGACCCAGTTTCACATTCATTTGATTTCACAGAGGAACCGGCTATGTTTCACCTCATATGTAATTACAGCAGAATTAATATCAGCCACAGTAATTAGGTTTCAAGGCAAAGTTAAGTAAGTAATAGCAGAGAGGAGAGGCTAGAGGGGAAATATGATACTCAGACTGGAGGAATTGTTGCTCACGATGGAGAAGGCAAATAATCGTCACTGCACCAACACTTACAGCCAAACATGCTGAGTCATGTACAGTTAAGGAGAAGGGATTGTTTCCTATGAGATTTTCAGTCTTCAGCAGGTGAATGAATGCTCCGCTAAAATATTTTTTCTAACACCAAACACTGTGTAGGCACTTTAATGGCAGCATTTATCAGCAGATTGGTGTGTGAGAGTGTGTGTGCATGTGTCCCCTCCCCTCGCAGCATGTCTTCTCCATTCTTCTCTTCCCAAATTGAAATTACATGCCTCTAAATTTCTCTGCTCCATCCCTTCATTAATATTTAAAACGTCACCCTGAGCAAACTCACTCACCGAAATGGTTGAGAGAGGCAGAAAGAGAGCCAGAGCAGAGAGGGGGGGTGGGTGGTGTTTGCAGGAATCCTTTAATCCTGGGGAATTAGCCATTTAATAGCGAATCGCCATTTGTAGATTACAGGGCTTAGACTCCGGGAGCCAGCCGTCTCTGACACCTGCTTAAACACTTCTAACACGTTTACTGTAGATACTGAGAACTGAAACCCAGAGGTGCTGCTACCCCTGTGATCTGGGACTTTTCTGAGGAGGACGCTTTCCATATTGTCTGCTTCAATGTTGTGTAAAAAAGCACATCAAAGTCACAGCATCAGCAAATTAAGAAAAGGTTTAAATTGAGTTTAAAACGTAACCTCTGACGTGACCGAAGACACAGTTTATTATTAATAAACCATGCTGATGACAGTTTACTACAATTTGTCTTTGTCCCTCAATCTGTGTCATCACTCATTCCCCCTACAGTCTTATCTACACAAGGCCTCCAGTGCTTATTAACATGTTTTAACAAGAAGACACTCACACGCAGTTGTACTGTGGCTGCTGGAGCACTTACACGCCTGTGGATCAAACAGCTGCTATCTGCTTCATTCTCATGATTGTTTTGCGATGACTGTGAGACGTCCCAGGCAGAGATAAGACTCATACAGGAAACAGAGCTGTGTGTTTAATATTCAGCAGACAGTGAGTCATTTACTGTGCGGCACACATCAAGATGCTATCACCTCTGTTCTCCTTTAACTCCCCTCCACCCTGTCCCAGAGAAACGAAAAAAGCGCGAGCGAGTGGAATTTATCAGGAAGTGGGATAATTACTGGGTCAGTGAAATGATCACAAGCTAGTCCCAGAAAGTGTAACTGCAAATTGAGAATACACCACATTGTGTAGCTATGTATAGGTGCATTGTATGGTTAAATTCTAGCTAGTAACAAAAACTGTTATCTTCCCCTGCACCAAAAAGATGTGTGTTGTGTGAACATGTGTGAGACTCTTTAATGAAAACTACAGTGGTTTGTTTTAAGACGCAGATACACCACACAGAGAGGACGCTCCGTTGTGTCTGCTGCTATTACACTCTGACACATGCTTCCTCTCAACCTCTGAACCGCTGTTTTATTTAAAGAGTCATACCTGAGGATACAGAATAGAATAACAGCTTAGAATTTTATTGACTTGATTCTTTACATAGTCAACACGTCAGCTCCTGGATATGACTCAGTTATTCAGATTTTCTCAGACCTCTGTAAATTATCTGCAATATCTACTTTAAAGGTGGAAGTTGTTGTGATGGACATGTGATGTATTCACAGGCGGCATCGTGGTGAATAATACAAAACTTGATTCTGACTCATTTCTCCTAAAGCCAGCGGAATATTTGATGATTGAGTGTTCAGTGACTGTAGCAGGGGAGGCCTGTGGAACAACAAACACAGGCTCCCGGTAGAAAGCAGCCGTGTTCACGCTTCATCCTCTCACACATACAAACATCACTTCTATCAAGAGATGTGATTACAAACATAATAATGAAGATGTTTCAAATCCAGTGATGGTTCCGGTCCAGGTTTCCTGACATTAAGGAGAAATACAAATGACACTAATTATGAAACTGTTTACAAACATTCCTCTTATGATTAAAACTCAGATAAACAGTATATGGTATTTAAAAAAATCTTGTATTTAGTATGATGGTGTATGTATTTATTTTTTTCTAAATTAGTGTCAGAGTTTTTACATCTCAGATCTTTAAATATTTCTTATTATTAAAACAATATTGCAAATTTTGAACTTTTTGAAAAACCATGAAAACCGAACAGACTCCGTATGTTCGGATTCACTGCAGTGTGAAGACCTTCTAAATAAATAACTAGATAATTTCATTAACAACATAAACAAACAATATCATTTAAATGATACATTTAAGTTATATTCTAAAGACCTTAAAAAAACATTTTAATTTCTTTCTCTCTGTGTGTGTGTGTGTGTTTCAGTCTGACGCTAAATGAACAGGATCCCAAGAGATTTATTCAGCCGGATAAAATCTAAATCAAATATCATCTACTTTCATATTTACATCTATCTGTATGTCTGTATGTATAAATGTAAATTAAAACTAGTAACTGTCTCTGATCAGTAGAGATGTTAATGTATACAGTAATTTTTTCTCTCTAAGTTAGAACCATACCTAACAGCAAAGCATTTTTTCTAACTTTTCTTCACTGGACAGTTGTTCTGTTGTTATGTTCAGGTCTACTAGTCTGTGAATGTTCAAAATGATGGTGATTCAATTCCCTGCTTATGTATAAGTGTGTGTGTGTGTGTGTGTGAAACGGTGCAATCAAATAAGTTTTGCATCGTCACAGGAGCTGGTGTAGGTTGTGTGGTTCGCTGTCTCAGTAGAAACAGTGAAAAGATGTGTTGACTGACACCAGACCAGCAAACTGACTTCTGTTCTTCTACTGTCAGAGAAGTTTATTGACGGGGTGGAAGTCGGGTCGCTCAGGGAAGCTTATGTCAACAAGGGGATGAACCCTGTGCTGCTGTTCTTCACAGACGTGGACCTTGAGCATACACAGACCATGGACCTGACAGGCATCATATTTCTTTTATAAGGTGCAGCTCTGGAGTTTGATTCTATTTATGCTGTGTGCTCCTGCAAACAGTGAGACTGAGCAAACATTGACTTGATTAAATGATGGAGTGGACAGAGGTTCTGATTGGCTGACATGCAGCCATCACGCCTGCCCTGGTCTTGATGTGTGTTGATCTTGCCTAAACACTGGGGACATATAGAGGACAAGGTGACATAGCTGCAGCGGCTGTTACAGTTTGTCCCATTATCGGTGTGATTATCTTAAAAAAAAAAAAAAAAAAAAAAAACCAGATATTATCCAGTCCTTTTTCTGTGGACGTGTGGAAGTTCAGTTTCATGTGTTGCTGAGTCGGTAGACTGTTCCACTGTGGCTTTATTTTACTGTAGATCAACAATGTGACACACGTTATCTTCTCTGTCTAACTGCAAAAGAAAAACTCCAGATAATTAGTGTGAATGTCTTTGGGTTTTGAAAAGGAGATGTGGAACACAAGTTGTCTGTGCAAGCAACTTCCTATAATCCCCTGCTGGTGGGCTCGTTGTTGTGTACCAACTAGAGAATGACGTAGATGTGAGTTGAGCAAAGAAAGCAGGTAGCATGTTGGTGTTGATGGATGGACGGGACTAGACACAGGAAACCTGTTTGACCTCAGTTTCCATCCCATAGTTGATGCTCTTTCATCCACGATAACTTTGATGATAGTGGTCTTTTAACTTTAAACTTTAATCATCAGTGGCAGTAGTGGTGGTAGATGTATGATTGGTAGTGTTACGTATGCCTGGTACATTACTGCTGGGTCATATCTGAAAGTAGCAGCACTTGAAAACTATTCATGTACATTGTTGTGGTAAATGTGGTAAAAAAAAAAAAAAAAAAAGTTTAACTTGAGAGTGAAACTCAATTCAATTCAGTTTAATTCTTTATGTTTGTTTGTTTTCCTCTCTTGATTAATTGAGTTAGATTGAAAAAAGAATGCTTTGTGTTTAAAATGTTTTATGATATTTATTACAGTGGCTGTCAGAGAGCATCTCATACAGGTAATTCAGTCTATATGTAGATATTTTTAAAAATAGATTCATTTTTGACATGTAACATTGAAGAAAAACATCAGGCCTGTTTGCTCTTGTCATTGATTCTCTACGCGTGGATCAGAGTAATGGTCTCAGCCTGTGATATTTTCACTGGCTAAACAGTGTTATTAATTTCAGCTCAACGGCCTCACATGCATTTGCATTGTACTCCCTTTATTCCCCTGCTTTGATGAGCATAATCTCGTGTATAACGGGTGTGCACATCTTAGAGCTTTGGTTTATTGCACAAATGTGAGAAATCAGTGGAAATGCTAATACTCTGCAGATGCAAGTAAATGAGCCACAAAAGAAGGCTCTAATAGTTGTTAGTGTGCAGCCTGAAATCCCTGAATGTGAGTTGTGGACTGCTGCAACAGTCAGAAGGTGTAGTGGGCGGGACAGCAGGGTTTTCAGTCCCCGGGGAGGCAGAATTACCCATCTGACTGTGGATAAATCAGCTCGCAGCACACACAGGAAATTTAAGAGTCACACTTGATAGATACAGAGAGAAACTCAACAGGGATCCTCTCCCTCCCTCTCTTGTCACTCCTCTTTCCCTCATCCCTCAATCCACTTATGTCCACTAATTTGGCTGTCTGCCTTCAGTATTTTCACTTTTCTGTCTTTCCCTTGTTTCCACTCAGTCTTCCCACTCCGTTAAATCCATCCGTTCTGTAATTCTTCTCTCCAGAATCAGTTTGTTCCCCCACTCATCCCCTGTCTTGTTTACTGAGCAGAGAACAGGAATGGAGGAGCAATAATGATAGCATGACAAAGACGGTTTGTTGCTTCTGTGTCGGCTCACCACTGTATTATCTCCCTCTGGTTTCCCCTGCTTCTCTTTTCTCATTATTTCACACTGTATCTTCCATTTCAATATTGCTTTAGCTCATTGCTTCTCTCTGCTGCTCTCTTCTTTCTACATTCCTCATAAAACAACTTAATTTATTCATTTAGTAAGCAGGCTTTGAGGCTCCAAAGAACAAATCATTCTGCTTGAGGAAACCAGCCCCAGCTTCCCTCTGCTCAAACCTCGCTTTAACAAAAAAAAAAAAAAAAAAAAAAGAAAAAAAATCTTATTGAAAATTCATGCTTTCACAAAAACTTATTTTGCTGCTTATTCGTTTGTCCTTTTTCGCTGTTCTTCTCTCTCACACTCTCTCTCTCTCCCTCTTGTTTCGAAAAATTCACCAGCACTGCAAAACAACATCTCTGAAATGCCTGCTGCTGACATGGCCAAAACATCCCGCCTCTGGGAAGCGTAGTTTCCATCCACCCGCCTCATTTCCCAAGATGCTTCAGGCCTCTGCTTCTATAAATCAGATGCACCCGTTCCACAGAAATGCAAATGTTGGTGGTGGTGCACTTAAATTTTCCCAGAGATATATTACTGTTTTTTGCCTTGTTGTGTGTGTATGTGTTGTGTGTGTGTGTGTGTGTGTGTGTGTGTGTGTGTGTGTGTGTGTGTATGTGTGTGTGTGCATAAGACATATATTGCGGCCGACCATTGGGAGTGCTAAAGCAGAACAGCTCGGATTGAGAATTGCATTCCTGTGATGTCAAAATATAAAAAGCCAGTGGAGTGCGTCCTGAGGACCGAGGACTTATTTTGTTTCTGAATGCATAAAGATTGAAGCAAATTTCTTATATCCCTCCTTTTCTCTTGTCCTCTGCAGCCATTCATCCTGCCTGACTGAAACAGCAGAATGGTCTTAAGGTGTGTTTGGCGACTAACGCTGCTGTGTGTGAATAATGTGTGAGGAAAGGATGTATCTATCAAAAGCTGAGGTAAAACAAGAGGAGAGCAAACAGAGGATGGAGTGGTGAGCGTGTAACATCTGCTCAGGCCTCTGGGCAGCTGGCCGTTCTTGATGGCTATTCCTTTAACAGATTTGCTGGATATTAAAAGCTCCATTCCTTCGTTGTCCTCGGGGGACCTTTTGCTGTCTCACAGCCCACCAATGGAGCCTGTGTCCCAGGCTGCTCACCCTGTGTGCTGCCCTGTGTCAGCAGGCTGTAGATGAAATACTGCTATGGATCTAGAGGAGAGAGGAAGGAGCAAGCGGCAGAATTAGGTCTTATATAGTGAGAGCTGGCATTGGAAACATGGGTCTGTCTGATGGGAGGCTGCAAATTAAACCTCATCACTTACAAGATTAAGAATAAAACCAGCTTAGTCCTTTTCTGTTGACTGACAGTGGATCACAATAATCTGGACCTGGTGCATGTGTGGCCTCAACCATTCACCTCAACACCTGCTGCTGTGTCTAAACATCTAGATTAAACACAAGGATTTATACTGACACGCTGACATTACACCTTCATTTAAATTCACTTTTACCACAGATCATTGCGAGACACAGACAGAAGAGAATTCACTTTATTATCATTTCATAACTGATTTTCTGCTTTATTATTTTCATTTCAGCTTATTTACTGTTATTTTGTTCCAGTTTATATATTAAATGTATTTTAATCTCACATTTATCTACAAGTTTAAATATAAATATTACACATTCCAATTTTTTTGCTGAATAACATCCATTCATCCTTTACCTGTACTTCTTATCCTGGTAAGGGTAACAGGGAAACCAGTCTGGTTGCCAGTTACATTTACATTCACATTCACATTCACAAGAAACATACCTTCTGTGTTTGGACTGTTGGGGAAAGTACTTGGAAATACGTGCGCTAAAGATAAGAAAAATACACAGTCACACAGACAGGCCTCAGATCAGATTCGAACCAGGACCTGCTGTGAGGTGACGGTGTGACGGTGCTAACCACTGCAGCACTGTGTCGCCCACAGGATAATGTATGACGACAGAAATATGGAAATGAGCTACGGGGCACATGCAGCAGTAAATCTTCATGTTCTGAGCAGACAAGTGATCATTGGGACTGAAAGTCACTCGGTAGAAAATCTTAATTATTAATTTAAAGGATTACTGTTTGACATCTGATACTTTTTTCATTCAAACCATTTTAAATAAAGAAAATACAGTGAGAGTAGTGATGACTGCAGTGAGCTGGAGGTGAGGACGTGAACAGCAGCCTGTCTCTGACTGATGCAGCTACACAACACCTCTCTGTGACTCACTGAGTCTCTGTCTGCTCCACACACACACACACACACACACACACACACACTCACGCACAGACATAAACACATATCACACACACACGTTCACATATTCCTGCACAGTGGGCAGTCATATGCTAATTTTCCTCCAATTACATTTACTATTATTCGCTAACAATGTGATGAGGTAATCACAAAGTGGAGTTGCGCTCTGATACAGTCAGGTCCAGCACTGGGTCACACTCAGTCTGGTTTAGGTGACATGTAGAGAACAGACCAGGCTGTGCTGGGCCGGGCCAGGTGTCATGGTGCCGTGTCAGTGTGTGTGTTTCTTCTATTACATTTGATTCCTCAGTGTCACATTGCATTCAGACGAACTCATTCTGATGCAGCGTAATAAGCAGGTAGAGACAGTGGATGTTAATGGCCACTCTACATGAATCATTCACTGGCTTTATGAATTAATGATGTATAAGTGAATGATAATGCACACAGAGGTGCTCCGGTATATGGTAAGCAAAAAATGTGAGCAGGTGAACACTCCGCTTTATGTTCTGGTATTTTCTTTAAATCAGTCCATTATGTGATGGGTTGTGTGCAGAGACTTTACAGTTTATTACTGAGCTGATAAAACAGTCAGTCATTAATGTGGCCTCTGAGCCGTGGCGCTCTGCTGTCCACAAACTATTAACAACACATCAGCCAGCTGAATGTCCTGTTTCTTCATCGTCGCTCGCCATCCTGCTGCCTGAAATGATGCTGAACCACGTATGGATTCAACCACTGCTGCAGGAAATGATATATTTTTGTGATGGATTTTTAGATATTTACATCCTCAGCATGAACCAGTAGTTTGGACATTCAACAGATATTAGAGCTTTTTTTTTTTTTCTTTTACATTGACAAGAAAAAAAAAAAGAAAAAAAAGAAACAGACAGATTTGTTTTTTCAGTTAATCCTGAAATTAATTCACATATATAATATACATTAATATACATTAATACAGTTACTATTTCTGAATAATAAATAAGTTAAACTGTCGTATTATTATTTCATTTTATTTTCAAACGTTAAAAGAAAAAGTGGAGTGACAAGGAGAGAGGGAGGAGTCAGGAAATGAAGGAGGTAGTGGTGGAACGAAGTGTGTGTGCGTGTATGTGTGTGTGTGTGAAGTAAATGAGGAGAAAGAGACAGAGTCTTTTTTTTCTGTTTCTTCTTGACTTTGTGGTTCCACCTTGCAGAGGACAAGCACCTTAGGGGATGAAGGGAGGAGAATGCTTAATGTCGTCACCCTGTCAAGTCTCAGGCCGCTTTGATTCCTCTCACAATACCTCTCCTTCTAAACACCACCTCCCCTCGCCAGCAGGAACTGGCCACCGCTTTCAAAGTCACTTTTCCTGCCGAGTCAACATGTCTGTGCTTTGCATTAAAGGCTGGGTGTCTCCTGCTACGAGCGTCGTCTCTCTCTCTCTCGCTCATTTTTGTCTCAACGTTCTCACCGTGCAGCATCGTCCACCGTCTCATTCTGTGTCCGTGCCGCTTTTAACAAGTTACAAGTGAAAAACACACAACTTATCTCAAATCCACACTCCACCCCAACCTCAACATCTGCTTCCCACGGTATCAGTAACCAGCAGATCTTCTGCTGTGAGAATAAAAACAGAAGAGAATAAATATTTCAATGTGTTCAACCGGCTTTGAAGCCGAGGTGTGGCTTTGAAGCTTCAATGTCACCGACCTTTAAAGTTTTCACCAGGTCTTGGTAATCCTGACACACATGGTAAATAACGTACGAAAAACTTTTAAGTGAGAGACTGAGAGAGAGAGCAGCAGCTACTGGTTCACGTGAAGATGGAGTGAGTGATGTGTGTGTGTTCATCAGTCATCGTCACCCTCATCAGGTTACAGATATGACACTATGTGTTACATGAAATTAAATCTTTCGGAGGTGACAGTTCAGTATAGAGCCCTGCAGCTGAAATCACAGGCTCGACTCAGAAACAGAGATGTCACATGCAAAATGATTTAAACCCTAATATACTGTACAGAACACACACACCTCAGTGGTGAAAAGGGCAGCTGGGTTAGAAATAAATTTGGCGAGTAGCTTTAGCTAAGTTAAGGTTACAGTTACACTTTTTTTTTTTATTTTTGTTTTGTTTGTTACTTTGTTTGTTTTGGTGTGTGTGTGTGTGTGTGTGTGTGTGTGTGTGTGTGCATTTAAAATGCATGTGTACATTTCTACATGATCTGCTTTCTATTACCTGTGATCTGAGCTGCTTTATTTGTCTAAACACAAAATGGAGTTATTCTTCATTTCACTGTGACGGAATGTTTCAATAAGCCCGTGGAGGATTTTTTTTTTTTTCCTATTAAAACCTCATTAGGAGTCAGGTTTAGATGTAATGTAGCACTCAATATATTTTGTAGATTATGATATAAAACCATTAAACATAATATACACGAGCGCGCATGCACGCGCGCACACACACACACACACACACAGGAAATCCAAAAACTACTGCTGTAATATATATGGAGAGGAGAAACCGCAGCTAATATATTTAGATAATGAAACATTACAGCTACACTGCACATTACACTGCCATTAAATAAGCCTGTGTGTGTGTGTGTGTGTGTGTGTGTGTGTGTGTGCACTTTGGTTAATTGTTATCATAAAATAATAAGTAAATAAAAATAGAAATACTGTCACATAATGTCCATCACGACTTTAACTCCTCACTTCACCCAGAGGTGAAACAGGAGTTGTGGCCTCCTGACTTTTATTTTTTCCTAAATAAAGTAAAAATGTTTTTTTTTTAAAAACAATACTAGTAATGACAGCACCTTTCAAAAACGACCACTAGACACAGAAGGACAAGACGGAAAGTAATCATTTTCATTTTTCTTGTTTTCTCCAATTTATTACAGTGTGTACATTCTTTTTTTTTTTTTTTTTTTACTATTGCTGCGACGTGATGAAGTGCAGGTTGTGCACTCGTGAAGAGTAATGGCACAATTAATGCTGCAATCTGAAAATGCTATTGTAGTGATATCAAAAAAAGAGTCATTCACATCTGATCACAATGTCTTATTAACGGGAGGTGTGTGTGTGTGTGTGTGTGTGTGTGTGCGCGCTATTGCCTGCATTAAACATCACAGTATCCCTCCATTTCCCCCGTGCTCTCAGTGGAGGAGGTGTAAAAAGCCATCTTCGCTCCACCAGCCTTAGATTAAACTAAATCATCAAGTCGGTGTTGTAGTACATCAAACAAAAGATATATTACCAAAATATAAACAAAGTGCTGCTGCCTCCTCCTCTGAGGCCCCACAGATGAGGAGGAGAAGGGAGGAAGCGGTGGAGGCACAGGGAGTGAGGGGATGTATATTTTGCTGTATCTCATTATTCAGCCATTAGCTCAGTTCTTTCTAGGGAAATGCTGCGCTTAAAGAAAAGATCCTCCCTACAGCTGAGCTATAAATTAAATTAAGCCATTGCATCAGCTTTGTGATTTTTTTTGCAAAAGCGTTAAACACACAGTGTAATTGTTCCTGTCCTTAATTGTTTCTTAAATAAAATGAAATTATTTTGGGGGGCGAGTATTCCATCTTGTAATTATGCCTTCCTTTCATCCAAACCACCAGAGAGTAGAGAGAGAGAGAGAGATGTATGAAAGGAGGAAGAAAACAAAAAAAAAAACATGTTGTTGGAGGGAGCAGAGTTGTGGGGCAGCTGCTGTGATGTGAAGTGATGCGTCCTCATAATGGTGGAATCATGCAAATCGTGAGGAACACGGAGCTAAACTGATTTACAGGAGGAACAATGTGCTGAGGAGAGAATCACCGCAGTCACTCGCTTTTTTCCTGTTGAGCTGAGCAGCTCTGTGTAGCTGTTGTGTGTGTGTGTGTGTGTAAAGGGTTAACGATCAGCTGCAGTGTATTGTTCTGGAAGCGCGCGCGCGCGCACACACACACACACACACACACGCACACACACTTGCCCATTTGATGTTGGAATATCCCTCCTCTCTCCATCCCTTCCAATCCCTCCCTCCCAGCCCTCACAGCCCCTCTCCTCTTCTCCAATCACTCCCCCTCTTTCCTCAAGGACCTCCCAAGCCTCCTCTGCACCGCCTTCTCCTCCGTCTCTCACCCTCCGTCTCTCCCTCCCTCCCCCTCCCTCCCTCCCTCCGTCTCCTCAGCCGTGCGCCTTGGCTTCTCCACCTCTCTCAAAGTAAACAGAGGAGAGAGGAGCAGGAGCATCACTGTAGCTCTGAGTCCACATACAGTCTCAGTCTGTGAGTGTGTATGTGTGTGAGTGTGGGTGTGTGAGAGTGTGTGTGTGTGCGTCTGCGGAGGCTTCCCTCGTCTGCGTCCTCATCAGTAGTAACTCTGGTCGCCGCCGCTGACTGAAGTGAAGGAGCGAGAAGAGAGAGAGAGACAGAGAGAGAGAGTGAGAGAGAGAGAGAGAAAAGCGGCGGTAAACAGAGTGAGAGTCAGTGTCTATGAGTAAAGTGTCCCGTCTCCACATGCTGTGCTCCATGGCGAACTCCGGCTGTGTGCTGCTGTCCGGCTCCGGGATGTTACCTCACTCTTTGCAATGTCCCCCTTCATTCCTCTACCTGCCAGAGGTAAGACACAGCTGTCCACATGTCTCTGAGCTGTCCACATGTCTCTCAACTGTCCACATGTCTCTAAACTGTCCACATGTCTCTGAGCTGTCCACATGTCTCTCAACTGTCCACATGTCTCTCAACTGTCCACATGTCTCTGAGCTGTCCACATGTCTCTAAACTGTCCACATGTCTCTGAGCTGTCCACATGTCTCTCAACTGTCCACATGTCTCTAAACTGTCCACATGTGTCTGAGCTGTCCACATGTCTCTAAACTGTCCACATGTGTTTGAGCTGTCCACATGTCTCTTAACTGTCCACATGTGTTTGAGCTGTCCACATGTCTCTTAACTGTCCACATGTCTCTAAACTGTCCACATGTTTATGAGCTGTCCACATGTCTCTGAGCTGTCCACATGTCTCTGAGCTGTCCACATGTCTCTCAACTGTCCACATGTCTCTCAACTGTCCACATGTCTCTGAGCTGTCCACATGTCTCTAAACTGTCCACATGTCTCTGAGCTGTCCACATGTCTCTGAGCTGTCCACATGTCTCTTAACTGTCCACATGTTTATGAGCTGTCCACATGTCTCTGAGCTGTCCACATGTCTCTGAGCTGTCCACATGTCTCTCAACTGTCCACATGTCTCTCAACTGTCCACATGTCTCTAAACTGTCCACATGTGTTTGAGCTGTTCACATGTCTCTTAACTGTTCACATGTCTCTAAACCATCCACATGTCTCTGAGCTATCCACGTCTCTGAGCTGTCCACATGTCTCTAAACTGTCCACATGTTTATGAGCTGTCCACATGTCTCTGAGCTGTCCACATGTCTCTAAACTGTCCACATGTCTCTAAACTGTGCACGTCTCCTCTGTCTTCATACATGGGACGTTGGTTGTTCTATTTCTTTCCTTTTCATCAAACAAACTGTTCTTCAGCACAGACCCTCCTCATGTACGTCGTCAACTTTACTCTGCAGTGTCTCCGTGAATCTTTACATAACTCAACTTCATCTTATCATGTTACACACACACACTCACACTGTCAGTGGCACTGAACTGATGAACACATGGCACTCCTTGGTGTGTGTGTGTGTGTGTGTGTGTGTGTGTGTGTGTGTGTGTGTGTGTGTGCAGTGGGCAGCGGGACAGGGACAGATGTCAGCTTAAAACTGAATTAGACAATAGAACCAAATGTGAGCTGGCTCACTGTCAGCTCTTCACTCACATGACTGTGCTTTTTTATTCACTGTGCTTTGTTTCTTTAGTTATTGCTCTGTTTGTTTTCTGTAAAAGTTTGAACTCTGTGGAAACAGCAGCTCGGCAGCTCTGTCATGCACCAGCACATTTAACCATGCCTTTTGTCACTGCATGTTTGTGTGCGAGAGTGGTTTTACTGCTGGCAGCATGTGTGGTGGCAGGCGGTCCCTTTTACTCTAGACAGTTTGTTATTGTGGTCATATAAAATATGATAAGACTGGAGAGAGCTGCCATATAAAATATGAGTGGTTGCAGCGAGCTAACCTGCCACGTCCACACTCCAAATAGCCACCACACATCACCTTTACAGGGCAGCCCAGACCACCTGCCTAATGGCAGCACACACACACACATGGAGCATGATGCACCAGCTGGGACACACACACACAAACACACACACACGTTCCACAGGTCCTCTGGGAGGCAGTCTGTTAGAGTGTGTGTGTTTGTCTATTTGCTGTTGTTTCTTACGACACATGTGGGACGATCCTCTCACAACACACTCACACTATTTAGCTGTTTTAACCTATTTGCTATAGAAGCTTTATGTTTATTTGCGGGGTAAAATGAATAAATAAAACACAAGTTTAATCAGAGAAGAGATTCACATGTGAATTTCATCAACGCAACACAGATGTGTTTTATTGTAATTGTTGGGGTGAATCATATTTTACGTTTGTAGAATTAGAGAAATAGAGTGGTGTGTTTCTGTCAAACCAGTCACACCGCATGCGTTAAAAAATACAAGTGTGTTTTTAAAAAGGAAGGTGCAAGAATGTTTTATTTTATAATAAACTTTTATCTTCTTTCTCTTTTTTCTTCTTATCATTATTATTATTACTATTATTACACCAGCAGGGTTTCCTGATGTCTCACATTAGTACTTATGCTCAGGGATTTTCAGGATCAGTAATGACAGCAACAGTATTTTATTGTTATTTTATATTTAACCTGCTGATATGTGCGAGAACGTGTAGTTTTATGAGTTTTTCCTATAAAGACGTTTGGAGGCGGAGACACCAGTATAAAACCAGCGGCGCTGCAGTGATACGGCCTGATCCTAACACACCCTGATGTAGTTCAGATGAAACCAGAGATTTATTTCAAGGTTAGAGTTTGGAGATGTGATAATTCAGCGAGGTTGTGAAGTGTGAGGTGAAAATGAGGATGAAGATGCTGATCTTATTGTTGCTACAGAGGAGCAGAGATGGGTCTGCTCGTCTTCTGTCCATCCATCTGAGTTTTCCGTTCCTTTGTATTGGATTTCAATCCTCTTTGTCTTTTTTATTCTTCCCCTTTGTCTCTCTTCCTTCCCCCCTTTTTAATTTTTCCATCACCTTGGAATAAAAAGTCATCTCAAGTCAATACCAAGCACTAAATCAGCAGCGGAGCTGTACAAGCAAAGGGGGGTGGAAGGTGGAAGAAGTTAAACACTTCCTGTCTCCCAGTTGGAATACATTTAGGAATAACACCCCTCAACCCCCACTTTTCTCTTCTTTGCCACTTGACTATATTTTCTCTGCGTCTTTATTGTTGACCGTCTGCTGCTTTGTGCCGCGACAAAGTGTTTTCTTCCGTGGATGCAATTCATTTCATACAGTAACAGTGTGCGTGTGTGTGTGTGTGTGTGTGTGTGTTTAACGTCATCTTTACACGTAACACAGTATTTCTCTGCTCTATTATTACACATGAGGACGGAGGCACATGTTATTGTCTCTTAATTATTGCATCACACGGTTACATTAACACTGACCCTCAGTTACACACTATAATCAAATAAAAGCAGGAGGAGTAAGAGGCTGGTTGTCAGAGTGGAGGTGTAGCTGTGAGCAGTGGAGTTTCAGAGATGAACAAAGTGATTTATCTTTGTGCCGTAATTATTTTAGATCACATTTAGAGCTGCATCTCTTCAACTGTGACACCATTAATAAACTGTGTGCTTCTGCCGGCTGTGTGTGTATGTGTGTGTGTGTGTATGCATTTGTGGTTGTTAATAAACTTACTTACAGGCAACTAGGGAGCATTTATGGTTGACTGTTGTCTGTCTGTCTATCTATCTGTCTATCTATCTATCTATCTATCTATCTATCTATCTATCTATCTATCTATCTATCTATCTATCTATCTATCTATCTATCTATCTATCTATCTATCTATCTATCTATCTATCTATCTATCTATCTATCTGTCTATCTATCTATCTATCTATCTATATATATATATCTGTCTGTGTGTCCATGTATGAATCTGTTACACTTCAATTATCAGCTGCGAGACACAGACACAGTACACTTACAGCAGTGATCTTAAAGACAACATGTATGAAGTAACACAGAGTGGATGAGTGTGAAGGTAAAGAGCAGGAAGAGAGCAGCAGATGAGCCGCTGACGCAGCAGCGTCACTATCATCAACAGCTCATCTCACTCTGGAGAGAATCAGGAGTTTGCTGAACCATCAGCTCCACTCTGCTTAAGGATGTTTGTATTATTTCCATCTGCTGCATTTGTGTGTGTGTGTGTGTGTGTGTGTGTGTGTGTGTGTTTGTGTTGGAAATCCTCCCTGTGTGTTCTGTGTCACGTCAGCTGTTGATGTTATGTGATGGGATGATGTCATGTGGAGAAAGTTTCTGAACTTTCACATCTGAGGTGTCGACTGAAAACAGCTCATCGACAGTTTGCACAGTAGCAGTTTGAACATTTTTAACAGCACACACACACACACACACACACACACACACTCACTATTTGCTATTTTACTATATATTTATTATTTACACATCTTTACTGACCCACAGTGTGTCAGAAAAATGCAATTTTCCTGGAGAATAGTAACATTATACAGAAAACACATTTGAAATTTAAACACACTCTCACTGTGTGTGTGTGCGTGTAGCCTATAGATAAATTAAAGAAATAGTTAGTGATGCACAACATTTCCCATTAATGATGTTATGTATTGATAAATTAGTGATTTATTCCCCAATTTATAATTGACTGATATTTCACCGCATTTATTTTCTCTTTTTATATTCAGATATATTTTTATATATTTGATATTCATATATTTTGTCTGTATGGGAGTTGATATCTGGAAGCTATTTAACATCATATATAAATAATATACATCAGGTATACATACTTATACTTATACATATACTTGTCCACCTCTGTGAGCTGATATCATGTTGTCTTGTATCAGTTCTGTCTTTAGCTCTAGAGTTAGTTAAGAGCTGATATTGTCTGAAAAGGTGATGGATTAAGTTGTTTCTGAACATAATGAGGGTTTGTTATTTTCAATAAACAGTGGATATAAAACGTCTGCACATCTTATGTCAGTTTTTTGTGATGTAAAATTGAGACTGAGTTAAGAAGAATTTGGGAACTTTAATGTGACCTAAATTTAAAAAAAAATAATCTTTTAGGGAGGAAATAAAAGTGAAGAAAATCTAATCAATTGAATTAGATTAATTGAATCCATCAGTTTGGCAGATGCTGAATCGGCAATATTTTTTCCTTGCAAAAGTTTCCAAATCTGTCAGATTGCAAAGGGGATCTCGCCCCACAGGTTTTCAGTTGTATTCAGGTCTGGACTCAGGTTCCAAAACTTCCATCCTCTTTTCTGTAACTGTTTGTGTACATATGTGTTTTGTGTCATTGTTTTGCTGAAAGGTTCTATTCTTCTTAATCTTCAGCTTCCTTGCAAACACCCTCAGTAGAATCTGCTTGGCTGTTATCTCAACTGGTTGTTCTCTCACACACGATCGGAGCTTTCACTAGATGTGATGGCTTTGATTTATATGAATCAAAGGAGCAGCTACGTTGTGTTGGAGACTCAGACTCTGCCACTGACCTGGTCCCACTGGACAGACATATGAAGAATACAGTCACATGTAGACACAACCAGGACTTGTCAGACTAGACTGTAGCTGCTGTCGCCTCTTGGCAGCTTCGCTGACCAATCTTCTTCTTATCTTTTCATCAGTGTTGGACAGATGTCCTGGTCTTGGCAATGTCACTGTTGAGCTGTATTTTCTCCACTTGTTGATGACTGTCCTCATTGTGCTCCATGGAATATCTAATGATGATGATGACAATGATTCTCCTGACTGATCATTTTGATGCTTCGTATTCTCGTTGGCTTTCGTTATAAGATGTAATGTTGTAAATGTTGAGAAATCCAACAGAAGATCTGAACTTTATTCGGGGTACATCAGAGTGTTGTCAGTCATTGATGTCAGGTGTGTAACTGACGACTATTTAACATGTTGCATGTTTCAGTTTCAATGTATTTGGTTTATTCTGAACATGGCAACGCTGATGTGATGCTGAGTCTATCAGAAAAATGTTCACTGACTGTTTCAACCAATGGAAACCACGTTATTTAAGTCTTTTCAAACCAAAACCCACGGCACAGAACATATAACTCCCCCTTCTGGCAGTGACAGTAACTACAGAAATACTACGGTCATGTTTTTGAACCACACCAGTGGAGAACTCAGTTTGTCCTCATTGCTGGTAATTCTTAACATCAATGCAGTGTTTCTTTATCTGGAGCATTAGAAACTTCTAAGAGGTTTCTTAGATTTCTCTACCACAAATTCCATCACACGCATAGAAGCTGTAGTCACTAATCTCCATCATTGGGTGGTGAACAACACGTTGTTTCTGCTGCAGTGTAGAGATGTTGACAGAGACAGCAGGTGTAAACTCTGGTCTACACACAGAGATTCATCAGGAGTTGATCAGCACTGTGTGAACTTGTTTGTAAAATTCTTACGCAGCTAGAAGGAAAAAAGAAATCATCATCAGAGGGCAGTGGAAAAAAAAATAAAAAAATTCTTTTAGATCATCATGTTCAAGTCGAACCTGACAGAGAGCAGAGAACAATGTGCTGATGCGTCATTCTAGTAGAAAGTCGTCTTTCTCCGTCTCCACCTTGTCACATCCTCATCTGCTCTGAGGCCCAGTTCACAGCAAACATGCTTTACATCTCTCAAAGTTATAGCTGAATCTTAATGTCATTCTTTCACACACACACACACACACACACACACACACACACACACACATCTCTTCTGCCTCTCATTAGCTTTTTCTCACCCATGTCCCAATTTATAAAAGCAGCAAGGTAATTGGACAGAGCAGAGGCCTTTGGTTTTCTCTTCATCCCTCCTTCCCTCCTCTTGTCTCCCCTTTCCTATTTCCATGTCCCTTTTGTCTTTCCCTCCTTTGTTCTCCTTCTTTCCTGTCTTCATTCCCACAGGAATGAGAAAATGTATATTTGACCTTGAAGTGGCTACCTTACAAACAGCAGGTAACTAATGATGTAGTAGTATGGATTAAAGAGCTGCATCTGCAGTGAATTCTAATACAGTGCTGAAAGTTTCCTCCTGCTCCCATTTAGTTTTCTATTCACTTTGATTTATAAGTCTCATTGTTAAAAAACAACAACAGTGACAGAGTCGTAAACAACTCATAGGTACCGCTAATCAACAAGAACGACGGTTTCCTCAAATAATTATCCAAGAAAAACATGACGGAAAAAAAACTTTTACTCTCAACTCACCTAGAGAAAGAGTGTGTGTGTGTGTGTGTGTGGTGCGTGAGTTAAGAGTTACAGTGACAGCTCAGGTGTAATGATAGGCTGCTGCTGAGATATTTGTTTCTCATAAATTCTCGCTCCATTCAGCTGTTATTTATGACGGCTGCTCTGTGGCAGTGAATCCAGAAGGGAGAGAGACGTTGCAACAAAGCCCAGCCTCCGACCTGCTCACACACTCACCACCCACTCTGTATCTGACTTCATTCCAGTCAAACACTGAAAACAAAAAACATCTGTTCTTCATTCCTCTTTTATTCTCTTCAAACTGTTCACTTGGATAGAGCAGCATGAATGGAGCAAACACATCTCTGTTATTTCAGCTCTTTACAGCAGTTTCATGTTCGTAGCAGCTATAAATACTTTTCCTCCAAACGCTGTGATCTGTCTTCTATGTGATGAGCAGCTGGAAATGTGCACAGACTTTGTTGTGTTACAGTGAATTAATGCTTTAAAACTGTACCTGAGCTGTAGTGTCAGAGGAACAAAATGAGACATGAATAAAAAACGGTCACATACAGTGGAAACAAGAGGGAAAACAAGAAGATGGACAGAGATGAGAAGAGGAAGGAGGTGGGTCACAGTTCGACACGCTGAGGTTTCAGGTACACTGTTAGCTAAAGGTCTCTGAGCAGCTGGACAGCTCCACAGTTAAAGGTCATCCATACAAACCAGCTTGTTAGTGCAGTGATATGACAGCATATAGAAGAAGAAGAGATCACAGGGTCACAGGTCACAGCCTGGAGGAGCCTGCTGTTGTTTCAGCCTACACACATATGTTCAAGTCCCCTGTTGTCTCTTAACAGGACTGATGGAAGGTGGAGGGTAATTACCCTCAGTGTTTACCCCTGGATACATACAGCAGACTGACAGCATGTGTCTGTGTGTGTGTGTGTGTGTGTGTGTGTGTGTGTGAGAGAGAGAGAGAGTGTTACAGCAACCTGACGTCATTATCAAATGACTGAATGTGACTAAAACTAATCGACATTTCATCAGAGAACAAAAAATTAAATCAGGCAGCAAAAGCTGATTACTGACACACACACACACACACACACACACACACACACACACACAGGACAGACTGCATTTGCTTTTAATAAGTCTAAACACGTGTGTCTCTGCTCCTCCTCGTCCTCTCCCTGTAATTAGCGCTAATTGTGCCCATTAACATGCGAACAAGGTGTAAATTGAATCATGAGAGGAAAACAAATATTGATGTTAATTGACAGAGCTGTTTTTAGGAGGTGTTGTCGTCCCAAATGCCTCCAGTAGCTTCCTATTAACCCTCATTTGCATAGATTATTCAATGACAGTTAGGAATTAAGATGATCGCTAACCCGGCCTCAAACACCAACTGCTGAATGTGAGCTTGTGTGTGTGTGTGTGTGTGTATAAAATAAAATTCTGCAAGCTGTCAGAATGCAGTAATAGAGACTGGTTGCACTGTTGGACTTTGAGACAAAACACCAGCGCTTTGTTACTGACTACACACAAATACACACAGGAAATGAGAACACCAGGGGGCATGGCTGTGCAGGAGCAGACGGTACGTGTTCATGTGTGTGAAATCTGATAAGCCCATTGGTCGACGCCTGGCAGGTTTGAGGAGGCAAATGTACAACTCAGCACTTTGTGCCTCATGAAAAGGACATTAAATCCCTAACTGTGGCAGCCAGTACACACTGGTGCTGTGATCTGGCAATGCATTGACACTCACCTATTGATCTGAGAGCTCAGGAGTATTGAACCGATCGCACAGGGAAGGAGTTTGGTTTTTGGAAATACATCCTTGAATGTCATTTATTACCAATAGAAAAACAAACATTTTTATATGTGTATGAAATATTTAACTCCATCAAGGAAACAAACACAAATTTACTGGGGTATTTGCAGTAGAGGGTCAGAAGATTAGTAGAATACATTCCTCTGGTGACCATGAATGTCTTTCTGAACTTTTTTGCCACTCAATCTTGTAGATGTTTAGGTATTACACTGAAAGGGAGAAAAATGTGAGCTGCAGGCGGCTCTTTATGAAAAGTCTGGGACTTACCAAAGTCATTAGAAGTTATCCTTCAGGGACCTTGAAAATCTGAACAAAATTTCACAGCAATCCTTCCAATAGTTGTCAAGATATTTCACCACATGTGTGAGTTTGATGGTAGTGATAGAGGGAAGAGGAGAATCACCAGAGTCAGCAGTGTTCCTCCTGTGGGAGCGAGGATATCATTACACAGTGTCATGATAGTCCATCCAGTAGCTGCTGGGGCTCCTCAGTGTGGACCACAGAGGTGGACCAACAGATGCACTGACCCACTGACTGATTGCCACTGACGTCCCTAGAGCCATGCCAACAGCACAGCTAGAAATCACTGAAGATAGGTTCAACAACAATGACAATGAAGACAGTGTTGCAGGCACATTAAGAGCAAAAAGTGCTGTAGAGACAGTGGCAGACATTTCAGAAATCCTCAGTGTGCCAGAGGGTTGAATAGTGATTGTGGAGCTGGCTGCAATCCAAACATACTATGTGACTATTCCCCTGTGTGGGTCTGAGAGGCTGCTGAAGAGGGGAGAGCTTCCCTAGAGAGGGCTCTGCACTGTATGAAATCACACGCTGTTATACAGCAATGCAACATGAACTCATACAGTATGTTTAGTATTCAGGACCCCGAGTCACACAGCAATAAAACTCCAAGTCCAGGAAACGTATGTCACAAACTTTTATTTTTTTTATATTTTTATTTTTTTGTATGTCAGAGTTAGGAGTGAGACTTGAAGAGAGCATGTTGACCACGTGTCAGAATCTTAAAGACTCTTTGTTTCTGTGTTTCTGTGAAGATTCTCATTCATCCAGGTCATAGTAGCCAAAGGTGTTGAATCAAGAATGATATAGTTAGCATTTACAGCCCTACCTCTCTCCTCTACCTTCCCCCCCCTTTTTTTTTTAAATATATATATATCACATAACAAGGAAGACATCAGTTTGATCTGACATGTAGAGTCCCACTCCTGATAAGGGCAGCATCTGTTTACCTGGTCCAGTGGCAGCAGAGGACACAGTTACTGACCATCTATCTTGGTCTCCAAGGACTGGATGTCCACAGGGGCGGTGCTGGGCAAGACTGGGCGGTTGGTTTTTCAGCACTATCGAAAACACCAGCTGGAAAACTGGTGAGTTGAAATTACTTGTGCTGCAGAAAAAAATCTTTCACCAGAATAAATGATGAATTAAAACAAACGATGATGAGTTTGTCAGCTTGAAATATGTGTGTGATTCAGCAAAACTGTGTCAAAAATAAATAAAAGATGAAGTTCGCACAGTAAGAAATGCTTCTGTATTACACAAATTAGAGTGTTAGGTATGTGTGTATTAGTGTGTAACAGTATTAACCAATAATAATAATAACAATGATAATAATCATAATTGGAAATTGTTGGCAGCTGTACAATGAAGTATCAAGTCCAAGTGAAATGACTCTAACTACCCCAGCCTCCAGATATTGCTTCTTCTGTACCTGTGTTGGGTGTGTACATACATCTGATATACTTACTCCAGTCACACACACACACACACACACACACACACACACACTGTCATGCTTTGCTAACCAGTGGGTGGTTCATGACCCGCATCTCCCCATACTTAATTAGAGCAGCAGCACTTAAGAGGAAATGAGATTATATTAATTGAATTCATCAGATAATATTAGGTCACAGCTTCACTGGTGGTCCATCGCTGAAACAGCAATCAGATCAGAGCGAAGATCACCACAGAGACTGTGTGTGTTAGTGTGTCTGCACCGCACTCAAATACACACTGTTATTATGTTAAATCTACTCATTTCACTATGAATAACTCATGGTCCAACTGCGATGCTTTTACCAGACCACATAAAAAAGTGTTTCAGAAACGGTGGTGAATTAGGAAAAACTGTCATCATCCTCTGCTCCCCTCCAGCCTCTGTAAGTCATTCCTATAGTGTTCACATGTAAAGAGCAGAGCATCTGTGGTGATCTAAAGCTTTCATTTCCTCACAGGGACCATAGAGATAAATATTCAGACCTTCATAAAGGCACAGAAGTAAAACAGGTATTTAAACTTTCAAGGCAAGACACTGATTTAGTTTGTATTAAAGCATTAGTACATGAGTTGTGAACAATGGAATACAATCTACAATGACATTAAATATATAAATGAAAATTTATGTTCATTCGCTTGCCCATCATAACACGTGGAGCTACACATGCTTCTATATATACACACATTTGCATTTGCAAATGCAGCACTTTTGCAAACAGAAGTATCCCACCAGGATAACTAGGTTTAATAAAACTGGTGGAGCAAGGACTGTAAAGCAAGAGCAGATGAAAAACAATGATTTAAGACTAATTCATTAAAACAAAAAGTATTATAAATATGTCTGTGGCACTGACCTGCAGTGGTAAAGAAGTTAGATCACTGATTAAAAACAAACTGCAGCCCCCTAAATGGAAATCTCCACATGAGCAGCTTCCTGCAGTATTAAAGTATTAACTCCTTATGAATACACACACAGTAACGCAGGCAGGACTCAGTCAGGATAATGTATATAAAGATCACTAAGAGAGGAATAAAGCACAGTAAAGAGTACAGTTACAAACAGATAATGAAGGGGAGTTAGGTCCACCTCCTCATTTCATGCTTGTTAACTGCTACCCTTATTTTATGGATCCAGTGGCGTTTAAATGGGTTTTTGTTGTCTCTCCTTCCTACTGGAAGGCAGACTGTGATCAATACCCAGGAGTGAAGGATTGCTATTATGCATCAATAATGTCAGGCCAATAAAACAACCAGATTGGGTCAGAAGCATTTGGTTGGGTCGTCTTCTAGTTCTACTGGCTGTGACTGGGGCTGAGGATCCCGTCCTCTGTCTGTCACTTTATAACTCTGTGTCTTTGTTACTGTCCCCCAAACTTCAGCCTGTTCTGATCTGTCTGAGCTCCACAACATGGATGCTCACAGAGCTGTGTTGGTCTTGTGAAGTTAGCTGCGGTGGGCGCTGCTGTTCCATGTTGCTCCTGATGAATAATGAATGTAAATTACAGCAGAGAGATATATTTTCTTTCAGCTACTGCTCTTTTTATTGTTAATATCTTCCCCTGCCACACATGTAGTGCTGCAGGTGCTCTCTCGTGTCATGTGCATGTGTATTTTATTTGTCAGAATTTGTGATGAATCTCACATAATCTCGCAGTTCACAGTCAGGTCAGCCACAGAAAAGCATTCATAGAGCTACACTCTGCCGTGCACACTAAACATGCTGCAGGTGGTTGTGCAGTGGATTCATATTTCACCTGTGCATGTCTGGTCAGATACAAGTGAAGGTGAATGTTGGATCACCGCTCTTAGAAAAGCTCAGAAACTGTCACACAGTTCTGATCAGCAGCTGTAATAATGCTGTTAATGGAGCACACTGACTCCTCCACTCTTACGTCCCCAACCTTCCCCCGTTACTGTCACCACCGTGCAAAGGGCCAGTGTATGAATAAACTCTTACCCAGGGTGCTCCCTAATGTTGAGTTGATATCAGTTCATGGCCAACCCCCTGTCATGGGAAGGCGTGGCGATGGAGTGACGGGGCAGGCTGGGTCAGAAGTTACAATGGCTGAGAGATGAATGAGGCGCTCAAGAATTAAATCAAGCACTTTGTCTTCATAGAAAACAAATTATGTAGAGTAACGTTTTGGTGAATGGATGACTAAAGCAGGAGGTGAGACAGACAAGTAAGAAGGAGGATGATTCATTATGATTAACTATTTTTACAGCTGTCTCTCTAAGGAAAATAACCACCGTTTCCTCTCCTCGGAACAGGGGTTAAGGCTGTTGCCTCCCAGCAAGAAGGTCTTGGGTTCAACTCTCGGGTTGGGTGCAGGGTCTGTGTGGAGTTTGCATTTCCTCCCCGTGTCTGTGTGTCATCATTTGTGTTACAGTCCTGTTTGTTTTACTGTGTGTAACAGTCTTGGGGTTTTTTTTACGCCCTACAGTGTGTCTATAATGTCTATAATGTGTGTATAAGTAACGTAAACAGGACTATAATATGTCTATTATAGTCCTGTTTACATTACTGTGTGAAGAGCTACAGTCCTGTGTGAGTTAGTGTGTTGCAGACAGTGTTACAGTAGTAAACGTGGTACAATCTTGTGTGTGTTACGGACCTGTGTGTGTGTGTGTGTGTGTGTTACTGTTCTATATGACTGTGTATGATAGTATTTATTTCAATATGCCTGGCAGAAATTGATTTATGACTCCTTTTCCAGCTGTTTAAAAAGGTGGATAACTGATGGGAACTGTCTCACTCTCTCTCTTTCTCTCATGCACACAAACACCCCCACACACACACACACAAAACACAAGCGTGTACACACACATAAACTTGGTCCATTACCACTGCTAGCACTGTATGCATCACATCCATCTATAATAGATGCCAGTATCTAAGATGGATCTCACTCCCATAGTGAAGGTTCAAAGTGAGGATGAGGAGTTGCAACAGGAAGAGCTATTAATCCTCCATATCAAATATCTGAAGTCTAACCGGGCTCATGAAACAGATCAACAGGTAACGATCAGACAGATGAATACAAATACAACAAGCTCTGTAACACAAGTTTTTGGTCTCCACAGCAGCATGAGCATGTCTGCTGCTCATGTGAGACAGTGTTCTTCATGTTGCTTTTAGTCCCAGTTTACTAACAATTTAGTTTAATACACCTTTGTGTTCAGCTGTGTGTTTGATCTTGGAAAATTCATGTGAAAATCAAAAATTATCGAGTCAGTTAATAAACCCAAACGCGCTTGTTTTACATGTGATTATAATAGTAAATGTGTGCATAAAATAACAGTGCATTGTACTATACTGTGTCTTTACTTAAATCCAAAGTTTGTAAAAGAAGTTCAACCAAAATGGAGGAAAAACTGATTTCCACAGATAGTTCCTCCCAAATTCAGTCCGATAGAACTCTTTCAGGACCTCGTTGTGAAAATCAATACACTGAAACACAAAGAAATTCACATAGGAAATGAACTACTTTGTCTTATACTGCTGAGGTGGCACCGTGCTTGGAGAATAATTGTCACGAGCTTCAGCCGTGTAAGAGGCAAGAGAGATTCGGTTAAACTTGCGTTCACACACAATGACCATTAACATATGTCTTATTTCAAAGCTGCACCGAAGCAGACTTCAGTGATGCCAGCCTTAGCTCCGCTTCTGAGCTTATTTATGCTTTCAGTTGAGGACAAGTCTAGTGTGCAGAGAGGGGGGGTGTTAGATGGGTTGGATTTTTCATGAGATGAGGGGTGGGGCTGTCTGTAATTGTGTAATTGCTGTGTAGTTTAGAGATGGAACAGATGCCTCCTCTTCATTCCATTTTTTTGCGCCTCAATTTACTTTAATGGCGTCTTCTCAGCATGTCCAACTCAATTACTCAATTACATGGACTGGCCTGGTACAACCATCGCTACATATGGCACAATGAAAAAAAAAACGCACACAGACACACAGATTGTGTGATCAGTGCAGCGAGTGTGTGAGTTATGGCCACAGTGCAGCGTGTATGTGTGCAGTGGTGCGTGTGTGTGTGTGTGTGTGTGTGTCAGTGCAGCATAAAGGCAGTGGGGCACGGTGTGGAACATACATAATTCAGTTGGCTTTTATTTGCTTCATATAGCATCTTGGTGCTGCTAACTGGCACTGTCCCGTCTTCATGCTCAACACATATACATTTACACACCCTGAACAGACTCATTGAACAATGTTTAGTACTCATTTCTGTGTGCTGACTGATCGATTGAGCATCTAATCACCTTCAGCTTTGGCTCCAGTCTGTGAGAGAGTCATAAACTTAAAGCTTGAGGTTCACCACTTATCACGTCAGGTAGTGCAGTAAAAAAAAAAAAAAAAAAAAAAAAATCTCCAACTACTCAACACAAACAAAGACTGGATTAAGATGAGGTGGGATGAGCCAGCAGCAGCAGGCTGGCATTCAGTCTGTCAGTCAAGCAAACAAAGCCCACAACACACCATCTCCTTACAGAGACAAGTTCTCACTTGGAGAATACTTTTCAGTCACAGATCCCTGTTGAATGCCACCTGGGGAGGAAACACTGACAGCACTGTGCTTTTAAACATCCAGGCGATGAATGGTGTATGTAGTGGATGGATGGTGTATGTAGCTGATGCTGCATGTGGTGTGTTGATGCTCTTTATAGTATATTAGGCCGCCAGGAATATCGCTGTACAGATGGTCTGGAGCAGCTCTCCATTTATAAGGTTGAACCTACAGCTGCTCTAGGTCCAACCTAATCACAGTTCAAAAGCTACTTAATCTGGTGCCAAGGAAACTCACCTACCACTGAGTGCACATCCTATTTACTTCCTGTCTGAGTGGCCTACGCATCAGTGGTTACTACCACTCACATTCATTAACAACAGCTCTTCTCGTATACATCTGAGCTATGGTGCTAAGATAAAGTGTAGTGGCTTAGTAAGCCCAAAGTATATGTTAATAGTATCTGACTAAAATAACCATTCAAAAGGTTTTTTATGCATCTGATAAACTTAATAGCCCAGTGTCCGCAACTTCTACTTTAATTGCAGATAAGATCTTTATTAACAAGTAACAGAAAAGCATACAACTCAAATTAACTCAATCAAAACCATATTCAACAAACTAACTGAACCTAATTAAACACCTGATAAGATCCTTAGGAGCTGAAGCTAATTGGTAATTGTGAATTTTGGGAGGCATTTGCTGCTTGGCCATCACCATTTCAGTTTGAGGCCAGGACTCAAGTTGTGAACTTTCAACAGTGTCCAAGGTCCCAAAGTCACATCAAGTTCCACTGAGGCAGACAAGGAAGAAACTCTACTTAAAATCCACCAGGCATGGTAGACCGTCAATTGTTCTTGTCGCTCTTGTGTCCAGACATATTAGTTTGCTTGTTTACTCCAAACTCGTGATGGAAGAATAAAGTTTGTCCTGCTAAACAGTGAAATACACTCACTGGGCACTTTCTCTTAGGACCACCTGTTTTTCATGCAATTATCCAATCAGCCGATCACATAGTGTGGTGTTCAAGGTCTTCTAAGGAGGCAGTTTTTGTTGATCGAGGGAGAAGAAAAATATTTCAGTTGATATCTGCACTGTCTTTCTCTTATTGTATATGTCTGTCTCCCTCTCTGCTTCAGCTGTGTCTCTTTCATGGTGCCACATTCAGCTGCGAGTTTGAAGTATGAAGAAGAATGACAGGAGAAATGTGACTACAGTATTATGGAGCAGCAAATTTTTTAAACACGGAAACAGTCTGTGGAGAAGAGAAAGAGGCGGAGACAGAATAATGGAAAGGAGAAGGAGATGAAGGGAAGTGCCAGGCAGAGAGGAGAGGGATGGTGGAGATACTGCTTGGCAGAGAGAGGGAGGAGAGAGGGATAGGGAAAGAAAAAAGAACAAGAGAAAGAGAGAACGGGAGATGAATGAGGTGAGACATGAGTGCTGATTATAGAGGAATGGCTGGTACTGACGCACACACACACACACCACTGCTGGTGTGTTACTCCCCATGGCCCAGTGGTGACATGGCATTTAATAGACTCCCCGCTATGAAACAAACTACCTCAATTAATTCCTCTGACTCGGTCCTGGCCTTTCTCTCACTCTCACACCCTTGGGTGTGTGTGAGTGTGTGATTTAAGGCGTCTTTGGTCCTGTCTTTTTGTCTTCCCACCGGCTGTATAAGCCGCTGCTGCCTATTCCAATATGATTTGCTTTTATTCATTATCTCATTGGTTTCAGTTTCAACAGATATATTCACCCCACTGGTTATGAAACTGTTTCCACACTCTTCATGTGAAGTTTTATCTCCATGTTATATGACCATTATCTGTCCAGAATGAGCATGTGGTTAGCGCCACTGTGACGTTCTCATCACTGAGAATTATAAGAACACTCACCTCCCACTCCCCACATCAGAAAACACACCACTGTGCACTGGGCAAAGTCCAATCCAGAAGAAAACATACATATAAAGGCCATGAAGTGGTGCATTAAGAGCAGGAGGCCATTACACGCACAGTGGTGTCCTTTAAGAACACAGTGTGTACGGGCTGCACAAATCCAGCACATGCTGTATTTATATTAAACTGTAACATTTCTGGAGCTCTCGATGCAGATATATTTAAGATGACGTGAAACAATTTCCTGTACCTCCAGACACAATACAGCGCCTGGGCATTTTATGCAGTTTTCCTCGTACGTGTGTTTTCTTCTGTCGATCCATTTGGTAATTTCCTGGCACCGAACAAATGTGTTTGCAGCAGCAGATTGCAGAAGATCTATAGTCAATAAATCAGCTTCTGTATTTTCCTGAATTAACCCTTATTTATATTTGCGTCTTGTGTTATGGTGTGAATTCAGTATGTTCCACATTAGCCGCCAGCTTATTTCATCATCTTCAGCCATGTTTGGTTTCTTGCACCAACAGGACCTTTTCTCTTCAGCCTTCTGTGCTTCTTCTCATATACTGTGTGTTATGCTGTATACATTAAATCATATTTGTATTGGCACCTGCTGCATTATGTGCATTATGTATATCTCATATCACAGTGAAGTGTGACTACTCTGTATACACCAGGGGTTTGACTCAGATCCTTGCACTTCATCACAGTGTTCCTGACTCAGCTGTCAGATTGATGAACTCTGCCCACACTGTGGTTCAGTAACACTGACGTCATGCCGTCAGGTGTTTAGTCTTCTTTCTTCAAATGTGTCATAATGTACCAGTGGGCCACAAGTTTACTTAATGAGCTCAACAACACCGACTGAACTAACTACACTAACTGTAACGGTTCTCCTCACAAGTGTATAAGCACAGTGTTTCTTTCCAGAAAAGTCTCCAGCAGAACAAGAGTTAATAGATGCAATGTTTCCATTTTCTTTCCCAACATACGGACATAGTCATTATTTCAGATCCTCAGCAATCACATACACAATGAATGCTATATCTATCAGTTATCTCTGTATTTATTTTATTCTACAATATTCTCTAGTCATGTTTTCATTTAGCAGTATAAACACATGCTGCTGATGTGATGTTAGTGCTGCAGTGCAGCTGACATGGTGCTGCTGGTAAAGAAATAGAATTGCAAAAAATTAGACTTCCTTTAATTTCCTTTTACTCAAATGCAGCTAAACACTGACCTGCAGGTCTGAGTGTTTACTTCACTGTCACTGAGCCTGTTCACATTAATGTAACAATGGTCCAGTGTGAGTATAAGAGAGAGTATAAACTGTCACAGTGTGTCAGTGGGCCACTTTCCAAATGCCAATGAAGCTGAAGCTGACATTAAATCATCAGCCTGTCACTCACTGACACTTTAACTACTCCTCCAACCACATCTCCATATATTGCCTGAGCATGGCTGATATGTGGACGGCCACAGCTGTAAATCAGCTCTGTCCAGTTGAGCTGACTGGCAGTATTTCTCTCACTCTCTCCATACAGTGATGGCTTCATTAAGGGCTAACTGCCTGCCAGTGCTAGTCTCTTGTGCTAATCGCTAATCACACACCTGACCTTGGCTTGATCCCGGACTGTGGACCATTTGCCACTGGGATGTGTGTGTGTGTGTGTGTGTGTAGGGCATGTTTGGCTGGCATGTGTGTGGTGGGCAGGGTGTGATGGTTGTTGTAGCCAGAAACCTTTCATGTGCTGCTGTTAGATAAATAACTGGATGCTATAACACACTAAAATGTCTGATATGTGGATTACATTACCTTGCTCTCATTAATTCATCCACGAATCCCTCCCGATACATTTCATTAGGAACACTGTAGTTGAACACGCTGTTGATTCCCCTGCTTTCTGCTCACCACATTCATAAAGAGAGAGTTACTGTAACCTATCTGTCTGCTCCGAACACTTTGACCATTCTCCTCTGACCTCTCACATCAACAAGGTGTTTACATGTGCAGAACTCATATTGTCGCATTTAATTGTCAGATATTTCAAATCTAATAAACAAGACAGAAAGAACATAGCTTTTTCTGTTGTTTTCTTTGCACAGTCATCACAATCTTTAGAAGAAAGTTGTTCTGGTTCTTGCCTTTACAACTCCAAATCTGTCTAAGGAAACGTTGATGAATGTGAAGTGACCAGCTTGTGAAGAGATGATTTTGACGATCTTTGATTTTTGATGATCCTGCAGGTTTGCAAGGTTAACCAATAATGCATTGAAACTGTCCTCACTATCCTCTGTATGTTATTTTCTCTGTAGTTCAGCTGGAGAACCACACAGTGCAGCAGTATGTCTGAGTGCTCTCTACTGTAACTCTATAAAAGTTTAACATGAGGACCTGAGACAGATCAGTACGTCTCAAGGTTCCCAGGAAGAAGAAGAGCTGCTGGGTCTTCTTCATCGCAGCAGCAGTGTTTACACCTCAGGTCAGATCATTACATACATGGACTCAGTGGTATTTAAACTAGCAACCGGCTCAACCTTTATGCACCTTCCTGCTCTTCCTTGAAGTCGCTGATCATTTCCTTTGTCTTGTTGTGTTCAGGATTAGATCATTCCCTTCACATCAAGTAACCAGTGTCTGGACCTCCTCACTGTTGTCCACTTCATCGTTATGTCATCTGCAAATCTGAATATGGCTTGGAGTGCAGTCATAGGTGAAGAGTGAATAGGGAAGGACTGCGGACACAACCTTGGGAGGCATCAGTGCTGAGGACAAGGGTAGAGATGAGGTCTCCTATTTTGACCTGCTGGGTTCTGCTGGTGAAGAAGACAGAAGCAGGAGTAGCCAAGTGTCTGCTTAGTCTGCTTTTGTTATCTTTCATTTGAGCACTTTTTACACCTCCCCTAGACTTCCCATCTTCCCATTTTTGTCTTTGGGCTTTAAGCAGCCTTCTCATGTTGTTCTTAAACCAGGGTTTCAAGTCTCTAGCACATAGAAATTAATATATGGCAACGCTGATGAGACGTAGTACTCAGTGTCTGGGTGTCTTGTAATGCTGATGCAGCTTCTTTAGACTATATGTGCCTTGATCTAGTGTTTGAATCTGTTGATGAGAGGTTTATATGCTAGTGTCTGAAAAAGTACCAGATGATTAGATCCTGTCAGCTGTGGAATGTTTGTACAAACCTGGTTCAGAGTTCTACTAACCTTGAACATCAACATGCTTGTTGAATCTGTGCACTGTCTGCACTGAGACTGGAGTGGTTCAACTTCCCAGCGACAATAAAAACACTGCCCGGTTGTTTGTTTTGTTGTAGTTTACCCATCATGTCATTGGTATATGATGTACTTAGAAGGCTGAAATTCTGTAAATTCCAGTGCAGAGTTGAAGGGCCTGCATTTTAGTGTTAGGAACTCTATATCAGAGCAGCAGTGTCTCTGAGTCACAAGAGTATCCATACATTAACTGTTTACCTATGTCTATCGAATGTGGAGACTCAAATTGTCCAGCTTGTTGGGGAAGGTGGGCTTGTGAGGTACTAACTGCAGCCTAGTCTTACCTCTCCAGTAGTTTTGTTGCAGTTCAGATCTGCCGCTGGATGAAAGATCTCCTCGGGAATGCAGCAGATCTCTTTGGGAACATGTCTGGTATAAAAAGTACTAATTTTTTATAAATTTAGCTCAGTGTGATTAAATACATAGAGCCCACAAGCCACTGTGTCTGAATGCACTTAGTTTTATTCTTAGAGTTGGTGTTGTACTTGTTGTGAGGTTGAGAATATCTACATGTGCTGCACAAGTCACAAAATATAAGACCTGCTGTAGAGATTCAGCTGATGTTGACGTTCTTCTGCTGCTTAGGAAGAATAGAGAAGTAAATTACTTCATTTTTCTACAACAGTGATGAACTGACACTTGAACTCTGACAGCTGAACGAGCTGTAGTGAAGGAATGTGAATCTTTAGAACTGTATACAAGTGGAAGTGGCTCTCAGAAGATTTTCTGCACAAACACACACACACACACACACACACACTCACTCGCATGGCTGCTGATGCCTCAAAGAGCTCAGTGTGTGTAACCACACCGTGCTGTAAGAGAGATACCTTAACACACAGCTGCCGCAAATGAATAGGTCCAGCCCTACCTCCTTCTCCTCCACTTGAAGTCAAGTGGCATTTCCATTTTAAAATTGCTTCCCAGCCCTTTGTGAATGGAATGGAATTACACTGAAAAGCACTGATTGATTCTTTCTGAACACAATGGTTTTCATCGTGTGGACCTGCTGGCCTCTTCTCTCTCCATCGCCTATTGAATCCAGTCAGTGTGCCCATTAGAGTGGTTTCACACTGACTGAATGAGAGGATGGGAGGGGGAGGAGAGTGTAAATAAGTGTGTGTGTGTGTGTGTGTGTGTGTGTGTGTGTGTGTGTCTGCCAGGCCAGCAGCATTTTCTGAAGCATTTTATTCTTCCATCAGTCGCCTGTCTCAGAGCACATCCTCTTCTATTCCTATAAATCAGTCTGTGATGTGAGATCCTACTGAGTCTGTTGCTCATTGTGTTTTTTCACTAAAGCATAAAGACCAGAGTTAGACACTGACATTACTCAGTAATTTCCCTGGTGGAATCAATAAAATTTTCACTCAGTGACTCAGCTTAACATAACTGATCGTCAGTCCAGTTTCACGGTTTATAGATATTCATTTTACTGATATTTTAGTTTCATTTTTGTTGTTTGACTTTTCGATTTTTCCTGTCTTTTTTTTTTTTTTTTTTTAAGTATCACATGACTCCAGCTTTTACTGTATTTGCTGTGAACAGTTGCCGTGGTTATTTTTGTTGTTCTCAGCTGTCCTGCGTTTACCTGTTTATAGCAGTCTGTTGACTATCTGACATAGAGCAGAGTTTATCACTTTTTCATAATTGGAGATTTTGCAGTGATTGTCGCTCTTCGCTGTAAGAGAGAGACAGAGCTACACATAAGTGAGACAGAACTTTCAAAATGAATAATGAAATGATCAATCAAATTCAGTCCATTTAGAATAATTTATTTTGTTCCAAGAACTGGAAACATTACTGTCAGAAGCACAGCAGCGCTGAAATACTGCTGCTGCATATTAGTTCAACAAGTCAAATATTTATTGAACTTCTCTTACTACATTTAAGCTCTACTGTTAACATAAGTTTGTTGGGTTTTTATGTCAGCATGAGGAAGGTGGAGAAGGATTTCCAACTGGTTTTTATTTTTACCATGTTACTCATGCACTCAGTTATTGTCTCATTTACTCAGATAAAATCAGTACAGCTGTGTCTCCCTTTCTCATACATACACCACCACATTGTGATGACACACTGACAGAAATCCTCCATCACTGTGTCCAATGTGTTAATTGATTTTTTTTTTTTTTTTCGGCAGATGCATAAAACAGAGTGGAACAAAAATAATCATAGCTGCATGTGATCAGAGAAAAGCTTTAAGCGCTTTCACACACAGAGACTATTCAGTGTCCTGCAGCTGCCGTGGCAACACAGTGACTAATGGTTTACATCATAAATGTTTAATGACATAAGAAGTGAGTGGAGAGTGGCTCATGCTGATGTGTGTCAGAGAGAGAGAGAGAGAGAATGAAAACATGGTGGTCGTGAATGTGAAAGTGAATTCATTGATTCATGACATAGTGTTTGTATTAGTTTGTTTGAACAATAAGAGTCGTCAGAGTGATCTGAGGAGACTGAAGCGTCTCATGATGATGTAGTCCAGGTCCTGTTGTGAGATCGTCACCACTAATATCCCGGACCTCATGTTTAAAAGTTTATCTGAAATCTTTTCCTCCCTGCTGACATCCATCAGCTTCCACGTATCTTCCTGTCCAGCTGCTGACGCCTGAGGACCAACACTGAGCTCATCAGCTCGTCAGTGAGAGTGAGGAAACATGTCTGATAACTGTCTCAGAGTTCGATGGTCAATGGACTACATTAACACAGCACTTTGCTAGTTCTGACTGCTCAGCACTTAACATTACAGATCACATTCACTCATTCACACAGCTTTCACACACTGATAGAGCAGCCATCAGGGGCAACCTAAGGTTCAGTACCCTCCAGTCCACACGTAGAATTGGTTATAAACACCACTTAATTAAATCAGATACTGTACACAAAGAAATAATATGTCATTAAACACAAAGTGGCATTAATTATAGTTATTATAGCACAACTGTCATGAAGCAGAGTCAACAATTTTCTGATTGTTCCTTTGATGAAACAAAGTGACCTGTTGACACAGATGAATATATAATTAGATAATAACTGTGTTCTGATATTAATGTAGTTCTCCATTCAGCCATATCTGCAGTAGACCTATGTGTGTGTGTGTGTGTGTGTGTGTGTGTGTGTGTCATTAGAATCACAGTGTGGGGATGTGACGAGGTGGGTGGGTGCTTAGAAGGCCATAGAGATTTATTTTGCCTGAGGCGTCTCTCTCTCCCTCTCTCTCTCTCTCTCTCTCTCTCTCTCTCTCCATTCATTCTTCATGTCTCTCGCTCTCAAACCTCACCGCTCTTCAAAGGTGTGAGGTTTGCCTTTTTTTTAATTGGCACACCATAAAAATAAAGTCCATTTTCCACATCAGGGAGTTTAAAGGCTAACAAATGTTACCAGGACAGGGTGATAGAGAGGAGACCAACCAGTGTGTGTGTGTGTGTGTGTGCGTGTGTGTGTGTTTTAAGCATATCGTGTGTTGATGCTTTCTAAACATTCAATGCGTGTGTATTTCAGGACATGTTCACTTGTCCATGTTAAACCTCCCTCCGCCGTGTAACAGCACATTCCTACGCAGATTCCTCTACATCTAGGAAACACCACAGTCCCACACATACTGCAGTCATCCATGTCATAACAGGCCTCTGTGTACGACCATAACATCCCAGTCCTACACAGACTGCCATGATCTGCCAGACTCCTCCACATTACAACACAGTTGTCCATGAATCATCATAGCAATATAAAACAGTAACATTTTCCATAGGTTCAGAAAGATCCATTTTTTTCCACCAAATTGATCAATGTGATCGTGACTGGTCAAAAAAAATTCATTTACGTCAGACTGTCACCTTCCTGTCTTCGAGCGGGTCTTTAAAACCAACCTTCCTCTAAGTTTTTCAATTATTATGATTGTAATTGGTCCACTGCCTCCTTCTTTTAGCCGTTAGCTGTTGTGCTGTCATCTCTCCCTTCCATCGCTCTGCCACTGATCTAAAGCAAATAAAACCGTGTTAATTATATCCACGTCCAGCACGCGCTCAGTGCAATGCTGTGGCATGACAGTGCAAAACTCAATACTCTCTATCAGGTATCTAGCTATCAGGTTGATTGTTTCAGGTTTAATTTAAAAAAGAAAACAAAAAAAACATAAAGATAATATAGATATCTTTTCATTGTAGCTCAGAGACATTGTTAAACACACTACACGTTGAGGTGAGTCCCAGTTTTTGTCTATGATCGTGTGTAGCTGACGATGGTGAATGGGATGTCACACTGGTTCATTACAGTACTTTTACTAATGAGAGAGAGAGAGGTACGGGGCAGAAGAGAGAAACGTGTGAGGAGAACCCTGCACACACTGAGGATGGAGGATGATGAATTGGACGAGAGGTAGTGTGGATGTGGAGAATTAAGTTAAGTAATAAGTGAAAAATGTTCACTGCTGAATAATTGATTGTCCCCCAGCCTCCCATCCTCTCAACTCACTCCCTCATTTGTGCTCATACATGCTGATGAAATGCATATCTATGCTGAGCAGCAGAGGGAAGCCCACGAAGCCACTCGCACTGCTCTCCACTGCACACACACAGTGGGATGAAGGCGGCATGAAAGATTATACTGAGCAAGTCTGGTGTTGAACTTTATAGTTTTATAATAATTTATTTTCTTAATTTTGCTGTGATTCCGTTTTAAGCCTGATGTTACGAGTAAATTCTGACCTTTTAGAAGTTTGTTGGTTCATCGCAATTTTCTTACATTCCATGTCTTCTGTGTACGTGTGTGTGTGTGTGCTCATGTACTATGCTCATTAATTTATCAGAGAAAAACACCTGATTATCTAAAACTATTTCATTTTAATGTCAGCGTTATTGATTACTTTACTAAATGCAGTTTTTAGTGTGTTTCTAATAGTTCATTTCTCTTCTTCTGTCAGTGGGAAACCATTTCATAAATAACTTTATCTCTGACTAAAATAAAATTTTATGACTATCAATTTGCCTCATAAACTCAGTTGTCACGCAACAGTATTTGGAAATGTCCACCAATGAAAATGTCCACCACATCCTTTTGAGTAAATCTGACTATGCTATAATAATTCTAATTTAAATAAATGTCAGGGCTGTCAAAATATATATTGAGGATTATATGCAAATAATTATATTACTCAGTTTTAATTGATTAGTTATAATGTATGCCAAAAGGAAGTGTGTGTGTGTGCACATGTTTTTCCTATATTGTGGGAACAACAATTGAGATCTCTAGGGTTTCCAGGAAAGTCTCCAGGAAATGAATGCAAGTCAATGAAATGTCACCTGAAGTCATGAAAACACGACTGTGTGTGTGTGTGTGTGTGTGTGTGTGTGTGTTCATATTTAGGCCTAAACACTTGTCGCATGGAATAAATTCTCAGCCCAACAGCACAAAGCATTACATCTGTAAACGTGTCACACTGTGACTGATGTTGGCAGTTTGTGAGGAATAGCTTTACAAAAATCTACAAAGGAGTAAGGAGCCTCGGGCTGATCTGACGTGTTGAACTGTCACTGTACCAGCTGCTCGGCTGAACTCACAGGTTTCTTGTGTGGTTGATGATTAATGACGTTTTATTCGACTCACAAACATCTCAAACGATTCATGTAAAAATCGTGTTAATTCTTAAAGCTGTAGGTCTGTGCAGCTTGTTGCTGAGCATGAAGCCTCGTGAGAAAGCAGATAAATACCATGGTTGGCCTCAAGGCTCTGACATGGTGACTCAGTCAAACCTACACAGTTTAGACCAACGTCTCCTCCTCGTCTTTGGGGTAAAACTCCACAGCTGCACAGACCTGCGATGACACTATGAAAAGAAGTGATCTCTGATAGTGTAAATGATGCAGTGAGACAGGAGAACAGATCACATGCGATCCAGCTCTCAGACGTCCTCTACACTCACTGTGACCAGCCACTGCTGGTTCACAGTGTCAGATGGCCACTCCACATTTTGACTGGAGGAATTCCCCACTGCTTTTGTATTTTAGTGGCACAAGTGATGAGATTGCAATGTGTAAGGAGTAACCACAGGTCACTGACTTGTATCCTGTGGTTCTCACCTGTTCTCACCTGTTCTCACCTCATCAACGAAATGATTTGATCAAAAAGAGCAAACCTGAAACCATTACATAACCAACAGGTCCATGGAGGTGTCCATCTGTACCACATTCCACCTCACACCATCACACCAGGAGCAAAAAACATTGACACCAGGACCCTCTTTATGGATTTCAGCTCAACATTTGATATAAGCAGTCAACAGCAGCTTGAGGAAAACCTTTGAGTGCTGAACCTGCAACTGGGTTTTACAAAGGTTTTGCAGGATCTCGCAAATTGTCATTATGGGAACTCTTCCATTTAGCTGATATACTTTAGTCAATTTAGCAATCTGGAGAGATTGGACCAGGCCATGCACATTAACAAGAGTGAAAAGAGACAATGTGGGCAGAACATTTGTCAAGAATGCAGTAAGGAGTATAAGACCTAAACAGAAAACTTTGCGACAAAGTAAATTTTTCTTTCATGTCAGTTGAGGTGTGTGTCCTGGGGGGGTACGTTATTGCCAAGGAATTTCAAGCCCATTAGGTAGGACAGGTAGGAAGGGAAATGATAAGACAGTGGCACAGAAACAGGAAAGGGATATGCAAGGGATGGAGCAAGGCCTCCAGGTGCCGAGGTCTTAGTTCAATCATGTCCTTAGTAGGATATGATTGATGTGATGCAGTCAAGTCAACATGCAGCAGAACCTCAATGGTATTTCCATCACCTGCTGGATCCATGACGAACTGAGGCTAACATATCTAGTGTTAGAGTGATAGATAGAGTATAGAGTTTGTATAATGCATGTATCACAATTTAGATTTAGAGTCAGATGTAGAACTGTTGGTACAATGCCTGACTTTTACACCTCAGTGTGAGAGGCAGTATGGAACATCTGCCTCATTTTCTGCAGTCACAAACTCAAAATCATTTTAATGAGGTAAAATAAGCATTTAAATTCCAACATGTGTGTTTGAAAGAGAAAAAATAATGGCGACAGAAAATGTCCTCCTCTCACTCCCCCACCCATGTCTGCAGTATGTGTAATAAAACACTGTGTGTGACAGGCTGCTTTTGGGCAGCAGAGCAGGGAATGCCATGGAGATTGAACATAGCACTCCCCCTTTATTACACTTAAATGACGAGGTGTGTGTGTGTGTGTGTGTGTGTGTGTGTGTGTGTGTGTGTGTGTGTGCACGCATGCAGTGCTTCAGGGTGGGTTTCAACACACACAAACACACAGGAACACAGACAGAGAGACGGAGATGCACATATAGTCCTACCAACCTCCCTCTACTACTACTACTACACACACACACGCACACACACACACACACACACACACACACACACACACACACACAAACACACACACACATCTCTGAATGTTTAAAATAATTACAGGCAGTTGACTGGGCACTGAGCAGAATGGAAGTGTCACTTTGGGAAATTGTATTTTTATTTACTGTGCCAGGTCCCTGCCTGCATTACTTCTTGTGGAAGTGCCTTCTGCACCATCTCTCACGCTCTCTCTCTCATTCTCTTTCTGCCTCTCTGTGTGTGAGTAGTGTGTAGTGTACATGTAGCTATGTGTCAGTGCTCATGTTTGTGGTGCATTTCATACATGTGCGTTTACGTGTTGTCTCTACACATATTGCCTTGAGCAACGAAGGCACATCAGACTTGAAACTTCTCATCTGCAGCAGATTAAAACCATTAGGACGACCCAGTCCGCACCACTGGAGACACAGGCACTGCTGCTGTTCCTGAACGGAAGCAGGCTGATGACAGATTAACTCAGAAATGAGACCAAATGTGGCCAATACATTGTTACTGTTAGAGCCATCCCATCACAGACCTAGAAATAATGTGAACCTCCACCTTTCCATGATCTCACCATACTGTTGTTATTGTAGAAAGTAGACATTAACAATGGGAAAAAAAATGTTTTTATAGACTTTTCTGGTCAAACCATTCTGTTAAGGTGACAATGCTGTAAAGAAACAGTTTTTACAGTGACTGTTACTCCATGCTGAATACAGAAATAGCTACACACCATGTACATCCAGCTGTAGTGGACTGTGTGGCTGGATCAGAGATATTAGCAGTGGTGTTACACTTTAAACTTTCTCATCATTTCCAGACACAGTTCTTTCTCAGGACATGTTTTAACAGCAGGCTTATACTTATTAGAGTTTGGTAATATAAATGTGTGGTATGGAGGGTTAGAAAGTAGCAGTAGCAGTAGCAGTAGCCGAACGTCTCAGTCTCAGACCAGACTTCACTGGAAGAAAAAACTTCACAAGAAAAAATCAAAATCTGATCATTGATTTATTGATCAGGCCCCAGTTTCTCTTGTGAAAGTTTGTGAAACCTTCATTTACATACTTACCCTCTTACACTTTGTGCCTGAACAGCGAACTGATTAGTATATTGAGCACCACCACATGGAGAAATGTCCATTGATCAGTGCATGAATTTGTGGGAAGTATAGGGTGGAGCACTGAAGTGGGACAGAACATTCAGTTTAGGGACTGTTCAGCTGCAGGTTGAATGTCAATGTTAAACTGAAACATTTCAGTTTTGAGCCATAAAGAGAACAAGCTGATACACTGTGTTCGAGCTGAGGGACGGTGCAGAGCTGCTGACGATGCTCCACCGACTCATGACAGTGAGCAACATCTGTCCCAGTCCACACAATCATTGTGATCATGTGTAGAGATGACTAGTGGTGCTTTTCCTGTAGCTCCACCCAGGATCAGCTGGCACAAATGTGTGACTGGTAAGAAGAGCTAAGATGATGTACAGTGGTGTTCTGAACCTTGAACACAAACACTTATGTAGGCACAGGAAGGTGAAATCATTCAGGACCCATCTGCCCAGCCACCAACATGGAGTTTCCTGACCACACAGAAGTCCTTGTTGCTCTGTGGGGTCAGTAGCAATTGAATATTATCTGGTTTCCTGCTGATATATGAACACAGTAAGGGACTGGTCCCCTGGAGCAGGTCTGGTTGCTGAACTGGCCCAAGGACTGAGAAAATCCAGATTTCCTGCTGTTGGTGCTTCAGTTTAGTTTGGTTTATTATTGGCGACACTGATACTTTTTGACTTGAACATCGATCGTTCATTTTTTAATCCTCCCACTCACAGCTCTTTGTCTCTAAGTGTCTGTTTCCTCCATCTCTCTCACTCTCCATCATCGCTCTGTGTCCTGTCTGTACTTCTGTCTCTCTGTGTCTCAGACAGAGAGAGTGCTGTGATGGAGGGACCCTATGAATAATGTAGTGTTGTTATCACTCCGTTCTGGTTCCTTTTACAATGAATCGGTCATAAAACATCAAAAATTTACCATGGCCTCTCTCCATTAAAGAGTAGAGCTCCTGCAGAGGTCTGTTACAGCTGCTGCAACAGTATGACTTCCTCCTCTATCTTACTGGATCAACATCATATTCTGCACTGCCACAGTTACATGTACATGTTTTTTATGGTTTTCAGTCATTTCATTTTTATAATAAAATCTAATAATAACCAGCATATATGTTCCTGTTTCTACAGCCATAATAGAATTATAATAGAATTATTAGCCTATATCATTTAGTGGCCATGTGACAGAAGAGTAGAATACGTTTGTGTGCATATACTGGACTGTGATCTAATACCTCTGGGGCTTTTTCACTTATTATGGTGCAAAACAAAAGACACAAACACAGAGAAAATATAATCCATTTGGAAAGAAATACAGTCGCGCTTCGATTTACCCGAGGACATGCACATACATCTGAACACAGTGACACTGGTCATTACAACAAGGAGATGAGAGTAGTGGCTCATAAGGGCTCATGATAGCAGGTGGCGTCCCAGAGGGAAGATGTAGATCGCTAATAGTTATCCAGCTGCTGCTATCTGTGATCATGGAGCACTTAAAGCTCTGCTCATCCTCAGTCCTCCATGTAAAAAGATCCATGATGTACAGTGTGTGTGTGTTTGTGTGTGTGTGTGTGTAAGAGAGAGAGAGAGAGAGAGAGAGAATGCCCGTTGTACTGATTTTGTCTGAATAAACGAGACAGTAACTGAGTGTTTGAGCGACTGTGTAAGCATGAAAACTGAGGGAATGTGAGAGTAATTAAGTGTGCGCGTGTGTGCGTGCAACCACCAGCTGTTTTAAGAGCTACATGTGTGAGTCATGTGACCGATGCACCGTTTGTTTCAGTTTTTACTGGGAACTTGTATAAGAGCAGCTTGTTACAGACTCACTCGTTCTGTACTGTAAGACAGTGTCTACGTTGCTGCACATTTCTCTGCAGTTTGAACTGGAACAGTTCACAGACGTCTCAGTGACATTAATGTCGTGTGGCAATGCAGACAGTGTGCAGTTTTATTTGAACCATGAACTACAGAACCACAGCCAAGTTTCAAGAATGAAGAAATGAATGGAAACATTGCTGTGGCATCACCTGTGTACAGTTAGCTCAGTTCTCCCTGCAGGCTGAATTGTCTTCATTAAACATTTTGTAAATTAATACATCAACATCTCCAGCGGCGTCTTCATCATTCCAGAGACACAAATCTACAGTAATCTTTCCTTCACAAACCAATGGGTGTTTTATGAATAAAAACAAACAGTATTTTAAAGGTTAGATATCCAGCCAGCTGTGGATAATTATATAGAACAGGATTATTGGTATGAAGCACATCTTTGGTACAACAGCTTCTTTTAAAGTAAACTTCTCTTATCCCAGTGACTTTGTTTGCACCTGAACTGCTGCAGCAGCTGGATGTCTTCAAACAGACACATTTCTCTGTGACACTGTTTTAAATAACTTATGAAGATGACTAGAAGGCTGTCAGGACTAGCTGGACCTATGAAATCTTTAAAGAAATATCCTGAACAACAACACAGGCACAAAGCTTTTACACAGTGTGCAACAAACACACACACACTCGCAGTACTCACCCACATCTGTATGTGTGACTATCCTGAGTGACTCCGCCGGTTGTCCTGGCAGTGTCAGTGGCTTTGTGCTGGGGTCTGATTGAATCGGGCACACTGGCAGATTTACATATGTTTGCCATTGTTACAGGGTTTAGTGAATATCATGTAGCAGGCCTAGAGGGAGCTGGCAGCCGGTGAACCTGTGACACACTCTGAATCCTAAACAGCTCTGCTCTCCAGCAGCACCAGCTCTGCTCGTTCATGAACATGATTCTTCTTTCACTCACTCCCTCTCTCTCTTTCTCTCTCTCTCTCACTCTTTCTCTCGGTGGCTTTCTTGTTCTGGCTACAGCTATCACATCTCTCTCTCTCTCTCTCTCACACACACACACACACACACACACACACACAGAGGTTGAATCATGGAGTGTCCCCACTTGGCCAGCGAGGGATTGGGAATGTCGGCCAATCTCTGCTCAGCCGAGTGTTAAATTAGATTCCGTTGCCTCTCTGTCAGTGCTGTGTGTGTGTGTGTGTGTGTGTGTGTTGCACACACATGCATAATTCACTCACCAGGAGTGGGTCAATGTCACACACCAGTGTTCATAGTAGGAGACTGTTCGCTCTGATGATGATGATGATGATGACGATGATGATGTTGATGATTGTGATGATGAAGCTGAAAAAAATAAACTTGGTCTTTCTTCCCTGAATATGTTAAATGTTTAGGTTTAATAGTCAGACTGATGCCACAGGTTTTGACAATTAACTGATTCAGTTCTCTGAATAAAACAAAACAAGTTCAGGAGAGTGAAGTTATTGAGTTGAGCGCAGTGTTCAGTCACAGAAACATTTCTCCCAGATTTATTTTGACATAAAGAAGTTCCAGTTGAAGCTGTGGAGACATTTTGTACCAGAGTCAGGACAGAGACAACAAACAAATAGAGCCTGAACCTTCAGTATAAACCTTCATCATATTCATCACTTTGTTCTCATATGAGAAGAAACAACCATGATGTCAACAGGTTTACATTATATTTATGCCGTCAAACACTTTTATTCACATAATGTCAAAGAGAACATTCAGAATCATAACCACAAACATTCTGATGCATTTAGATTAATTCTGTCATTCTGACTGTGAGCAGATAAAAGCCCAAAAAGACCAAATACAAAGTGCCGGAGTGATGTAGAAGAAAAGGCCCAGGCTCATTGTGTCTTCTATTCTTATTTTCTTCATCTCACCCTCCTTTGTCAGCACTTTAGGTGAGACACCATGTTAAAGCTAGTTGAAGTGGAACCAGTGAGGACGGCAGTGTTTCTGTTTACTGAGTGTTTGGGTGAGAGTTCTCGCTGCCCTCCCAGTCTCTCTGTCCTCACGTCCTTTCCTTCCTTTCTTTCTTCTTGTCCTGTTTTCTGTCTAATGTCTGTGGTGCACATTGATATTGATCCCTCCTGACATCAACAGGTCCTGCTCTGTGTTTGTTGACAGACTGAAGACTGTGATTCTTTTTCGTTACGTTTTTTAAATTCTATATCTGACATTAAGAGATAGCTTTAGCATGCATGCACTTCTTTCTGTAGTATTGTTAGTATTGTTGTAGTAAATTGGTGTTGTATGGACCTCACAACGTCAAAGTCCTACTACAGACTTGAGTTTGCGGTTGTGGTTAGAATGAAGTTTAGATCATTGTCAGGTATTTCTTTCTCTGAGTGTCCCCATTCAGTATAAATCTGTCGCTCAGATTTCTGTTTTTTTATTGATTGACAGCAACAGTGTGTGAATTCTTTGTGAATCACATTTCTTCCAACACACACTGTCACTCTAAGGTCACTGCATCACACACACACACACACACACACACAGTGCATTGGTGTGGGAAAGACAACCTGAGCTTCAATACAGCAAGTTTGTGTGTGTGTGTGTGTGTGTGTGTGTTTTCTGTCTAAACTTCTCAAACAGTCCAGTGTAAATCAGCCAACAGTCCTCTGTTCCTCCTCAGCATCCTGCTGACTCCAGCTTCATGTGCTCTGCTCTACACATCACAGGTCACTTCACCCACACTGAGACTCTCATCTTTTATGAGGTGTATTTTAGGACACACGCCAACACTTCTAACATGATGATTTATTTATTATGTCTTTAAATTTGCTGCATTTTTAACAACATGAATTTGTCATTGCTGCAGTTTTCGTTCTCCCCAGTGGCTACAGACTGTGAATCGTCCCACCCTGTTCCTTCATCACACGGCAGTCACCAGTGGTGTTTCAGGTGTTATTCCTACTGGCCTGCGTCAGAGACACACATCTCTTTCCACCAAAACAAGTTTCTCTCCGTTTGTAACACCACAGACGCCTTTTTTATATCTTAAAACAGACTGAAATTACTCAATTACTCCACAATCCAGATGAACCAAAAAGGATTACATGCAGGTTAGGCTGGTTAGACCCCGCCCTCATTTGCACTCATCTGAAATTGGCTCCAACTTTCCCACAACTGTCAACAGACAAGCACTATTAGATAATGAATGGATGAGGTATTCTGTCAGAGACTGCTGTACGAGTGGTATCACATGATAACCACGCTGTGTGGTTTCTCTGATCCTTCCTTTGCTACATTCATAGTTACACTGGCCACTTGAGGTCGCCTAACAATAAAATGTGACTACAGGCCATAACAAACTGCTGCACAGACACATTTAGAAAGGACGGTCTGCTACTGATTTTGTGTGTGTGTGTGTGAGTGAAGGAGAGAGAGATCATCATGCATGTGTCTGGTGTGTGTATGGAGCTGGAGTCCTTCAGACATTCGGCTCCACTGAGCCAAAGGGAAATAAAGTCAATGAGGGAAACACAGAGTGAGGAAGAGAAAGAGACAGATGGGCAGCTGATGCAGACAGATAGATGGAGCGACAGAGGGAGAGAGGGATGGATAGTATGATTTAGCTGATAGGAGAAATCATTTACCAGCGCAATTTTTCGACAAGGATCTGGGGATGTCTCAGTGTGTCAGCGCCTCAGTCACTGTGATTGATGATGGATGTTCAATGACTCTAACTCTTCCTCCCCCTCAGCTCTGATCCTCTGTTGGCTAAAGCCCAGCAGGCCAAAACATCTCTGGCTCAGCTATGTGTGTGTGTGTGTGTGTGAGGATATTAAAATTAAGCCTTCCAGGTGAAGCTCTTTTCGCGAACTGAGCGACTTTCTTTAGTGCTGCAACGTGTGTGTGTGTGTGTGTGTGTGTGTGTGTGTGTAGCCCTAGATGGGGTTCTACATCAGCTCCGGTCTTTATCAGTGATGCGAGGCGGGAGGCCCATCGATGAGGCTTGTTGTTTTGCGAGGCGAGACACGCCCCGGGCCACACGCCTCCTGCCCTGCACACAGATTAACACTGAGAGGAACTGGGTCAGTGTACAGGAGCAAAATAATGAGCCTGTGTTTCAGCAGTATGAAGCACACTTAACTGTATCTGTTGAGAAAAGGATAGGAGATTTAACAAAAACGATCCACGTGTTTATTTAACACTCACATATTCATGCTCCAGGTGAAAGGCCAACAGACACTCACTATTGCTTGATACTTTACTACTGTGGATATTGAACATGTGATTTATTTAGTAAAGGCTAGAGTGAGTCATATCTGTGTAAGTCCGCTCACCTCTGGATCAATCTGAACAGGAAACAGTTTGATATACTGAATACTGAATACTGGAGCCAACAGAAGGAGTTAAAGTCACTGATACTACACTACATTGACTTGTACGAGGTGATTTAAAGGATCGTACAATTTTACAGCACCTGCACCGAACAAAAGGATATTAAACAGAAAATAACTACAGGCTGAAGCTGCCACTGAAGCTTGAAAACAACTGTTCAAGAGTTTATGTATGAATATGTGTATACTTGGAGTGGGAGAGCAGCATGTTCACTTCAGCTGTTAGGACATCATCAAACATTTAAAGAATCATTACTCGTATCCAGGTCTAACAAGCACAACAAAGTCTTATTTCACTATTGATGTCTCATTTGCTGCAGATTTATTTTTTCTTCATTTATATGTTGAAGTGAGATAACCCTAGATTGAGCAAAACATTTTTCTGCCAGGGGAGTCGGCAATGACTCTGCCAGGAACAACGTGGTTACAGTCAGCAAGCCATTGGCAAACTGCTTTGTTATGCTCAACACCATCAATCTCCATGCATAAGAATAGCCAACTTCAATACCGCTATTGATCGGAGGAACCTTTGGAAGCAGCTAAGGTCAGAGTTGTGTTCCACCTCAAAAAGTTGCTGTGATTGATTTATACATTTTTAAGCCATTTTCCATCAAGTTTTGGAGCAGTGCAGATGAAAACCTAAGTGCTAATATGTCAAACGTATTCATCATCATCAGATGGAGGAATGAGGATACTGATAGGCATGTAAATCAGCTGTACCCTGTACAGCAGTAAAAGAGCGCGATACTCATATTAAAGGCAAGAGAAAGGGAAATCATAGCTAGTGATGTGAGGGGGGATAAAGGAAGAGGAGTGGAGAAGATGGAAGATAGAAGGAAGAGAAATGTCACGTTTTATTAGAAACACAGATTTCAAACACACAGCGCGGCATCAGACGAGAATCAGTTAATTGATCTTTCTGATCTTGTATAAAGGACATAAGCTGCATCACTTCCTCTGCCCCCCCTCTCTCTCTCTCTGTTTGTGTGTGTGTGTGTGTGTGTGAGAGAGAAAGAGAGAGAGAGGGAGAGTGAAGTGGCTTATGTTGTGATCTTTACTTTCATGTGTATCGCTGAGATTCTACCTGGTATGAAGGAGTCACACACACAAAAGCATGTGTTACTTTACATGTTTTATTTTTTATGTAGTTTTATCATGGTGTTTCCTGTCTCCCTCCTCTCTTGTGTCTCTTAATAGGCTTCAGACCAAAATCACCACTATTGTACACTGTTGTCAGATCATGCTCAAAGGTAAACGAAAGTCTTCACACAACGGGGATAAGAATGTTGCACATGAAAAGTGACAGAGGTAGTTGTGTGAAGAAAACCAGCAAAACTGTCAGATCTCTGCCTGCTGCTTTAATGTAAAGGATGAGATAAACCTGTGATCATTATTTATCACTACATCTGACATCTGACAGGCTCCACCATGTCTCACACAGTCAGACACTGAGAAACAAACCTCGTAATTACTAACCTGATGGTGTTGCTGTTCTTCCTCCCTCTGTGTGTGTCCCTGCAGGGTAACCAAGAGGCCCCAGCTCCCCCTGAAGCCATGGCCCAACCCTTCCCACCAGCTCAGTACCCCCCTCCACCACAGAACGGGATCCCCGCTGAGTATGCCACACCCCATACCCACCCACCAGCCGATTTCACGGGACCAAGCACAGTGGCCGAGCACGCCCTGACACTGTACACGCCGACACACACACACAGCGAACAGCCGGGAAATGACAGCAGCACCCCCACCCTCACAGCCAACACAGTAACAGTGAGTCTACACTTTATACCCAGTTACCTTTTTATTAGGTACCGCTGTACAAACGATCCAAAGCTATATTCCAGCAGAATCACAGTGCTCCACCGACCGTCATGTCAGCTGCACGCCTCTGTCTGCACTGACTCTATATAGAGTCAACACACCATGATGAATATCTCTGTGAGTCATATGTGATGGAGAACAACAAATCCAGTTCTGATCTTTCAGGTTTGCCCTGAGAGAATTTCTTCAACTTCAGCACAAATGTAATGTAATGTCGGTGACCAAAGGTCAACATTTCTGCACATCACAAAACCTAACTTAAGAATTTATACAGAATTTATACAAAATGATTAGATGATGACTTGTTTTAAAATCTTAACAACTTTACTGTGACTTCATTATGGTCTGCTTAAATGGTTTTTGATCCTCAGCTTGTTCAGTTTGGACATGAACGTGCTGAACCACAAGCCTGTGATGATGTACTGTCAGTGTGTATGACAAGCACTGTACTAATGTGTGTGTGAATGGATGAATATGTTTTGTGGTGATCCATTAGTTCACATTAGTAGTGAGTAACTCTTGTTAAAGATGTATACATGGATGTCAGTGTAACTGTACAGAGGTATCCCACTGCTCCTCTGACTCCTTTGACTCATTATTCTGTTTCTGCCATGTGAATTTATCTCTGTATGTCTGTGGACATCCCTTGAAAGCCACAGAGCCCAAGTGCTCTTTGATATGTGTTAAACATGATTTGTCTTAGGTTCAGTTTAGGCAACTGAAACAAAGAGCAATCAAAGAAAGATACTGCGAGTGGATGTCCTCCTTGAAACCTGATATTTATTGATTTTAAATAGAATTTAATTTCTTCAGCGACAGCAGATCATGTCAGGTCTGTATTTTGAATTGTTATCAGTTAAGTAACATGAAGGTAGAGCAGCGTGTCCATTAATCAGCCGGTGGTTCGACTCCTCCAGTCCACGAGGACGTTCAGTCAGTGTGAGTGACTTTTGTTTGTAAGTAGGTTTAAACAATCTGCTAAGGTAATATATTTTCATCTTATTGTTCTGTCTGTGAGCATCACTGCAGTTAATCTGTTCAGTAATCTGGATCTTTTATTTCAAGTGACTGTGAAAGTAAATTGAGCTGTGGGCTGAGTTTAACTTCAGAATGTAACATGCCACAGACAGTCAAATCTAAAAGTCAGAGCAGTATTTTATAATTTAGCTGATATATATTTTAGTCCGTGTTCCCTGCTTTTGAACGTTTTACGGTTTGGAGATAGTTTGTGGTTTTCTTTGCGCTCTCAGCAGAGCCCTGATGCTAGTGTAGTCGTGGGTGGTGCACAGAGAAGAATGCAGGGAGCTGAGAGCAAAAGCTCTCTTGAAGGCTCGACAACTGCCTCTGAAATCTTTGACATCGCGCTTCATAACACATGACACCTAAAAGTTAAAAAAGTCAGAAGTCAAGCCAAGCTTTCAAATCTGAAAATGTATAAAACAAGAAAGGAGATGACCCAGATGAGGAGAGAATAGATTTAAAGGATTTTAGTTTTCTGTTGGATCTTCTCTACAACATCAAGTGAGCATGAAAATGGCACCACCCTACCACACACACACACACACACACACACACACACACACACACACACACACACACACACACACACACACACACACACTCACACATACACACACACACAGGCACACAGACGCACACATATAGACACACACACACACACAGGCACATACACACACACACGAACACACATACACACACATACATGCACACATACAACACACACAGACACATAGTCATACTGACGCGTACACACACACACCGGTGACTGTATTTCACTGACAAATGAGTCACATTTCAGCATAAACCTGCAAACACACATACACAAACACACACAGAGGCAGTCCTAAGAATGTTAACACTGTAGTTAACTGCACCACCACTTGTCTCTTGTTGAGGAGCCTTCAAGCTGTCAAGCCCAATAAGTGTGGAGCTCACTGGGAAGGTAAGGGAGTGTACGACAGTGATGGCAGAGTTGGGGAGTCCAGTGTGAGGAGACATTGTACAGTCAGCACTACCTGGAGTGTTTTACAGTCACTGTGGAGAGTATGTCACAGGCTGTAATTGTTACTGTCAAGAGACATAGTTTCTGGAGGATTAAGGAATAAGACACCACACACATTCACTGTGGCCTAAAACACACTCACTACAGTTATTGTCAGAAATATACTGGCAGCAGATTATCAGGCTATTTTTTCCCCTCCTTTGTTAGCCTCAGTCCTGCTTCTAACATCAGCAACAGTGGTGCAGTGGCAAGTGGGAGAACTAGTGGGAGACTGCTGTAAAAGGTGGGCCTGTGTGATTCAGAGAAAGACAGAGGGGGAGAGATTGCTCTAACGCAGTGTCATGGTGAGCAGATTGTACAGTTCTGTGTGGCCATTATCTTTCCAGCTGACTGCGTAGAGTTCCACAGCTCTGCACTCCCGATCATGGGCATGGGCATCGTAAAGAACAACGTCAATTAAAACAATATTTAGAAATATTGAACAAAAGAAATTAAACGCAAATCAGCAACTTTTACAGCACTCTCAGTAAGAAGAGAAGAGAAAATGAAATGAGAAAAGAAGCAGTGGCCACATGTATCACAGTCATGGGTGATTAACATCAAGCTCTCTATGTGTGTGTGTGTGTGTGTGTTGAACTTATAGACTTGAAAATCATGTGCATTGAAGATGCTGGGTGCCAGGCTCTGGTTTAATTAATTAAAGACCAAAGACATTCCTGGTTGTACATGAGAACCTTCCTGTACCAGTCATCATCATCAATATACTCTTATCATACAGTCCAATCTGTCAACTAGATTCCCTAACCATAGCTAGCTTCATTCTACATCAACATAACCCATCTTATCTTAAGTATTTGCATTACTTATCATCATCAAAGCCCATTTCCATGGCAACAACCTGTGACGCCATCGAGAGAGACTGCACTGTTCCAGTCGAACTGTCCCGGTCACCAAATAAAGTAGGATTACGGATCTTAGCTCATGGTTGGGTTAGTCTTTAACTGAGACTAAATTCAACAAGTTCCCCTCTCCTTAATTGTAGGGTGTAAATTTTTACATGAACCTACCAACATCCACCATCTTCCATCTTTCATTAGTGTATCCATTCCTACAGTAAGACATTCATTTTACATTTTATGTTTATTACTCATCATTCATTATTGCATTTAGTTAATAAATTAATAATACATTATTTTTCCCCACTGTTTGTCTGTGTGACTTTATGACTATAAGACAGAGAGCTATTGAATCAGGAAGTCGTGGCTTCTAATAACAGATTGATGCATTCATATTTACAACCACCTGACAAATAAATGCTTTATTATTGATTAAAGTGATAATAATTATTGATAATACATCAGCAATAATCCTAAACATCCCTGCTGCATACTGCATCTTGATCTCCTGCTGATGCACTGGTCTAAGAAGCAGCTGCATTAAACATGAAATCTGTACAGACAGATGGCAGAATGTGTGCATTTGTATAAATCAATGTGTGAATAAACTTATGTATCAGAACCTTGAAATAACTGGAGGTTTTTAAGGACAGGACAATTTAAGTTTTATTTTGCTTTGTTTTTTTTTTTTTTTTGTTTTATTTGTTTGCAATGTTTTGCAAATGGAAACATTGGTTCCCAAAAACTTGACAACTTGAGGACATACAAACGACATACCCTGATCAAAATTAACAATAGGTATCGTCACAGTAGAGCTGCAGGTAATGCCATCCAGCATGTATAAGGTGAACAGGATCAACCTTAATACGCAACCCTGTGAAACTCCATGACTGACTAGAGTATAATAAAGGTGCATTTATGAGATGAAGGTGGCATCACAAAGCAATTGTGTATGAGGCACCCAAGTGGCTAGCAGCAGCGCTGGGTGGTACTCAGCAGCAGCACTGCTGAGTTCAGCAACTAACTCACACACACACATAGGTGCACACCATCCCTCAAACACACACATGGGAAACCTAACTGACTGTGTAATTAGTTGGAGTTTAGGGCAGGTTGGACTGTGCGCTTGTGTGACACAAAAGAAGCTTGGTTGTATAGTTTTCCTCCTCACACTTATACACACAAACACATACACTACACAACTTTGTGCTGGTTTCCTGGTGGCCTGCTTGTATATGATATTGTTCAAGTGATTATTTTCTCTTCTTGCCTGGCTGCATACACACCAGGAATAGTCGGGGCACAACAAGAGGGCAGAGCCAGTTGTTGGTTCTATAACTATGGCAGACAGAAGGCCCCGGCTCTAAAAATGAAGGGGGCAGTATGCACCGCTTTAACTGTTCACCATAGCTCAGGTGTGGTTCTCTGAAAAACTATAGCCTTTCTCTCAACTTCAACATGTTTGACCACTCCTCTGACATCTTGCCTGCAAGCAGGGCTCTTTTAAGGCACTTTTGGTGGCGTAGGCAAAAGAGACCAGAAAGACCCTACATCAAACCAAAGTGAACCCACCCGTTCAATCACCACATCATAATTACATCACTCTGGTTGCCGTGGCCCTACGTGACTGACGTGATTGACCACTTTTTCCATTTTGTTCACTTTGTCACCTTTCTTTAAGTCAATAATAATTTCACCAGATCCACAATAGCATTGTCATTTGTAAATTTAAATATAGTGTTAGAGTTTGGTGAAGAATGAGTAGGGGATTGGATTGAGGAGCGAGGATAATGGTAGTTGAGGTCACCTATTTTGATTAGCTGTTGGTGAGAGAGTCCTTTATCCAGAGACAGAAGTAGGAATTCAGACCAAATTATTTACAATATTTATAATATTTACATTTATTTTTTCTTTAGGTTAATGATATTGAGTCCTGAACCAAAGTTGGCAAAAACCATTTGGGTAAGTGAAGACGGTATGAAATGCAAGAGAGACTGTGGGTCTCCCAAACACAAATAATGGCGTTGGTTTTAATGCAGGTTGGAAATGCTGTCTGTGGAAGTGACCGGTTGAATATGTTGATGAAGACTGCAGCAAGCTGACATGGAACACATCAAGAATAGCAGCTTTGCTGTGTGATGTGGGGATTTTTTAGGATTTGCCTAACCTGATGCTGATGTTGTGTGAATGGCTTCTCTGTAGACCATATCTGTTCTGATGTTGTCTTTGGATCCTCTGGTGAGAGGTTTGTGTACTGGTGGCAGAAAAGTGACAATTGAAATGATTATGTCGCATACATGGTGGGTGTTTTATGTATAGCTCCCATTATTTGTATAAACCTGGTGCAGGGTTTTACATTTCTTGTAGAATTTGTGTACCGTTCTGAGATTGGAATGGTTCACATCTCTAGCAACAATACTGGTTGTTTGTATGTAACCATGTAGGTTACTCATGATTGTCTTAGCATTAGATTGACAGTGCACACAGACACAGACTGTAATGTAAACAGCTGTAAATTCCCCTGGCAAGTAAAAAGGCCTACATTTTAGCAGTAAGTACTCCACATCAGAGCAGCAGTGTCTCTCAATCACACTAGTATCCAGTTGTTAACCTCTTCTCTTGCTAGAGTCCAGTGTGCATCTGCCCCATAAACTGTGCAGCATTCTAACGCCACAGCTGCATCTGTAACATTTTCATGCAGCCAGGTCTCTGTTATAAACAAAACACAGCTGTCCAAGAGAGCATGCATTCATAATAAAGATGCTGGGAAGGGCAGGTTTGAATGGAGCTACTCATAGCCTAGTCTGGCAACTGGCTTCTTCTCCTGCTTTTTTCTCAGTGTACACCTTCTCTATGGTGGTTTGTTGTAGTTTATATCCACCATTGGACAAATAAAACTGCTGGAGAACAGCTGATTTATGTGGGAACACATCAAAAATTATAAATGTATCGTACAAATGTATAGCGCATACGTAGAGGCGGATTATTTCTTTTAGTAGACATTTCTGAAGTCGTATTTGGAGGTTGTGTGGACACAGAGTGATCTTGAAAAAATAAAAATACTGACACGAGCATTTGAACCTACGAGAGAAAATGATGAATTATGATGATTATGAATGGCTCTCCTCACAAATCATTCACACCCTTTTCACTTTCTTAAAGTTTCACTATGCTCTGTCAGTCTAGAACAACCTTTCCTCTCACCTGATTCATTTTTAGTCTTCTCAGGATATTTTTTTTTTTTTTTTTTTTTTGCATACTGGGAGCTACTCTATGACATGCTGTGTGTTTCCCTGCAGCAGGCGGAGGAGGCTGTACAGACAGAGGGCTCTCAGCAGTTCCACCTGCAGCCCAGCGATTCATCTGGGAAGCAGCAGCCAAAGAGGTTACATGTCTCCAACATCCCTTTCCGTTTCCGAGACCCTGACCTACGGCAAATGTTTGGGGTAAGGTGACAACTGCGTTAAACACACACAAACACTCATGTATATTCGGTTACAGCAACAAGCAACTTTTTCTGCTCAAGATTTTACTTTTCAGAAATGCAGCAAAACAAAAGAAAAAGTGTGAGGTCAAAAAATAGAGGTGTTGGGGCATGGGCCAGATTGTTGGTTGTTTATTAAGCATAAATAATCATTGTTGGTGATTATTGATATTTATAACTACAACTAGATAGTGAGGGTTGAGTTCCTTCAAAAGCATTTACTCAATAGATAATAAAGAGAACAATAATACAGCTGTGTTTCTTTGTTCAGGCCAGTTGATATGAAATCTGCCAGGCTAGTTAGTTAAGCAAGACAGTTACTGAGTACTGAGATCTTCAGTCCTTAGAACAAGCGTAACATCATTTAATTGCACTTCATCTAATACATGTGTAAACGGAGTAACAGCAGTTCTGTGCTTAAGTATGCTAAGTACTGCTCAGTTATTTATAGTCTGTGGAGGGAAAAGAGGTCCTTTCCAGTGAGTTTGGTCAGATGAGCTGCAGGCTGGTGGAGATTTTTCTGGATGTGTGGCTCTTGTGGCTGCATCAAGAAATCCTTGATCATTTCTTTTGTTTCCTTGGGCCAGAGTTAGCTCCTTGATGTCAACTGGGTGCATAACTGTTAAAGAACAATACTGTCAGACAGAGAATTGTTACTCCATGCCAAAAAGATTCTCATATCTTATTATTTCAAATACCTCTCATTCTGCTCTTAGAGACTAGGAACCACAAGTCACCCTGAAGTCTGTGATCAGTGATCTATCGGGATAATAGGGAACTATGGGGTTTTTAAGAGCTGTGTGGAAGGAGAGGGATTTTGAATTCTTTTTTCCATGACCAGGGAGTTTCTTGTCAGTTCCATGCTTAGCAGCCTTCATTACATGTTGTTAAAACAGGGATACCAAGGTCTCTGGCAATGGTCTAACACTCCTTAGAAGGCTTGTGTTTTCTGATAGCACTTCTAATGCCCTCAGAGAGTTCCCTTAGTCTTCACCATTGTGAAGAAAGAACAGGTAAAAAAAACACAGTAGGTAGTACCAGTGCCATGGCAGTCTTTCTGCCAATCAGTTCTTTTAATCTTTCTCCTCTTATCACCTTCCCATGTTGTTTCATCATTTGCTGCTCTGTACTAAACATGAGTATATATTCTATTGGTGTGTGAATGTGATTAAATTGTATAGATGTTGCTGTGTGAATGTGTGTAATTTTGTGAATGTGAACTATGGTATGAGTGGTTGTGAGAAGGCTAGAGAGGCACTATAGAAATGCACTCATATCATTTACCATTAAATATTTTCAATAAGTATAATTTGGCAGTAAATATACAGTAGTGTGAATCTGTATATATTCACCTGTGGCCACAGTGACAGTTGACTGTCTGTGGCAGCTGTAATGGAACTGTAATGGATATTTTAATTGTATCTATATTGTGTGTTCAGACCACTTTATTCATGGAGTTTGTCTGTTTTTCACAATCTACATATACTCAACCATACGAGCCAACAGGAACGCTCCTTACTATAAGTGTTCTGTGCTACCTATAATCACATCTAAGCAATCAAGTTAAAGATCCATGCGTTCACACACATGCTAACATGCTAGTCTTCTGTTTTGCTTTTGTCCAGGTTTTTTTTTTTCTTTTTTCTTTTTGTTCTGTCTCAATATGGTAGAAAGATAAAATAGTACAACTGGTTCTGGTCACAACACAGTGTCAAGTGAAATTTTTCACCCTGCTTGAAATATTTTTAACGTTTGTGGATGTCTTTATGTTTGTGTGAACTGGTTTTTTTGCCATAACTGCCTTGTATCACATAATCATTCTTGATGTTGCAGTTGGTTGAAGAATAGATAATGTTGGTGTTCCCTCACTGTCTGGTATGTTTCTCATATGAAATAAAATGCAAATTAAATTACAATCAGACACTGATGTGACAGGTGTGACTGGTGACATGGGACTCAGTCTCTCTCTGTGTCTCTGCATGTTGCGAGTGAGTTGTGTGTTTACTGACGATGAACTAGCTACACACACAGAGACACATTACTCGGTGCGTATTTACTAACACAAATCCAGCACTAACGTTTAATAGAATAAAAGGCTGGAGATTTACTCCTCACTGACTCCACCACCCACGTCCCTCCCTCTAATCGAGTGGAACATCTCCTCCTGCAGTTCGCTGTTTCAGAGACCTCACAGTTCTAAATGTGGTGAAAAGAGGAGGGAAAGACCAGCAGAGGCACAATTAATGGGATTCCCTAGGGTCAAGGTTAAATGGGAGTTTATCCCTATTAGGTGTACACAGGGTGACAGCTCTAGTTATGTGGTAGTAGAGGTATGTGTCTGTGTGGTTTTATTCTTAAATGGTAGAAGGATTTTAAACTTTCTCCCAGTAGCCTGCAGTCAATCGGGGAGGAGGCACAGAGCTCTTCATCACAATTAATCAGTGACATCATCAGGTAGAGGTGAAGTGCAGACTATGAGAGAGGAGAAAGCAGCGGGACAGAGAGGGAGAGGAATTAGAACAGACAGACAATCTGGTAGCTCTCAGTACAATCATCAATGCTCAGAGGTCATCCGGCTCTGTTCACGTCACAGATGCTCAAGATCCACATCAGTGGCCTCAGGAGGACTGAGCCACCAAACTTTTTTCTATCTAAAAAGTCGACTTTTCTGCTTCAACAATGCTTTATGGAAAAACAGATGACAGAAAACCGTTGATACACTCATGACAGCCTGTTGCAGCAGCTCTCACTCAATATTGATTTTTTCAAAAACTTCTCTTGTTTAGTTATTTTTTTACTCTCTTTGTTCCTCTGTATTATGAACACTAGTGACATTGGGTTTATATAGTTTCCTGTGCGCAGCCATCGCTCTGTGGTGTCTAAGATCAACTAAGGATGAGCTGCTGACATTTGGGAGAAGCTGAGTAACTGCGTGAAAGTTAGAATAGCTTAATTGTTATTGTATATAAACAGAATGAGACAAGTGCTACTCTTGTGTAATGCAATCTAAATACATTATTGCATGTTCATATTGCACATGGTAGTTCGCTGTATTGATGGAGGAGTCAGGAATGTTGATTTTATTTATTAATGTTATGGTTCAGGGAAAAAAGCTGATAGTTAATCTAGTGCAGCTGCCTTTGATGGACCTGTAGCGCCTACTGGAGGGCAGGAGGTGGAACAGGTGATGAGCAGGGTGGACAGTCAGCCAGTGGAGCTGATGATCCTCTCCTGTCTGCTGCTGACTACCTGGTGTACCACACAGTGATGTTATAGGCCTGGATGCTCTCAATGAGCTCAAGAAGTGGTCTCAGCTGAGTCTTCTTGTTTGTAGAGCAGGTAAGCTCCTCTGAGATGTGCACTCCCAAGAACATATAGAATTACATCTTGTCCTCACAACCTGCAGTGACTTGTAGTGGTGCGGTTGATGTTTTAACTGAAGTCGATGATGACTTACTTTGTTTTGGTGGTGTGAAGTCCAAAGTTGTTTGCTGAGCTTCCATCCGTCTTTGGACATCATCTCTGAAGGCTGATTTATCACCATCTGTTACCAACCACAGTGGTTTCAACAGCGAATTAGATGACCGTGTTGGTGGGATGGATGGAAATCCACTCGACTGTCTCAAGAGTATACAGGAGTGGACTCAGCACACAACCTTGTGGAGGGTATGAATGTCATTGGCTTCACACCAAGTATTCTGTGTGTGGACCTTTAGAGCTTTAGAGCAGAGTTAGAGCTGAGAGCTGTGTTACCTCCACAAGAGTTAGAGGTGTTAGAGTTGGCTTGGAAGTGACCTGGTGGGGTTGGTGAGAAAGTTCTTTATCTGTTTCAGCTCTTGTCATAAGGACTTATTATATGTTGAGGGAATTATCACACCTTAATTGGAAGAGAGAGACTGGGAATCCCAGGTGAGAAAAAGCTGTACTGGTACTTTATTAGTACATCAAAAATAGTAGTAGTACTACTAGTAGTAATACTTGTAGTACGGTAATCATGTGCTCCGACAGTATACAACGTGTATTAAAATTAAGTAGTGTTTTTTTACTTTTTGCTGGACGCTGCAGCTCCTGAGTTACAGACACCTGCAAAATGTACCAACCTCCGTACCTCCAGAGCCACGGCTGCTGTGCTTGATATCTGATAATGAATTACTGACTGATCTTCATTTTATTGTGCTACTAAAATAATCAATACCAATGATATAATTGAAATGAGAATTAGGTCCAACCAACCGTTAACACCTAACCCCTAACCTCTCACTCCTAAGCCTTATGTCTGCTCAGCAGTAGTCTGCCCACGTTTGGACTTGAGCTGATGATTATTGTCGTCCACTTTTTTTTTTTTTAAGATCCCATCTTAAAAAGAAACGCACCAATAAACAAACTCCATCCTGTCTGTGTTCTCAGCTTCTGTGTATTCAGCAACAACCTGATTTTTTTCTCTTTAACAGAACAGTTTAGATTTCCTGTCTGCTAACACATAAGGGCTCATACAAACACACACAGACATGTGGAGTATACACTCTCTGACACACACACGCTTTCCTCCCTGTTAATGGTCCAGCTCTAAGGATTAATGGCTGTGGGCTGAGGGGGAGCATTGCAGTCAAGATTCCATCTGGACTCCGCCTTTGCCACAATGGGCTTCAGTGACATTTGCCTCCGTTCACTTAAAATGAGACTTGTGAGCAACTGGCTCAATCTCCCAGTGCGGTTCTGCTAGACTACCACAACAATGCAAACAAAGTCAATAGCTGGGGCATTACAGCAAATGGAATTCTGTGTCATTTCAGCAAAAGCTGTAATAGAAAAGCAATACAAGAGCATTAAACAAAGCCATATAAAGAAGTTCAATCAAAGGTGATGCAGCCACAAGCTGGAGGTCTGTCTTTGTGAATTACACAATAATACACAGTAATACTCCTTCAAACACCTCTGGAAATCCAGCTGAGGACACTGAATTAAAGCCAGATTGTTAAGTGCGGCTGCAGCAACAGAAACACACAAGGTAGAAAAAGTAGCGCCTCAGAAAGGAATAAAACTGGGTTCATTACCCAAGCTTATTTGAGTTTAATTCATAATTAGAAAAACACATTTGGAAGGAAATTACTAGGCCAGGGAAGAGGGTCTTAATGGTAGACTGATAATTGGCATTCGCAGCACCACTTCACTGATTCAATTCTCTCATTCGCTGAATGTGGCTGAAACCTGTACTCTAGTTTTGCATCTCAAATAATTTGCCGGTTTGCTGGGACTGGAAACCCACACTCTTCATTTACCTCCACATCCAAGGTTATTTGGTTTCATGCATCCTTCAGCCAGCGGGGAGGCGGTCACAGCCTGAGCACATGTCTGTGCTTGTGGGCCTTTCATAAATTTCTTATAATTATTTCTGATGCGTGGAACCAAAGAGTGTGACAGAACCTTGTTCAAGTGAATCCTCATCAGCTGATATGTTGGATTGTAAGACTGCCGCTGTCCCCTGAGTCTCAGCTGTGTTTAATTAATAAGCAGGCACTTAGTGAAGCTGCCGCAACAGGGTCACAATCCCAGTGGTAGGGATTTAGATGAGTAAGTCATTAAACACACAGCACACATACATGTGCACCCAGCGTGTCACTCACACACACACACACACACACACACACACACACACACACACACACAGCAGTATGTGTGTGTTTGAGGAGAGCAGGGGTTGGGTTTTGTGCTAATGGAGTTTTAATGACACCTACTCCTGCCTAATCACCTCTTTTGGAAGCTTCCAGCATTCCAGGTAGCCCAGTGTTCCCAGCAAGGGAATTCCTTTAATGTCTCCTGTTCATGGTCACACTCTCATTTGCCTCCCCAATTATTCCATAAGGCTCCATTCTAACCAGCTCTGCCTCTGAGGAGGCGAGGTGTAATTATAATCTAAAAACCTGCCAATTTATACCAGCATTATACCAACAGCTATTCTAAACTGAGTGGGTAGTTAGAAAACCTGAGCCCTGCTATTGTTGTCCTGCAGTAGTAACAGTGCGTTTGTATTGATTAAGACAATTAGTGTGTTTAAAGTGGAGAGGGACTGTGATAGAAGTTCCCATTGAGCCGAGGCACTGCAGGTGAGAATGGTCATTGTGGTGCTGTCTACACTTTGGGGGCATTTTGGTGCCGTAATCAAATATACAAACAATCATCACATGTAGTTGGTTCTTCCTCTGTGTGTATTTTGCAGTCGTGCATGTGTAGCTGACAACTGGACTTTAGTTGGACTCACAGGCACTTCCACTTGAAATGACTCTTTTTTCACGTTGATCCCAGAGAGGAAAGGTCGTTGTTATGCACCACTTCATGTTGTAGCAGCTGTACTCACTGGCATATATATATATATATATACATCCCTGTGTATACAACCAAGGCAGGAAGCAGCAGTGCAGCAGAAATGCAGCAGGTGTGGTCACACACGTGACGTAACTGTGAGTGATGTCGACCTGGCATCAGATTTAGTTTTGCCATATTAGCTCCACCGAGACCTGATCCACAACTGGTGAAGATCAAGTAAGAGCAAGATGAGAAGAGTTGTTTCATTGGCCTCTAGTTGAAAGTTTCCAGGTGCCTCCCAGTGTGTCATTCAGGTTCAGTGTTAACTTGTAGCTCACTGATATTTTGGAAGCACTGAAAACGTAGTCGATGAGTTGTAAAATGCATTTAGTGTAAGTATAAGGGAGTTTATCCTCTCCATGGTCAGGTGCCGCTCGCTGTGGGAACTGTTGAGTTTTCTCTATAATATTGTAAAGTGCTTTTCGATAAACATTTTTGAGACTTGACACTATACAAATAAAATATGACTTATGAACTGAATTATAAATATTCAATGACATTTACAGACTTACTGTAAAACTATGATGTATAAAGCAGGTAAACACAAGGCTGTTCAAGCATGTGTGTAGAGCTGAACTGAATAGAATAACAACATGTATCTTGTTCATCAGCTCATCGACATTGACCAAGACTATTGAATTAGTGCTAAACAGTCGTATTTGTGTAGTGAGCATATATGTGTGTGTGTATGTGTGTGTGTGTGTGGCCTGTCAGGCTAATTAGTTCTAATGAAATAACACTGCCTTTGTGGACCACACTTAAAACCAGCTTACATCCTGGTCATTAGCCTTCGCAGAAAAGCACTTTCATTTGCCCCAGTTCTTAATTATCTGAGGGCCGTATTATGAAGTGAGCTCAAAACAGCCGGGCTTTCTTTGTGTGAACTGTTCGACAAAGCCTCATTTCAGAGCCAGAGATAAAGTGGTATCAAAGATCTTTGTTAACTATGACTTTCGTCTTTCGACTCATTACCGTACATTATCATAGAAGGGCTGTTTGATGCATCATTTGACACTTTTTTATGCACAAAATTCTCACATCACATTCCCCTTTATGACTGTATAATGTAAAGTTATTAAGTTAATAAGTTATGAACGCTGTCACTGTAAATAAAACACAAGAGAATGACTAATGATAGAACTTCATCAGTTCATATATTTACTTTACCTCTCACTTCACTGTCAGAGTCTCCTGTTTATTTGTAACATGAAGCTGCACATTCAGAGTTTGACACTTTAAACTTGATGCAGCAGATTTAAACATGATACTGAAAAAGAGCATTCAGCTCTGACACTGTGCCACGATGAAAGAAACAAAAGACACAATCACTGTAAATAAGCACAGCAACTGTATTATTTTACAGTCCTGAGTACTTTTCCGTGAAAGTTGACAAACTTCATTCATTATGTAATCATGTGTTCAGGAACTGGTGTTTACTGGCATAATTTAAACTATAATGTTTTCCTGACCTGAAAGTTTCTTCATTGAGCACACTGAGTCCACAGACAGGAGAGCGGTGTCAGAGTCTTCAGCTGTGAACACCCACCTGTCACAGCTGGAGCTCAGTCTGGCTTCAGCACAGTTATCTTCATGGAATAAATGATGAAGACCAGACTTACAGGCAGGGTAGCAGGTAGCAGGCTCCAGGCCATTGGTGAGGTGGTCGCAGCATGAACACTGAGGCATGAGCACTGACCTAACTGACACTAACTGGGGTATAAATACAAGTACTGCAGCTCCTGATCCTGCTCTTCCTCATCCTGTTGCACAATGTTCACTGCGTCTCTAACTGGTTTGTTAAGACACCTGTACCTAAGATCTACATCTGAGTGAGAAGATAGGTAGAAATGTGCAGCTTTTTCCACATAGATTTGCCAAAAGAGATGTTCAACAACTGAAATAAACGATAATTTCTCATGGTAATATCATCTCTCTCTCTTTAGTGAACCTGTTTATAGACTGTGAGCTGGTCTGTCATTCAGGAAAGAGACCAAAGGCCAGACAGAGAGAAAGCTGTGGTCCTTGGTGTCTGCACACATACAGCAAAGAAACAAGACATTCAGTCTTGTTTTTATTCAGAACTCATTTACCTGTAAATAGTTGACTCCAGTTCAAATACATAAACAGGTTGTGCAGCATGTGTGCATATGCACAGGGTTTATATAATGTGACGTGTGGCCTGGAGCTGGGCGCTGACCTTGCATCTGCTCTGCTGTCTGCCCCATGTTTATTTATTTATTGAAATAAACTACTTGATTCAAGGTTTAGTTATGAGGAGCACAAGGCTGAGCATTACCATTCTGTCTGGCAAGGTTAGCTCACAACCATGAGTTCATCCAGCTGCAGCAGCACACTCTCACACCGATGAGTATTTACACTGGAGTAGTTCATTTGGAAATGAAACATAGTGAGCATTAGTGTTGTCAGCGATGTGTTCAGTCTTCATCAGTCAGACCATCGTCTTGTTATCTGACCTCAGATGTGTGTTTCATTAGGAATAATCACAGTCTTATAAATGCACTTTGTATGAAAACTCAGAGGGTGAAAGTGAGTCTTATTCACCTTGTGTATTATTTATATTGTTTATATTGATTGTTTTGATTCAGTGTAAAGCAGGTATCAGCAAATATACGGTTTATACAGAGGCAACTCATTCAACTCAACATACTGCATTAAAATATCTATGGATCTCTATGTTCGCGAACTAACACAAATCACCGTAAACACTGTAAACCACCTGAACAGCAAAGGTTGCAAAAAGTGTGAACGTCATCAGGCTGATGACAAAAAGCAAAAAACAAATCAATTGTCCATCATTTTTGAAGATCACATTGTATTGTCTCACAGATCTTGGACAGATGCACTGGTGATTTTGTTTGGATTGATCCATACTCTCGAAACAGCTACCTCGAGAAGCTGGGTGGCTTCTTTGTTCTTTCACAGCTGTTGGTCTGGGTAGTAGAACAATACTTTTTTTAGAGTGCTTCTTGCAGGAGAGCGCAGCAATTTGGGGATTTGGTAACGTTGACTTAAAACTCAACTTTATGAGTTTATGAGAAAAGTGCACGATTTTCTTGGAAAGTACACTATGTAATAGGTTTGAGACACAGTGGTCTGTGCAGTAACTTATGGTTGGCTTGAGTTAAGTTAGGTCCATTTCCAGTTTTTTTTTCTGTACTATACATTTTATTGAGTAGTTTAAATAAATTTAATGCTACAAAATTTTAAAACTGTATAAAAATCATTTTGACACAGAATTGTGTACCTTTGCATGTAAAGCTGCTTTTATCACCATCCAAAATATTCACAAAGAAACCTGTTTCATAAAATGTCAGTAAATTACCAGATGGATTTCGTATTATATAGACCCATGTGGGTTACTTTTGAATTGTTTTATTTCAGTGTGATTGATTTTTGGCTGGAGGTTTCACACATACTGAAGTGAAATATGAATAAGGTAAAGGTACGGGGTTCAACTGAATAAAAGGTTTAAGTTATTACTTCTATGGTTGTTTATATTGTGTTACTGTAACTTAAAAGGTCCAAAACAATTGGTTTCCTTAAATGTCCTGAGCAATCCCAACTAAGCTGTGGGAGCCATGAACTGGACCTATTAACGAATTTTCCTCCACAACAATAGGAAGCACAGAGTAAAGGCTCAGCCTGTGAGCATGTTGTTTAAATTCAGGTGACTGAGCTCCAGTTTCATTGATGATTGTTGACTGTGCTCTGGGGAAAGAGCAAGAGATAGTTATTCGATGTATAGTCTGTCATTCTATGAGTGCATACCAGAAAAAAAACTATAGCCATCACCGACCGCTAGTGGATAAAAGTGGGGCTTAGTCACCACAGTTAAACCATGATGGAGAAAACTGATTAGATAAAATGTCATGGTAGCACGTGTAATGAAGACGTATTTAAGTTTATGTTAATTCATACAAATCAAACAAGTGAATGGAGTTACTCTTAGAGAATTTTTAAAAAAGTTATTCATGCTTCAGTAGTTCGAGTTGTTGGACTTTTCGGTTTCCTCAAACACTTTGGGTTGAACTAAGTGACCAGGCTTTACAGTGTTGTTTTCAATGAATAAATAGGACTGGAAGCAGTATCGAGTAAGGTAGAGTAAAGTAGACAGATTGGAAACAAAGCCAGTTTATCTAAACGACTCTGCCTAAGTGAAAAAATGTTGATAACAGCTACAGGAAGTTCAGTGCAGGTGAAAGCCGAAGCGACAAACCTCTTGTAATGTTGTCATGAACCAGCTTGAACTCAGGACAAAATACGGGATCCACAAGTGTGAAATAAAATTAAATTCATATAACTAATAGGAAACAATATGAAAATTCACTCCAAAGTCAGGTCTGTAAATCAGAAAGGCAGTGGAAGGTGTGAAAGCACATGATCTGAAGAATGAACTTACTTGTTACTTGTTTACTGTTTTATTTTGAATTTGTGTGTCCTTGTGCCCTTATTGTCTGTGTTCTACTTCCTGTGTTTTCCCTCCTGTTTGTTCCCCTGACTCTGTCCTAATGTACTGAGCCTGTGTCTGGTTGTCTCCTTCCCCTGTGTATATAAACCTCCCTTTCCCCAGTGTTCTTTGTTGGGTCGTCTGTGTTGGGTCGTCTGTGTTTGTTCACTGCGTCTCTCCCCCTGTGCTTTGTGAATTACCTTTATTAGATGGACGTCGGGTTCTGTTCTGGTCTTTGTTATTTCCCTGCGCTGTCAGTAAGTTTCTTTGTTCTGGGTCAATAAACTCTCCTTCTGGTTTCCTACTCAGCTAAATCCTCTCTTATTTCCCGCATTTGGATCCAAAACCATCAGTAGTCATGACACATACGTCTCACTTGATTTATTACCTCATTAAACATTTTCCTAATGAGTTTTTGGTATCAATCACAAGTTCCAAATGTCCTTCAATTGAATATGATTTGTAAATTATGGTCTTTAAATATTTTAAATACACAATAAAGAAATAAATGCTTAGTTCAGCAGTGTTTTGAACACCATTAGTCTTAGATGTTTGTACACTCTATACTTCCAAGTACAAACTTTCGTTTCTTTGACATTATTGTCCAAAATGACTCATTCAGCTTTCAGCCAGACAAGAAGAGAAGACATTCAATCAAGTTGCTTGTTCAGTTTTTTCCAGTAAGTACATTTTTATCTTAAACCTCTTATGTAAAACCAACATTGACATCCCAATTCATCCTTATTTAATCAATCACAGTAAACTTGATTTATGCTTCTTAAAGAAAAAGGATACATTTAACCAATGTAAGGCCACAGTGATTGTTTTGTCTTTCTGACACTTAGATATGACATAGATATGACGAGCTTTAGCTTTATTTCACTCTGGCGCTGTGTTGTGATTGTTGCATTGATGTAAGTTAATGATATTGTCCATCAGGATGTGACAGTCCAGGTTAACATCACATTAATGAAATTTAATGAGGTTAAAACTATAATGGCAGCATTCTACATTGTCATTCTTTGTTAAATTGCTGAAAAATCATTTTGTGATCATTAATGATTCACAACCTGCTCTTCATTTGTCTGTGTAGTGTAAATGTCTACTGAAATAATATGAGATAACAAATGTAATATATTTTGAAGCTCAGTTTGGAGAAAAGATGTTTTCTTTCCAACGTGTCACTTAGAAATGAACCACTGTTATTGTTAATGCGTGTCTGATATTCTGAGTTATTGCAAGATTTATTGTAACACATAAGACTGAGGCTCATACACACATTACATCTTTTTTTGGAGAAGCTGTTTATTTACAAAATTATCATCTGACAGAAAGTTAGTCTGGTTGCTGCTGGATGTGTATGATCCATCATGTCTTAACAAACATGTTTGTCTGTTATAGTTTTAAAGGCCTTTACACTGTAAAATCTGAACGACTGGTGCCAATTTGAAGCCATTTCTCTGGTTGTGGAGAAGAAAAACTGTGTGGACAGAGTCTTCAGTCTTCAGATGGGTCATGATGCCAATAGACCATCTTCACTTCTGATTAAAAAGAACAGAACAGAACAATTTTGCTTTTGTAGACATATTCATACTCTGTTGTTATAATCTAAAACATGTTTTAATGTGACTAACTTGTGATCATCTATATTGTTATAGTGAATTTTAAATAAAGCTGATACTGATGGTAAATTGTACTGTAAACAGTACTGACGCCTGGATGTTTTGAACATTTTATAGTTATTTTACTCTTTATAACCACACTATTACCCACTTTTAGCACATAATGATTCTAGCAGGACACTTTGTAAATCTGTGTTTTTGGTTGATATTGGTCGATATATTGGTTGATACATAACACACATTTTCAGTCTTCACGGACAGTGGTTCATCGCTGTAATGAAGTTGACATTTGAGATGCCTCCCTGGTTACTGCAGCTGGGCTTCACAGTGGACATAGCTTTTTCCCAATGATTCAAATCTTGTCTGGATGGAGAACACATAATAATTAGCACCGTACTCTCAGTAGAAGTGCTCCACGCAGTTGAATTATTGATTATTCCCTGGCCAAAGTTTTTTTCTAACAACAATTAGATTTACTGGAATCCATTTTAAAACACTATGCTACAACATATTTTACCTGTTATATACTTTATATAGTTTTACATTTTAGAGTTTTCCACACACTTTACAGCTTCTAGTCAGACTCCCTCTGTGTACACAGTAACTGAAGCTAAAATACCATTACAACCTTATTCCTCATGACTAATATTTTCCAAATATGGACATGTTTGCAGTTAGCCACTAAGTACGAGGACTTTAACATTTAGGCATAAACATTACCTAACTTTTGGAAGGCTAACTCTGGTAGCAAATTGCAACACTGCGACAGGAAGCCTGCAATCATACAGTCAACAGTACAGGAAGTTGTGCACAGTGTCCCCAGTTTCCCAGCATTCCCAGCCAGACACACCACTCCCGCTGCTGCACCTTCTTATCCAAATTTGGTTTTGTTCCTGTTGCAAAATTTCAATTTGATGCAACGGAACTCGAGGCACCAACAACCGGAGTTCAGGAGCCGATGTGTGATGTGTGGTGGGTTGCCACATGGTTCTAACTGAGACCTTCACAAGAAATATTCTAGCTGTGCTCTTTTTTTGAGGGTGAAGCAAGATGAAGGGCATGATGGGAATCATTAAGATCAGTGGTGCATGCTGAGGCGCTGCACTGCTCTAGTGTCTGCAGCATAATGTTCATTAATACTGCACAGCCTTACACACACACACACACATGCACTGGCTTTATTACCACAACAGACCAAAGGCAGCATTAAGAGAACGGATGTATATGTTAATCTCACCGCAGGTGAATTGTTCATTCAGATTATTGACTCAGATTATTGTGTGTGTGTGTGTGTGTGTGTCTGGAGGGTGGGGTCATTACCTCCAAGTATCTCCCAGGTGTGGTGTTGTTAAAACGTGGAGAGTAGTGGAGAACAGTGCAGGTCACCATGTTCTAATTATTTCCTTCCTCTTTCTGCTTTTTCCTCATCCCTTCCCCACCTCCCTCTTACCTCCCTGCCTCCTCTTCTCTCCCTGTCTTCCACAGCAATTTGGCAAGATTTTAGACGTGGAGATTATTTTTAATGAGCGCGGTTCCAAGGTAAGTGCACCGTAGCCGTAGATCCACAAACATTCTCACACACACGTATTCTCCAGCTGACTGTATCAGTCCCCTGGCTTTCTTTTCTCTTGTAGTGAGCCCCCTTCTCTGACTGCACAGCTCTCCTTCCCTCTCTGTCTAATAGTAATTATGGACCCATCAGTGATACTTGCCTCCAGGCAGCTTTTAGACCTGTCATACATTGAATCGCTCCCATTTTCCAGATTCAGACAGGCTGCAAACACACAGTGTCCTGCCTGGTTGGCTCCCAGCCTATCCTGCTAACAGTATTAACATATAGTTATCAACAGTGATTCACACTTTAACCATATGATCATTTTTTACTGCGATGGAGGTGTTTACAGCAGCTATTTGTTTAAAATGAGCCTGTAACTGTACACACCACTGGTCTGAGAGCAGCTTGTCCCACACCCACAGATTCTCAGGTGGAGGGCGGTTGTTACTTATATCCGCACCTCATGTTGCTCACAGGGCTTCGATCACACAGTGAGACAGCAGTGCACTGTGGACACACAGAATAAACAAAAAAAGATAAAACAAAACCAAAACATAAAATAAATAAAATAAGCAATAAGTATTGGTTAAAAAATCTGACCCGACGCAGATTAGAATATTATTTATAAATGATATTAAATGGGAACATTTTAAATATAAACTTTTTTTTTTTTTTTTTTTTTTTCATTTTGAGATTGATCTCTTCTCGTCTTTTATGCCCCGTGGCATCTGTCGGGGGTGCAAAAGTGTTATTGTGAACCGAATAAAAACTCAATAAATGAAACAATAAAATATTGTACAGCACCCAGAATTCCAAATGTTACATTACAATCAGGTCAGTGAGGAAGCAGAAACACTTTTATTTGTGAATACTATTAATTTTAAAACATATTTTATTGCTCCGCGAATGAACAAATAAATCTGTATTTTACAGACTTTTCTTCCAGGTGTAGCCTAAATATTATGTGAGACATAAGACATGAGACATTTGTGAAGGCTTTTAATTAGTCAGCTGGGTTGAACCCAGCTCGCTATGAAAGTAAGTGTTAGTTCCTACAGGAACTAACACTTGTTGATTCATGGTGAGTCATGGGGGCAGAACATTGCAGGGACCAGCAGCTCTACCAGTTCCATTGTGCTAAAACCCGATCATGAATTTTCTCAGTTGTTCAGAATCCCTTTTTCATGAAACAGAAAAGCGGCAAAACAAAGATCAACACTTGTGTCAAGCACAAAAGTCACATGATGACAGGGAAGATGCGTAGCGAACCCTAAAACAGCTCAGACACTTTCATGACATGTTCTTATTTCAGTCCAACACCTTAATGACCCTACACACATGCAGCACATCTTAATCTTACATCTTATTCATTCGAGACATCATGCGGGAAGGTACAACAACCTGGGTGATTCACACTGATTCATAGGATCACTGACTGTTACCACACAGCAGCAGTCATTCAACAGGCTGTAATACCGTCTCTTACATGTGTCTCATTCATCAGATCATCATTTACACATAAAAAGAAACAGAATATCTGCGTTAAAGTTAAGAGCAGCAATGTTCTCATACCTTCATTTCATTTACATTTTCTCCAACTTCACAATGTTAAATTTATGTTATCTGCATTTATTCGTTTTCACATAGTTGATCTCATTTAGATTTTTTTTTCTGTTTCTGTTATTGGAGCCAATAAACTCCTGTGTTAACCATCAGTCACATCACCACCAAGGGCTGCGATAAAATATAGGAGCTATGCTGCAAGATCAGCTGACTTTTAAAATGACTGATGACAGCGACAATTAGAGGCTCAGTGGTTTGAGTCATATTCAAGTGCAGCTACAAAGAACCTAAACAAGCTGCAGACATTGTCAGACTCCTGAGACATTTCTGCTGTGAGTTAGACTGCAGCTGGAACAAGATGGATCCTGTGGGTACAGTATTACACCAGAGCACTGACTCTTCACCAAAATGAAGGGTTCACAAGGACCAGTCGCTGCTGCAAAACTCAATGAATTCAGTCATTATAATCAGATGATGTAGAGGAGGCAGGTGGGTCACAGGCTTTAGAAACACAAGACATGAAGAACTTCATCAGTGTTTCCCACCACCCTCCTCAGTCTGACTAGTTTTGTGGCACAAGAACAAAACGGTGGAACTTCACTGTGACATCCATCAACCTCCTGACAAACCGCTCCTGAGACGCCCCCTGATCTGAAAACCAGAGACGAGACGTAGGCGGCTCGTTAAAGCACTTTCATTTCCATATGCATACAAATCATAATTATTATATTTGTGTGTCATGAAAGCAGCAGGGTATGTAGAACCTCAAACTGCCACTAACAAGTCAAACATCAGGTGCAGTAGTCTACTTCCTGTAGTTTGTGTGGTGTCCCTGCAGGGACTGTGAACATGTCAGAGAGGGTTTACTGACTTTTCTCTTCAACGTTTCTAATATTACCTCCTATTATAGGTTATTATCACTGGCATTATCACATCACTGGTATTCCACCAACATCAGTATTTTATACCTTGGTCATTGTCCACTGCTGACACATGGTCTATGAATTTTCTGACTGGTGTAGCTTTATGTTCAGTTACCACCTCTTTACAGCTGTAAACTGGAGGCCTGTGTGTCGCTACAGTTACACTGCAGCCTCAGTCTGAACAGCTGCAGCTGCATCTGCACTGACCAAAGTGATCAAACTGACCACACTGACCAAACTGACCAAACATAGTGCAGACATCAGTGTGGACCACAGCCTTTACTGAGCAGAGAACTCTTCTTTAGTGTAACTATTTTGTATTTAGTCATTATTTCATCTATAAAAGTTAGTATATCAAGTTGAGAAAAATAACTAGTCACAGGCACGTTTCAACTAACAAGCACAAGAAACAGGCAGTTGATAGTGTTAAAGGTTATAGAAACATGGCACCTTTTGTCATAGAGTTTAAATTTATTCATGACATAGATGTGACAAGGCACATTAAAAACATAAATCTGTCATGTCATTTTTAGAGCCAACAGGACCAAGTGTGATCAACAGGTGCTCCAATGTCTCTAATGTCTCTGTACAAGTGAAGAAGTGAAGTGTGAAAGTTCATGATTTAAATTCAGCCAGAATGTAACGTTTAACAGGCAGACAGGATTCAGCTCTCACTTTCTTAAGCTCACTTGCAGAGAGACATCAGCTGTTAGCGGTTTAGGTTTTGGAAGCACGTTTCAGCCACTCATGAGCTGTTTGAGTAAACTGCACCTCCAGGTCCAGTCTGAGACACAAACAGGGTGTCATGAGTGAGCTGTGTCCTCAGGCTCAGTCATCAGTTACTGATCCTGTGGACATGGTAATTGTGTAGTGCCTGTGTGGTCTCCCACAGCGTGCGTGCACAGCAGCAGAGCAGCTGTATCTTACACACAACACACACACACACACACACACACACAGGCACATGTGGTGTGCAGCAGTGTGTCAGTTGGAGGTGAACATTAAGGTTTGGATTTTATGTCAGAAGACTTTTACTTCATGTGTTAATTCAGTGAGGTCCGCTTGTTTTTGTGCAGCAGAGAAACTGAATAAACATTGTGGTGCACACACACACACACACACACACACACACACACGTCAACACAGTGATGAGGTGGTAATTGAAAAAATATATATATGTATGTGTATTTAATGGGAGCTCCTGTCTGTGGTTTGCTGTGCAGCTTCTCTAATTCCAAGCAGCCTGACGTCTCTCTGGCTTCTAAACCCGCAGCTCTCTCATCTCTGCTTTGTGTCTTTTTCTCCTCTCTTCTTCCCATTTGTTTCATCATTTCATTTTGGGACTTCCTCCCTTTGTCGCTTGATTTCCTGCCTCACCTCCTTGCCACTGCAGGGCTTTGGGTTTGTAACATTTGAAACGAGTGCAGATGCTGATCGTGCACGGGAGAAACTAAATGGTACAATCGTAGAAGGACGAAAAATAGAGGTGCCTTTCTTTTCCTGTCTCTCCTTACTTCCTGTCCCCCCACCCCGACTCTTTCTGCCCTCTCTGCCCGCCTGATGTTTCCTGCAGCCCTCCATCCCTCCCTACATCCATTTCTTCTCTCCTACCTGCCTGCTGCACCTTGAACACTGCATGTCGAACCCTGACCGTAAGTGTGTGTGTGACAAAGGGAAAGACAGATCTGTTCAGTAGTGTGTGAGTGTGTTGCAGTGTGTTTTGTTGATGCATTGTTGAATTCTGCTTTGCTTTGGATGAATGTTGTCATGTGTTTGTGTCTGTGGACTGCACAGAAGCAGAGCTTTGTGTTTAAGTAAAGTCAATGATCTCATTCAAACTTTTCGCCCCATGTTGATATCACCATCTTGTGCCACGTTTTGTGATTTCTCTCAGATATTACTTATTTATACACGACTGCTATGATTTGATATTACATTGTCACTGTGAACAGATGTTGTATTCTGTTCTGTTTTGAAAAGCCAACTGTGACATTTTAGTGACTTGTTACATATGATGAATAATATTATCTTTTCATTCAGAAAAACTAAACCAGGTGGTGTTTCCACTAGAAATATGTTATATTGCAAAGTTAATGTTACATCGGTTGCATGTTTGTGATCTAAGCTTCACGTCTATGTAGCACCAGAGGACATAGCACTCAACTTGTTACACAACAACGGTGGCTGCATGTTGAATGTGTTATCACTGCTCTGACAACCAGTCACTTTTTACAGTGGGACAGTATTGACATTTGCTGCATTGAACAGCTGTGTGTATCAGCTAGGCTGTATGGATGAAGGCTGTTACTCTGCTATTATAGTGGAGACCACAACAGTTAACATTGATCCTGATCAGTTGTTAACTACATACTTATCAATGTAGCCATGACAACAGATGTCTTTTAAACTAGACCAACTGTGATCCTTCCTGAAACCAGATCATCACTGTAGCATTAACACATCACAGGAGTTAGTCATTTCTTTTAAGTCCTAATTACTTTTACGTCTTGTGTAGAAGCCTGAGTTCCTCTGGGTTGTATCATCACATGAGACATTAGGCCTCTGTGGTAGTTTGTTGTTACGTTGTTGTTGTTGACTTGTCTCATTGCATGAAGCCTCGCTGGCTGAGATGATATATTTCTGCATGGCATGGAGAACACTTATGATTCAGGTTGTCATCGTGTGTGTGTGTGTGTGTGTGTGTGCGTGTGTGTGCGCGCATGTGTGTGTGTCCTCACTTAATCTCTGTCTGTCTGCTGACAGGTCAACAATGCCACAGCCAGAGTAATGACCAACAAGAAGGTGGCGAACCCTTACACAAACGGTGAGAACTCAGCTTTATTGTCTTATCTTCCAATTTCTGCCGTTGTGTCCATTCTCCTCTTTATCTCCAGGGGCCTCGTTTATAAAACTCAGCATAGCTTCCCTCCTAAAACACTGTGTATGCCCAAAAACATTCAATCTACGTATGCACCAAAGTATTCTGATGTATAAAAATCTATATGCAAGCTCCTCATTATAAATACCAACGTGGCAAACTGTGCATGTGTGCACTAGTGTTTTACTCCGTGTCAGCCCAAAATGATCCATGAATAATTTGAACACGTGAACATGGAGCATCATAAAACAAAAAACTAAAAACAACTGTTCCATGGCAATGTGAACCTGAACCTGTCTACCAGCAGACCCTGTGCAGCCTCATCGCTGAGACGTCGTCGCCACTGTGGATAAGTTTAATAAGTTCACTCTGAAATATGCAAGGCATTAAAAGAATTAACTAACCATTTGTGCGTCCATCATTTGTCGTAACACGTGGCACACACAATGGTTTTCATCAGAGAAATGAGCTTTATTTCATGATCTCATGTCATGAAAGCTCTGCCTAAGCTCTACGTGTAGAGGCACCTGAATAAATCCTGACATTTGTGGTGAAAGATGCGCACACACGTGTCAGGCTCAAACTGCTCTGATCAGTTGTAGTGGAGAGGAAACCCGAGTTTACACAGAGAAGCACGTTTGTCCTCGCGCAAAAACAGTTGTTCGCATTTGATGAATGAAATTAATATTTACAAGGGAGGCGGTCAATTTAGTGTGAAATATCATGCAAATAGCAAAGTGAGATAGATTTTATTTTCTTACCAGATGAAAAGGAAAAGGGCACAGAGAGAGAAAAGCAGGAGGACAGGGAGGATCAGGTACATAAATGACGAGATGAAGAGAAATGTTTCTCTCCTCCATCTCTCTCAAACACACAAACACATGGTGGGAGGACATGGATGAACAAGGCAGGGACTAAATGGCCACATACACACACATACACACAGATAAACAAACGCCTAACAAAGTGATAAGGTTGTGTCAGTGTCTCTGAAATCAAATGTTTGCTTTTCATACAGGATTCTACTGTAATTGTCAATACAAAAGATGTCGGAAAAAGTATACATGAATTCTACTAACATCATCTTCCCTGTATATTTTTTTTCTGTGTGTGTGTGTGTGTGTGTGTGTGTGTCTGTGCTGTAAAGGTTGGAAGCTGAATCCAGTGGTGGGAGCAGTATATGGTCCCGAATTTTATGCAGGTAAAGACTCAAGAACATTGTGTTCTGCAGCATCTCACTGCACATTACACATTTACATGTTTCTGTATCTGCACGGTCCCCATGTCCTCAATGAGAAAACTCAAATACAGTAAGTGTAATACCAAAAAGTGAAGTCTTTATAAAAACCAGTCCCATTAACAAGATGCACATTTTTAAGGATGTCACTCTACAGACAGGATTCTAATTTAAATCTGAAATAAATATGATATAAAACAATTTAGCAGCTAATAGGTCGTAGTTAAAGCTAAAGTCAGAGCCTGAAGATAATGATGTCAAATATAACACAGGCACTGTTTGTTAGTGAAACACATCAGTACACATATGCTACTACTGACTAGGGGACTGTCAGCTTTAAGCCTCAATACTCTCGGAGCTTTGTTAACATTGCTAGCATGCTAATGTGCTAAATTGCAGTTAGTGCGGAGGGCTGCTAACAGCTTGGTTTGATTAGGCGAAGTGCTGAGACTGTGCTCCCCTTCACTGCTCTTTTAGTCTGAAATCTGCTCATTCCCTCAGAGTTTTACAGCTCAGCTCTAAATAACCGCCCTGATAGAGAGAGGCTATCCATCTCTTTTATTTCCCCTTCCCTGTCCTGCTTTTCTGCCTCCACCCTCCTCCATCCACCAGGCCAAACCTCACAGTAGCCCCATATGACCCCACTGATCCCTCCATCACAGCCCCACCCCCACATATTACTGTTACATACAGTCATTTACAATCTGAAGGAAGCTTGGCTCGATTCGATTCTCTGTTACTGTAACATGGAAAGTAAATTCTGTAAATTCACATACACACTTTTTTTTTTTATCAATGAGTAGTGACACAGAGATCACAGTCAGTTCTATAACAGAGAGAGATGTTGCTCCTTTTAATACATAAGAATAGTTTAACACATTAAAAAAATGCATAAAAAGACCAACCTGACCAAAACTTCTCCAAATGATTAGAATTTATTCACTGAATCAGTGAGTAGATAGTGTTTAGCTACAGTATGTGTCGTACCTGCGGGACATGTGGACTGCATGGTGACTCTATTCAGCTCTGGTCCTAATATGGAAAGAAACATTAAAGTCTTTGAGTCTGAATGTGCCTCTCCTTCTCACAGGAAGAGGAAGAGGTGTTGTAAGAATAGAGGGATGGAGAGGGGAGAGTAATCCTGTCTTGTCACTCCCTGCTGAGTTTTCTTTGTGTTTGTATTTTTTTTCTTCTCACTCTGTGAATCATTGTTATCACTGAGGTCCGCTGGCATCCATTCGTTTCAGCAACATTCCTCCTGCTGTTTCTAATTCTCCTGTGTCTCTCTGCCCTCTTCACCTCCGTCCTATGAAAAAATGAAATTTCCACCTGTTACCAAAAGTGCATTGGATCATGATTCCCTCTGAAATAATTATGACGGCATTTAATCTATTTTGAAGCAGGAGTAAATCAGAATATAAAATGAACGTGAGGGTGATTAATCACCTTTTATCAGATTGCTTTTCCCAGCACCCATTAGCTGAATTGGCCTCCACAACAAACTCAGCTCAGCTGTTTATTGTTCACAAATTCACTTGAGAGGATGACCTCAGTGTCTATGATGGCTGTGTATGCCTGACCTCCATGTGTAACTCAGTGTAAGAATGAAGGTGTAGATGCTCAACAATGAAAGCGATGTCTGGATTATGTTGATGGTGCAACTTCTTCATCTTCACCCTGGTGGATGTTGATGGGAGGTGGTTAGAGAGGGAGGGTAAAGAAGTCACAGTGTCAAAATGTTTATTATGTTAAAAAAATGTCTCATGCATACGTTTTTGTGCTTTGATGATGTAAACATAAGAACAATTTAAAATGGGCCCATGTTCATATCCCATCATTACACAATCAGATATCAATATAACTGGGGTGTGTGTGTGTGTGTGTGTGTGTGTGTGTGTGTGTGTGTAGGCTACATATACATGATATACATGTGTTTTGGTTAGTGGAAGTGTAACACCATTTGATTGACTGTGTCCTCAACTGAGGATCGTCTCTGCAAAGCAGACCATGTTTGTTTCCATGGTAGTTGGTTTTTCACTAAAGATCTTGTCAGAGCCACATCTCCAGAACACAAAACATGTATAAGATTAAAATGTAAGATGCAGGCAGCAGAGTAACAATTTGCTAAAAAAAAACAAAATAAATAATAAGAAGAAGAAGAAGAAGAAGAAGAAAAGGTAGAAACTCAATGGTGGCTACGCTGCTTCGCAGTTTGGCCACCAAAAAAACATCAGTTGTTACATGAGATCAAGTCTATCTAAACAACAAACTAGTTCTCATGCACTGGCTGCATCACCATGCAATGGATATGTGTGTGTGTGTGTGTGTGTTTGTGGATGCAGTTTGTTTTTATAGGCCTACTGGCTGTCAGGGAGGGTTATTACAGCATTGCTGTAAGGAAAAGAAAGGTGGAGGAAATTGATCTGTTGCTCAGGATATGTTGCCAATGGACTGTGTGCAGGCTGCGTGGCATATTAATGCTGTTGTCTGAGTAGTTAGAGTAGAATCAGAAAGCACAGCAGAGTGTAGAGAGAGACAAGAGAGAGAGAGAGAGAGAAGTCTCTGAACACTTACAGTAGACTATGTTTGTGCTTTTGGCTGCTGCTGCAGCCAAAAGTATACCAGGTGGCTTCATCCACATCCAGGCTCCTCTGAGGTCACCATGGTGTTGCACTACACCTGGATCAGTATTGTGCATGTATGCACTAAAAGAGAAAGCTGATGTTTTTGGTGAATGGTGAATGAAATTAATCTGTTTGCAGCTAATAAGCAATGATGCTCATGCGCCAGAAGATGGCGGTGATGTACCGAAAAGTTGTTTGACAACTTCCAAAAATCACAAGAAGAACTGTGTTTTACAGCAGCACCGAGCGTGTTGGGCCATGCAGCCAACAGCACCGATACTAACATTTCAATCAGGAGAGAGTAACAAGATAGTGTGCAGTTATAAAATGAAATTTATTGACAGCACAAGAAAATCTTTGGCGCTTAGACACCGGCAGGATATAGGAACTGTGGAGGTGATGCATGGACAGGAGATCTCCATTAGATGATATCTCCCCCTGTGGCTAAGACAGTGGTGGTGGAGAAGGAGCTAGAGGATGAGTGTTGTCATGAGGAGGTCTCCAAAACAGTGGCTTGACTGGAGGGAGACTGGTAACCAGGTTAGGGTAGTGAAGGGGAGGTGGTGGGTCTTGCCAATGCACAATGCTGAAATGACAGCTGAATGAGAGCAGAGAGAAATGACACTTTTAAATCTTTGCGGCTTGAGATGGATCGGTTGAAACCACCATGTCAGGTGATGACTGGATAAAGACAGGGCCAATAGGTACGTGATGTGGATGCCAAGTGGATGGTTCTGACTTAGTGACCGTGTGCAAAAATAGTTTTCCTGACAGAACTTTCACTGAGCTTCATTTGAAGAATTCAGATTGCAATAGAAAAAAAGTTGCATTATCAGCGTCAGTCACAATGAGTGTGTTATGACGGTGATAGCTAAAACACCTAAGTCAATGAGAATGACAAGAAATCATTACGAAAGGGTCAGGCAATGATCTAACAGCTGCATAGTTCCTCCATCAACTAACAGACCAGTTACCCAGTTATCAAAGACAGAAGTGCTAAGTGTGTACCTTATGTGTGCCTCTGCAGTAGTGATAATTAAGAAGTGGCAGTGATTAGTGGCTGGGAGTAGACAGGCAGAAGAATGTTCTACTGAGAAAATAGTTCAGGGCTGTTCTATTCTCTGTTATGTATAAGTATGTATTCAGCTCTGTTATTTGTAGTTAGTTTAATTGAATAAATTGGATTAATCCTGTCAGGTTGTTATGATAGGTCGCCATATTAGAATTGACTTAATTTGTAGGTGTGGTTAAGCTTAACCAGACCAGAATTTAAAGCTAATCAATAGACAAACATTAAAACATGCAGTGGGGGAAATAATTATTTGATCCCCTGTTGAAGTTTGTTTATTGTAAGTTTGTTGTAAGTTTGCTTATTTACAAAAAAATTAACATTCTCTATTTATAGAGAGTGTTATTTATTTATTTATTTTGGTACTTTCATTTTATTGGAAAGAGACAGAATATCAACCAAAAATCCAGAAAAAAAAAAAAAACACTTTACATAAAAGTTGTAAATTGATTTTTATGTCATTGAGTAAAATAAGTATTTGATACCCAAGCAAAATATGACTTATTCCTTAGTACTTGGTGGAGAAATCCTTGTTTACCAGCACAGCGGTAAGATGTTTCTTGTAGTTGGTCACCAGGTTTGCACACATCTCAGGAGGACTTTTTGCCCACTCCTCTTTCTAAATCCTTTATATTTCTTGGCTGTTGCTTGGCAACTTGAGGCTTCAACCCCCTCCTCAGATTTTGTACAGGACTGAGATCTGGCAACTAGCTAGGTCACTTTTAGCCTAGCCTGTTGGTTTGGTGGTATGTCATGATCATAGTGGGAATAGTGTTTAAAATAAACAACGTTATTAACGGTGTTATTTTTTTTCACTAACGGGCAGCTGCAAAGTTTCTTTTCTTTTCTGGAGCAGCAGTAAGGGAAAGGTGAAACTGCGTGCTGATTGGCAAAGGCCTGATTCACACTGAAGCCTTGAGCGTTCATTTTTTTTTAAGAATGCATGTTAAAAGATTTTATATATATATATATATATATATATATATATATATGATCCCCTGTATATATACACACATACACACACACCGGAATACAAAAACAAGGCTTTGATAAAAAAAAAAGAGGGATAATCGCCATCCCCAGTTAACCTGGGTAAATATTACGGTACCATTTATGGCACTAGTGCAGTGAAACTCCCTGACGGATCTAAATTTGTCTTTTAAGTGAGAGGAAATGGAATTATGAATTTATATAATGACCCCTCTGGCATGACAAGTAAAAAAAGTAGAATTAATTTTCCCTGGTCACCTTTCTACAACTCAATGTTTTTGTCAATGTGGTTTCGAACTAAGCGAGTTTCCTGTAGACTTTTATTATTCGTTTTATTCGGTTTGGTTTTATTTGATTAATTCCGCTCAGTATCTGTTTGAGTTGATCAATATGTTCAAACCTCTTGTATTTCAGCTGGAGATTTTCCACTAAACGTAGAGTTTTAAAGTAACTTTTAGGTCAAATTGCTGATGCAAATTCATTTGCTTCTTTTTTGCTCATTTGTTGTTTGCTTTTTATTCTACATTAGCATAGTGTGATGGAAAATAAGTAAAAAAAAAATTAAAAAATATACATTTTTAAAATAATGCTCTGAGATCTTAAACATGGTAAACATCACTGAGTTAACTTAAGCAAACGAAGTACACCCTCCCCAAGGAGTTTACCTGGTCCATCCATGCCAAGATGCTGGTGGAGAGCAGCATGCCTTACAATCAAAACAGAACTTCAACAGAACAGCTTTGATTCTCTAAGCCATCCATTATGTCCCACATCTCTTCCATAGCCACCTCCATGCAGTGGTCTGATTCCTCAGAGATGCAATGTCACAGACTGTGGCTGCAAAACATTCATTACTCTATCAAATCTCAATACAAAGTCTTCCTTCTTTGCCTGAATTAATGAATTAATGAAAACGAGACTTTGGCAGGTTTAGCTGCCATCTTCAACATTAGGATTGGTGTCTACCTGTTGTGCTGAGTTGGGCAAAGTGTCCACTTTCATTTCTTTGTTGGCAGTTTTTCCTGCCAATTCCACTGTTACTTAACTTTACTAAAGTGACTGTCAAGAAGATCCGTGGCAGGTTATTTGGAGGCTGTATTTGCCCAGCTTTACTCTAACTGTGTCTATTCAGCTAATACAATTTCATAAATCTGCTGCAGTCACTCCATCCCAAATCTCTAGTGTCTGGTCAAGCTTTGTGTTTTTACCATCATCAGCTCATTCCCACATGTGACTGATTTTATCTGATGTCTGGAGGAACAAAACCCTTTAAACAGAAAAAAAAAACATCCATATTACTCACTTACACTGCTTCAGCTGTACAGATGATGATGATCAAAACTAAAAACATTTAACATCTGGACACAGCTGTGGAACAATATGGGAAGAGTGGGAATAGCTGTTTAATACTGTTATGTTCTGTCAGTAATAATAATAATCATAATAATTCATTTATGTTCACTTCACACAGACATCTGTTGTTTTTTTTTTTTTTTTTTTTTTGATATTTTTCTCTTTTTCCCCTTTCATCCAGAATGCAGTGGTCGAATGTGATGTATGTGTAGGAGAACAGAAAACAGCTCATGTCTTAACCACAGCAACATTTACACTTACAAAAGTGTCAGCTCATCCTTTGACCACGATTGTTTCTCTTCACTTTTAAATTCAGCAAACATTATAATATGTCTACTGTCATTAATGTCACAACAAAAAAATGTCTGCTCAAGTACTGAGTAGCTCAAGAAACAGGTACTTGCAAATGATAAAACAATATATGAGTGTCTATGGACACCAAGTGGAAAAAGAGAAAATCCATGTTTTCCCTCTTCTCTTCCTTCCACAGTTAATTTAACTGTTTCATAACAAACACCAAAGCTCATATTCAGACTGTTACAATAACTGAGAAGATCCTGATTTCAACTCACCATCATTGCAAGAGCTATTTCATTTTCATCTCACAAGAATAAACAGCAACAGGTAATGAACATTTAACAAACCGATAATCCCAGTCAATAAAAACAAAATAAACAGAATTTAAAACCAATCAAATTACACTTCTTTATTCAAGGACTCAAATAAATAAGATGAATGAAATAATAACAAATAAAAAAAAAAATATCTGGAAAATCACTCATCTTGTCCACAAATACAGGTAATCGAACAGAACGGACATGTGTAAATGTGTCACAATTATGCAAAAATGCATTTAATAGAAAAATATGAAAAGTAAATATGAACAATTGTGTGTGTCTCTCTCTCTCTCTCTCTGTGTGTGTGTGTGTGTGTGTGTGTGTCAGTCACAGGCTTTCCGTACCCCAGTACAGGAGCAGCCATGGCCTATAGAGGGGCCCATTTGAGAGGGAGGGGTCGGGCCGTCTACAACACATTCCGCGCTGCACCACCACCCCCACCTATCCCTGCATATGGAGCGTGAGTGTCTGCTACACACACGCACAACATACGCACAACCAACTGACACAAACACACACACACAAAAACAACCACAACGCCCTAACTGTACAAATGTCACACACAGTATTTCTCAACACATGCAAAAATAGGAACGCACATTTAGGAGAAAAACAAAAAAAAGTGCTTTCTCATGAAGCAGACAGGTGTTCTTTGATTTCAGAGTGGTCAAATTTGTCTCTCTTTTCTCTGATATGTCATTCTTTATTTGGCTGTTAATGGACTGCTGTGACCTGCCCTGCACACTCCAGTAGGCTCACTTCAGAGAGAGCGAAACGCCTCACGAATGTGAAGGGAGAGAGATGGAGAGAAGAGACAGAGAATAGATGTCTGACAGGGTTGTAGGGTTGAGAGAATACTGAGAATGAGACAAAGTAAAGTAACAAGACGAGGATGAGAGAAGATTAATGTCTGAATACTGCAGTCATTTAGCATAGGGAGGTAATTTTCATTTGATTTCAGTTTTAACAGTTTATAGTTCAAAAAAAAAAAAAATCAATTAAGAGATGAGGTGAAACACAACATACAGCAGGTGGAACATGAGCAGCAGGATCCACCACACAGGAGCTTTACTTTCAACTTTTACAAAATACAGTTAAATACAGGAAAAATACAGGCAGCAACACAGACAAAATGTAAGGACAGGAGGAAAGCGTGTTGTAACATGTCATGTTAACTGTCTATAATGCAGAACAGCTGAATGGCGAGATAAAATAACATGTAACATACAGTTCAGCATGAGCTGTTCCACCTCTCTATAACACACTTAATTGTTTTTTTCTATAAAAAAGACAAAAAATCCATTCGGCCCATATGTTGTCACAGATTATGCTAACAGGAAGTTGTACATATTAAAAAATACAGCTTCTTTTTCACACTCAACTGTACTATTTTTCCATGCAATGAAAACTTCCACACAAGCAAAACACACAGACAGTCGGTTTTGTTTAGTTTAGAAATTCTGAATGACCGTAAAAATGAATTTGATGTCAATGTTAAAGAGAAGGTGTGATGTTTGATGTGCTCTGTCAACAGTGTAGTCTACCAGGACGGCTTCTATGGGGCAGAAATATATGTAAGTCAAAATATATTCACTGATTGATTTTTATTATTCTTTATGACTTCATTCGCTATGGTTATGTTCAAAATAACACGGTATGTGATCCAGTGTTTTAGTGAAAGTCAAATTGATGTTGGTGTGACTAATGTGTCTCCTCAGGGAGGGTATGCAGCCTACAGGTATGCCCAGCCGGCTGGAACTGCTGCAGCTGCATACAGTGACAGGTATGTTGCTGTAAAGAATCACGATCTTATTTGCATTCACAAGTCGTAGCGTGTATCATTTACCTGCCTTAAGACCACACGTCAACAGCTCTGTTTATCCTGACTCACTAAAGGACGCGAAAGCCAACTTTGAACATGATGATGTGTGAACAGACACTGCTGAACCTGGATTATGATGCTGGTTCAGTTCAAATATTATACCTACATGTATTATTCTCCAGAGAGACATTATCGTGCAGACAAGAAAATCAGTTATCTATCATCATGAGTTAATATGTTTAATTCTTTATCTGCACAGCACCAAATCAAATCCAAATCACAGTTTATCTCAAGACACTTTACGTAGTCACAATGAAACGTTACAACATAAGAGAAAAAAACCCAACAGTTCCCACAGTGAGCAGCACCCGGTGACAGTCGAGAGAAAACTGACTTTAAAGGAAGAGACCTCCAGCAGAAGCAGAAGCAGATATTAATCTGGGCACACAGAACAGAAGACAGGACAGAGCGAAGGGGTCCACAAAATCTTTTAGTTCCCTCTGCTGTCTTTGCATGTCTCATTCATGAACCTCTGGGGCCTTGTACCCAATTTACAATCCCTGCTCCCGAGCCTCCCTCTGCATCTGCTCCTCCTCCTCCTGCCCCTCCATCCTCTGCTCTGGGCACCTGCTATGCTGCCACTGCGGCCGTCCTGAGCTGTGGGACCAGTCTGCAGCCAGCTAGTGATTCCCCCACACCAAAAGTGATCTATATTTTCTAAAAAAACGTGAGTGTGTGTTTGATAATTGCATGCAGCCACTACCCCAGCTTCTAGGTGTGTGTGTGTGTGTGTGTGTGTGCACGCATGTGTGCTTAGGGGGCTAATCTTAGGGAGATTGAGCATGTCAGGCCTGATAAGAAACAGCCACAGCAAGAGCCTGTAGGCCTCCGATAATATAAGATTTATCAGAGACGAGGAGTGAGCAGCGTGCTCAGGAGAATTATGAAGAGAGCAGAGCAGGTAAGGGGGCATGTCTCTCTAGAAGACTTATTTCATTTTCTTTGTTTTTCACTGTTATTCATCCTCCCTCGGTGGCTGATGTGCAGTACAATATATTCCTCTGCACTCTCTCCTCGTTTCATCTTTTATGCTGTGTCTCTCTGTCATTCTATTTTTTAGCTTTCCTAATCTAAAGGGAAGCCGGGGTTGGGGGTGGAAATTTATGGTGGGATAAGAGAGGTCTTACACAGACTGAATGGGCTGACTACCGAGGGATCCCTCCTCTATTCTGTCTCTGCAGACTGCACACACACACACACACACACACACACACACACTGCCACTATCTACACTTGAGCCCAGGTAAGAGGAAGCAAACGGTTGCATCCTCTACCTGGAGAATTCCTGCAAAAGAGTGTTTGTTTTGGACTCAGCATGAATAAATACATAAAGGACTTGTACTCTTCTTGTTCATGCAGTCATTCAATCATGTGGCAGTGGTGTGATGCAGATAGAGGTCAGGAGCTTCAGTTAATGTTCACATCAACATCATATAGCATTAGATCACAAAATACAACAGAATCAGTCTCACCATCTGTCTTGATTGGGTTGAATAATAATAATAAATGTCTGTCTGCTTCCTGGACCCAAACTGGGGCTGGTTCCATAAGAGAGGAGCCTGATAACTGAAGGCTCTACCTCCCATTCTGTCTGGTCTTAGAGACTCTGGGACCACAAGTAAACCAGCAGTTTGTGATCACAGTGATCTATTAGGATAATAAGGAACTATGAGCTCTTTTCTTTCCCTGGTGGCAACCTCTTTTAATGGCGTTGCTTCTCTGATGAATGTGGAAAGGCAGCAAGTGGTTGGTTCAGAATCTGGATCATTGAATCAGATAATACCAGAACCTTAGTATTAGTATCTTAGAATTGTTGCTGACCATGTTTGTCTTTCAGTTTACACAGTTTAGCATCTTCTAATGGCTCCTTTCTAACAGGACTATGCTACAAGTAACAAAACAAATCATGTCAAACTGGTTTCTTGAGCAGTGAGTTGAATCCAGTCTTCAGATCTGGATCCAGTAGACCAAACCTCTGGACTGTTTTTGTGGTAATCTGATCATTAGAGTATTTCCCTGGTTCAGGCTGAGTTGGGCCTTTTATTTGCTTGTTTCCAAATCATCTGAAGTCTTAACAAAGTTATGCAAGAAAACATGGTCAGTGCAGGACAGGAAGTAGATCAGTGGAGGCTCTGTGTGAAGACATATGAAGCCACATAAGTAATGCATTTGTAATATATGTCTGTTAATTGTTAAACCAATAATCAAGCAAAAAAAAATGAAGAAATTGACTGAGACTGATTAAAAAATAAACGTAGATGAAAAAACAATACTTGATACATGTTTGGACTGTTACTTGCAGCCGTAAACACTTTGAATTTCTCCCTCCCTCCATCTTTCCTTAGGTCTTTCTCTATAATACACGGCCTAACACATAGTGTGCCCGTACAGCCACTTATCTTTGGCCTCCAGACCTATGTTGACTTCTCTTTACTTTCAGCGGAGAATAAACAAAGAACAGCAGGAGGAGAGGAATATAAATAAAGCAGCTGGTGGCATCAGACACAGAGGAATGGAGTTGTGGAATGAGAAAGGAGAGGGGCGTTGAGGGGGGATTAGTTCCAAGCCATTGCTGGTAAAAAAAAAAAAGAAAGAAAGAAAGTAAAGAAACCGACTGGAAATAAGCTTCAGGGGACAGTCAGACGCTGACACAGGTACATATACAGATGCAGTGGAGATGGCAGATAGGTGAGTCATCAAATATGAGGACAGGAGGAGGTGAAGCAGAAGAAGGTGTAGAAGGTGTGGGACACCACCAGATAAATGTTCCAGCTCTTTACCTTTGCCTTCCTACTCTGTGTTATCTGAATTAACCTTGTTCTTCAAATTGTGTTTTTCTCTACATTTCCTTTCTTCCCCAGGATGATCTTGTCATTTTCTTTTTGCTTCTAATCTTATTTCTCCCTCACTTCTGCCAACCACAGGTCTTATCACTCCATTTCCATTCCTTTCCATTTCTTTCCTTATCTTTCTCTCTCTGACGTTACTTTTATTGCAATCCTTCCCCATCAACCAAAAGATAAAACACTTGTCCCCCTTTCCTCATAAATTGAAATTGGTAAAACAAATCATTGCAATAACACACTCTCACCTTTACAACATACATTTATAGGGAAACATCGATTGCATTTTCATCCCATAGGTCTGTTCTTAGCGTGAGTGAGAGGGGGGAAATAATAGATCTCCCCTCCAGACCTCAGTAAAAATCGACGACCTAATGCCTTACGTGTCTCATGCATACTCATTTAACACTCCCTATCCATTATCAGACCTATTCAATCAAAGCCAACATGCACATGGTTTATGTCTGGTGGTTTGAGTTGGGGAAAGAGAAACAATTAACAGTATTTCCTCACAAACTTCACCTTTGATTTGTACCGGTTCACAGAATCCATATAGTTTTATATTTAGAGAATAAGTCAAAATGTCAAACTGAGTGTGAATCTACTGCATCATGCACTAAAACCTGGTCCAGAGCCTCTAAGTAAACTTACTACTCACAAGCAGTTGGTAAATAAAGAATATCATGCATGTAGTTCTAGCTAAGTGTACCTAATAAACTGCCAACTGATTGTATGCAGTGTGTTATACAATATATGTTTCTGTTTTAGAAGTGGGATGAAATCATATGTTATTCTCTGCTTTATAATAACAGATTTTAATACTAATAATATTGGAACAAATTGTTTCTGCAACGCTGTCACTCAATCTCTACATTCAGCTTGTTATGGTTGCGCGACCATTGTTGCAACCATGGTCCTTATTCCTATACTGAACTGCATCCATTCATTATCTGACATCCACACCTACAGGTGGTTTCAGTCAGCAGTCCTCTGGACTGTGGGAGGAAGTTGGAGCATGCAGTTAAAACCCACCATCACAGAGAAACAATGCAGCTCAGATTTATAAAAAATGATAATATTTTTTTTTTTTCCCTGTCTCTCCTCTATAGCTACGGCAGAGTCTATGCAACAGCAGACCCATATCACCATACGATTGGTCCTGCAGCTACTTACAGTGTGGGAACTATGGTGAGTCAGTTTTCTCTTTCTGTGTAGTAGCAGACTGGATGTGTCATGATGATCTGTTACAACTTCCTCATATTGTTGACTGTGATAACAAAGCACCTGGACAGCACTTTAATGGAACCACTTTTTACATCACTTTTTAAATGCTTCATATGAGCAACTAAAGTATCCAAACCATCATCAGTGAATGAGTAACTGCTGACATCTCTCAGTTATAGTGTGTGAAGATCTAAAACAGAAGAGTGTACTCTTACTTTTGGACTTGTTCCTGTGGGTTGTGTTTCCCTCCATTTTAATGTTTAATGTGAATCCTTGCCACTTCAGTAAATGAAAAAGGGACATTACCTTATTCTCAAACTCCCCATTCAATTTCTTTGGCCTAAAGCTACTTGCTTGAAATCCAGTTGAGACTGCGAATTCTTCCCCACAGGAAACGGTCTCATCAAATTTTTTTTTTGCACGGGGAGTCAAATGGTTAATGTTTGTTTTTAGCTAGCTTTGCAGCTAACATCAAAGATGAAAAAAAAAATAAAAAATCTTTCTGAGGAAAGAAACAGATCACACTAGAAGATGGGGAGAAACAGAAAGTGCAATTTGTTTTGCATCAAGGATGTGGGTAGGGACATCCTCCAAATATTAACAACCATCTAGTACACGTTTGAACGTACCGAGGGAGATTAAAGCAGAAGGAGAAAAACAGACTGCAAGAGAAGGGAAAGCAGGGAGGAGAGAGGGGACGCTGCTGCTCTGTACAGCGTGTTGAACTCCAGACAGGTGAGGGTTTATGCTGAGTGGTGATATGTTTGTGGTGATGGCAATCGAAAGTCCTAGCACCCCACCCCCCAACCCACCCACCCCCACCCCCAGTGCAGCTGCTAGCTAAAAGCCTTCATTAATTACAACCATCTTTTCCCCTTCATTTACTTAATTAAAACAGTGGCCTGTGTTTCCCTCTTTATTACTCAACACTTTCATCTCTTTTTTCTTCAAATTACCCCCATGTGTGATCCAAACCTCTGGCTACGAATTTTTATTCTTCAATTTCAATATAAAAACAGCCCAACAGTTATTTCAGCTGTATTTTAAAACAAGACTTAATAAACCACACTGTCAGAGAGGTGATGATGACACTGATGGAGGTAGAGTCAGTGACCTATTGTTCTCACACTTTTTTCTATGCCAATGAACAAACTCATCCAATCCTCTAGATAAACAGAAAAGATGTGATGATGTTTTTGGTCCTTGCCAGTGTGAGTTTGGGCTGAACTCCTGTGTGGAGTGGCTGCAGACAGGGGACAGAGACACAGCCTCTGTGCGTACAGCCTCCGTGGGGAAGAACTAAGTTACCAGATGACCCATCATCTGATAACTGATGACTTAGACTTAGGTAGACTTTTTTGCATCCTTAATCAGGGCTTTAGTTAACCATAGGAACAATGTTTTTACCATAAATGCTTGGATATTCAGAGACCCAACAGTCAGTCAGTCAGTCTGGTTATAGGTGTATAACGTCTAATGTGTCCTCAGAGGGAAAGTTTGATAAAACTCCTCAAGTGTCATCAGTTGAATCAGCGTTAGTCAGGGCTGAGGACTGGTAGTGGGCTCTGGAGCTGTAGAGAAGTCAGTAATGATTAACAGACATCTGCCCACCTCCATACTTTACTATTTGTTGTAGGTTGAGGTGTGGATGATGTGGATCTGTTGTCCTGCTGTTTGCTGCATCAGCTGTGAAAGAGGAAGTCTCTCAGAATTAGGAAATAATAAGTTTTTGTCTGAAATACCCAGTTGTCACTGCCTGTCTGACTTCACCTCTAAATTTAATGCCAAGCTCATTCGCATACTCTGATCACACATAATCACTCTTTGATTTCACAAACATCCAAACGAATGCACTCTCAATTAAAAAAGAGTCAAGTGGAAAAAGGGAGGAAAGTGTCTTTGGGGGAAAGAGAGAAGCTGATTTTATATATTCATATTAAAACAAAGCCTCTACACTGAATACTGATTGGAGCTTTTTCATCTTTGATGTTGCAGGCTAGCCTTTACAGAGGAGGGTGCAGTCGCTTCACTCCCTACTAGAAAAGAGGGAGACACGCCCCCTTCCCTTCCCCCTGCAAAACAGACAAAATGTCACTAAATAATCATCTTTACCCTCTTTATGGAAAACTAAAAGCAAAATGCTTCCAGGTGTGAAATTGTGACCCTGAAATGCAAGAATCTTTCTTAAGTTGTTTCCCTTTTTACACAATATAAAAAGTTGTCATTTGTTGATGTAATGTTATTTATTTTGGAAAAGAACATTTTGTTACTCTGTGTTGACTTGAATGTATTTGCATTGAAATGTCTGTAACGTATAAAAGAACAAAGTGGAGAAGGAAGTTGATTCTTTCTCGCTCTCACTCTCTCTGCTGCTCTGCAGCTCAGCTCCCTCTGAGTGGCCTCGTGTGCAACTTTTTAATTCCATCTCATTTCCGTGCTTTTATTGTTTAAATTAGTCATTTCCCCCATATACATTAAGAGTACTAATGCTCAGCAATTCCAGTTTAGGAACAAATTTCAGATTGGATTTATTAAGTAAATGATACCATTTCAGCCCCTGTTGGAACTGGCTCTATTGTGAGAGAGTCAATAAACAGAGCTGAGCTTCAGATGGTCTGAATGGGACTCAGAGCTGTTCAGCCCAAAGGGTGTGATATAAAAAAAAAAAAAAAAAATTAAAAATAAACTCCCAGGAAGTGATGCATTGTGAGGTGGGGGGAAGAATGTGATGTATTCTGGGTCTGGATGCAGGCAGAGGTGATGTATAGCTGGGTGTGAGGCAAGAGCTATGGCAGCCACTGCAAAATGGGCAGCAGTGTGTTAGAATCCATTGATTGCTGGCATGGTGCCACAGGCACAAGGTATCCCATTACTACTGAATGGATTTAAAGGAAAACCATGATTTCCACATACAATGTCTCTCTGCTTCATCTTCTCATTCTCCCATACTGAGCAGTAATCACACATGTGCTATATATCTGTACATATATATATATATAGGAATGCTGACACATATTGTGAGTTGTTATTTAACAGATAGGAGAGTATGGGCTTTTATGAATTATGTTTTGCACAACACAACTTTCTCATTAAAGCTGCATTAATCGATTGATTTTTGCCACCAGGGGCAGAATCCGGGCTGATGTGTCAGTGCTCTACTGTGGTTGGCTCTAGCATCATGATCACACTGAATTTATTTCACCTTATTCACATTGACATCCTGCTCATGACAGCTCTGACCAGTCAGCAGTGAGCGACTTATGAGTCTCACCATCATTGTTAATATAATACAGAACACAGTGACCTCAGTCCTTCTGTGTGAACTATCAGGGTTTTAAATCCATATCCAGGTTTATTCCATACACTAATAAAACTTAGGCTACCACAGCTGATCCGCTGCAGGTTGGTTTCAGTATAGATCTGCTGAATTGGAAACAGGTGTAGATCCAGACAGGAAACCCAAGTGTAGCCGTGTATCGATTCCTCTCTGTCTCCGGGCATCTGGTCTCACTCTGAGGAAACATAATGCAGCCAGTCAAGTGTTCATGATGCTCTCCTTCACCCACAAAAACAGCCTCAGACTATCCTATTGAATAATATGGCTGTGCGTGGAGAGGTGCCCAGATCAACTCTTCTGTATCAGCTGCAGGGGATTCAGGTGAGTTGTTGGACACTGCAACAAAACTTGGGAATGAAAGTCAACGCGGGCCGAGGTGAACTTAAAGGATGGTATCAGCCACATGCATCAGCAAAGTGATGGCTGAGCCTCAACGTGCACAGTTTAGGAGACAGACGCTGAAAGTAGCACAGGAAACACTCTTTAATACACACACACATTCAGTTACCGTCCAATTTCACCACCTCTCTCCCAGTCAGACAGATACACACCAGTAAATAGCATCTGTGCCCGGAGTGTGTGATGGGATCGTAAAGAGGGGAGTCAGTAGCACAGGAAGAAAGGCAATCGTGAAAAGAAGCAACAGCCGAGGCAATTTACCCTGTAGATTAGAGATAAGAGAGTTCAGTCAATAAGCACTGATCTCATTTGAAGATACAGCAGAGTGAGTGGACTCTCAGTAGTGGGACTGGAGCTGTCACTGTGTCTGTCTCCTCTCTCTCTCTCACTGCTACAGTTAAAATGTGTTGGCCGGATCTCACACTCGCTGTCCGACCACACATCTCACTGTACATACAGCTTCACTCTAACATGGCTGCTGCTGCTGCTGCTAAGACAAGTCACTGCACTTAGTTTGAGTCCTGATGGGACAAACAGGGATCTAATTCAACAGCTCACAGCTGGGTGAAAAAGAAGAAGCACTCTGACAACCTAAACCTGCCACTGTGGCAGCATTAATTATTAAAAACATGGTGGCATCAGTCCATTCATTGGTCATGGGATATCAGCTACTTTTTGTTACCATGTCAATAAAGACCTGCTGTCTGTTTCCTTTGGTCGCTCTTCCATGCACTTTACATTTTTTGATATATATTTGTCTTACAGTTGTGTAAGTCATCTGCCTGTATGTGTGTATCATAACATAGTATTTATGAGTTTAGAGTGACATTAGAGTGTTATACTACACAGATATATATACATGAAAGAGAAAACAGATATACTCTTCCTTTTGTAAAGTTGTTTGTCAGTTGTTAGACAACATTTTATATGACAAGACATGGCTTTAACTGTTTCTGTTTAGACTGACTATCTGTGTGTCTTTGGTCACATGACTGTGTCAGGTGTGTTTTGTTAAAGCTCTATTTCCGTTTCTTGCAATGTAAATAACACTGACATCCCTCGGCTCTCCGCTGAGATGTCAGGTTTTTGTATCTGTTGTTGTTTCGTTCACTTTGTGTGTTTGAGCTTGTTAACGTTGGGAAACGGAGAACACAAGTTTAAAGGACTGTCAGACTCTTCATGACGTCGTATCACGGACGGTGGAAACACTGACACATGAAAATAACTTCAATATTTTACATTCGCTCTTTAACTGAATCTAAAGCACCTAAATCACGTAGCATGGTCATCACAGTCCCGAGGCACAGGAGCCTGTGTTTCTACTGTCGTTAAGCACACAGCTGTTTGTGGGACACTGTCAACTCATAAAAAAAAACAGCCCACAGGTCATTTGTGTCTGCAGCTTGTTATGACCATGGTTGGATTTTATTGTGAGACACAGTTTCGGTCATTTCAGCAAATGACCCAAAACAGGCCTACAGTGCGTTCACATTCAAGAGCTGTCTTGAGCATTAAAACACAACCACCCTCAGTCCGGCCAGTGTGGCCGAAGAAAGTCTTGTTACGCTTGTAATAATCCTGGAGACTAGTCTTTGTCCTAGAAACTGCAATAATGATCTTCTGTGCACCAGGCTGCTCACCACTGCATCACTCATCAGTTAGTGTATTTGTGCTGTGTCATTCACATATACAGTCATATATTTTTATGTGTCAGTGTTTATAGCTGCAGTTCCTCTGAGGTCTGTGGGTGACACAGTCACCAGCAGACTTATGACTGCACTGGGCTTCTACTGTCACAGCAGCAGCAGCAGGGGAGCCAATTTACACACCACACATTTTTCATAAAGCCATTGTACGCCTCATCATGTCCAACGCTTTCTCTTTTAAGAGTCTTTAAAGATTGTGCTCTTCTTTAGTTTCCGAGATGTGGGTTTACATGTCAAAGGGATTTTTAGAGATAAATGTTTTATATATAAAACAGCAAACCGATGATGTATTGTTGCAGTTTAAATCTGTGCCATTTGTGATTTTTGTTCTGATTTTCTTGTATACTGATGTATTCATTTATTTATGAAGTGTTTAATTCTGAGTTTCATTGTCTTTGCTAAGATAAATGTAAATAATACTGTTTATCCTGAAATCTCAATATAAGTCCTAAAGACACGTGTGTCAGGTGATCGTCTTTCACTACATAAGGCAGTTTCACACACACACACACACACACACACACAAACACAGTGTGAAGAAGTGAGGGGTTATTGTGATGGCAGGGGACAGTGTAGATGTAGATGTAGTTGAAGGAACTGCTCAGCTCTTGATTCTCTCTCTCTGGGGCAGAACCCAGCAACTACAAAGTGTAAAGTCTGTTTTATGTTCTCTAAGTTCCTCTCAACACACATACACAGAGAGAGAGAGAGAGGCAGTCAGAGAGAGAGGGAGAGAGCCCCTACAACTCATCTTCTAGATTAAAAGAGGTTCTGTCGAGATGAGAGCCCAGATCCCAAGAAACGTCAAGCTTGCCTCGCTCTCTTTCTCCTCTTTTCCTCCTCATTCTTCACCTCTGGTTCTTGCTACTGCTGGAATTTTTTGCTGCCTGCTCCTTCATTGTAGAAGAATCAGGCTGATCTTAAAAGACTGCAATGCACACTTAGTCCTGCGGAGACTCTGAGATGGTCAACGTGTTTTTTGTTTGTTTGTTTGTTTGTTTGTTTTTCTGTTAATTCTGGACTGGGTTTGAAGTGTAATTAATATCCTGTTGATACTAATATTTCACTGTTTTCCAACCTGCCTGATCAGTGCAAAACCATGAAGTAAAATGTATTTTTACTTCTAGTCAAGAAATGTCTGAACCCAAATATAAAAACAAGGAGGTTTGGAACAAAATGTACTGATATAAAACCACAGAAAATATGAAAGTCTTTATTTTGATATTAACATTTGTATTAATTTCACAAGACAGTCCTTAGTTGTATCCATCAGTCATCAGTCTAAAATCTTTAGATTTAACATTTTTTGCTAAATAGTACAAATCTCTGAGCCACTGTTTTCTCTGAAAATGTTTGAAGTTCCATTAAAGTGTAAAATACAGATTACTTGGCCTCTAGTCAGTTTTATGTAGATACAGATTAGAAACCAGTGGACACAGACTCACCAACTGTGGAAAGATGAGGGCTGGAAAAGACTTGATGTGATGGATCTGGATTCGTGCTGCAGACGCAGTGAATGGTCAGAGTCTGAATCCATGGAGCCAACCTGCCTCGTCAACAGTCTCAAATTGATTAAAGTAGTTTCAGTCCATTCTACAGATCTGGATCCAGTTGGTTTTACTGGATCCAGATCCATCACTTTCTAGATGTGTTAGAACCTTGAATGAAGTGATGTAGTCATATCAATATGGAACAGAAGGTTTCCATTGTCTCAAACAGAGACAATGTGAGTTAACTCCTGGTGGCCTGGTGGGTCGAAGCAGTTCTAATGTTAACTCCTAATTTTCCTTAATTTCTATCACTTCCGTTTGCCTCTACTGAAGTTATCATCCTAAGCAGCTAGGCCTGTCACATTTCTACACAGTATAGTCATGTCTGTCTGTCTTGAAGAAACAGGTGGTTTACATTTGTATTATAACCTCTGGTCTTGTAAACACTGGAGCTTATGATGAGTGACCGTCACTTCATCACCAGCTTCTCCCAGCAAGAAACCACATACAGCAGCAGAGAAAATTCCTCAATATCTCTTTAAACAGGCAGAACAAAAGTTCCAAAAAAAAATCCCTGCTAGTTTTTTTTTCCAGTGGAGCCAAAGAACCATAACTGTCTTCATGCCTGAAATGTTTGTCTTCACCTTAAATGTATGAAGAATAACATTGCCATCCAAGTAATTGTTAAAATGATCCATTATGTTGTGTTTACACTGCCCTGTGTCATGACAGAACAGATGGACTACGCTGATCTGGTTGTGTTATTACTGAAACTGTCTGACATAATCAGTGGAATGTGTCTCATTTGTCCTGTGAAAACTAAAGCTCTTTGATTTCACTGTTTCATGTGGTGACTATATTTCTAAGTCAGAGTTTCCTCAGTGGTGATCAATGTCTTGTTTACACTGACCTGCTTGTTCTCTCTTTTTTAGTAAATAACAGAAAGACTAGAGGGATGAGTTGAGATGGACATCAACAAAAAAAAAAAAAAAAAAAACAAAAAGAGAAGAACTACGTGGACACAGAGGGACACTAAAAAAAAAGATCACCTAAAACAAAAAGAGCAGATTTGTAAAGGCGTCCTTGAAGACAGGAAGTGATCTGACAGGATGGACGGAAGATGTTTCTGGGCTCTAAGGCCAGGGCCTGAATCACTGAGCCTGTAGTCTGGGGAGGCATCTGCTGACCCCTGGAAAACAAGCCTCGCTGAACGGAGGAGACCAATTAGAGCGGTCACCATAAAACATTTTATTTTTGTAAACTTTTTTAAGTTTATGATTTCCAAAAAAGCAAACACTGATGTACATATATACGTATGATATAGTATATGTGTGTAATATAGTAAGTATGTTTAAAAAAAAAAAAAAAAAAAAAAAAAAAAAAAAAAAAGAACAACTTGGGAAAATGTCATGTGTTTTTGCAGTTTAGATGGAGGGAGGTGGGATGAGGAGACGCCAACTTCCCCCCCTGTCTTCTGAGTGCCCCCCACTACCTCACCCTGCACCCCTCACCCACTCTTGGATGGGTCAGGGGTGATGGCGAGGGTGTGGTCATGTGTGTGTGTGTGTGTGTGTGTGTGAGAGAGAGAGAGAGAGAGAGAGAGAGAGAGACTGCGTGTGTGAATGTGTGTGACTGCGTGTGGGCACTGAGAGGTGGGAGGGAGCTGGTCCAGCAGACATGCTACATGGAACAGTCTTCAGATAGTCTTCCACTAATGAACTGCAGTCATGTGGTTTTTATTTTCCTGGCTAGTTTTGTCAAGTAGTCTGCATTTTGTAGATTCAAAAAAAAAAAAATAAGCATATGAATAAATAAGTCTCCCTGTATTTGTGTGTGCTAAAAGAGATAAGAGTGGATGATATGATGTCAATATGTGATGAGTGCTCAGCTGACATCCACTGTGAGGGCTGGAGGGTCAGTCGAAGGTCATGTCTGCCGGAGGCGTCTGTCTGCTGTACGGCCCCTGACATCGCTGCCAAACATGTCGGTGTAGTGTTGTGGTTTGAGGTGGCTGTGCTGTGTAGTAAACTGCTTTTCTACATCATGTTGGGTGGGGTGGGAGGAACGGACTGTATGAGGCTGGGTGAGGCCGCGTGAGGGAGGGGGGCGGGGGCGAGGGGGGTGGGTGTAAAGCTCTATTTGAAGTTGAAAAAAGGGTCACAAGCAAACAAAGTTTTACTAAGAGTCTCTTTAGACCTTTCTATTTATATGGATCTCTACTTTAGTGACATCATTCTATATTTAAACGTTGTACTAATAACATGCTGTCAGGCATGGTCGCAGAGTCAATTGTAGCCATTTACTAATGTTGTATCTATTGTATTACCAGTAAGAAGAAAATCATTTATATATGACTATAGATATATCTATTTGTGATCTGCAACTCTTGGACATAAGTTTGCCTTTGGTTTTCTTGACTTTCATGCAGGATTCAATGCACTGTTGATGTATGATGAGGTTTCTATCAGTGTGAACTTTATTCTGTTGAGATTCATTTGGATTTGTTTCCCTTAAGTTCAGCTACTGAATGTAACTCAAAACAAAAACTCTTACACTTTTTAGGTAGATGTTGTTTTATATATATATATATATATATATATATATATATATATGAAAAAAAAATACAGTACTCTGTGAATTATATACATGTGAAAATGATGAAAAGCAAAATGTTTCTGATTATATGATTATATGCTGGACTTCTTCTTCTGCTGACCCAGACAGAATGCCATGGCCAAAAAAGTAAAGAGAGGAGAGAGGAAAAAAGAAGTAAAGTTGAGGGATATGTTTATGAGGAACACCAGAGCCCTGTGGCCGGTGGGAAGCAAGGGGAAAAGACAGAAATATAATCATTACGGGATCAGTCAGACTTTTTCTCAGCGAGGCCTTTCAAATTTGATAAGAGCAAAGAGACGAGGAGCAGCCTGTCCTGAGTGAGGGAGAAAGACACAGGGAGATGGCACAGATGAAGAAAGTTTTTGAAATATTGATTTTCCTTCCAGTTTTCTCCTTGTCTTTACTCTTTCTCTCTCTCTGTCTTTGTCTTTCTCCCGTGATTCTTCTGGATGCTAGTGATGGGGTTGAGGAAAAGGAGGAAAAAAGGACAGTGTACTCTACTGTTATTATTATAAGTAGTAGTAGTAGTAGTAGTAGTAGTAGTAGTAGTAGTAGTAGTAGTAGTAGTAGTAGTAGTAATAGTAGTAGTTTTACCAAATCAGGTCTTGGTGGTTCACTTCTAAATTCTAAACACCCATGACCAGGTTAGAGTCACAACAATGATCACATGATGATAACAGTAACAGTCATCCCCCATGCAACAGAGATACATCTGATGTATGGTGTTTCCATTATTTTGTCCACTTCCAGGGGGTAAATTTAGAGCACAGATTTTACAGGACAGCAGTCGACTGTCTATTTCTCTTTTTTGTTTTCCTCTTTAACCAGCTCAGCTTCCCACTCAAGCGAGGCCTCTGGTGTTTCAGTCAGAAACATGTTGCCTGTGTGTGAAAAGATCTAACGATACCTCTCATGTTGCTGCATTTATTTCTCTCTCAGTCATTCAGAATGCATGAGGCACAGTGGCCGGCAGATTTATGCATTTCTCTGGATGGATGTCTCAAGATACTTCAAAGACTGAGACAGTTATGTTGGTGGACAGACTTTCTGTCCATTACTGTCCTTTGATAAATCCACTGCTGAGCTTCTTGAAATTACATTTACGATGGGATGAGGCTGATGAGACAGACTGCACATGACATGAAGACAGAAGAAAAAAAAAAAAAAAAAAACTGGGACTGAAAACAAATAAAAACTAATAGAAAAAAAAAAAACAACTAACGATGTCAATCTGAGCAGAGATGCAGGTATCCTCTGATCTCTGTCATGTCTTTTTTGTTCTTTCCGTTGTAAGTTACAGACTTTGGTCCTGTTTACATGTATTTTAAATGCTGTCCATCCATTACTGGTTGGAGAGATTAAAAAAAGGTGTTCTCTGGTATTCTCTATGGCTGATAACTGTAACCCTGAGAAACCCTTCTATTCACTCTAGCTTGTCCTTGTTCCCTCAGACCTCCCATCTGTCCTCCCTCTAGCAAACCCTGCCTTTAGGTGAAAGACACCCAGACCACAGCTGAGACCCAACCCCATTCCACTCGCTCTACAGAAAATGTACTATTTAAAAATCCTTGAGCTTCCTACCAAAACCTACGTGCGTCTTCTGCAAAACTTTCCCCTTTTTTAATATTGTGTATACCTCAGATGCAACCCTAAAGCAGCTATTATTCACTGAAACCTCCTGGCAACCAGACCTCATCTACCCCTCCCTTTTGTGGAGCTTGTCAAGAGCACTACTCTGACCCATAAGCCAAAACCACACCTACCTCCCTTCCTGGTATCCTAGTGACCTCCACCATAAAGGCCACAGTATACTTGCTGCAGAGGCAGATATTGGCAGGTTTGTTCGAACTAAAGGGTACACGCAAACTGTTCCCACACAGTCCTGTGCATTTATCTGCAGTCAGTCAAAAGGGAGCTGACAGCAACAAGCCAAATTTTACTTTAACATTATCTCACAATCAGTTTCAGAAAAGGTTGATGTTTGTATGAAACACTGTATGAAGTGAAGGTTGGGCTTTGTACAAATTCTTTTTTGTATGTTTTTATTTGTTTGTGATTTCATAGTAGAATTATAGTAAAATTATCTTATGATTAAACGAAAATTTCAATTTGAATCCACATTGTCCAATATTGCACATACAATAACGGTAAGATGTCTTATTTATTTCAAATGAGATCAGGCTCAGTGAGCACAAATGTAAGAACTATGCACTAAAGCACGAAAACTGAAAAATATTTTATATCTTTAAATGGATATAATTGAACTTGTGGACTGTACTGAGGGAAGCAGAAACAAATGACAGTCATACAGTTCAGCTGTGTTGAGAGGCCTTCTACACCAATCTGTGTGAGCACTAATATGAGGAATTTGTTCTATTTATCTTGCTTTGTCCTCTAAAATCAGCCAGGCATCAAATCTTCACCCTTTAGCAAAGAGTCCAACACTTAACATCAGTGTTTTAAAGCGCTGATCGATCTACTTAGAGTTCAGTCTGAAATCTCCCCATGCCTCCACTGCTGTGGAGTGTAAATACATGTACAATACAAAGCTGTCACGATATAACACTTTTTAACGTGTTCCACTTTATTTCTATCTCAGCAGTTTAGTACATAAGTATACTGTTGCCTTTAAACTTCCACGTCACTCCCCAGCAGCCTCCCTGTCCTATGCAGATCCCCAAAGCACAAAGGTTTGAAGGGTGACTTTAGTGGGTAAAACAGAAAGAACAAAATGAATTTGCTTCCATTCTGTTTGTGTTTGTTTTTTATCTGTTTGAGGCTTCAGCGTGCTTTTGGATCATTATGTGCAGATCCTTCCTTTCTTACTGTCAATAGCAGAACCTTGTGTGTTAAAATAACAAAGAGACTCTTCATGTGTGGCTTCACTTGCCCTGTGCAATTACAACAGTTTCTTTTCAGCCAACAATGTTTTTGTCTAATATGGTGATTTCACAGCATATTCAGGCCTTTCACTTTCTACACACTAGTAAAACGTTAGAGAGGAAGTAGGTTTTTAAAAAATAAACGGATAACACTGTTATTTGTGTTCATCACTCCACTCTGTATAACTCAAGAAACATGTTTTTAGAAATGTATAGAAATTCATTTACTGAAATCTCTCACTGACAGCATCAGTGAGCCCTTTGTAGACCTGATTTGAGCAGTTTGTCTCAGTCTTCCTGTAAGATCCTCTCAGATTGGATGTGAAGTGTCTGTGAGCTGCTATTTTTATGTCTCTACACAGATGGTCTGTGGAGTCTTTGACTGGACCACTCAGGGACAGAGACTTGTCGTAAAGACACCGCAGTTTTGTCTCAACTGTTGTTTGTTTCAGGTCCCTGTCCTACTGAAAGTTGAACCACCACCCAGTCTCAGGTCTCCTCTTACAAACCAGTTTTCTGCAGCAAACCAAAAAATCTGTCCCCGTACTCACTGAAGTGACCAGTGCAGGCTGTCGCATGACTTATGGCATCTGTCCACTCAGTCTGTCCAAGGCCCTTCTTGACTTTGACACCCAACGTTATGAAGAGTCCTGCTGGTTCCAAACTTCCATTTGATACTGAAGGCCACTGTGGTCCAGGGACATGCCAACACTGTCATGTTTCCAGTCTGTTTAGTTAATAGAATAGAAAACAGGATGCAACTGACCACAGCAAAGAATCTGAAACTTATCTAATAACATGTTTTTATTTTGTGATTAGGTGTTATTCAGTGTAGAGCAAAATGGGTAAAATAGTCATTTTATCCAACTAAAATAAAATCTACAATGATAAAGTGAAGGGTCTGAATACTCTCTGAAATCACTAACATGTACGCACACATGTATCACCTGTAATGTGTGTGTGTGTGTTCATGTGTGTGTTTGTGTGCACTCACTGGATTTGGATGATTTTGGATTTTGTTTTCCTGCTTTTTATTTCTGTACACTTCCAATGCACTTCAACACAAAACAGCGCTATTTATTACAATGCTGGTACATTATTATCACAGTTATTATTACAGTTATTACCATGATTATTATTAATAAACATTTCTTTGCTCAGTAAATCCTCTGTTGATGATGTTAATGCAGTGAATATTGTATATTCATGAGTACATGAAACAGAAGACCAGTCTGAAGATTGATATTTTCGAATTGATAAATATGCCGTGTGTCACTTGAAGTTCATTCCTTATTCTTTCAGATTTTGAGCCAACTGACTTGCTGAGGCGGTGGAGCAGGCCATCCACTAATCAGGAGGTTGGAGGTTTGAGCCCCGAACAGCCACATACAGAACCCAAACTGACCCAGACCTTGATGGTGTACCATCAGTATTAGAGTCTAGTCACCATTTTCAGAATCTCATCTGACTCTGACCACTGACTGGACTGGACAGCAGGTACTTATTGTTGCTCTGCCCAGTTTTATGGCACACATGAGCAGAGTCAGACAATTTCATTGACATATCAGCTTTAATATGACAAAAGCCCTGTTCATTTGTATTTGGTAGAAGAGATAGATGCATTTGAGATTTGGTGTTAGTAACTGTATGACACTAAAACATTACTATGACGACTTATGAGCACACTGATATGACACTGACCAAAACAGAAGCAGAGAGTAGCATGGGACCACTGACTGTCCTGGCACTGGCCCAGCCGTCCCACACACATCATCAAGAAAAATGATTTCTCAAACATTACATCAAGAATTTTTTTTCCAGCAGTTTGTTTGTCTTCTTTAACATATTTTTAACATATTATCAGTTAATGTAAAATGGCCATTTGACAAAGAAGCATAATTTTCTGAAGATGAACATGTAATATTCTAACAATGATTTCCTACTACATGTCCTACTACAAAGAGAACTCAAAAGTAAATTTGACCAAAATAATGGTAACATTCAACATTAGCTGAGTAGAAGATACAATGCTTTACAGAGACAATATGCATCCTTAACTTAAAAATATAACTCACATGATGTGTTATTCTGTCACAAAGTTGTAACAGAATAATATCTACTGAAAAGGAATCACTGTGCTTTATTTTCCATGCCTCAGAGCCCAGTGAAGAGTACTATCAGTGTTATATCACTGGCCAATCATCCCCTCAGAATTATATGGTTCTATCTGACATTTGTGGAAAAAACTGAGTTGTTCCAATATTTTTACATGACATTATGTGACATTATGTGATGTATTTTGGAATGTCAAAATGAAACAGAGAGGATTGAGGTTGCTGACCTCAGCCTGGACCCACTGAGTGAATAAAAGTATAAAATAAAATAGCAAAAAACAGCAAATAACAATACTAAGGTAAATTTAAGGCGATTTCAATTTAAAGCATATATCCAGAAAGGTTGCAAATAAATTACCAAACTTTTCAACAAATATGACCAGAATATTTCCTACTGTCATTCAACAACCAAGAACATAAAATCTATGTTTCTCTTGTGGCTCATATTCTAAATCAGCATTTCATGTAAATGATCATTTGACCTGCATATGTTCATACATGTACGCATTCAACTGGCATCAGTCAAATAGCATGATGCCATTGAAGATAACCTTATTGGTTATTTGGGGTGATACCCCACATTCAGGAACTCTTGCCCCATGTCAGAATGCTTCCAACCTGAGGCAAACAGATGCTGCTCTGTCAATAGCAGTCTATCTGCTTTAAAACCTTGGACAATAAAATTTCCTACTTTCACAGATTTGTTGATTCTGACAAAATCTATAAGGATTTCCCATCTTCTAGTCTCAAGTCTTGATAGTCTTGAAATTCCCTTTGGGGGAACTTATCTGAACTTCTCTCTGGGGGTCCATGGAGGCCGGTGTATAAGGTAACTTCAACATCATGATTTCCAACACCACCAAAACATTGTCCTGAGCCTCTGCTCCTGTTTCCTAGTAACCAGTTTGAGCCTCAGTTTCAAGTACATGAATATCAGGTAGTACCCCTGAAGGGCTTCTGATTAAATGTTACATCAGACAAGCATCCTGTTACATATTTTGTACATGATGCAAAGAATGCTGATTTGGAAAACAGAGCACATGGATCCAGTGACTGTCCACAATCATTTACCGAAATATAACAAATGCCACATCAATACCCTTTACACTCATATTTCCCATTCCACTACAGCAAAAAGGGAATGCACACATACACATACACACACTGCATTGTCACACAGACAGAGAAACCACCAGTCTTGTTCACCTCACAGTATTGATCATTTTCTGCATCACTTTGCCATCAGCTTCCATTGTATTCTAAACAATCCTCACTGTCGCTGTTGTCCAAGACAATAGATTCTGCTGATTAAGATTTCTCAGCATCTCTGCTCCTTAAATCTCCAAACTGAACAATATCCGGCTTCACGCTGTTGGGCCAGGCTGGGCCAGGGCCATTTGGGGGCCATCTAGGTGCTAGTGTCCCTGAGACTTTTCTGTTCAGATTATCAGGTCACTAGCCTCTCTGGATCACCCTTCAGACAGCCCCATTTGTGAAAACGCCACCAACACCCCCCACTTTCAAATAGGATGAGGGGTTCAAGCACGCAAAAACTAATGACTAGCAGTAAGTAAACAATCAATTCTGTCAATTATGTTGCCGTTTTAATTTCTAGTTGTATCAGATCTACATGGGTCTGCTGTAAGAAGTTAGCTTGCTAACTACCACTAACATAGCTTATACTGTACCCACAGTTTCTTAAGTTGAGGCTGTTTACCTTGGAAAACTCTGCTGTGATGCGTTTCATGACCTCCTCGTTCCAAGAGCAGAGCACAAACATTATCATGAGACCAGAGCTGTTGGTCCATTGTTTTCCTTATCAGCTAAAATCATAAATATATTTCTGTCCTGCCATCTTCCAACCTGCCTATCTACCTGCTGCCTACACACCTACAGCAATGGGTTGACTCTTCCTTAACACTGATGCTGCCTCTAGCCTCTCTCTTGCCCCGCATGGCCAACATTTTGGTTGGGCCAGAAATCTGGGGCTAATGGCCCCAAGGCAGCCCCAGCATGGCAGCAGTTAGACAGTGTGAAAGCAATTAGCCCCAGCATGCCCCGGCTGGCTCGGCTTTGGCCCGACAGTGTGAAGCCGGCTATTGTAATGGAATGACCCCTCAGACCCCACAGACCTACTGTTCTGAGGTCAGCAGTTCTTTCCTGTAGAGGAGCTGTTTACAACTGTAGACAATGGCATCATCCTGATAAATCTCTTTAACACTAATTACTTCACATGTTAAAAGAGAATATAAAAACATTATCAGTCATTATTATACTCACCAGAACACTGTCAATAAATTCCATAGTAATATTTTTTTATTACTGGGGGAGTTTGCTGAAGTTTTCACTATATTAGCTGGCCAAGATCTCACAATCCCTCTAACCAGCATAAAGTACATTTTCACCCCAGAAACATTCTCCATGAATAGGAACAGTCAATTCTCCTACTGGCATTTTCACAGTATGAGACAGAGTCTAACTTTAGTTCCAGGAAGCTTTGAAGGTGCTGGGTTTCATGGCTATCAATATTAAGAAGAAGAGTGGGCATTTCTCTTCATTTGTCCACAGTGACTTTGGGCACTGTTTGTGGTTTCCAAATTTGACTTTGAAAAGAGAGAGAACTAGTACATATTACTGTGACAGCTATACAACAACCACTCAGACACAGTCATCACCTGGAGCAACTGGACAGTAACCATCGAGCTGCTGTCAAGTCTACCCCCTCTAGTCTGACTACACAGACTTCACTGTGAGTACTACATTTAACAGATTCATTGAGACTACAGGAGAAAACAAGTAACAGGAACCAGACCTGAAGTCATGATACAATAAACCACCAACTGAAAACTAGGGCATTAAAACTAATGGGTAAGTGGACTGCATATATAGCACTTTTTGAGTATTTGTGACATAAAGAGCTTTACACTACAGATCCAATTCACACACACATTCACACAGTGTCTCCACACCTTGTGCTGTTTCTGACATTCACACACATTCATAAACCAATTAACCAATTCATTTGGTTCAGTATCTTCCCTGTTAAATTCAGAATTGATTTTAAAATCCTTCTGCACACCTTCAGGAAGATCATAACCTGATCTCTTCCACATTGCCATCTCCATCCACCTCACTGTGCCCTCTACCCTCAGTATTACGGGGATGTACTAAGGTACTATATGCTCCCCGACTCTGGAACTCACTCCCACTGGACATCTGTAACATTGACTTTCTTCCCCTGTTCAAATCCAGACTCTAACGGGCAATTTTGTATGCTCAATTCACCTATCCCCAACACATGCATGTTTGGTAGTGGGATGAAACTGGAGCTCCCAGAGGAAACCCACTCAGACACAAGGAGAACATGCACACAGAAAGATCCTACATCCAACCCAGGATTCGAACCCAGGACCTTCTTGGACCAGCACCACCATGCTGCCCAGAATATTCGTTGTTTCAACTTTAAATCAATTGAATTTAAGTTGTTAAAAAATATTTCCCAAAGAGAACAGCACTTAATAATTGTGGAAGAAAAACTCTCCAACCCTATAGAACCAGACTCAGAGTGGGTGGGCCTATGCCTCGACTGGCTGGAGTGAAAAGTAAATGCTATACTAAACTCTATGCTGACAATAATGAACCTGTACTGAGAATTAACCGTCAAGAATTCACAGTAAGGGCCAAGTGGACAACATACAGTAACGGTCACAAGTGATATTTGCATTTTCCTGTTTGGATGTGAAATTAGCAGTGACACTTTCAAATGAGTTATATCTAGGTTTTGGTTTAGGGTTGATTAAATGGCTGGAACCCCTCCTCCTCATCTTCACACACAGACACACACACATACGCATACACTGTCATACTATAGCTGAGGTCTCTCACAGGACAGTCTATTAGAGCTAATACCTGCCATCCTTTATGTATTGTTCTCTGCTCCTGATGATTACATGGGGAACAACCCATGTAACAACACACAGACTATCATCTGATATCACATAACCCCTGTAAAAGATGAGGATGTGGTGGCTGAGGGAAGGGGTGAGGGCTGGAGGTGGGGAGTTCTGGCGAAGCATTAATACTACTACTCAGTGGTGCGGTAAATTAATTTTGGATTGCTTCTCTGGGTTTAAACAAAATTGTTTTGTTGAGGGGAAAAAAGATTAAGGTTTTTAATTATACTGGGTAATTCAGTCCACAAAATAAATCCCCTCTATAAGGGTCTCTTCAGTGGTAGAGAAGATGTGCCACACATTTGCCACATGCACCCAAACACACAAACCATGTCCACCATCAGTCATGTTCACCTCACCACTGCTTCTCCATCTGTCCTGCACTTTACCACACATGTACACTTCCAGTTTTACAAGAGAAGCATGTTTCAATTAATAAGGAGGTTAAATAACTGTTAAATCACCTCTTTTCCTCTTTAATTTGTCCACTTTATACCAAGGGTTCCACATTAATGAAGTAGTTTCCTGTTACCCGTCCTGGTGTCCAGATGAGTCCAGATCTGTTAGGTTACTGACTCCTCTTCCTCAGATTTCAGATGATGGTTAGTTCAAATACAGGAAGGAAAGTTAGGAAAAATTGGGTTTGCTGTTGTAAACCTGAAGCAGCAGTAGCTTGAACAACTTTAGGGACTGTATTCTGTGTGTTGCTGTTGTGGAGCTTGAACATCTTTAGTGTCTTCTTGTGTTGTGATTAGTTTGAAGGTGTAGAAAATGACATAACATGGGACCTTTTAATAAACAGTGGTTTTGTACTGTAGATTTAGCGTCATGTATTCTTTCATCTCTCGATTCTTTAAATCAAGCCTTTTCTCCTTATGTTAATATATTTTAATACAAACTAAATAAAATCCATTATTTCTCAAAAAATAAGAATCAAACTAAACCTGCCCATGCTCTCCTAACACTAGACTGAAATAAAAACCTGAAAGACTCAGTGATAAAAATAAAATAAAATCTCAAAACAGTTGTAACTCTGTCTGAATCCTTCCCTCTACCCCCACAGTCTACAGTGTTTCAATGACTTATCCTGTTCAATATTTAAACCCCAAACAGCTAAATCTGGAAAAAAAAACACATCATAACATTTTGTTCAAATGTAGACTTTTTACAACAAGTTTCATCAGTTTCTCCTCATTACAGAAATCAAAAGATGATTGATGACAAACAGCGTGTGTTGATCAGTGTGATAGTTAAAGACGAGTCTGTACTATAGTTCTAAACACTAAATCAAACAGAGAACTGCCCTGTGTTGTGCTTCCCTGTTGATATACAATAAACTTACTTTGCCTTATTCCTGTTGTGCTAAGCCCGTGGTTAATTTATTACTATTCTGTACATTCAGTGAAAATGAATCTTTCCTCATCGTTTGACAGAAAATTCATTGTTAATGAGCATCTTCATTCGTATTGATGGATGAGGGTTGGATGATGAGAAGCACTGCTGCTCTGGATGTTCATGACAAGATGATGCCTCCAACTGACAACTCAGAGAAACGACTACAAAAACAAGTCGTAGCATCATCAATAGGCCTTCTTAGCAGGAAATAAAACATTGCATTTGTAATGTAAATGTGCACAAACTACAATGGCCAAAAAACAAACTGAAGATTCTTCTGAGTCTAACAACATACACGTGTTGTTACTTTATCATAATCACCAAAGTTGTGGGAACTAACACAAACACCAACTGAGAAACAAACAGAAAGTACAGTGGAGTCGTAATTTTAGATGCAAATCATGATTGTGTATTGTTTGTTGCTGTCGTGTCACAGTTTTATGTGGTGTTGGGTTGCACTTTATGTTTGCAGTTCCTCATTTTTGTGTGTTTTAATAAACATAAATGAACAACGATAAAAACCTTTACTTGTTTTTCTGTATTCTGTCATAATTTGTCATTTTTGTCTGGACTAGTCTAGACTCCACTTACAAGTGAGTCAGGGTCAAGCTACAGGTCAGTCACTAGAGGTGAAATAAACTCAACATATAACACGATGCGTCTTTACAATATAAAGCATTTAGAACACACAAAAACACAAACACACACACACAGTGTTGACACGTGGGACAGGTTGTGCACTCTGCTGCTGTGTGGCCAGTGGCCTTGCTTACTGTCGGCTGTGAGGAATAGCTCTATTACCACTGGTCATTTATCTCAGTCACATCCACTTGCACACACACACACACACACACACACACACACACACACACATACACTCCTCAGCTCACCTAGCAGGTATTTAAAATAGAGGAATGCAATCGGAGCAGGATGTCAGATTGTGTTTACAACACTATCCACTATCCATGCCTTCTTCTTTCTCTCCTCTGTTTCTATTTACTGCTCTAGTTGACTTTAATTTCCAGTTCAGCTTATCCTCTCCCCCTTTTTCCCCTTTTCTCTGAGTCTGATAAAAAAAAAAAAATAAATAAATAAAAAAGAAAAAAAAAAAATAGAAAGCTCTGCGATGTTTAGAAGAGAGATATTGGGGTAAGAAAATGAAACAAGACTTTGGTCAGAAGAAGGAGGGGGAACTGCCCCAACCAGGTTTAAAAACTTAATCTATATACTTGTATACTTACCGTAGAGTGGCAAATAATAGCTGAGTAGCGAATAGGCAACAACACATTTGGGTCATAAACGCCGGTCTCAAATAAAGGCCGAGTCTGATTTTCTCTCATTCTAACTCTTCCGCAATCTCCCACTCCGCCACAAATCCACTGGTCGTGGCAAGTTCACCGCGTCGCACGCCTTCAATTCATTTTCAGCAGAGTCCAGCGAGTCGTTAATGACGCTTTCACAAAGCATCTTGGTAAGTCGGCACGATCATTGGGATAGCTCCTGCGTGTCAAGAAGCTAGGCTTTGCTCAACTTCATGCAAATGAATCCGGCGAACGCGTCCGCGTTATCCAATGAAAGTAGAGCACTGGGGAGGTCTGTCATGATGATATCAGTTCTCGTGAAGATGCATTTCTCTCAAGAAGCTTTTTTTCTGATAATAACCAACACCATAGATATTTAATGTAGGAACGTTAAATATCTGTGCTGCTGGATGTGTGTGATTCATTGTGTCTTAACATGTTACCATATTTGTCTCATGCTGTGATATTAAAGGTCTCCATGCAACTGAACAGTCAGTAGCAACAGAGGGTTGACCTGTGTGAAGAGGTGCATGCACGGACAGCCACATAAAGTGTCAAGACACTACTTTGTTTTTTAACTTTATTATAATCTGTTTAAATTCAGACTCTGTGCTTACTAACGGGTTGAGGTTGGGACATTAATTTCTGCTGCCGTTCTAGACAGATTCTAGCAGCAACATATTAAAAAATATTCAACTGGAATGAAGTGACAGATCAACTCTTGCAGATTCACTAACTTCACGGGTGAAAGTATGTTCCTATTTACATCAAAATAAGAGTAAGAATAAGAATCTGGAAGACAAAAGAGTACATTATGAGTCCTGTAATAAATCTGTTATTATTTTTTACCATTTTATAAGTATCAGCCAAATAATGTCTTCAGTGTATATGTAAGATTTCAAGGTAGGTAGCTTAGATAAAAACAGACTTATTTCAGTTACAGCCTGTGGCAGCCTGTTGCTGCAGTTCTTGCTCATTTATAACTTACCCTCATTTCTCCCTCTCTCCATGTCTCCCTGTTTGTGCATCACGGGGAATGTGAGACCTCTCTCCTTAAAGATGGATGTGCTGGCAGCACCAACATGTCACCAAAGGGACTACCAGCAGTGCAGCATTGTAGTGGAGATGTTTCCAACAATACCACTGCTTAATACACTGTGTATATATATATATGACTGTGCAAAGATGCCCCTGTGCAAAGAGACGCAGTGCAGTGCAGTGCATAGTGGCAGGGTGTAAGATGCTAGCCGGGTCAGCGTACATTGAGAGGCACAACCAGCTGGAATAGTGTAAGGAACATCTGTACCCAGTATGGAATAGAAGTACCCAAATCCCAATGGGCCGTGCCACAGAAGGTCACAGAGAACAACAGTGCCAAGTTTCTGTGGGACTTCAGTTTCCAGACTGACAAACAGCTCCTGGCTAACCAACCGGACATAGTGGTGGTGAACAAAATGCAAAAGAAGCCAGTGGTGATAGATGTGGCGATACAAGCTGACGCCAACATCAGAAAGAAGGAACACAAAAAGGTTGAAAAGAACCAAGGGTTGGAAGAACAGCTGGAACAGATGTGGAAGGTCAAGGCGACCATGTTCCCCGTGGTAGTAGGAGCACTCGGGGTAGTGACCACCAAACTGGGAAAGTGGCTCCAACAGATCCCACAAAAAACATCTGCAGCCTCAGTTTAGAAGAGTGCAGTCCTAGGAACAGCTAAGATACTGCACTGAACCCTCAAACTCTCAGAAACTCAGTGACAGTTTTTACATTATAGGGACCTGCTTTTTGTCCCCATAAGGAAGACAGGTCTCCATAATGTGACTGTGCAAACAGATTTAAGTAAATACCTTAACCAATCACCACTGAACATGTTTATGTTTTAAATTTCATGTGTCACTGGATGAGACTAGTCTTGTTTTTGATACTTCAGACTGAATAAACATTATTTCTCTTTGTGAGAATAAACTGATAAACTAATAAACTGACTCTGACTATAATGTTTTGTCATCTGTTTCTATTGAAACTTCTCTTACTGATTTACAGCATTGCTTATTGTGCAGACAATACTTGTCCACGTGAGTATAAACTGTATTAGATAGAGGAATATTTCCAGGTGTTTGTTGTTGTCATGTTGTCAGTCAGATGAGATTCATGTGTGTAGCTCTTGAGGTTCCTCTGAACAAGAAGAATTCACAGTATTAGTTGTTTTACAAACAATAATTTTTTAATGTGTTTAAACTTATGTAAACATCAAACATTAGTCTATACATTGTGTATTCTACATAAGAACATATCATGTGAATAGGAGAGAAACTAACGTGTATGAATCACCACATTTGAACTGCAGATACAGCAAAGAGCAACAACAACAACTGTAGCTTTTTTTCTGTTTTGGGATTTCCATCATCTCTTAATATAGATGCATTAAAAAAAAAATCAGGGTATACAGAATCCATGCAATAACCTAGTATCAGTAGCCATATCAAACTGATGTTTGAGCTATTGGATCAGTTGGATCAGAACCTCAAGATCCAAACAGGTTTCTGTTGTTATTTGTCGGATTTTAAATTTAACAAATCAGGACTTGTAGAGTTTTTCTGCAGTGAGAGCAGGGAAGCTGCAGATGTGAGATGGGGGATCTCTCAAGTGGCCAAAACACAATAAAAATTTATTGTCTGTGTTGTTATTAAAGTACAAATGCACACATTGAGTCGTCTGTAGTGGGCAGAGAAAAACGTTACACAGTGGAGAAGTGTAAAGTGGTGCTAATGTCACTTATGACCTGTCTCAGTGACTATTTTATGGGTGTTAAAACACTAAAATAGGCTTTTAATGCAGGCTGAGGCCAGATGTCGATGTAATTTTGGGCTACTTGCTCCCTCCTGCCTCCATGTATGCAACCATTAATCCAGAAATTGAAAGATTTATCCGCATCTTATGTTTTTTCCCTTCTCTAGCTTTGGTCCTCCCTGTTGTCCTCTTTTGCAATTAAGTGATACAGGATGCCCTGTGTGTGTGTGTGTGTGTGTGTGTGTGTGTGTGTCCATGCATATTTTTGTCTTTACAGCAGATGGTTTGGTTCTGCCTTAACAACCAAGGATTCCAACATAATTAATGCTAAATAATTAACTAAATAAACATGTTGGTATCTGCTTTATCTTCAGGGTCATTTGGAGATGTGAGGAAAGAGGAAGTGCTCTGAGGCTGTAACTGTGACTGAATAGCTGACAGAAAGTAATTGAGGCAATAGTGGGGCCATTTACCAATAAGCCTATGAATGCTGCACACATGTCTACCTCAATGCTTATACGCCAGGAATGAGTGAGAAATCACCTTGTTGACTCATATCACCACAGTCTTAAACAATGGATGTAATTCAGACTGGATAAAAGTAGCTGAATTGTATCCATGGGAAAAAAACATGACTGTAACTCAAGAGCTTGATCTACCAGAGGGCAACACTGCAGACATTCAGAACAGTTACAAATACCTTGGGATCCTGCAGGCAAATGCCAACAATGAGGAGGCTGCAAGAACAATAGGTTAACTTCTCTCTTGATCTTCCTTGATCTTCCATTTTAGTGATGGATTGTGGGTATGCCTTGATCCTGTTGCTCCAATGGCCCACTTCTCATTAGATTTCCCCTGGTTTCCCAACACATAATACAGATGATGTTAACCCAGCAGCAGCCAAGTAAATAATGTATAGCTTTAGCTGTTGCAGTATCCCTCATCTTTATGTCTCAAGTGAATGTACCAAAGTTCTTGCTAATAATGGAAACACTTCCTTTTGAAATTGGGCCATTTTGGGTCAAGTGACTCACACCACCCAATTCATATCAGTGAATGACTCAGAATGATTCAAATCCCTCAAAAGATCAGGAGTATTACATTGATATACACCCACTGGCCACTTTATTAGGTACACCTTGATAGTACCAGGTTGGACCCCCTTTTGCCTTCAGAACAAGGTACTGGAAACATTCCTCAGAGAGTTTGGTCCATATTGACATGATAGCATCACGCAGTTGCTGCAGATTTGGCAGCTGCACATCCATGATGCGAATCTCCCGTTCCACCACATCCCAAAGGTGCTCTATTGGATCGAGATCTGGTGACTGTGGAGGCAATTTGAGTACAGTGAACTCATTGTCATGTTCAAGAAACCAGTCTGAGATGATTCAAGCTTTATGACATGGTGCGTTATCCTGCTGGAAGTAGCCATCAGAAGATGGGTACACTGTGGTCATAAAGGGATGGACATGGTCAGCAACAATACTTGGGTAGGCTGTGGCTTGGCACGATCCTCAGTTGGTACGAAGGGGCCCAAAGAGTGCCAAGAATATATCCCCCACACCATTACATCTCCACCACCAGCAGCCTGAACCATTGATACAAGGCAGGATGGATCCATGCTTTCATGTTGTTGACGCCAAATTCTGACCCTACCATCCGAATGTCGCAGCAGAAATCAAAACTAATCAGACCAGGCAATGTTTTCCCAATCTTCTATTGTCCAATTTCGGTGAGCCTGTGCAAATTGTAGCCTCAGTTTCCTGTTCTTAGCTGACAGGAGTGGCACCCGGTGTGGTCCTCTGCTGCTGTAGCCCATTTACCTCAAGGTTCGACGTGTTGTTCGTTCAGAGATGCTCTTCTGCATACCTTGGTTGTAACGAGTGGTTATTTGAGTTACTGTTGCCTTTCTATCAGCTCGAACCAGTCTGGCCATTGTCCTCTGTCCTCTGGCATCAACAAGGCCCACAGAATTGCCGCTAACTGGATATTTTCTCTTTTTCGGACCATTCTCTGTAAACCCTAGAGATGGTTGTGCGTGAAAATCCCCGTAGATCAGCAGTTTCTGAAATACTCAGACCATATATATATATATATATATATATATATATATATATATATATATATATTCTTCTTACATTCTTGTTATTCTCTTGTTGCTAGCATTTGGGATTGCTAAATCTATCACCGCTGTATTTCTCTGTTATTTGTAAACCAACGTAGTGCCTTGTTGGTTAGCAATCAGCAATTTGTTAGTGTAGATCAGGAAGTCCCACAAGTTCTTAGCTTGGTCATTCTTGACCACCTTAGGAGGTGTTTTCTGTTTTGACCTTTGGGACTTCCAGCCCACATAATGTTTCTGCACAGTATATACCAGCCACTTTACACAGCATGGACCTGGGTCTCATCTGGTGTGGTAAACCCAATCTTCTATTGTTTGGTGTCCAAACAGTATTTCTGGCTAGTCAGTATTTTTGGAGGGTAGAATGCATGGAAATCCTGGTGGACACTTTGAGTCAGTCGTCAAGAGAACTACAATGTGGAAGAAGACTGATTTTCCATAAGACAATGACCTGAAGCATGCAGTGATAGCCACCCAGAAATGCTTTAAAGACAACAAAGTGAATGCTCTGGAGTGACTGAATGAAAGCCCACACCTCAATCCAACCTGTGCGGACTGGAAAAGCTGTTCACACCTGATCACCTGACAGAGCTTGAACAGAATTGCAGTGGAAAAAAAGATGTTAAAGACGTTGAAGTTTAAAGAGAGTACATCTAGCTAAGGCATCCGGCGCTTTGCATAGAACCTTGTCACATCCACACTGCTGCAGAAAAGCCTTAATATTCTTTGTGGCCTTGTGGAAACCAAACTGCCCCAAATCAAATTCCTAAACTTAAAAACATCTAGAAAAGGTGAAAGTTTTACATTATTACTAAAAACAGCCAATAAAGTACAAATCCCACCTTTTCCCATTATTTTTGTCTCCTTTTTGCAAATAGGGTGGAAGTGACTGTGGGGAACACTTATTTCAAGAAACAAGAAAAACACAAGGTGACCTATAAGGTTCGTCCTGGTAAATTATATCCTGTACAGGAAATGTAAGCTGAAAAAGAAGGGAGATAAGGTGGTGCCAAGGGAGTGTAGCAAAGCAGCATTGTTTGGTAGTCCATAGGATGACATTAGAAACAAATGAGAGGAAGTTAATTAGGACAAAGCCAGAGATTAAATGGTAGAAACTCTGGAATGAGGAATGTTGCAGGGAGTTCAAGGGAAAGTTGCAAAGGGTTAGGGGATATCTAGGGGATCATGAGGAGTTACCAGAGTTTGAGAGGAGCAAAAGTGGTAAGAGAAATTTGGCAAGAGGGTGTGTGGTGTTTCCTCTGGATAGAGGAAAGGAGACAAAGAATCTCAGAGGTGGAATGTGGAAATGCAGAAGAGCATTCAAAGAAAAAAGTTATCAAAAAAAGTGGGATGGTCGGGGAGATGAAGGCGGGAGATTACAGTACTGTAAGGCTAGGCATAGGGCAAAGACAGCGGTGGCAAAGGAAAATGCCTTGGCAATGGCAATGGACTTTTTAACACAAATGTTTAAGTCCTGCAGAGTGAGAGGATGCCGGAGGAATGGAGCGCACTGTTCATGATTTTCAGGTATACCACGAAGATGTAGGAAAGAGTTGTTTAAGAGAGGCCAAGGCAAGGTTTTGATCCGTCAGCAGCAGTTTAGCTACAGATGCAATTTTCACTTTGAGAGTACGGGTAGACAAGTACAGTATAGAGAAGATTAAAAGGGGCTGCAATGTGTCTTTGTGGATTTAGAAAAAAACATTTAATAGGGTGCCAAGAGAGAAACTGTGGTAACCGTATAAGGAAGTCAGGAGTGGCAGAGAAGTACATGAAGATGGTGCAGGACATGTATAAGGACAGCGCGACAGTGATGAGGTTTGCAGTTGGAGCAGCAAGTGGATTCAGGGTAAGAGTTAGGTTACATTAGGCATCACCTCTGAGCTTCTTCTTGTTTGCAATGGTGATGAACAGGTTCTGAACACCTTTCTTTCTTTTTAAAGAAAAGACTTTTATTTGGGCGATTGTGAATAAATAATATAATATATATCAAAATGAATAAAATAAAGAGAAATAAAAGTAATAAATAAATATATAAAATTGAAAAAAATAAAATGAGCTAATAGTCTTAAAAGTGAAAGTTAAAATTATTTAGTTAAATTACATAAATCTAAATAAAGAAAAATGAAATAAAAAAAGTAAAATAGTAAATAAAATTAGGACAGACCCTGTCATAAATGTAAAAACTAAAGTAATAATAAAATAAAATAATGAAAAGATATTTATTCATAAAATGTTAATATAAATATACTGGTACTTCAAATAAAATGAATGAAATAACATAATCTAACAAAATACTAAATACTAAACTAATACTAATACTAAAACAAAATACTAAAATATTAATACAAAATAACAAAAATTAACAAAGTAATAACAAATAAAATAATTAAATAAATAAATACTAAATTTTTAAAGTTGAAAAACTAAAACATAAAACAAAACAAAAAAAATCAATCTTTCCTCCATAATGAACTGTTGGTGACTTGCTCTGTTGCTACAGTGCTATCATGACATGATGGACAGATGGAAAGTGAAATTTTATCAAAAAAAAAAAAAAAAAAAAAAACGTTATGTAACCCCAAACTAAAATTGTAAGACAAGTAATAAAACAACCATAAATAGACTGTTGCAGCACAGATTAGGTTTATTTTCCCATAAAACACACACAAACAATCAAGGCAGACGAAACACTTGATGAGTCATCTAAAATCAATAAAAGCAGGGAAGGCCAACTCACGGGTCGTAGGACCTGGTGCATACCCTCTTTACTCAATACAATGAGCCCTAATCTACCAAGAAACAAAGCCGTGGAAACAGGACCACTGAACCCATCAGAAAACTAAACATAAAAAAGGAGTCTGAGTCTGTTGTTGTTCTTCTTGGAATATTATAAACAGTAATTATTCGTCAGGTGCAGTTTTCATAGTGTTGTTTAAGAACTTACACATAAACACAATCAATGAAGATACAATGCTAAATGTCCCTTACTTTCTCCTGCTGGGTGCTGCAGTAGTCTTCTGGAGGTCTCCTTCTTGGATCTTGAGTCATTGTTCCTAGATTAAAAGATAACTTAGAGGTTTCAAATAATCATATAGACATTTCATGACAGACTTGAGAATGTTATTAAATATTTCTTACCTTTTTAATACGACATACTTTACCTTGTTAAACAGACATAAGTTACAAGTTTCAAAGCATTGTGGTAAAACATTTGGTCAAAAGTATGAAATATTTCTTCCCTTTTTTGTGATGGGTTGCTATCCTCACTGGAGAGTTCAGCTGTGGTCCTCTTGATGTCTTCTTCTTGAGTCTATTATGAGATACACCTCCTGTTGAACATGAATGGACAGTAAAGCGAGAACAGAGAAAGACTGGAGAAGAGAAGAGGAGGGGGATTTAGTTAAATTACTCAATGTGAGTGTCCCTCTTAATAAAAGTAGCCTACAGCAAGGACAGAAATTCCACCGAACAGCTTCCTGTTTCCTCTGATCTGTTGAAAATGCCAGTCAACATTTTCAACAGCTCTTTGGAGCTCTTTGGAAACCATGGATATCTCATCAATGATGAGACTCTCCACATTGGACAGCATCGCTCTGACCTTATCAGTGGCATTGCCAAGACCTTGATATGGTGGCTTCAAGGACCTTGGGAGTTTGAGGATAGAGTGCCACGTAGCATCTGAGATGTTAAAGGCTGCTGTGCCAGTGAAGGAAGTCAGCTACATTGCAGGCTGGGATGTGTCTGCTTGGTCCCGCAATCTGGGGAGCTCACCCAGAATCCTCATTGCCTCCTGATGAACGCATTTGATTACGTGTGATTTACCACAGCCAGCTCCCCCTGTCAAAAAGTAATAAAATGGCTCTACGTTGTGACCCCACACAATTTTAAGTAAAAGATCGAAGCCTGCATTTGGTTCAGACTTTGATACATGATTTTCTCACAAAGTCTGGACTCAACTGCATTGCTTTTATTCTCGGCATGACACTCCTCCCATCTTTCTTGGCGCAAAAAAATTCCACAAAGCTATAGGGGTCAATAGTGGGCTGTGCAAATTTAATCATATCACCTTTCATCATCATTTCATTATGGAAAAAGGATAAGATGAGTTAAAAAAAAAAAAAAAAGTTCCACAAATGGAATTAGGAAAAAGGAAGGAAAAGGAAAGGAATTCCAAAAAAGGAATTATTTGCCACTACCATCATGAATAATTCCTTTTTTTGCGAATAAATAAGGATAAGTTGAGGTGAAAAAGGAAATTGTAGCATCATATTATCTTAGTGTAGACTGCTACAGCGCACAGCTCTCGCGATTGTTTAGTTTAAAATCACATCTTTTTTGACTATAAGATGAATAATGGACCAAACACAATTGCAAAATAATGTTTTTTCTTTATTTTTGACAAAAAAAAAAAAAGATTAAGTAACAGGAATGAAAATTTGATAACAGGAATGAGAACTGAGTAATAGGAATGTGTGTGTGTGTGTGTGTGTGTGTGTGTTCCTCTGAGGGCCACCAGCAGCTCCCCCCACACTGAACAGATCAGAACCCCACTAGGCCAATTACATTAAGACCATTACAGTCCCACCAGACCCAGATATGCCAGATCTCACCTGCATTATGACCAATATCAGAACCATACCAGGCTAAGACCTAACACTGTTTGTGTGTGTGTGTGTGTGTGTGTGTGTGTGTGTGAGAGAGAGAGAGAGAGATGATGTCTTTGTCAATCTCCATGTGACTACCTGTAACTGGGGTGGCATGATGCAAACAATATCCTCAAACAGATACCAGAGGATGTCATCACAAACAGATCAGAACATCTGATCCAAGCATCCACCACCAACCTGAGCATCGGCAGCGGTCGCCACCAGGAGTCAGACACTGAGTCAGTCCGACTCACACACACCCAGGACCAATCATCTGCGCCAGGGTTAATCAGGTCTCGAGAGATTCCACCCGGGACTCGTCACGCCGCTGTGAGTTTCCAAGTCCGGCAAAGCCCTTGAACCGCCAGCTGGAGCAGGTTGAGTTTAATCCTTGCTCTTGGGTTTGAGGTCTGATAGTATAAAATCTAAATTACCGTTTATTTGAATCAGTTATTAGTAGAATTCGATCGTTAGTCTCGTTCAACTAGATTCCTCTCACCCTGACTCAATTTAACACACACACACACACACACACACACACTAAATCATTTAGTAAGTTACCGTTGTTTATTTACTTACTAATCCATTCACTGTTATGGTTTATTATTGTTTATCTTTTGTTTATTAAATATTGTTATATTTAGACGAAGTTCTTGTGTTTGGTTCATTTATCCCTGAGACGGGGGATCCATTGAATCAGAACTCAACCTTGAGATCGAGTCAAATCAATTAATAACAGTCTAAATTTATTACATTTCATTCAAAATTTCCGACGTAAAACAGTCCTCTTAGACGTCAGCAAAAGGTGGTGCCCAGGCTTTAACAGACTGTTAATAATTGTAATTAATTGTTGATTATTAATAATTGTTGATCAAAATGAATAATCTTCATAAAGAGGCGCATTTTGGGCGTTTCCCCTACAATTTCAACAGTAAATCTTAAAAATCAGCTAAATAGTATTATATTGATAGTTATTCATACAAATGAAACAATAAACCAGAGAATTCTCTTCATTACTGTTACTGTTAATCCTACTATTACTACAGTTAATGTTAATTGCTAATACTCACTCTTCATTTAAGTGACAGGACTAAAACTAAGAGGACTGAGTTTTTAGCATAAACATGACATAGCTAGATGGCAGTTATGCTAATAGCACACAGTGACTTTGCACATTCTAGTGATTTACCTAAATTTCATTTTTGCATTTAAAGCAAATGTGGGATATGAAATCACAAAAATCACACACACACACAAAAAAAGAATTCTTTCATAATTCATATTTCATGGTAAAGTTCAGTGTTTGAAATCAGGGACAGGTAACAAATGATTTTTTTTTCAGTATTCTAAGTAGCTTTTATTTATTATTTATGCAAGACACCTTATTTTACAATAATGTGGGGTGGGGTGTGGGGTTTGGTGGGGTATGGCCATGCAGTCTACGTGCTCTCCAACGAGGTGGGGTGGGGGGTGGTGTGGGGTATGGTGGGGTGTGGCCATGCTGTCTTTGTGCATTCTCCGATGAGGTGGGGTGGGCTGGGGGGGTGGTTGGGGGTATGGTGGAGTGGGGAGTAGGGTGTGAGCTATGGTGGGGTGGGGGTATGGTGGGGTATTTGGCCAAGGAGCTCCCTTCCATCCCCTCTGGGATGCCGCAGAAATGAATATTGTTTCTCCTTGGTCTGCTTTCAAGGTCGGTTATCTTCTCTTGCATTCAACTAATCTGCTCACCATACCCCCCACCCCACCTCATTGGAGAGACGCATGGCCATGGCTATTCCCCACCCCACCCAAATAAATATGGGGGGTAGGGTGAGGTGTGGTGTTGTGGGTGGGGGGGTAGGATGGGGTGCAGGGTTTGGTGGGGTATGGCCATGCGGTCTACATGTCCTCTCCAACGAAGTGGGGGGTGGTTAGGGGTATGGTGGGGTGTGGTGTGGGCTATGGTGTGGTGGGGGGTGGGGCGTGGGCTGGGGGGGGTGGGGCGTGGGCTGGGGGGGGGGGGTATGGTGGGATGGGGAGTGGGGTGGGGTGTGGTGGGGTGGTAGGGTATGGTGAGCAGACAGGTTGGATGCAAGAGAAGATAACGGACCTTGAAAGCAGATCAAGGAGAAACAATATCCATTTCTTCAACATCCCAGAGGGGATGGAAGGGAGCTCCTCAGCAAAATTCTTGGATAATACTCTTATTTAGTGATTCCAAATGTGCGCCTGAAGAAGCGGCCAAGGAATTTGCGTACACGTTTCATTCTGCTTGCCGTTTTTCTTACAGGTGGTGCTTCAGGCATGTCCAGTTGTAAGATCTCGATGGCATCACAGGAGCCATGGAAAACGCAGGGCCCAATGACTTTTTGCTGAGGTGAGGATGAAGGCTCTTTACTGTGGTCATCCACACATCTGGGTTGTGGGTCATTGTCAACCACTTCACCACTGTGATGGATGTCTGCAGCCACTTCTGTCCCCTCAAATAGTGTGATGTTAATGCTATCACAGGAGACAGAAGCGCTTGCTGAGTCTTCATTTTCTGGCTGAGGTGTGGCTGGTGGCTCCTCAAACTCCCTCTGTACTTCATTTTCCAGTTCCTCAGCTGGGCCACTGTTGTCACTATCTGCAGCTTCTTCTGCCTCCTCACATGGCATGATGTTACTGCCATCACAGGAGACAGGAGCAGCATCTAATGGCTGAGGTGTGGCTGGTGGCTCCTCAAACTCCAAGTGCTCTGTGTTTTCCAGTTCCTCAGCTGGGCCACTGTGCTCACTATCTGCAGCTTCTTCTGCCTCCTCACATGGCATGATGTTACTGCCATCACAGGAGACAGGAGCAGCATCTAATGGCTGAGGTGTAGCTGGTGATTCCTCAGATCGTGACTCCTCATTGTTGTTGAAGCCATTGTCATGTATCACCGTCATGTTGCCCAGAGCCTCATCCACGTAGTAGCTTGTGAGCGTGCCATCCATCAGATGCTTCATTGTAATGAAGGGATGGTTGAGGGCCTTTTCTGGAGTGATCCTCCGAGCTGGGTCAATCTCTAGGAGACATTTGATGAGGCTGACAAAAGCTTGTCGATCTGCCTTTTCAAATGGATCCTGTGTCTCTGGGTAGAATATCAACAGGTCATCCAGGCGTGTAATGGGTCTAATAGGGTGGTCAAGTGTAACATTAAATTCCTGCTCAAACTCCCTTGCGGTCTTCATCCAATATTTTGGGCTGTCCCAGTATTTGTCTACCCTGAAAAAACATTGGGTGTAATACCCTTCATCAAGAAGATGATCTGCCGGTTGGCCCAAAATGTCCACAATGTCTTTCATTAGGTAGTAATCACAGGGTGTGAACAAATAGCTTGAGAGGTACAAGCACCCAAGTGTGATGCCAAGGCCCCAGATGTCGATGGCCTCGGTGACTGGGAGGCCCAGCATGACTTCTGGTGACCTCAAAGCCAGAGGTTGAAGCACGTACTCTGGGTTTTCCTTGGTGTGGAAGGAAACACCAAAATCAACAAGCTTTACCCTGAAGGGCTCATTGGTGTGGTTCACCAGCATGATGTTATCTGGTTTGATGTCCGCATGCACCACTCCGATTGTCTTCAGGGCTGCAAGGCTTGTCAACAGCTGCTGTGTGATTGGCCTGATCTCATTAAGAGACAGAGGTTTCCATTGTTGTTCCTTCATTAGCTGTTCAAGACTCTTGTCAAGCTTTTCAAAAATCATACAGGTTTGGCCGAGGTGGTCAAAAGTTTCAAAGAAATGGACCACGTTGGATTTGACTGGGTCCAGGACTTTGATCACCTTCAGCATTTCAATCTCTTTTTCAGCCGTTTCCTCAGTTTTGAGGAGTTTAAGGGCAACAACCTGTGATGTAGTGAGGTTTATTGCCTTGGCTACTTGACCAAAGTTGCCTTCTCCCAGGATCTCCTGGACTTTGTATTGACTTGTGCTACTGCACACAATGTCATCCTGCTCTACTTTTGAATGGAAGCTTTCACTTGACTCATTGGTATGATAATCTGAGTCTGAATCCTGGTCACTATCTGCAGCTTCTTCTGCCTCCTCACATGGCATGATGTTACTGTCATCACAGGAGACAGGAGCAGCATCTAATGGCTGAGGTGTAGCTGGTGATTCCTCAGATCGTGACTCCTCATTGTTGTCGAAGCCATTGTCATGTATCACCGTCATGTTGCCCAGAGCCTCATCCACGTAGTAGCTTGTGAGAGTGCCATCCATCAGATGCTTCATTGTAATGAAGGGATGGTTGAGGGCCTTTTCTGGAGTGATCCTCCGAGCTGGGTCAATCTCAAGGAGACATTTGATGAGGCTGACAAAAGCTTGTCGATCTGCCTTTTCAAATGGATCCTGTGTCTCTGGGTAGAATATCAACAGGTCATCCAGGCGTCCAATGGGTCTAATAGAGTGGTGAAGTGTAACATTTGAATCCTGCTCATACTCCCTTGGGGTCTTCATCCAATATTTTGGGCTGTCCCAGTATTTGTCTACCCTGAAATAATGTTGGGTGTAATACCCTTCGTCAAGAAGATGATCTGCCGGTTGGCCCAAAATGTCCACAATGTCTTTCATTAGGTAGTAATCACAGGGTGTGAACAAATAGCTTGAGAGGTACAAGCACCCAAGTGTGATGCCCAGGCCCCAGATGTCGATGGCCTCAGTGACTGGAAGGCCCAGCATGACTTCTGGTGACCTCAAAGCCAGAGGTTGAAGCACGTACTCTGGGTTTTCCTTGGTGTGGAAGGAAACACCAAAATCAACAAGCTTTACCCTGAAGGGCTCATTGGTGTGGTTCACCAGCATGATGTTATCTGGTTTGATGTCCGCATGCACCACTCCGATTGTCTTCAGGGCTGCAAGGCTTGTCAACAGCTGCTGTGTGATTGGCCTGATCTCATTGAGAGACAGAGGTTTCCATTGTTGTTCCTTCATTAGCTGTTCAAGACTCTTGTCAAGCTTTTCAAAAATCATACAGGTTTGGCCGAGGTGGTCAAAAGTTTCAAAGAAATGGACCACGTTGGATTTGACTGGGTCCAGGACTTTGATCACCTTCAGCATTTCAATCTCTTTTTCAGCCGTTTCCTCAGTTTTGAGGAGTTTAAGGGCAACAACCTGTGATGTAGTGAGGTTTATTGCCTTGGCTACTTGACCAAAGTTGCCTTCTCCCAGGATCTCCTGGACTCTGTATTGACTTGTGCCACTGCACACAATGTCATCCTGTTCTACCTTTAAATGGAAGATTTCCCTTGGCTCATTGGTATGATAATCTGAATCTGAGTAGTCCGCCATTAGGAGCCAGTCAATGAAATGATGTATGTGAAATCTTCCAGTCGTCTTCTCAAAATCCTGTTGAGTTTGTGTTGAGTTTGAGTTGAGAGTGCGTTGATTTGTGATATTTTCTTGTACGAGTTCTTCTGTGGGTACAAACGGGAACTTTGCCTATTTAAATGTTTTTGCTGATGTCACTGTGACATCATCGCTTTTATCTTTTAAGATGAAAGAGATAAAAGGAATTCTAACCCTGTCCTTGTTGCCATGGTTACATGATTGCATTATCATAAAATTTAAACCAAATCAAAAAAAAAAAAAACACACTCACACATATACATTCCATAAATACCATCAGAAAGTATCCAGACACACTTTTTTTTTTTTTTTTTTTTTGAAAAACCTTTGTTTGAATTCATTTTTTTCTCATCAACACTCAATACCTCAAAGTGACAAATTGTAAAAAGAATTTTAAAAATGTTTTAACTTTTCTGAAACGGAAATACCACATTTATATAAGTATTCTCTTTGCAATAAGACACAATTGTACCACACATTCACATTTAACCTTGAGCTGCAGTTAATATCTGATGTGCACATACATAAAAATACAAATATTCATTCATACCTATTTATACAACTGTACACATACCTACCATTCACCACTTTTTTAAAGAGGTCCACTGACCATAAATAGTCACTTCAGGTTCATTATAGTATGGGTCTGTGGTGCTCCTTACCATGATGACTTAAATAAACTCTAGGCTACTTTGTACTTAAACTTCATATATGACTCTTCTTTTCCTCATTTTAATAGTGAGATGCTGTGAATAACAGCACTAGCTCCACCAGCACTTTACTTCTTCACATTTTGTTTAAAGATCTCATCACTTAAGCCAAAAAGTGTGGAAATGTAATCTATTGAGGTAATGGAGAATATCACCTGGTAAAAATCAAGTAAGGATGTAATAAAAATCTGTCTGTGAATTAATATCATCTTTTGATGGCAACAGTCCCAGTTCTTTTTGGATGCTTTCCCTTTAGATTTAATATTGAATTAAATTAAGTATGAACATGTCTCAATCTTACAAATCAGTTTCTCTTTCAGGACACACCCTAAAATAACTCTTACATATTTAATTCATATATGAAATATTAATTCACTCCCATTGTAAGTTTTGAGTTTTTTGTCTTCATTTGACATGTTTCTTCTCTCTGGAAATGACAGGTGTCAAAATACAGATTTAAATGTGTGTCAAACATTTCCACCGGGATGCTGGACCAGCTCAATTTCCAGTTAGAAGAAACGTAACTGATTTGTCATTGTATTGTAACCCCATCTAGGAAAAACATTTTCTTCAGAAACAGTGGACCGAAAATGCATATCCCTCATTCTTAAAACACTTTGTCAAATTCATTAGGTGGTTATTCATTTAATAGAAACACAAAATCTATTTGGAGCTAAAGAGAGAAAGCAAAAATTAAAGAAGATCATGTAGACTACTTTGGTTATATCTTGTACCTTTCCCATAAGTCTGAAGAGAGCTGCAGTCAAAGCAATTGAGTTACAGGTCTGTTTGGGGTTCCTGACAGAAGGGAGGACTTGACTTTGTAGACGAGCAGACCACTCATCCAGTGCTCTTTTACAAAGGTCTGCACAATTCTTAAAAAAGAAAAAAAAAGTGTAATAATCACACACAAACACAGCAAGCAATATACAACTGGCGACCAGTTAAATACATTGGATAATATAATGAAAAGGGTTCCTCCTGTTCTCTGTGGCCAGGTTAAAATGCAGGCCTTCACAAACCAGAATGTTGTCGTGTGTCTTCTGTTTGTCTTCATAATCAAAATCATTGGTTCCTATGGGATTGGTCATACATCGTGTCTGTTCACGCAGGTCTCGCAAGTTTTTGTCTTTCTCTGACATGTCCAAAAACAACATTATTTTGTAAATCGCAGCATATTCCAGTGTATGAAACACAGACACTTTAACATACCATTAATGTAATGTAAACATATTGTCCATATTACCCAAACATGTCCAGAAGAGCTGAAGATTCTTCTCCAGAGAGCATACTAGTGCTATAGAGCCAAAGTAATGCTCCTGGGCTGTGTCTCCTGCCACCTCCTTATAGCCACGCAGCTCCTCCTCCAAAAGGGAGAGCATTGCTCCTTCATCAGGGACATCAGGACCAAAACCATCCCGTAACGTCCTGTTCAAGGACAAATCAACAGTTACATGTTTCCTTTTCACTCATTCTTCATACATTAATGAAAATATAAAGTAAAAATACCAATGATACAAACAACAGGACATCTAGCTGTTACATATCTGCGCAGGGATTATTTAGAGTTAGTACTTGTTGCAGTTGTCTGTACCTGAGTCGAACATCATCCTCAGAGTTACGTGCTGCATCTGTCTTTGTTTTCACCCAGAGATGGGTTCAGCCATATGAGCAGGCATTTCATCCCCCAGACCCTTCAACCACAGAATAACCCAGTCCAGCGCTCGCTCCAGTTGTCCTGCCCGCTGAGAAGTCTGGACGACCAGCATGAAGGGCTGACACCGACTGATCTGGCATCTGCTAAAAAGCAAGTGCACTTCCTGTATGAGAAAGGAAGCATCCTCCTTGGCAACTGCTCCAGAGCTACTCCCAAATTCAGTGATGGCGTCCTCTGTGTAGATGGAAGCTTTGGAGAACGAGGGAGTTGCATTTTCTGTGTCCAATAACAACACAGCACTCCACTGCATCTGGCAGTGGAGTTTGTCATGACAATTCAGTATTTTCCTGTCTTTAGCAGCAGATAGTCCATTCCAGAGCACCGAGAAGCAGCTCAGCAAAAGAACAGAGTAGTCCTCAGTCTAAAAACAACAGAAATTTTGTTAATTCAGACAGAAATTCAGTAATCTCAAAAATCATAATCAAAAATAGAAGGTGATCATGACACATACCTGTTGAGCTGTGATAAGTCTGCTGTAAAGCAACCCAGCTACGTAGCTGCATAGACTGTGCGCCTCTATGGAGCTTAGCTTCTTGACAATATAGAAAACAATCTTTTCCATATACAGTGGGCTGCTCTGAGGAAGTGCTGCAGAAATATCATAACCATGACAATTCTCCACTAGTTTCATCAACTCCAACATGGTCAGAATTGGGGATCCAACTCAAGATGATGGTTACAGGCTCTGATGACTCTGTCACACAGAGTCTTCACATAATTTTGAAAAACATAAACCAAATGAATATAGATTCTCTTTTCAGCCCAATAATATTATCTTATTAGTCGGATTTTTTGTACTTCCTACAATATAAAAACATACATATTGTGTAAAAAACATGTCTGGTGGTCAACAGTAAATGGAACTAACCCCTTTTAGAGGTGAAGTGAGTGTTGAGTTATCGTGGACTAGCAAAAAGAAACATTAAGTTGTAATGTTGATGGGAATGCTAAAGATGTGTGGTTACATAATACTAACCTCTAGTTCTTGAAGTAATTACACCGTCTCTTCCACAGAGGTAGTCTGCTTGATGTACTCCTCCACTTTCAAACATTTCATGTCGATAGCTATAGAGGACATTTCAGTTTTAAGTGTTTCACTGCTTTAGCTTCTCTTTTCGATCAAAACCATTTAGCTTAGCTGTTAGCTTACGTTAGCAATAACACACACCACAGTGATGTTAACAACTAACGTTTACATATTCTATTGTAACCAAGAGCATTAACTGCATCTTACCTGAAACGAGAGACCTTTGTCGCAAAAAACTTTATTAACAGCAGATAAAAGGTAGACATGTTATCCTAATGACATTTTTTTTTAAGTAGCGTTACGATGACTGGTGAACTTGAGTGAAGTTAAACCATTCAAATGCTCATGAAAACACCAGCTCTTGCGCACTGTTTTTTGAATGTGTTCGTTGACCAATCCAATGGCGTATCCGCTGTTCCCGGAAATACAAAGGCTTATGGGTAATATAGTTTTCACTGCTAACACAAAACCACTGAATCCCATTTGCAAAACATGGAATGTTCTTTCCATCTGTAAAAGACAGATTTATTTATTTATTTATTTATTAGTGGGGCTGTGCTTCGCAGCCCACTATTGACCCCTCGATAGCAAAGCTATAGAGGTCAATAGTGGGCTGTGCAAATTTAATCATATCACCTTTCATCATTTTATTATGTAAAAAGAATAAGATGAGGTAAAAAAAAAAAATGTGAAAAAAAGGGAATTCCAAAAACAAAAAAGGAAATATATATATATATATATATCCTAAGCTTCCACGTGGGCACCCTCCGCAGAAGCGCAAACTCGAGGGCTCGTAAACTCGTAAACTCTACTTGCGGTTTCCATTTTATAAACATATATATATATTTATAAAACATATATAAAACATATATATATGGTTTCCATATATATAAACAACTACTTGCAAACATTTAGTCTCTATTGTCTCTTCCTGGTCTCCCTCTTTTCTTCCTCCCCATCTTCCTCGCCTCCCTTTCCTCTTTTTCTTCTCTTTGTCTTTTCTCTGTCTTCAATTCACTCCAGCCGGTCAAGGCAGATCAGATCGTCCACTCTGAGTCTGGTTCTGATGGAGGTTTCTTCCTGTTAAAAGGGAGTTTTTCCTCCATTGTCACCAAGCGCTTGCTCATTGTGGAAATGTTGGTTTCTCTATGTAAAGAGACTTGAGATAAATGTTTTTATGATCTGGCACTATATAAATAAAACTGAATTGAATTGAATATATTTGCTGTTGCAAGTTCTTACATCTTGCTGTCATGTTAACTAATGTGTGACATATTTCATTAATAATAAAAATAACATAAACACATAAAATTAAATATTCTTCATCCAGGTTTTTTTTTTAACCAGTAATATAACATTTAGCTTAACTGGATGGCCTCCTTCTCAGATCAAATTTTAACCTAAAGAAGGACTTGACACACTATAGTCAATATTTACAAAACTGAAAAGTAGTCTTATTTTTGGAGTCTTATGCTTTATGTAGGGGTCTGTCAGACACAGGTCATTTGTCTCCAGTTTGTCACATGCAAAGGACGTAGTCACTCACTGTGCTTTGCTGCTGCTTCTTCAAGGTCTTACTTGTCTCTGACTTTAGGATGCCTTCAGTATAGATACTGAAACCTGACACTATTCTGTGAACCTATGACCTGGGTCATTTGCATACTAGTACAGTCATTGGTTGTTTACTGAGGACTGAGGGGAAGTGTGTGTGTGTATGTGTTAGAGTCTGCAGACAGACACAGACATGATGGAGGATCTGATACTGAGTGTTTTTTCCTGCTATCTGGCAAGCTTGTAAAAAGTTATCGTGGCGCCATTTCGCCATCATATGAGACAGCCATAATTCCTTCAGCACATGTCATCAGCACTGTCCTGCCATCACGTATGACAAATTTGAGAAGAATTGGATGATCGGTTTTAGAGAAACTGATCATGTGATCAAACGCAAACAAACAGCAATATCTCACTTCTTGTAGGGTTTAGCTAGGGTCACACAGCACAAAAGTTGTTCATCTACATCGGCTCTACACACATACCAACTTTTGTGTGTGACACGTCATTTATAGCACTTTGAACTTTTATCACAGTTAAAAAGCTACTAAACTTCAAGGTGGCGCCATATCAACATAGAGGGAAAATTCAAAAATCCCCACACAAATTATCATCAGCAACATCTTGACATCACGTACGCCAAGTTTGACGGCAATCAGATGAACCGTCTAGGACCAGTACGTTAAATTCCATAAACGTTGACCCGCAAACAAACGCTAATAGCTCACTTCCTGTTGGGCATGGAAACAGACATGCACACAAAAGTTGTCCATCTTGATGAGCTCTACACACATACCAACTTTGGTGTGTCTACCTAAAACTATGTGCCGACCACAAGCCTTTGTTTAAAAATTTCAAAAGGGGGCGCTCTGGAGCCCCTGAGCCACGCCCGGACTCCAAAGTTTGCCAGAATGTGCTTTGCGGCAGTTCTGATGTGTGTGCAAATTTTGGTGCAAATTTTTTTCATCTATAGGAAAGGCCTCAAACAGCCTGGTATGCAGCAGGAGGAAAAAAATAATAATAAGAAGAATCTGAACAAAAACAATAGGGTCCTCGCACCAGAGGTGCTTCGGGCCCTAATAAGAATCTGAGCAGAAGCAATAGGGTCCCCACGCACCAGAGGTGCTCGGGCCCTAATAAGAAGAATCTGAGCAGAAACAATAGGGTCCTCGCACCGAGGTGCTTGAGCCCTAATAAGAATCCGTGAAAAAACAATAAGGTCCTCGCACTGAGGTGCTTAGGCCCTAAATAAGAATCTGAGCAAAAACAATAGGGTGTAAGCACCAGAGGTGCTCGGGCCCTAATAATAATAAGAAGAAGAAGAATCTGAGCAGAAGCAATAGGGTCCTCACACCGAGGTGCTCGGGCCCTAATAAGATTCTGAGCAAAAACAATAGGGTCCTCGCACCGAGGCGCTCGGGCCCTAATAATAAGAAGAAGTAGAATCTGAGCAGAAGCAATAGGCACCGAGGTGCTCAAGCCCTAATAATTATAATGGACTCTAAATAAAATGTTCACACACATAGCCTACTGTCTTCTGTTGGAGATTTTTATAATATAATATCTTGTGTATCTTGTGTGATGGATGCCTTAATTTCCCTTTGGGATTAATAAAGTATTCATCCATCTGTCTATCTCTACATGAGGTCAGGCAGGAGCCTGACTGTGATATTTATGGATGATATTGTAATCTGTAGGAAGCAGGTGGAAAAGAAACTGGAGAGGTGGGGGGATGCCCTGGAGAGATGAGGAATGGAAGTCAATAGAAGCAGGAAGGAATGCATGTGTTTGAATGAGAGTGGCAGGTGGGAAGGTGAAGATGCAATGAGTAGAGGTAGTGAAGGAGGACACAATGACAAGGTGGTTGCTGGAACAGAAGAGGAATTGAGTGATTGGGTGAGATAGAGGCAGATGATCTGCCATGGTGACCACTAAAGCGAGCAGCCAAAAGTAGAAGATTGCTGAAATTGCTTTCTAACTTTAAGCAGCAGTTTTTTTAACCTGAATACTTCCTGATGATTTCAATCAGATTCAACGTTAATATATTACTTAATTATAAAAAAAAAATGTTTATGAGGGAAATGCTTCAGCTTCAACTCATGTTGAGGATGTCTCCTCAGATGTCCCCTCAGCCTGATGCTCCATCATCTCCAGAGCTTCACCTTCTCAGAGATGGGAATGTCCAGCTTCAGAAAGTAAAAATCCTGCCATGTTTTAGTGCTACCTTTACACTTAACACAGCTGATCCACCTGTCTGAAGAATTGTGCTAATGGTTCATGTTAATGGTTGGAGTAGGAATGTGGCAGGACTTTTACTTTCTGAAGCTGGACATTCCCACCTCTACACCTACTTTACCTGACTCATTCATCTCACTGGCCACCACAAGCTTCATTTGCCTTTGTCACCATTTTCATTAACTTTCCCTACCTGAGCTCCAGCCACCTCAGCTGACTTATCTATGTCACATACCTACTGTCCAGTCACTCAACATGTCTCTCCTGAATTTGCATCCTATGTGACACCGCTGTGTTTCAGGGTTTCAATGGCAAAAAGCCGCTCAATAGAGGACCACTTCCCAAAATAAGCAGAACTGGGCCGGCTCAGTTAAGCTTTAATAATGTGTCCCTCTTCATGATAATCAAAACACTGCACTATGGACATGGTTGCAAACAGCATATGATCAAAATCATTAAAACCTTAAATTCTTCTAAATGTTTTTTCCCCTACATACAGTATTCTATGTATAACCAGGACTTGGAAGTATATGAAATATCTTTAGTGTTTATGAAAAAAGAGATAGTTTACTTAGTGAAGCTAATCAGGGTTATGCACTCTCACTTTAGTGAAAAGCTTCATGAAACCACAATTCCTACTCCAACACAGGGAAAGAGTCATAAAAGTTGGGTAGTTGTTTTTTTTTTTTAAGTGAAAAAAGAAGCAAAAAAAAACCACTTATGGCACTGCGGAGCAATTTCCCACTCATCCCACTCATGACAAGAGATGTTTAAAGGCATGATATACAGTCAAAACTCACAATTTTGAAAAATAGCTTCCAACAGAGTCAAAGATTACATTACATTAACTCTCAACATAAATAAAACAGATCCAAGATAATATGTCAGTGTGCAGTTAAACATTTCAACAGAATTGTAATGATTTGTGAAGTCTTTCCACTCTGAACTCATACTAACTCACTCATTTTTCAGACAAACACCTGTCCCTAGATTTTGCAAATGCAGTTGGGTTCTCTCAGCACAGTCATCTTCTCATGAGACCATAGAGGTCAAGGACAAGTGCTAAGGCAACAAGACTGGTTTTCCTCTTCCTCTCACTCTTTGTCAGTTCATTTGTTTTGTGTTTGTTCCCCTGTGTTTTTGCTCCTTCAACACTACTGCTTTGTTTCCTTGTTGTTCTCAGTTTTACCACCGGTAAGTTTTTCTTTCTTTCTTTCTTTTTTTTTTTTTTTTTTTTTTGGTTATTTTTTAGGTGTCTTTATTGCATCCACTGCCTTCAAAGTGACAATCAATATACAATCAATACAACAAATTTTAACTGTTAATTGTCTTTTCTCAAAAATCTCTTTTACTCTTTTACTTAAACTTCTTTGTGAATAAAATATGTTTACAGCAAGTATTCGGTTGTTAATGACTGCACCATCATTTTTAAATGAAAAATTCAATAAATTATTATTTTAGGAAATCGAGTGTCAACAGACTGAGGAGGTAAAGGAATGTACTCATGCTATTTAGTATAGATGTAGGCCTATATACAAAGATCTGAACTGGAGATACTCTATCTAACAGTCAAACTGATGAATACAACACAGCTCTAATGGCATCTCAGTAGTTTCTGGTCTCTTTTCCACTGTACCGTTCTAGCACCACTCGACTCGACTCAGCTTGACTCGGCTCTACTTGGTTTTGTACCAGGCACGTCGTTTTCCATTGCTTCCTCAACATGAATGGGGTGAGTGGGGTCGAAACTGCCATGATGTTGTGACACAAAAACATCAGTAAACATTAATGGAGGAGGAGCCATACTTGTTGCTCAGTTAGCTTACGACAAGGAGCACAAAGACACAAAGTGATTTGTTTTATGTTTGTATTTTCTAGCATTTTATGTATTTTATTTTCCTTACTGTTATACCCTTCTGTACGGCACTTTGGTCAGCTCTGGCTGTTTTAAAGGGCTTTATAAATAAAGTTTGTTGAGTTGAGTTGAGTTGAGTTGAGTTGAGTCACTCTTGCCAGTGTTTAAAAATAGTGGTTGATGATTTTTGTTGACGCGCTCTCAACTCAATTCGTGCCTGGTTGCGTTTGTGACGACAAACTCTGACCAACCCGTGGCGGGAGTCTGTCCACGTCACGTTTTAGTATCAACTCAGCTTGCTTAATACCTCGCCAGAGTAGGTACCAAAAAGATCACTAGGTACCAGGTTCCCTGATGGAAAACCAAAAAAAGTGAGTCGAGTCGAGTAGGGCTAGAACAGTATAGTGGAAAGCCTCAAAGCATCAAGGTTGGTTCAAATCTGACACGTTTTCCTGCAGGAAGAGAAAAACGTTAGGTAATGTTGCAATATTAGGTATGACTGATTTGTAACCCTGTGACAAACTAGCAATCTCTTAACTGAGTTGTCAGTTTGTAATTAAAAAATGCAAATGTATTTAAGGTATGGGAGCTTAGTGTGTGTACAATGCTGTGATGAACATCTTTTGTTGGTAATTTTGTTAAGGGTATGTTCAGGCTTGTGCAAGTGTGTGTGGGAGCTGCAGACACACACACACACACACAAAGCTCTGCTTCAGTGTGGCCCAGGACAATAAGGACTCATTTGTTGAAATGAATCTGTCTGCCACTGAGGCTGTCTGTTCCTCTGTAGAAGAACTAATGACTGAGCTGGATGTTTGTGTGTGTGTCAGACACGGTGAGTAAACAGACACAGAACACAGGGCAGCAGATAGACAGAGTGTTCGGCCTCTTTACACAACAAATTTGGGGAATTTCTTCTGGTCTGTTGAGAGGCTGCTGTTTGACACAGCACTATTCTTTCTATTCTTGATAACTCAACAGTCCAAGCTAGTTCCAGTACACCAGACCACCTCCAGTGTTCACGGTGCTGCTCCCAGCACTCTCAGTCCTGTAATTCCAGCAGCAGCAGTGACTGCAGTACTGGTGTGGATGATGGTAATTAATGGATTTACACACTGAGCTCTTGTCAAACACATGCCAAGGGCAACAACCTATCCCAGCACACCATGGTGATTAACTTCTCACACACACACAAATATGCACAAGCGCACACACACACACACACACACTACCAGTGACTATAGGTCTATATCACCTAATCTGGACTGGATCTTGACCATTACAATGCTTTTAAAAAGAACAAACTATATTTCAATGGGATAGATGGAATATTTTTTAAAAAACCTTTATCTTGTGTGTATATTTAATATACACTGCCTGGCCAAAAAAAAAAAAAAAAAAGTGATGATGAAGTGATGCATCCATCATGCCTAGTGATGATGGGTTGCTGCAGTTGGTCAGGTCTGGGTTCATCAACATTATGTGTCCAAAGAATGAGGTCAGCTGACTACCTGAATATACTGAATAACCAGGTTATTTTTTCTTCCCTGATGAACGGGCATATTCCAAGATGACAATACCAGGATTCATCGAGCTCAAATTGTGAAAGAGTGGTTCAGGTAGCATGAGACATCATTTCTACACATGGATCGGCCACCGGAGAGTCCAGACCTTAACCCCACTGAGAATCTTTGGGATGTGCTGAAGAAGATTGAGTAGTGATCCAACTCTCCCATCATCAATACAAGATCTTGATGAAAAATGAATGCAACATTGGACGGAAATAAATCTTGTGACGCTGCAGAAGCTTATGGAAACAATGATGTTGTAATCAAAGCTGTGTGTGTGTGTGTGTATATATTTAGTGAGTTTAATGACAGTCACGCTCTCTGCTGTTGTAAAGTCTGATGATAGTGGGCACAAAAGAGTGTCTCAAACAGTGTTGCTCTCTAGGGTGGAATGGGCTGATGACTGAATGAGCTGCCCAGCTTTGAAGATTCTTTTACACACACGGAACAAACTCAGCTTCCTCAGGGAGAACTGCTCTGTCCTTTCCTGTAGAGAGAGTCATTGTTGTGCCCAGTTGATCTGCACACCTGGAGTCCACCCTCTCCACTTCCTCTCTGTGAAATAAGACAATAACAGTGGCCACAATGTCGTAGAACCAGTCACTTGAAGGTCTTCATGATGTCCTCTGAGGCCAGAAGTCTGCTGAGAAGAAGGTTTGCAGAGGTGTTGATGGGGAGGGGAACAGAGGCTCAGTAGACATTTTAATGGGGGCAGTGGTGGTGAATGGAGACTGAGGGTGTTTTCACACTTGGTCCACTTCAGCCTTTAAAGCGAACTCAGATCGATAACTGAGCTTTTTTGGCTCATATGTGAACACTCTGAGAACACTCAGATCATTTTAAAGCAAACTGAACTGAGACCAACTTGGGAGGTGGTCTGAGTACAGTTCACTTTAAGTCCATGGTACGGTTCACGTGAACTGCTCAGTGTGTACACAAAGCGTTCTAGGTCCTCTTCACCTTTTTTGCACAGTTTTATGCAGGAACAGTTTCTGATACAGGCAATGTGGGCCATTGCCCAGGGCAGCATCGTGGGACAACATGCCAGGGCATTTTTTTTTTTTATAACATGTGCACCAATCAGTTTTCTAATGCCCATTTGTATGCAGAGGGGAAGGAGAGGATGGGTGGTGGGTGGGGTGTTCAGCAGCTATAGGCATGCATCTAATAGTGCAACTAACACCAAAAGTTGGCTCAGTAAATCACGCCAGTAGTTGCTTCCAAATAAAACACATTTCATTCATAATATTGCGAATCCATGCCTAGAATGTCACAATTAATTTTTCTGGGATTGTGTAAAAGAAAAAGATGGAAAAAATATACAAAACAGATCTGATATGGTTCTGTAACCTCTGCTGGTTTTATAATCTGGATGAAAAATACCCAGAATGTCTTGCAGTGAATGTCCGAGAGCTCTACACAAGCAAGTTTGAAGAGAAAGAGGACTGAGACCCTGTCACAGTTTAAGTGGGCCAGAAAGAAAATTCGGTCCTCTTTCACAATATGAACACAAACACAACTGAGTCTGTTTTCTGTTGGTCCACTTTTAGGGGACTGAGTTCATTTAAAGGGAACCAAGTATGAAAACATCCTGGGCCTCACCGTCTGAGGACACAGACAAAGAGATTTGCAAATGCCAGGCCTCCTTGAACTCCAGCTGATGGTATCTTCTTCTAATCCCATTCCACAACTCTTTTGTGTTGTTCTGTCCTGGCCACACTCTTCCTCCTGTGACTGTTGAAGCAGTATAGTGTCAGATCTAAGTTTCAAACACAGGAGTGCAGATACTTTCCTTCACTTTTTCATGACTGGGACTATATGTTTTTTTAGAATGAACAAAGACATTGAGACCTCCTCCTGTCTTTAGCAAGAAGTTGGCTAGTTTAAGCAAACTGTCTGGTACATTCCCATGCAGCAGTGAGGGAAAGCATAAACCTGTTGATTGCTCACTAAAGCCAACAGTCTATCCATCTTGTTATCAAAAGAACTCAAGTTTCCCATAGTGACTGCAGGAAGAAATGATTTAACTCTCCTGTCTCCCACAATCCTCTCCTGGCTCTTCTTCCTTGGCAGATGGGTCTCAATGTCATGAAAGTAACAATTTGGGCCTGAAAGCCATCCAGACTCAATGTTTATTGCACAACATGCCATTGATATTTTGGTGATTTAATGCAAAGAACATGAGAAAATAGCATCTCCTATATTGCCGCTGCAGATAGTGAATATAGTGTTTTTTCCAGTCCCGATTGTTAGACCATTTTTCTGAAATATATTATAGTTAAACATCGCAAGCTTTTTAATCATCTGGTTCCTTCTACAAATCTCTTGCCTTAGATTATTTCATGACACAGTGTACAGTGTACAGAGAAATCTGGACCAACTCTGTGTGGTGTATGCATTGTGAGCAAAAGCATTGCTTTTTCAAAACTCAGATGAGGCGTTTTCAAAAATATCTGTGAGATATTGGCCAGAAAACCCCAAAGATACATGCTTTTGTACTGGTAAACTTCTAGCCAGAGTAGATTAACTATTGGTCACTGCTGACTTAAACACTGCAAATATCTGCTTATATTTTATTAATGAAGTGACTAAAGAACTTTGGACATATCACCCTGATGTGTTGGTATGTGTTGCAGTAGATAATAAGATACCAGTATTTTGTAAATACTATTTTTATAATAGTAGTAGTCAGAGAGGAAACTATTTGTTTTGATGAAGACTATGCATGTAAATTTTTGTGCAAGCCATTCTCATGCTGAATTGCCTGTGGCCGATATACACTGTGGGATTTTGGGCTGTCCCAAACAAAAGGCGACCATCGTAGGAGAAACGTAGAGATATCTTTGGTTGTGGCTCTAAAACGGTGGTCTCATGTCACACTGTGAGACAGGTTCAAAGACGGCCGTTGTCAGCGTCTTGTGACCAAAGATAACTCGAGACAAAAATCTTGTGGTGTCAGAAATTCATGATGACTATCTCACAGTGTCACAGCTGCTATGACCTACATCTACCAATCAGCCAATAGAAATGCAGTAGGAAATGATGCAATGGACACCGCAACACTGGCACTAAACCCAAACAACTGAATGCTTGCAATGGTAACTATGGTGGCATCGAACAAATCAGTTTCCGTAACTATGGTGGCGCAGATGGATGATGTACGCTGATGACTGCATATTGATTGCATATTGCTGTTGATTATCGTACAATCTGCACACATCAAATTTGACGTCGTACCCAAGTTTATCAGATCCACATTGCATAGTGTGTCATGCAATGGTCTTATAAGATTGATAAAATCACACAATGTATAGAGGCCATTAGAGCAAGATAGACAATAAATTTGTCTGTTTGTATGAAACTTTATTAATAAGCTTGAATATTTGTTAATGAAATCTAAATAAACAGAATTTTCAGTTAATTATTGCCACTATTTAGCAAAAATATTATGTTGTTGCTGCTTCTACATTGTATATAGCCCTAATGAAAGTGCCTTTTATTTCCTAAGTGTTCTCCTTTGCACTTAAGTGATAGTTAAGTTATTGTTACTAAACCTAAAAAGTTTTCCAACATATGGCAGCATCCTTAAGGACTCAGACCTTTGCCAATGGGAATGATATTTGCTCATATTCAAACTCTCTGAAACTGATTTCACAGCTGTGTAAGATTGAGATATGGTTGAAAATAGGCTAGTCTCTCCTTTTTTACAAATGTAACAGTTACAGAACATGAAAAGAAGGCCCATTAATCTGTGGTAAACTGTAAGTTGGACAGTAAATTAACTGTATTTAAACTGATAAAATAACACCTAACTTACCAAGTTTTGAATGAAAAATGAAAACCTATACATTCATTTTTCTGCACTTAAGTTGGCACTTGGGTTTTCAGCAGCATTATAATATGTAGAGGTAAAAGATAGTAAGATCTTCTAAAACACTCAAATATTTCATGTCTCATTAATGGAAAATAATTCAGAACTTGACCAGCAGTTAAACTCAGCACAAACACTTGCCCCCTCCACTGCACTATCTCCTTCTGCACTTAACTCTTTTTCCACACTCTCACCCTCTGGCAGTTCTTAACTAATGGGATCATTTCTAAGACCTCCTCTATGTAGCTTGATTGTTAATCCTCATCTGTAAGTCGGTTTGAATAAAAGCATCTGCTAAATGCATAGATGTAAATATACAAATACACAGAGGCTGGTACACTTACACTACAACTCATCATTTATTAATGAATATGAAATGTAAAGTAGGTTTATCGCTGAAAAAGTGGGAGTGTGGGAGTTAGTTCTGATATGCAGAGATATGATATGTCTGAGAAATTCAAAAGAATTTTCTCCAAACACAACATGCCAGTACACTTCAAACCCAGCAACACCCTCAGTCAAAAACTGGTTCACCCCAAGGACAAGACCCTCAAACACAAGTTGAGCAATCTTGTATATGCCATGCAATGCATTGAGGAGTGCTCACACTTGTACAAAGGTGAATCCAAACAACCACACTACACCGCATGGCACAACACAGGAGAGCAATCTCATCAAGACAAGACTTGGTTGTACATCTACACCTACAGGAGAAGGGACACTCCTTCAAGGACAATAATGTCCACATTTTGGGTAGGGAGGACAGGTGGTTTGAGAGAGGAGTAAAAAGGTCATCTATGTCCACCTGGAACGTCCATCCTTAAACAGAGGTGGTGGCCTAAGACATCAGTTAGCAGCCACCTACAACGTAGTCCTGAGATCCTTACCCAGGAGACTAATACTGCATAAATGCTGCATTAAACCCCTATTCACACGGAGCCATGTGACCCTAACAACTCACATGATGTTAGGATGGGGCAATGACCTACCAACAAGTCACTAACGACTCACATAACAACAGGGTAGATCAACGACTGCCACCATGAGGTTAAATACCTCGAACTCCCCTAACAGTTTTTAGAACTGTGGAAGCCTTTCAGACAAGAGGTGAAATGTCTTCAAAGAAACAAAAAGAAGTCCAGTTGCCTTTAACTTTCACCTCTTAAGACTACCATGACCTGGATGACTGAGAACCTACACAGACATACAACACTGGCTGTTATCTCTTTCACAATGTAAAGTTTAAGTAACACATCTTAGTGTAGTGTAGTGCAAAAAATAATCTAAATCTAAATTTTTAAATCTAGATAAAATGTTGGATTCAGTAGATTAGGACCATATTTTCAATGACATAATGTTTAAGTATTAATTAACTGTACAACAGGTTCATGGAATCTGTGTGTATGGTTGTACACAAGATGGCGCCATTTATCTTCTACAGTTTCTTTCCTGGTTGACTTTTTTCAGATTCTTTAGATAACAGTGTATTCCACGAAACAAGTGTGGTGGTAAATTCACAGGTGACATAAACAGACCACAAATAAACTTATGCCCAGTAGTAATAATTCGACAGCAACATGAGAGTCATTAATTAACGAGTGTGCTGAATATTATTTAATAGTTGTAGACCATGCTGTGCTGTTAACACAGCAGTAATCAGAGAGACTGCTGAGGTGGAGCCCAGTTTTTGCTCGACCAGCCTGCCTGTTCCTGTTGTGTGGGTTCAGAGTTTCCAGCTATACAGCTGAGGGGAAGCGCCACAGGATGTCCTTTTCCTCATTCCTCAAGCATAGAATGACTTTGTGTGCTGCTATGAAACGTGTTTTCAGTGTATCAGTGTCCACCCAATGATTTTCAACAGTGAACATGATCATATGATCCAAACCTAAACTTCACACTCAGCTTCTGCAAATCAATAAGGAACATTACAAAGTAAACACACATCAGTCCTGAGATGAAAGTGTAAAATATGTTAATTTAGTTTTTCCTCTCAAGAAAACAAAATAAACTCAGAGGGATTGTATTTCCTCTTCCCCTTCACCTTATTATGATGTCATATTATATTTATATCCACACAGCAGAGCTCAGAATGTTGAGGATTTCTCCTCCAAATAAAGAAAAACAACTGTGTTTCCTTGATGAGGTCAGTATGAAGTTATATTTTTGGTCTTCACACCAAACGATTTTAACAATCTGCACTTCAAATATGTCACAAGTCAGAGACTTTTATTTTTGTTGTGGATATGTTCAGGATTTGAGAAGGAAACCTTCTGTCCTGAGAGCAGATGTAGTTGATAAACTAAGTTGAAATGAGCTGACAGTTGTGGAAACATTTATGTTTTGGCCACAGTGGCAGTTCACCATGTAAACGTGTAAACATTAGCAATGTTACCATCATTAACATCCATTCAGAGTCTCCTCTTACTTCTGGTTTGGTCTCCATCACCTCCTGAAACATGATGACTAGAATGACTAAAATATTGTCATACAGGTGTAGTGAATTTACCATAAAATACACTACAGTGACGTCCTCACATGTGTTACCACATCAGAGTGTGTGTCTCTAACAGCATGTAGACAGAGGATGAGCGCGAGCTGGTCACACTGGTGCTCAGTGTGTGAGGCTCATGTAGGAATGAGTGTGACAGCTGCTGGGTGAATCCTACTACACCATCAGGTCACATGGTGCACGCAGTGTATCCCTCTGATCCCTCCAACCCACCCCCACCCACACTGTCTCACACTAATGCTGTGTATACAGTGAGGGAGGGAAAAAGCGGGAGAGCTTTGGAGGAGGGAAGGAAGGAGGAGGAGGGGGAGGAAAGGGAGCAGCTGAGAGAGAGAGAGAGAGAGAGAGAGGAAGAAAAAGAGAGGCATTAGCAGTAAGAGCCCAGATTACAGCCAAACCAGAGAGTGAGGCAGGACGAGACGGCGTGTAGTGCAGAAACACAAGGCTGTGAACTCCACACATGTAGTCTCTGTTCTGTGTAAAAACAGGAAGAGGATTTATATTGAGGCTGTGTCAGAACTAAAAGACTAGACGAAGACAAAGAGGACGGTGCTGTAACACATGAGGAGGAGGTGTAGGCATGTGGGTTTACAAAGCCATACAACGCTGAGGTGTGTGTGAGAGAGTGTGTGTGTCAAGTGAACCCTCATTATCAAAATCCCACCATCATCTACCAAACCATGCTGAGGACCAGGATCCAGCTGAAGTCCTGCTGAACACCATGGCCCAGGTGAGGCTCTCACTCTCACTTTGGTATCTCTGTAATTGTGAGGACATGATAGACATTATGCATTCTGAAGCACCTCACCCCAACCTGAACCTAACCCTAATCCTAACAATCACAACCCAAACTTAATAACCACAACCCAATCAGAACCCTCAAAGAGCTCTTTGAATGTATGAGGCAAAAATGTCCTCACAACACATATCTGTCCTCGAAACGGGTTTTAAACTAAATTTGTTCACACCATTATAGAGACATGCACACACACCTTGCATGAGGCTGCACACGAGGGTCGTCATGTTACTGTAACAGTGTGAAAATCTTAAGGACAATGTTATGTGGACATTTGTTGTCTGTGTCTGTCGTGTTCTGAGATGCAGACATTTCAGTACAGACCTTGTCCTGATGAGTTTATCAGAGCGTCTGAGATTCCACTTTCCTTACCTCAACAATAGCGATCCAGCAGTGCAACAGCTGTAACAGTGAGTGCAACACCAAGCTGCACACTTGGTTTGTCTCCCGGTTTGTCTCATAGTGTGCAAGTGTTTTATATAATTGTATCATGATTCTATAAAATAACCTCCGATAAATCCTCCACTTTATTTATTATTTATTAAAATGTAATATTAAGTTTGTGGAGCCAAAGCAACCAACTGACCACAGACTTCCAGGGTCCCTCTGGGGTCCTGATCATTTCTTTGTCTTCATTGACATCATGAAACACAAACCAAGTTTGTTTAGTTGTGGAAACACAGCTACAGACAGTGTGTGTTCCACTGTTCACATCAATGTTGGTGAGCAGATTTCAGGGATCACAGCTGATGAAGGATTCTCATTGGTCCAAAAGGGTGGAGGTGGGTGGGGTGTAGGGGTGTAGGGAGATGGGGAGGAATGAGTAGGGATTGGGGGGTGGTGGGTCACTTCTTGAGAATGGACGAATGGAAGTAAAACTGCAGGAAAATGAGAAAGCGACAAAATGGTCTGCGAGGACTGTATTTTGGGTGGATGGATGTGTGTGGGCGTCTGCAAAATGACCGTGTGAGGGTGGAACAGCTCATTGTGCCCGAGTGTCAAGATGCCGTGTGTGTGTGTCTGTGTGTGTGTGTGTGTGTGTTCACATCAGGATATCCTGCTTCTGTGGGGACAAACACATTTACTGGAACAGAATGGAGAAGTAATAGAGAGATGCTGAAGTTTCCAGCAGAATTACCAGGAAGGGTCTGATTGATGAGTTTAGTCTCTGGTGTTAGCCTAGCTTAGCATATGTCATTATTTGAATATTTGGTTTCAGTGCCTGAATTGATGGTGTCATCAACACCTTGGAATTAAAACATGTTTTGTACATAATGAATAGTTCATTATTCTAAAGGACAGTGTCAACAGCTTTCCCTCAGGACCACATAAGTGTCTGTGCCTGACAGTGGTATCACCAGCAACATAGTTTTATTGGTTGTATCTTTATATGAACAATATCTTTTGTCTTATGTCTGTTGTTTCAGCTGTATCGCAGTTTGCTGTGCTGTGTTTAATAGTTTCCTGTTTAAAATGCTGTTAGTGTTTATTTGCCAACAGATCCCAGAAACAGGAAGTTCAGTCAGTCCTGTAAAAAGTTCATTTAGTGTCTTCAACAGAAATGAAAGACTAATCTGACTTATCAGATGGATTGAACTCTTATCTGTTATATTCTATATTTATCTCTTATCAATATTTCATTTAACATCATAAGGAGCAGATAGGTCAGGATTGCTGGTGAATATTGATCAGCTCATTCAAACTATTTAAATATTATATATATATATATATATATATATATATGCAGACAGAGCTGTGTCGTACTGAAACACAGCTCACATGCTTCATAAACCCTGCTGAGAAAAAAGGTTTATAAATACATATTCATATATACTCACTGCAGTGACTCACACTGAGCTGACATGTCCTCTCTCTGCAGCCTGCAGGCCTCTGGGACCTCTTCTTATATCTACTCTCTGTTACTATGCTCTAATGGCCAGTGTGTGTGTGTGTGTGTGTGTGTGTGTGTGTGTGTGTGTGAAGATTTCTCTCAGTACACTGCCTCACAGGCAACTGAAGCTGAAGGATGAGCAGAGTGATAAGAGCGACAGTGAAAAGAGAAGTGCAGAGTTTGGAACCAGTGAGATCAGTTTGTGAAGAGAGTGAATATGATTCTATTCAGAGGTAGAACACCATTTCCCCCATTATGTAATACTGTTTCAGCCATCATTGAAAACCATCACTATCACATTGCTCAGGAAAAAGTTCTGACATTTTTTTTTTCTCCGTAGTAAATGTAATTCATTACTGTTCTTTTATTAATCATCAACTTTGCCTTAAACTTCTTCCAAAGTGTCCACTACAGTCACTGTTATGTAACCGTAATTCTATTTCACTACACTAGTTGAAAAAAAATCATATTATTATGAAATAATGTGCCAGCGTCCAGCAGTGTCCTGCAGCATGGCGCTGTCAGCAGTGTCAGGGTGTGTGCTCAGGAAGTGGACGTCCTGTGTGATGTGGTTTCAGCTGCTGTGAGTTACAGGATTTGTTCATACACTTCTCTGATGAAGAGAAGACACTTCATGTAGTTTTCTATAGAGCGACTGTGGTTTGATGTATATACGTGCTCGCAGTTATCCCACGGACTGAAATACCCGTCAGGTGATCTGCTGGCTTTGCACTGTCATCCAGTTATCATTTTACTGTACTGATTTACTGCATGTATCTGCATGCTAACAAGCTAAACTGGTGATTATAGTAAACCCTGCTCAACGTTAGCGATGTGCTGGTGAGTGTCTGGAGGTAGCCAGTGCAGCCACAGAAATCCCAGCCTGACTGCTAACTCACGCTGAGTCCAGCTGCTCTAACCATAGCAGCATGTTCTGTGGTGTCACGGTGTCAAACTGAAAAAAGGTGGACGGAGACACTGTCTTCTCCTGATGTCGGCTCAGAGGGACACGGGATTAGTGTTTAATTATTCATTTGTTATATTTCCACCTCTGTGCCAGGGTGAAAATAAACTGGAGTCCTGCTGTTGTTCAACTCAAAACAGGAAATTACACTTCACTCAGTTCACCAGAGGCACTCAACAAGGTGTTGCACAGAGCTGTTACATTTGATGAAACAGAAACAATTTGGTTTGAAATCGTTGCATCACAATAGGAGGAACTAGAAATCTTTTTAATGCAACTGATATTATATTTGTCTGTTTTCTGTCCTCATTCAACCACAAGAAACATGCGGCTCTAACACCATGCAGCAGCAGCTACTGTTCACTTCCATTGTTTGACATTGCAGACATGGTTTAGCTTCACAAAGCTCAGCTGCTGTGACTGTAGATCGGTGTTTTAATTAGAGTGCCTGCTTTTGTCCTCTTTCCTTCTGCATTGAATACGAAGAACAATGTGAAAGAGGTTTGTGCTGTTTTAAACTGCTCGCTTTAGAGTTAATAGAAATACTTCCATTAATCCAGTGTCATGGTGGAACTGATAAAGTAACAAGGCATAAGCAGGAAATGAGGACAACTACATGTCTGAGTATATGTCTGATGGATCTGATTGCCAGTAAATGATTATACAAATTATTTAACAACATTTACGTTCAGATATTTAGTTTCAGAAGGCTCTGACCATCAGCAGCCTCAAGACATCAACATAAACATGAGCAAGAGCAGATCTGTTCTCTGAGGTCAGGGTCAGACTGTCAGTCATGATGTTAGAGTTAGGCTACACCTCCTGTCACAAATGATTTGATGTATGTAATACACACAGAGAGATTCAGTGTTTTTGGAGCTATTCTTGTTGTTCTTCTCAAATTCATGTATTCAGAGCAAACAATGAAGTAAAATGTTCCTTAATGAAGAATGAAGAATGTCGTGATGAAATGAAAACAATCTCTGAGACTTGTCACCTATTGTTCTCTACTGCACTCTCATTTTATTTCCTCCTCCCTGTCAGATCGCCATCACAACAGCTCCACATGCTTCAGATAAGAAAATAGAACATATAAGGCGTCAACTCCTTCCCAAGGGAACAACAGCAGCATTCAGTTCAGTGCTAATTAAAAACAGGGTGTCTAATGCTATTTGTTAAAACAGCATTATCACACCAAACCATGGTAGATATATATGTTTTGCTGTCACATGACATATCATTACTGCTGCAGCAGCACAGCCCACACATACAACAGCTGATGGTACCACGTGTGCAGTGATACATACACAACCCTGGGATGAGTGTGTGTGTGTGTTTGGCTGTTTTCTGCTCTAGTTCATTCAGTTCCAGCAGAGCTTTAAATAAAATGATCAAAGCTTTATTTCTGTTTGCTCCTGACCTGGTAATAGTGAGCATGAACTCCCTGAGGCTCCTCCAGGGAGAACATATGACAGCTGTGTGTGTGTGTGTGTGTGTGTGTGTGTGTGTGTGTGTGTGTGTGTGTGTGTGTGTGTGTGAAATTGCCTTAAGTTTAGAGTAACACTGGATAGTACATTTTGTCAGTGGCAGGTCCTCAGAAAGGCAGAACTGCAAGACTGCATGTACATTTGCGTGTGTGTGTTTGACTGTGTCCATGTGAATAAAACTGCAGCGCTGCAGCCTCTCAGCTGATTAGAGGAGTTTGGCATCGTGTCAGTCAGACCTGGGCGTTGACCTGCAGGCGATGATACAGATTTCTGTAATTGTACAGTTATATCAGTGATGTGTCACTGAGATGGTTAGAATATTCTCCTAAAATAGTTCATTGTGACTTGTGCTCTGCTATTCTTGCTAACAACCACTGAACCACCTTTCATGGCCTAGCCTTGATTTTGTTGTGAAATAACAGATGTGTACATTATTAATTTAAACATACGGGCTACAGGAAGCAGGAGCGGTGTGGACGCATGAGACTCTCAGTAAAATCACCACCTGGTGCAGGTTGAGTTAAACCAACAGCCCTGAGTCAGTCACTTCAGTCAGTTCATATGTGTCCTGCTGCCTATCCAGGGAGATGCTGAAAGTGGATGATAAAAGATAAGTCAGATAATGTAACTAACTATGGTAACTATAACTATAGGTATCCAGTAGCAGTCTCTCAATGTATCTCACTGGACAATAGGATCAGACCTACATTTTCTGCTTTAAGTTTAATGTTTTTTTTTTTCAGCTTAGTGTCTGAAGCACAAGGCAGCTGGGACACAAGGACAAGCAGGCGAGAGAAAACAACTGGAACAGCTGCAGGTTAACAATCTGAAGGGTGTGGGTATTTGTCAGACAGGAAGTGTTGACTGAAAAGATTGAAGTGAAATGACTCAGAGCGGGGCACAAGTTAATAAATAAGCAGAAAATAAAGCATCTTTAAATTATGTTTCCCTTTAATGTAAAGTGGCTGTGATCAGCTGATTTTTTAGAAATAAATCTTACACTCTATAGAGCAAATAACCTTTTAAATAGTGTTCACCATTGTTATCGGAAATACATTTTGATGAGATTATAGAACTGAAAAGTTTTAGCTGAATATAAAAGGGCCAGAAATGTTATAAAGAAGTAAATAAGCTGTTTCCACAATATGTTATTTCACTATAATACTTTATTTTACTATAATGTTCTTAAATGTGTTGTTTTCTGTAGTTTTTACAAAATAATTTGCGTTTAAGTCTCCTTTAGAAAACTCAGTACGGCAAGAGAAGTTGTTGTTTTTCTGTTTCACCACAAGAGGGAGCATCCCCTGAAGTGAGCAGCTTCAGCAGAGGCAAACATAGTCGAGCCACTCACTCTAATGCAGTGGACAAAGCAAAAGAAAACAAGCTGCAGGCCCCTGTTGTGTGAGTGCAGGATCCACAAAGCTCCTGTGTGCAACAAAATCAAGCGACGACCGTGTTCCTGGTGAAGTGGGTGGAGGTGGCTAGTAATGAGGCATCACCCCCTGTAGGTCATAAGTTCTAATGTGTGAGATATTAAAATGAATAATTATAGTATAAAGCATATTTTATGGGGGTCTGATCATAAACAGAGCAACGACTGTTCTTGTAATAGAACTTGTTTATAATTTGGTGTTATTATCATATTGTCAATGTTGTCACCGTAAACTTAGACATCTCATGTCCATGGCTGCAGACATGGCCGGTTGTCCTCTGAAGGAGGTTGGATATTTCTCTGATAAGTACAAACTTTGCTTCTTTTGCTCCCACGTCCTCAGAGTACATGAAGTCCAGAGATGGTGGTGTGTGGTGTGTGGCTGTGCTGAGGGCAAGTGACACTGATGTGAGCTGATCACTGAGTCTCTCTCTGAAGGTACAGAGCTCTAATTCAATCAGCAATCTACATGTGATCAGGGCAGGACAGCCTGGCCTAGGAGTTCACACACGCCAGGACCAACGAGAGGGACGCTCTGTGTGTGTGTGTGTGTGTGTGTGTGTGTGTGTTTTTCTTACATCATTACCCATCTATCTCTCTGTTAGTCAAAACATGTCTCTCCCAGTCATCAGCTCCCCTCCTGCTGGTCATCTTGCACTACTGCATGTTCTATCCATAGCTTTACTGAGGATTAGATGGATTAGATATTTAGCGAAATCTCCCAGTGCTGCTGTAAATAGACAGATGGGTGTTTCCTGTACCCTCCCCCAACATGTACACACACACACACACATTCTTCAGCCCTCTGCTGCCGTGTCAGGGACAGTGTAACACAAATGCCAGAAAACAGACAGATGTTCTGATTATTACCAGCAACGACAGAAGGGCTGCTGTTTTAACCTTGTTTGTTTGTGTGTGTGTGTGTGTGTGTGTGTGTGTGTGTGTGTGTGAACTGGAGGTGCATTTGATGACTATGGCATGTGATTATCTGTGTACTGAGTGGATCATAACAATGCAGTAAAGACATCTGAAGTGGGTCTTGAAGGCAGTTAAGGACTCACCTGAACTCATTCCATCATCCAGGAACCACTGATGAGAACATTTCTGGGTTGAGACTGACTTGTGCTCAGAAATGGAATTGCCAGATGTTCCTTGGAGGAACATAGGCGTCGATGAGGAACAAGAGCTTGTATGACTGAGTTCAAGTACATTGGTGCAGACAAAGAAGTCATCCTGCAGACAGCATCAGGAGACAGAGCTGGTGACACATGATGAAGTGCAAGATACTGACGGTGGTTCTATCAGTGTGTGAATGTGACTAGAAAAAGCAATATATAGAGGAGCTGTGTGAATGGGAACTGCAGTGTAAAGCACTTTGAGTAAGATAAGAAGACTTAGAAAAGTGTTGTATAAATTCAGTCCATTTCCAACTCAGGACTTGAAGGAGAGCTGTTATAGAGGAAGTGGAACTTTTTGGATGGAAAGAAACTTTCTGACCACACAGAGAGTACTGCACCTCACCAGTGTTATCATATATTCATTTCTGTATTAATATTATGTGTGGAAATTACATGTGGAGGCTGATTAAAGCCCAGAATACAGCCCCCTTTAGGAAACTCATGGCTGATCTGAGGACACTGAGGCACTAAAGGTGGTACATTTAAATACACAAATAATAAAAAGAGGATTTTTTAAGGACAATAACCATCACAATATGTGGCAAAAATCAGAGACTATAAAGTTAACTACAGCCCTCAAAAAGCTTTGTTCCATCTCTAGTCTGTATTAATGGTTAATGTTACTGAATACAAAACAGAAAATACAAAAATAATTTAGCAAGTTGACTTCCATTACCTGTTTTGATTGTGACAATCATGTTTGGATAGTAACTGAGTGGCTGAGAGGCAGGAACTTGACATCAAACTCTGCTGGTCAGAAGACAGTAGGGCAAGACATTTATGAATCCTCTGTGTGGTGAGAGGAAGAACAAAAGTGATGTAAATCAAACCAAATATTAACACTAATACAAGCACAGCCATAGATTAAAAACAGGCTGTATGGATTAACTGAGGGTGGAGGGGTTTGGGGTAAACACAGTGTACATGATGACATGGGGGTGATGGGAGGACATGGGGGCAGCACACACCCCCTGCAGTGGGGGTGACACTCTTTTTAGAATAAAGCCAGATTAGACACACGCACATTACCCTCCTCCTCTGCATCTCAACAATCATCACTTTCAAACACAATGTCTGGATTAAATCTTGAGCCCCCATGATGTGAGTGAAGCTCAGAGTGTGAAGATAAAGACCAGACAACCCTGTGATGTTAGAAATAAAGACCCTTTTGTTTGGCAACATCGCTGTTTATCTCTGATGGAAAATCAAATGAACTCATTCACATAAATGCCCAGTCTGTGCACCCACATTTGGGATGATATAATATTTTAATAGACACATTAAATCAGTAGAATACCAGTCAGAGCTCAGAACTACACAAAGATCCAGATTGTCATCTAGACCTGCACCAGGCTGGACAGGCCCCTACTGTGTCTCAGCTCAGCTGTGTTGTCTAAATATGAAGAAGTGATGTCATCAAACAGTGCATTTTTGAGTGGTGCTCATTGCTATGAATAGACACGTCCTCCTCTGAGCATATACGTGACATTTGGACTGCATGCGGTTCCATGTTATTCCTATTTGATCTATTATTTAGTTGTCAGTTTGCTGTGTCTGGGTCCTTGACCTCCTCAAGCGTTAGTTCCTGTTGTCAGTAGACAACCTGAAAGTCTGCCAGTTAAAGGACTGGTACCGGGCCAGACAAACAAGTGTGTGTGTTTCTGTGTGGTAAATACTCTGCTTGTCAAACCACAATGGCGACTGGTTTCCTCTTTACTCTAATTGTTTCCTCTTTCCCTATTTTTCTCTCTACCTCCCCATCCTCACACACCTCCATACGCCCAGCCACCTGATCCCAGAGATATCACACAGCTTAACAAAGGGTCACTCTGATGCTGTGATGTGGGTCACACCACACCACTTACCTTTGTTCCACACACACTTCCCTCCATTCAATTTGCAACAATTCCACCATTTTGGTTTGAGCTGACAGTAACACTAACATGACTTTGTCCACCATCTTGTCTTCTTCTCTCACCTCCTTCCCTCTCTTACATACACATATATCTATGTTCATATACACATACATGTACAAATAAATGTAGAAAAATATCTATATACTCCTACACCTACAGTGAGTTCTGTAGCTGCCAGGGTGTCTGTATTTATCTGATCCAGACAACTAAACTTCATTGTTTGAACACCAACATCCTGTTTTTAATACATATACTGGTTAAAGTCCCATGCTAAGCTGTGCATGGTTGTTTTGTTGCCTGACAAGTGCATTATATATTTTACTCATTGTGTACACGTTCCCTTGGCTGAGAGAAAGGCCTAAATTAACACATTAAGAACTCAGCATTAGGCCAGTAGTGTCATGCCACTATCCCTGCACCAGATGTATTATTTTAAGTTTTTGCACACTCCCCCTTCATTTCATCTCACCAGCATGTTCAGTGTTCAGTCTGATAAACAATGCAGCGTGCAGGCTCCACAGCTAGCTGGCTTGGACATTGCAGCTGTGTCAGAGCTAAAGCTGCTATATCTCTATGTGCCGCCATCTTGACAAAACAATCACGATGAGAGGCCGATGAAAGATGTACCAGTGTTACATAACAGCAGTCAACAAAAGAAGCTTTCCATCATCGTTGTCATCATCATCTGAAGTAAGACTTAGATTTCAAATGAAAAAAACGTGTGTGTGTGTGCAAAGGAAAGCCAATAGAGTGCATATCTGAGTGTGTAACTGTTTTTTTCTCTCTCTGTTATTACATAACGACTCAGGGTGTGTGTGTGTGTGTGTGTGTGTGTGTGTGTGTGTGTGTGCGCGCGTGTGTGCATGTGTGTGTGTACATGTATGTATGTTTGTCCATGCTCCTTCCTCTGTCCTGAGGCCACTGTTGGCCGACATCACCATTGAGCTGTGTCTTGCTCCACTGACCAGCACGTACACACTCACACACACACGCATGCACCTTCAGGCATGACAGCTCATGACTAAATTCCATAACACAGCAGTATATAACCAAATAGATGAAGATGAAAAATGAATAAATAATTAATAAATTAATAATTCTTAATAAACTAAAATTAATAAAGTAAATTAATAAACAATTGAAACTATTGAAACAAGATAAATTTCTTTCACGAGAGAATGGATGTGACTGAATTTATACAATACATATTCACATCATAAAAAGGTAATAAAGGTAAGATATAAAGGTCAGGGGTGCTTGTTCACCAACAGATTGAACAAGCTCATTAGGCTTCTTCTTTCCAGAAGATGGAACATTGATCACTGGAGAGAATTTCACTGCACTCAAGTGATTTCATTAATTGTAAGACTAGAGCAATCACTTCAAAGAAGTTGAGTGTTTATGAAACCACTTATTTTACATTCCATATTTGTAATTGGAATGTAATATCTTTATAGTCATTGCACATGAAAAACAAAATACAGGGACACAAGACCTTGGAAGCAAAACTCAGGAGATTATTCAGAATAATGAAAACGCTGTTTCTCAAATACAGATGTTGATGAGTGATGACATGCAGGTACGTCTCAGCAGTAACCAGGTACACTACCTACTTACATGCAGACAAGACCAAACAGGGAAAGAGGAAAGAAACAAAAGGATAAGAGGAAGTGGGACAGAACTGTGTGAGCTGTGACACATTCCAGTGTTAGTATCATATAATGCTCTCATCATGCTCTGATCAGATACAGATAAGACATCATGTCATTTAGGACTCAGCAGCAGGTAAGGGTGAACCGGTCACAACACATCAAAACAGGCAGCGACGAGCAGTAACAAAGAGTTAACATTAACATGACACAGTATAAAGTACGACTGAACTGCAAATGATAAAGTCTTGATCCATTCAGCCAATGAACAGCTGATGATGCACGTAACCCTGGTGATGTAGCTGTGAGGCTGCTCACACTCATCACAAATGTGTGGCCAAGGCTTCTCTTGTGCTTGCTGGTGAAGTTGCACCATCAGGACTTCAGTCAACAGAAATACATTCCTGTCTTGTAACTTTGGAAATAAAAGACTCGTTAACAAATAACCAGACTATATAACCGACTAAATAAAAATAAAAAATAATGACTAAATAAAACAACCAGACTCAAGTCTATTTGTAAGTATCATAAACTGTACAAATACAAACGTGTCAGTGAATGTATAGCTGTTAGTGTCCCAGCATTAGCCACTAACTGTAGACGACACAGAGGTTACCCGTCAGTTCAGTGCGTCTGTATGGTGCAGAAGTGCAAGTTTTTGTACGCCTTTATTTTGAAATGCGGTTACATTTCCGGGAGCTTGGTGCGTAAAAGTGGGCGCAGCTCGTAGCGGGACCTAGCAGGGCTGTCACTGTGAGGGAGGGGGCGGGGGCCGTCCGGTGTCCGGTCTGTGACCGACGACAACGTGCGAGACGATGAGAGCGGAGCTGCGTTAAACCGGTTGTTCAGCGCGGCCACAGACGCACAGGAGCCAATGAATGGAGTTACTTTCTGCCTGGTTGGAATCCCACCTCACTCAGACACTGAAGTAAGTCGACAGCCACACAGTGTTTGATCGTACTGTCTTGTTGTGTTGTGCTGCTGTGAACCTACAGTTAAGCTGAACTCTTCTGGTGAGACAGAATGAGGCGATGGCGCACACGACTCCAACAACCCATGCAGAGAGGACGACAGTTATTATTGTGATGTATTTACCATCAGACGGTGAATGTGATGTAACTGCGGACTGTGACAGTCTGGATGTCCGGAGATGATGGAGATGTAGGGAAGTGTAGCACAGTCTCACACAGGGAAAAGTGTCGATTACAACTGTGAGTTTCTGCAGCTGGAAGCAGAAGCTGCAGGCTGTTGATCCACAGATGGGCCATGGCTGGATCTACTTTTGTTTAAGCTTAAACACGCAGCAGTCACAGAAGTTGAAGTCCTGTTCTCATCAGATCACATGCTGCATTCTGCAAATAAGTGAATAATTTCTCTACAGATGAGGTGTGGGTGAGCATAGAGACAATGAGAGACAGACAGAGCTGGAATGTGTGCATTTCCATATGACAGCCCACATACACAGTGAAGAACAGAAGGCGTATTGTTGTTTGTGTGAATATTTCTGCTCTGACAGAAGAACATGTCTCAGAAACATTTTCCTGCTCTTCACAAGCAGAGTAGTTCAGCATCACATGTTAATGAGGGCTGTTACTTCTGGATTCAGTCATTGTTTCCAGTCCCATCCCTCTGATCACTGTGTTCTCTGATATGAACATGTAATATTCTCACATCATCCTCACTGCTGACTGCTGCAGGGTTATGCCATGACCCAGTTAGCATCAGGGTCATGGGTCATACACTGATCACTGACTGTGAACGGTTTCATCCAGGCCTGAACACAAGCTGAGGATCTGTGTCCTCATCATGTTTATTCTCCCTCTAATGAAAAGTAAGTTGTGTGGTTGTGTAACTGCACAGATGCTCTGGTTGTGATGGTGCTGCTGAGAAGTTGTCTGGTTTTACTTTACACTTCTGTGTGTGTATTTAAAGGAACAGTAAAACATTTTGGGAAAGAAGCTCACTGCATCCAGTAACTGTTTGCCAAGTTTTCTGCTGCCCCCAAAACCTCAAACTATCACTGTAATGTTTCTTATTGTGTGATGTGAGATGACTAGATAAAACCCGATGACAAGACAAAAATATTGGATCAATTTCCACAGGTTTACTTTAGTCAAATTTTAATTTTTGCAGTCACATTTCTTCTGCGTCTGCTTCCTGTTTTTGTCCTGTTTGATTTGCTGATTACCCTCAATTGAAGTTTTAGTTTCATCTGCTCAGTGTATTTAATTCAGTTCCTCTGTCAGTGGCAGCTGGTTGGTACAGTATAGAGACAGGGTAACAACAGTGAAAAACTTTGACTCAGGATCAAAATAGTTTGTGTTAAAAGATGTCTTTAATTACTTCATGCTCCTGTGCTTCTTTGTGACATCGAAAGACGCTCTAGGAGGAGCTGGACAGTGTCATTAAGGAAAGTGACAACTGCCCTGCTTCGCTCAACCTGCTGCCACTGTGACCGGAACAAGGATCAATGAGATAAAACGGAGAGATTGGCTAATTGATGGTGATGGATGGTGACGTGGCTAATTGCTAATGGCCAGTCAGTTTAAAAATGATGATGAAGATTCTGTGCAGAGTGTGGAAGCTGCAGTTCTGTTCCTGGGAAGTCCTGGTTCTCTGTATGTTCCATAGGGAGAAGTTTATCAGCAGTGAATTGATGTGGTTTATATTTAAGTGACTTGTCTAATTATAGTGAAGTGTGTGTGAGACAGAAAGAGAGAGAGAGGGGGGGATGGGCAGGTCAGTCATGACAGTGAGCTGCAGATGGGGAACGCTCATTATTGTGTGTTTTTCAGGATTGGGAATGAGAGCTGGGCTCTGTACTGGCTGACAGAGGGCGGGTGGTATTTGTGTGGTGGGATGGGGGTGGGGGTGTGTGTGAGTGTGGGGGTGAGGACAGGCTGAGACTTACTGTGAAATTTGTGACAATGGAGCTCTGTTAAGATATGTGCGTGTGTGTGTGTGTGTGTGTGTGTGTGTGTGTGTGTGAGAGAGAGAGAGAGAGAGAGAGAGAGCCGTGTGGGTCAAGGTTGAAAGATCAGAGAACATGAGACCAACACAGCTCTGTTTAATGTCTGTGTGTGTGTGTGTGTGTGTGCATAGTCAGCATCAACACTGTTGAATTCCACAAATTTCAATAGCAGATATACTGTAGCAGGTGGAACAACAGCGCCCCCATGTTCCACCTTCACTTCAGCAGCAAAGGTGGACATATATAAATCAGCTGAGGTCAGTGTGTAGGCAGGTTAAAAGTTTCTCATTAGATGATGTCAGCTAAAAGCTAATGACTTGACCAAACTGTTACAACAGCCATGGTGTCATTTATCAATATTCAGAACGAATGAACACTAATCAGAGTCAGAGGGAGGTGCAGAGAATCATGAAATGAAACCAGGGCCTGAACTCCTGTTTGCAACCAGTTGTTTCTGTCTGTTGACACTGAAAGTAAACCATTGTTCAAACAGGCCGACTGCTCAGGAATGTGTCACTGAATGAGTGCGATCACAGCGGAGATGGTGTGGGACAGATTTTCATTTGTGATAAGCAGCGTTCCTTCATGAACTGACATGTTCTCCTGCTGCTGAATAAACCATTAATAAAAAGTAACGTTACAAACACGATGATCTTATCCTGTTAATGAAATGATTGTATCGCAGCTGCGAGAATGCAATGACTTTCTATAGTAGTATAGAGTTCTATCAGTATGTGCAAGATATAACTGATATAACAGATGAACTGCAGCTGTAAAATCATTTAAAACAGTGCAACATTTTACTGAAGATAGTTGGATGGGTGGGTGTTTCATACAGGACTCTGAGTTTTAGTGAAGTATATTTACATCACTCTATACTCTGTACTTTTACATAGGCTTGTTATACAGGATCCGGATCAGTCTATAAGTGCATGTGACTGTAGGTGAAATCATTAGAGCTGGGAAATGGTATCGCCATGACATATAAGCCTGTAGACTCTATTTTCTATCTGACTGTTTATTCTGATGTTTCTGTCAGTAAATCAAACAAATTTCAGGGGGAAAGAACCATGGTCCCTGAGTTTCCTTTGTCCATTTTTCATAGGCACATACACACACCGACCGCACAACTGTTTGTTGTGTGTTTGTGCCGTGATGATAGTGAAACAGATCAGAGGAGGTCAGACAGAACATGTGAGTTCCTGTGGAAAGGGAGTTGGTTGAGGTTTTTAGCTGAGCTGTTCTGTGTTGTTTGTTACTGACAGTGCTAATGTTAGTCACAACTATGGTAAACTGCAGTGTGTCAGATTAGTGCACAGAAGTAACATGGCTGTAATGAGCTGCATTGTCAGTGTGTTTGTCATTGTGCTCTCTGCTGTTACTTCCTTTCTTTCTGATAGTTGTTCTTCTCCAACACAAACTCTCAGACTGTTTGGTCCCATTCACTGTCTAATGGGAACAATGGTCACATACATCTGCTCCAGCTGGTTTAGGGTCAGTACCATTGAACAGTAAAGATACAGTGTCTGGTGAGAGCTAGTGAACCGAACTGATCTCAGTGAAACTTTGTTCTTAGAGCACAACAATGAGGACTGTTTGAGGTCTATGTTACATAACGTCCGGGTGTCACTGACTCACTGACTTGTTGCATGTCAGAGCCCAACACACTGATAATTTGAAAGCTGACCACTGGAAGGCCTGTGTGTCGGTCTGTCTGACAGAAATCCACTGATGTTACCGTGGATATTCATGGTCATAGCAAGTCAGCTGTATTCATAAAATTCAAAATCACAAATCAGATTTACAGTGTGTGTTTCAGGGTCTTGGTCCCTGAAGCTGGACAGTAAAAAGTCTCTTGAAGATCAGTAATAAAATTTCAATGGGAACTGGAATTAATAATGACATGTGCCCCTCGTACAGCCGCCCGTGGTGCAGCAAGTGTTGCTATTAATTTGTGATGTCGTCCTGTGATGTGGCAGCTGTTGCACCACACACTTTGTATATCACCTTCTTTTCATCAACATCTGTTTTCTCCAAATCACTGGTGCTGCTGTTCTTTGAGAACAATTTAGGAACATTTTCCCTCATGTGTTTGTTCAGCTTCATCTGTTGTTAAAGGGTGGACAGGAAAATGCCTCAGCTCCCTCTGATTGGTCATCAACGTGGCGTGTGACAATGGGATGAATTTGTAAAACACAACTGTTTCAAACTGGCCGGATGTGATGATCACTTTGATTTTACAATAACTTACTGTCAAATCATGAATTTGATTTGAAATTGACTAACTGTTCAGCTCTATTGTATTCCCGTTGTCTCTGCATTACATCTCTGTCTCTACAACCAAATCTTATTTTTATTTGGGACAAAACAACATGTCTGCAGATGTCATGTTGCATTCTGTGAAACTGTGAAGGATGTTTTTGTCATTGTCCAAACAAGCAGTTGGTTAATGGAAAAAGAAAATAATGAACATTGAATTGAACATTTAATCAGTCAGGATCCAGTTATCAGCAGTGTAAGAGGCTGTTGAAGCAGACTGTATTCACGTGTGTTCTCCAGTCTGGTGACAGAAGCTCAGTCTCAGATCAAAACAAAGAAATGCATGAAAATGAATGTGCGGTTATTTTTAGCTGTGAAGGATTTTCACAGTCGACTAAAAATGGGTCAATTAGTGTGTTTTCTCCGCATTCGCCACAGACCAGGGGCCTTTACAAACCTTCACATATATCAAAGGTGAACTGAAAGTGACAATCAGTGTTCCTACACACAAGTTTCGTGGCTGGTACATGTTGGATCTGAACATAATTACTCCTCAAACTGATTACATTATTTTACCTTATTGGAAACTAAACAAATTCATATCTGTTAAAGACATGGACATACAGATATATATACAGAAGGATGAAATATATACTAAAATATACTATAACAACAGCAGCAGCTTTAGCCTTATTCCAGAAGTTAGCCAGTGATAGAATTAGAGGGCAGCAAACGCACAGACAGGTTGTGAACATGTTACACACTGGTACAGTACATTGTGGGTGGCTTCCTGATAAGGAATTTAATTATTTAAGTTCAAATTATTTTATTTAAGTTCAATTCATTTAGTATTAACAGAAAAATTGACCTTCTGACCCCACATTAGTCCACATTCTCTAAAATATCCCCAATATAAAAAATATGTTGTTTTTTGATCAGTATTAAACTTACAGACAAGGCCTTGTTTGTCTGTCATTGAGCCTGTAGATGGAGCTGTAATGTGCACATGGGTTCAGTCTATTGCTCCAACAGTATTTGACATTCCAGCGATGCCATGGAGCCTCCTCTTCACATGACTCCTCTCCATCATATGGAAATTTGATGTAGCTTGGCATTTGCCTTGTGATGCCCTTCATTATCTGCAAGATGACTCAGCTCGCAGAAGCCTGTGAAATCTCATTCAATCAGTCATTTCCTGCTGAAAAGTATTTGTATTCCAGAAACCAAGAGTGGACAGGACTTGACCATGAGGAGGTTCAGGGTGAGAGCAGTGTGTTTAAATGACTAAATCCTAGTTCACACTAGCCGACTTTACAAATGATTTGTGAGTCGCAGACGCTGCCGTGATGTTAAGATGCTGAGATGCTGCTTCAGGTGATTGTATAATTGCAACAAAACATATCCCGGCAGTAGGAAACAGCTGATAAGCCATTCCTATGTTTCACATCAAACATGTTTTGATGTCTCTGAAGATGCATTCTCTCCTGACAGCAGAACCAACTGTTTTTTCTAGTAAGGCTGGAAATTTCTCTGTTGTGAGGGTGTGATTCATGAGGCTCCATCACACTGTTGTAGTTAAGAGCTGACCCAACAGGACGGACTACTTTATTTTCTTAAAGTTTGACTTCAGGTTTTGTTTTAAAGTACACAGAGGAATGAAGAGCAGAAATAAAGAAAATGGGTCAGTAGAGAATACAAAGAAAATGAAAAGCAGAAGAGCTAGATGATGTTTGCATGGACGTCAGCCTGTGTTAGTGTCTGTGCCTCGACTTCTCCTTACATCTCTATCACTGTCTGTGGGAGCTGCTCTCACAGGAACAGGTTCTGACTAATATCAACCCAACGAGGACTAGTTCTAGGTTCTACCTTAGACAATTATTTCTTCAGAACTAAACACATGCTCATTTACCTCATTCACAGAAACACTTCACCATATTGTGAAATATGTTCAGTTGCTTTCTGTCACAGCATGAGGTGAGAAGATGATGACATCACAGACCTTGTTCAAGGATGTAGTTAGCCTTAGAAGCATGAAGAGATTCATTCTTCTGTCTTTACAGAAGTTGGAATTTTTTCAGGTGAAATATTTTATGGCTGTAATCTTTACATCTGTAAATGGCCCATGTCCTGTCCAATACAGAAAACATTATATATTATATGCACAAGTATAGTATATGTCCACTCTTCAATTGCTGCCCCTTGTCAAGCTACAGGTGCTGGAACAGACTCGTTTAGTGAAAAAACAAAGCTTTGATTTACCAGTTGATCTACATTCCCTCCCTCACATATGGCTACAGGCTAATTTGTGGCTACAGCCCAGCAGGCCTAGCCCTGCAACCAAAACACTTTATCATTTCAAACAGCAAATACAACATAGAAGAAAGCATCAACTTTGATGTGGAAAGTCATATTTGAACATCTGGTGTTTTAGGATCATAACCAGAGTTCAGTACCAGCTAACCACAGCGTGACAGCTCTTTACTAAAATCCTCATCTTACCTCATATTTACCACCTTTCTCGGAGTCACCAGCAGCAGAACTGGATTGAAAGTTTACTGGATTACAAGGCAACATTCGACAGCTTTGCCAACTTTCTGTGCATGAAATACGACAGCATTGTTCATGCTGGAGGCAGATTTCATGCAGTCAGGGCTGGCCAGCATGGCCGACCTCCTCCATTGAACAACCCACACTTCACTGCACAGCGTGCTGAGGTGTCAGCTTCTTCAGCACTGCATGATCACTGACAACAGGCATGACAGCCCACTGCCCTCACACCAACACATCGCAACATTACCTACTAGCTACACAACAAACCAATGTGTAGAACAAGACGCACTGAGTCAGCTGACTCACTCCACACTCACACGCACTCACTCAGAGAGGGAGAGGGAGAGAGAGAGAGAGAGTCGTGGCAGGCTGAGAAGAGAAAAGACTGAGACGGCAGTAAAGACTGCAAGCCTCCGTCACTGCTGCTCTGTATTGCCAGTATGGATGGTGACACTGTGGATTAACAGTGCTGTTGGATTATTTCTAACAGAACTGTCTTCTGATCTTAACTGGTCCAGTGATAGAATTCAACTAGCCTGGGATGGACCAATCTTAAATCTAAGACAAACTGCACAAAGGTAGCACACTGTGCCTCTTCTGAAACTCAGGGAGAGCCATGAAGAGAACTAGTTGAATCCAGAGAGAGCTGTCAGAGGACACTGCTGCTGTAGTTTCCCTTCGACCTAATGCGTCTGAAGATTCTTCACATTCAAAACACAAGAATGCTGATGAAGACCTCGTCTGGAACTGTGAGTCGGACTGAAGGAAAGGTGCGAAAAGGAAAGAAGATGTCAAAGACCAAGTCAAAACCAGATTTATAAAACATGAGAAGCAGTTTGAGACAGTACATTGTAAAACTGGACACAATCGCAGTAGATCAAGATCCAGTCAGGGAATGTTGAACTGAACACTGTTCTTGGCTCATGAATGATGGCTAAATTCACATCAAGGATCACAGACTCATACATTGAAGACTTGGTGTTGTGGGTCCATCACGCTGATTGTGATACTTGAGTAGTTGCTGGTATTTTTGGTGTGTGCTAGTGTGTGTACACTGTACAGACAGTACATGTGTATGAATGTGGCCGTGCTATGCTGAAGGTGTCAGGTGTTGCACCAGCTCCATCGGGCTATGAGTGGCGGTTTCAGTGTTCTGTTGGGGTGGACTGTAGTGACTCGGAGCCTCGCTGTATCTGGCTGGCAGTGTTGAGGGGTGTTTCACCTCATGCCTCACCACAACATTTACCCATCGCTTCAGTGAGAAGACGGGGCTCCCAGAGGATCGTGCAGCGTTTGTTCTGGGTAAGAGTGGAGAGCCACTTTGGTCTGAAACTAATCTATTTTAGATTGTGCCAAAGACATTTTCTTGGTAGGATCAGAATGTATCTGAAACCTGATTTAGATCAACAATAAATCCTGACCTTTGAATTCAAAGTTAAGTCAAAAGGAAAGGAAAGGAAAAAAAAAAATAATGGGTCTCTAAGGTGCAGGTTCCCATCACATGTGGACAGCTGAAGGAACTGAATGTCTGTGTCCTTCTTCCAATAGCAGCTCTGTTCATGATGATAATAAAACGATTGATTGTCACATTATAAAATGTCTTTCCTGGTCTCCGTCTCTTCTGTCTCCCCCTCTCCCTTATAATCCTCTCCCCCTTGCTTCTTTCATCTCTCTTTTCTCTTTTCACTCCAACCAGTCAAGGCAGATGATGTCCAGTCTGAATCTGGTTCTGGAGGTTTCTGCCTGTTAAAAGGGAGTGAGTTTTTCCACCTTTGTCACCAAGTTCTGCTCACTGTGGGAATTGTTGGGCTTTTCTGTTCTGTAATATTGTAAAGTGCCTTGACAGAAATGTTTTTATGATGTGGTGCTATACAAACAAAATTGAATTGAACCCTGAACTGAATCAAACAGAATGAAGGATTTGTGAGACAGCTATAAAGTCTATTTGTTATCTGGTGAATCAGCTCTGTGGACCCGCTGTAGATGTGAATGGAAGGCATTTATATAGCACTTTGTATTCTTTGTAACCACTTAAAGCACACTACACCAGAGATCACATCTCCACATTCACATACACACAGCGCCTCTGTACCTTGCACACAACACATTTATGCACCATTGATTCAGTATCTTGCAAGGACGTATAGACTGGAGAAGGTGGGAACTGAACCACCCAACCACCAACCTTCTGATCAGTATACGACCCACTTGACCTCTTTAGCCATAGCTTCCCCCTTATCAGTCCTTTCCTGTTCATATAAAACTGAGTGTCATCGTTTGAGGACACCTCCTGTCTGATCTGATGACTTTGGACAGGTATATGTCCTCTGGAACCATCTTGCCCTTTAACCTTTCCTGTCTGCTCTGATCAGTGTATGCGGGTCGTGTGTTATGTCTCTGTGCCTCTTGTAGGTGTTACGTAATGAAGCAGTGAGGGTGCCTGTTGACTCACTGAGCAAGGAGGGAAGGCTGATGTCTTCACTACGCACAGGGGTTGATCTTGCTTCATCTAAAGTGTGTGTGTGTGTGTGTGTGTGTGTGTGTGTGTGTCTGTGTGTGGGTGTGTGTGGTGTGTGGTGTGTGGTGTGTGCTTTTACATCGCTTCAAATATGCATCAAGGAACACTGCTCCACGCACTATACACACACTATATATAGCATGGTTGTTTGCTGGCCTGTGTTGTTCTGAAAGAGCTGCACAGTGAGGCTGGAGAATGTTTAATCCTGTTGTACATGATGACTTTCCATGCATTTAGGGGACATCTGTAAATTGTATTTAAAGAAAAGAACAACCACAACAACTAAGCTCTTAACTTGTGGGACACACTGGATACTAATTGATCTCATAACCCCATAATTACATAAGGCCCCAGTGTGACTCTAACATTGTGAACAATAACACTGTGCTTATTTAACTTATAAAATTTCAGCTCCAGCTCAGAATGCATTGGTACACAGAGAGGGTAGTGGAGTTGATCCACCATTACTTTAACTGGAAGAACATAATGAACATGTCTGTTAAGATTTGATCTGTTAAGATAATTTGAAAACCCACTTCTGTATACATATAAACACAGACCATCCTCACATTAACTTGGCATCATGTTCTGCTTGAGCGATGTTCACGACACGCCTGATGCTTTAATATTAAGTGTAGGCGATTTAACTTTAGTTTCCACATTTATTGAATCACTTGGCTGGAGAAGAGGCACTTTTCTTTTATTTTGTACAAACTAGCAGAATGTATCATGTTTTTGCATTGTGTGGTATTTGCAGAATGCAGCATTTATTAATTTATATATTTATATTTTTAGGTGGGTTTATGATTGTTTAAAGTCCATATGGTCTGACAGAAGAAGCTTCTCAGGCATTCAGTCTTGCTAGATGGCAGCTCCTGTGGTTGGGATAGTGAGTATCACTCTGGACCTGCACCACCTGGCATTAATGTCCTGAAGGCAGGGCAATGCAGTCATTGTGATACATTCAGCACACTGGATATCCCAGTGCAGTTATATGGTCCTGGGAGTAGCAGTTGCAGTACCACATGGTGATGTTTCCAGAGGGGGCAGGCTGTTAATTATTTCAGCCATCTGAAATGTTACAGGGACTACATTGCCTTCCTCAACAGTGTGGTAATAAGTGTAGGTATCTGCCCACTTTTTCCACCAGGGTGCTATAAATCCTGAGAGGTGTGTGATAGGACCTACTTCTTTTCTTTCCTGAATTCAACCACCATTTCCTTGTTGTTCATGACACACCTCTAGGATGTTAGGATGTTATTCTTATGATTCCAGCATCTCACACATCTTATCTCCTCATCTCAGAAAGTTCAGGACCCAGGAGCAGAGTGAGGAGCTCTTCCCCAATGAGCTTGTTGACCAGTCTTAGAGGTACTATGATATTAAATGCTTAGCTGAAATCAATAAAGAAAAGCTTGCATAATTACCCCTTTTAATGTCTAAGTGGAAGAGGGTTGAGTGGAGGGTATATTCAGGCAGTGATGAACAAATGATGACTTTCTGAAAGCACTTCATCACCACAGATGTAAGAGCTACAGGGTGACAGTCATTTAAGCAGGCAGGGTTGGTCTTCTTGTGTACGGTGATAATGGTGGACATTTTGAAGCATGTGGAGGTGATCGAGGACCAGGGACAGGTTAAAGATGGAGGTGAACAGTGGGGCAAACTGTCAGCACATGCTTTTAGCACCCTTCTAAAGGTGCCATCTAGGCCAGCCTCTTTCCTCTCAGAGCCTTTCTCACGTCGTTGAGTCGCCCAAGTAGAATGTTGCTTTGTAACATGACATGTAGCCCAAAGCTGAATGCGTCATTGAAGGCGATGGTGTGTGCATTCAGACGCCGTTCTGTCCTACCAGACAGAACAGTCAACCCATGGTTTCTGGTTAAGAAAGATTTTCAGTTAAAGTGGAAATGGGTATGGTTCTGGCTCGTCTCTGTTCACCTACACTGTCTCTACACTGCAGACTTCTATACAGTTCACTGATTAAGAAATTTGAATTTGAATGAATTTGAATGGTATCTGCTTTGCTCTGCGTGTGAACAGTGTGTGTCTCCTCCCCACTCTCCTTGGAACTATTCTTAGAGACAAAACTTTCCAGCTTTCCCCATCATGCCTCCCAAGGGCTTGACCATCCACTTCCTGTCTCAAGAAACAGACTTCCTGTTGTTTTTGTAGCTGGCTTGCTCAGGTTTAAGTGTGTTTTCTGTGTAAATTCCCTGTCCAGGAATTAAGAAATATAACAAGTGATGTAATTTTTGTTTCTGATTCTGATACTCATTCTTGTCATAATGTGTGTGTCACTATCTATGCTATTCATTCTTTTTTTATTATCCACAATGAGATGTCATAAAACCATGGCAACAGATTGTGATTCTCAATCTACTGTTTTTTCTCACTGATTATTTCAGTTTAAGTATTTTTCATATTGAATCAATATTGTAATGTAACAACACATTACAGCTCACTGTGATGCAGTTTGCAAGAGATGTTGAAGCAGACAACTCAACTCAGTATACACTATTTAAACCGGAAGTGTCACATTGATATATTTGTTTATCTCACTTCACTAACACTAAAATTGATCTGGTTGATTGATGTGATGTGATTTCATATTGAGTCTGAACATCTGTAAATTCAAACCAGAAGCCTGCTCACTCCAGGAAGCCGATAGGGCAACAAAATAGGAGTCAACAGGAAACAGCTACAATTGGAATCATTGTAGGAGGCTTTAGCATATGAGATTAATACAACAAAGAAATGCAATCATATGGTAACAAGTAATATATATATTCCAGGCAGCCACTATGTGTTTGCATTTGTTGGACCTCCTGTACCACGTACAGATATTTGTGGATGTTATTAGTCACACTCTGAAGGTGAATGTTCCCTTTGTCCGTTGTTCATCCAATTTTCCAGATTGGTGTTTATGAGCTTTAAATAAGTTCTTTTTGTTCCATGGCATATTTTTAAACCTGCCATTGTTGGCTGCGGGTAATAAATGTGATTATAGGTGAGGTCGTTAGTGAAAATAGTGCTTCCTCTTTGGAGGGAGGAAGTGTCTGGGAAATTCCTGGCATTGGTGGAATTCTGCTTTAACTGGAGCTGGCAGAGACCTCGATGAATGGAGCACATATACCGACATCCACCCACTCACTCTTCCCTTAAATCTTTTCAGCTTTGGATGAAAGCAGTCATATACACCAGTGAAGTGGGGAAGGCTGAAAATGAGGCTTGAACTGTACTTCAATTCTGACATGGTAAAATGTTGACATTGTTCAAGAAAGGAAAGAAAAGCTAAGCTAAGTTGATTCTCTACATCTTCTCATCTCAACAGGCCAAAGGGCGAAGAGATGGCATGGTGTCATCCAATGGAAACAGACGCCGGCCACTATCCACGGGTGAGGTGGAGGGCGTGTCATGGCAGGGCATGCGGACTATTTTCCTCCGGAAGAACTCACAAGGATTCGGATTCACTCTGCGCCATTTCATCGTCTACCCACCTGAATCCTCTCTCCACCTTAAGGTAAGTGAACTACTCTCTTCTGTGGGACAAATGACAAACTGTGTTTTCAGTTTCTGACATCTTCCTTCATCCTTCTAAATCTGATACTTTACTTAGCTGTCATCATTTGACCACACTATGAAAACAAGAAACTCCTCGACAAATGAAGGGCTCTTCTACTCATGTGAAACACAAATCAAAAGACATGACTACTCTGACCTGTTGATATTCCACAGCTCAAGTGTCATTCATCCATTCATTCTTTCTTTCTTTCGTTGTCTCAATATCTTCCTTTCAGACATATAAACTTGAGTATACCTATCTAGTCTTGTGCTTGATGTAATACCAAACCAGTTTGAGCATTTTTATCATGACCCCCATTTAACATTTGCATGTATTTATTTATAGCATTTACTTGTATTTATATGTACAACATATAGAAAAATAATTCTGATGAAAATAATTCATCAGAGGAGCTAAGTCACACAAACTCAGTGTCGATGCAGTACCGTAGTGAGTCTGTTAATGTCACAGGATGAAGCTGTAGCAGCAGAGCTCAGTTAGTGTATAAGAGACATCTCTATATCTAGTCAGCTACCATAGAGTAGGGCCCAACTAATTATTCAGCAGGCCCATGTATGTCAGTCATATAAGTATTGGCAGATTTCTGTTTACTTTGGTTCTCCACTGATGTAATTTTTGACTAATAAAATTATTATTAAACAGTAAAATGTTCTACCTCCAACACACATCTTTGTCACATGCGTTCAAATCTGCATATTTTATCTCTAAAAATCTCACATTGTTCATGTATTACAATATAGACCCTGCCCACATGCAGTCTAAGAAACAGCTATTGAGACAGTCAGTGTCAGTCAGTGAGACATGAGGTGTGGGTTGTGTGAGCTGAACAGTGCCCCCTTGTGGTCCTCCTCTCCCTTAACATCAACTGTGTTTCTCACACAGGATGAAGAGAATGGAAACGACACTGGAAGAGGTGAGTGTTTCAAGCTTTTGTCACTGTTCTGGGATCTGACATGTAAAATGAATCATGACACTATTGTAAGCAGTTCTTGTTACAGGATTGAGAATACCTCAGTTTTTCTGGTTTCTGTTGAAATGCAATAAGTAACCTCAAAGTTAAGTGATTTACAATTTTCTGATTTATTTTTTTTCATTTAATATTGCATTTATTATTTATTCTGTACATTAACTTCAGTAACACTGACACATTACATGTACAGCAGTCTGTGAAAAAAACAGCCACATCTCAACTCATACTTCACATTGCTGGGTAGTACACATGCTCATGAGGCTGATTAGGATCTGTGTTGCTTTATAAAGCACAGATGCAGAGAATGTGTGAGCAGGAACACTTTTTGTTAACATGTAGGTGGAGCTGATTCAGCCTTGTGGGTTTTGCTGATATTGTGAGTGTGGGAAAGTTTTGCTGAATGTGTGCTCTCTATGTGTGTATCTGTCAGGTTGTCAGCAGTCTCGTTTGGAGCCAATGGACACCATCTTTGTGAAAAGTGTCAAAGAAAATGGCCCTGCCCAACAAGCTGGACTGTGTGCAGGTAGAAAACATCAATTCTCAGGAAGTCAATGAATACATTCAATTATATGATCGTATTGCGAAAAAAAAAAAAAAAAAAAATCAATGATGATAAAAGCAGCACGACTGCAGCTGTCTGCTTTGTGTGGGTCTGGGGTGCTGCACTGAAACATTGATCAGATGAACATTGATCAGATGAGTCAAACTACACCACTTTCACTGATGAAAACAACACATGTGAAACTGAAACAAGAAAATAATTTAACAATAACTGAGCATTAATGATAAACAAAAACATCACAGAAGGATTTACTCTTTAAGGAATCTCAAACCTCTATTTGGAAATACGTCAGAGTAGGACTGAATAATCAGTCAATTTCAAATCAAAATTGTGTGTGTATGTGTGTGTGTGTGTGTACTCCAGGTGATAGGCTGGTGAAAGTGAATGGGGAAAGCATTCTTGGGAAAACCTACTCTCAGGTGATTGCACTTATCCAAAACAGGTGAGAGATTAGTGATTAAAAAAATCCCATTTCATTCACATTTGAGTTCGATTTCTTCACACGTTGGTCTGTTCTTGTAGTGAAAACATCCTGGAACTCTCTATTATGCCAAAAGATGAGGATGTGCTGCAGTTGGTAAGTGTGAGTATGACTTTATTTATTTTCCCGTCTTTTCTACTCTTCACCTCGATGCTGTTTAAAGGTTTAACCTCAGAAAATGCTAAATTCTCTGTGTATGTCCCATTGATGCATGGGTAAAACATAACCGTGGTATGGGACCAAATTAAAGAAATGTCGCTTCATGCTGCCCACCTGCTTCATCCATGCTTAGTCCCTTGGTCTTCCTAATGTTTTTTTCTTTCACCCTGTCATTTTTCTTCTGTGTTTAGGCATACTCCCAGAGTGCCTACCTGAAAAGCAATGAGCCATATTCAGGCAAGGCCCAGAAGCTCCCTGACCCCCCACCTGTCTGCTACACCTCCACTAAGCCCAGCTCCAAAGCCACCGAGCCCAGCCACAATCTCCACAGTCACGTGGACAACTGGCAGAGCCGACCTGGCCCCAACACCTCCCTACTGGAGGCTGCTTCTATCCCAACCTCCGGCTGGCCCGGGGACCCTGAGGATTCAAGTGGTCACTCTTCCCTGTTGAGGAAGCAGCGCACCTGCTGCTCTTCGGCCATGAGTGCGCTGGACTTTCACTTTACTAACCACAATGCTGCCGTAGCCTCTGCAACACTGCCTTCACTACGGAAGAGCAGCCGACAGACTTCTTCCAATGCCCAGGCAGACGCCCTCTGCCACCAGGCTCTGTCAGAGTGGTACTACAGCCAGGCTGAAGCAGCAGAGCACCTGTCTCCCCATCACCGCAGTTTGTCTCAGGATCGTTTAGTTGAACTGGGGCAGGGGTTGGCACTCAGTCCTGGACCAAGACCTGCTCTCACAAAGTCTTCAGAGCAACGCAGAAGAGAAACACTTTTACACCACCACCAGGCAGCTGCCTTTTCTCATGATTCCTGTTGGTTAGATCGGTTGGGTTGTGTATCAGGACCAAATCGCAGGTCATGTTCAGTCAGTCTGCTGGCAGCCTACGCCGAATATGAGCATCACTATGGTCGTTCTGTTGACACACTAGCACAAGCCTCTGCACTGGTCTCACCATCCTATGAACGCACATACTCAGGAGCCCATCACCACCAAACCACTATGACACTCCCCAGTACAACCTCCTCCACACTGCCCTCCAGTGGTAGGAGGTTAGGTCAGCAGGTAGCTCAACTCCAAATGAGACGAAAAGAGGAGGAGCTGGTGGGTTACAAAACCTACAGTCACTCATACCCTCACAAAGCTGGTCACCAGCCTCAGCAGGTCCACTCCGTTAGGGAGCCCATCCACAGAGGCCCTCAACTTAACCAGAGCCCTGTTGGCAGGAGCAGCCCTACAGACACTGAGGGCGAGGTGGTACCCAGGCCCCAGTCCACGCCTGCCTTGTCTGCATCAGAGGAGGAGAGAGTTCATCTTGGTGAGGACAGGGAAGTCATTTCTCCCATCTCCCCCTCCTGGATTCATGTCCAGGCTCTTCGACATCCACACTACACAACATACATAGAGCCATCTGAGCCTGGATCCACTCCTTCATCAGGGACCCCCTCTCCTGTGTCTTTGGGGTCTGTTACGCTTCGCAGGGCCAATGGAAGCCTGGCAGAGGACTCTCTGTCTATTCCTTTCATAGGTAAGTGAGTTCTCCTCTGAGTTAAATATCCTGATAATACACACAACCAGAAGCCAAAAATCAAGTCAACCAAAAATCAATCAATGTGAAAACATGCAAGATTACTTTTGGTTATATTTATACTCTCTTTAAACCAGGGGTCAGAGAGCTGCGTGGCTGCAGGTTTTTGTTCCAACCAGTCAAGATCACACAGTTTGACCAATCAACAGTCTGAGGACTGAGAATAGTTAATTAAATGAGTCAAGTCCACACGGCTCTTTGAGGAATAGCTTGGGGATCCCTGCTTTAAACAATGATACACACACACATAACATGTGTGAGATTTTCAGTCATCATTTCTATTCTAAATCTTTGTCCATATTAACATTTCTGTGTATTTCTACTTGTCTGTAGTTGGAATATCCATGTCATAGTGCCAAACCTTCAGTTTTCTGGATGTGTTTCAAAACTTAACATGTAATGGTTTAGTATAAACAGAGCTCTTCTGATGGCAAAATTAAGTAAGGAGTAAGGAAAGAGAACTGTTGAGGCCTCCCATTAGTGTTACAAACAGGAAACTGTAGGCTGGTTCAAACTGGACACCAGCCAATGCCAACAAAGCACTTGGATTCAGATCAGACAGATTGTCCCCAGCACAACCAGTGGTGCTCTTCCAGGACCCCCAGCCAGAGAAGAGGGCCACATACTCTCAACTGCTGGAGCATTGGCATACACAACAGTCGCAGCTGTGGCTCAGGAGGAAGGGTGGGCTCTCCACTAATCAGGGAGCTGGTGGTTTGATTCCTGGCTTCCTCAGTATACATACTGAAAGTGTCCTCGGACAAACATTTTTGGACTGTAATGCTCCTTGAGGTGTCACAATAGATGACAGAAGTGCTGTATAAATGAGGCCCATTTATCATTTACAACCAGTCTCTCTCCTAGATTTTGTGCTAACTGTATCCGGTTGTTTCAGCTCACTTCCTGCACCACTCCCTCTCCATTCCCCATTAGGGCCTTTGACCCCATGGTGAGGGCCCTAGTGGCTCTAATGCCATCGCACGGCATTTTACAATGTCAGAGAAAATCCAACAATACAAACATTGAGCAGCACTGAGTGACAATGGATCTCTTCTGCTGTGTTAGTGTTGAAATCCTCCTGGGTTGCTTACCTGTGATAAAGCCATCAGGACTGTTAAGTACCAGCTGGTTCCCCACTTCTTTTCTCAGATACACTAAATACTTAGAGAGGGCTCAAAGGTTCTCAACTGGGCTCAAAGGTTCTCCTGTTTACTTCACCAGGAACAGGTTCAATTAAACAAAAATGATCTAAAACTTAAACAAATAAAATACCAAAGTGTTCCTTTTAATATTAAGTACACATCCTTTAACTTGTCCACCTGGCTGATGTTACATCATTGTTCATAATTAGCATAGCAATAGCATTGTAATCAGTTGTCACCAGTCACTATCAGACATCATCTTTTTAAACCTCTGTTCATTCTTTGTCTTTGACTTCTGTCTCTTCAGGCAGTATTAAAAGCCGTCGCTCTTCTTACCTGCTGGCCATCACCACTGAGAGATCCAAGTCCTGTGATGAAGGACTCAACACCTTCAGGGACGAAGGTCGTGTCTTCTCGTAAGTGAAGAACTCTGAAAAAAAAAACATAGAAGTGGATTTACTTCACTGTAGAAATAGCTTCATTAGTATAATATTATAACACAGATAACACAGACACTGTGGTGACATTATTGTAACACAGACACTGTCTACACTCATAATGTGATCATGCCATAACTTGTGTTCTCTCTGTTCCACAGCAAACTACCAAAGAGGGTCAAGAGTTTTTTCACTGATAGGGTGAGTAATTATTAGATAGAACCACTTCCTGTTTGACTAGCTGCTTCATCCTGATTAGTTCCACTTGTGTCTTTGAGAGAAGCACATTTGTTAATATTATAGCATGGTCAGAACTATAACACGTTTTTATTTAGATCTGAATGGAAACTGTGATTTACCTGCAGGAAAATTCAGTTACAACAACATCTAAAGTACTTCAATAGAGAAATATGTAAACAATATGCACACATGTCTGGAAGAGAAACAGCTGACATAATTAACAGTCATTAAAGCCACAGACATTGCACCATCACCATCAAGACACGCAGGTCCAGCTGCCTTCTTCTAGTCCATGGGAGACCATGACCTGAATGATCCTACACTTCATCTTAACCCTTTAATACAATGGAGCTATTCAAGAGTCACGTGTGTAGGTGTTGATGGTATGATCGCCTGGTCAGTGGGTTTCAGTGTATGACGTGATGTCCAATGTGATGACTGATATGCAATTATACTGTCAACACCCACACAGCTCCTCAATACTCATTCACTGTAGTTACCACTTTGCATAAAAGGGTTAAAATAGTGGTCATTGTAAGATGAAACAGTTTTGAATCATTGAACATTTTAGTGAAATTACGCATTTTTTAAACTGTACATGTACTTTCCAGAAACTAGCCAGTGTTTTCTGTCAGTCACTTAATGTCCCTGCATTGTTTTTCAGTCTCTGGAGAGTCTACAGGCTCAGGAAGAGGCCCGCTCCAAACGCCACTCCACCTCTGAACTGGGAACAATCACCTTCAGTGATGTTCGTAAGGAGGGTTGGCTGCACTATAAACAGATCCTCACCGAGAAAGGAAAGGTACAACCTGTCGCTTATACACACACACAGTGAACATAACAGCCTTCTCTAAGCTCCACCAGCCTGAGTTACTGTTGCTACACCTGTCAATATTTAAACTTATACTTGGAGGCTGATTAAAATTAAATTACCAAGTATTATTAAAATCTAGTTCACAAACCTGAACACAGCTGTCATGTCAAGTTACCACTGCTCTGATTGGACAGTCTGGGTTTGAGAATTCGAATTCCTTTAGTATGTGGGGAAATTCCAACATTGCACAGCACATAGACAGAACAGAGCACAAGCTGAAGATATAAAATATGATAGACAGGATTTTTGAGCTGCAGAGCTCAATTTTCATTCATAACAATTGATAATGTAAATCATATGACCCAGTGACTCACACCGGAGCTTTTTATGTCATCTATCTGTGTTTTTTCTCAATGCAGAAAGTTGGCGGAGGCATGCGGCCGTGGAAACGCGTATTCTCTGTCCTGCGTTCCAATTTGCTCTTCCTCTACAAAGACAAGCGGGAGGCAGTCCTTCATGGGGCTGGAGCTGGGCCCAGCCAAGACGAGCATCCGCCAGTTTGTATCCGTGGCTGCCTGATCGACATCGCCTACAGCGAAACCAAACGTAAGCACACCCTGAGGCTCACCACGCAGGACTTCTGTGAGTACCTGCTGCAGGCCGAGGACAGGGAGGACATGCTGGCCTGGATCAGGGTCATCAGGGAGAACAGCAAGACAGACAATGAGGTTAGACACTCATTCTAGTTCATGTTTTGTATTTTTCACAAAACACATTGAACTAATTCATCCTTTTGATTTATTACAGGAGATTGGTTTCTCAAGACAAGCTCTCATTAACAAGAAGCTAAATGATTACAGAAAACACAGGTCAGTATAGTGGATTATGTTAAAGTCAGCCTCAGACCCTTCACCTGACATGAGTTCATCACAAACCATAACTTCTGCATCTGTGTTTCTCTCTTGGTACAGTCTGACAGGTAACAAGCCAGACTTCTCTCCCAGAGTCCACCGTATGATGCCCCCCTTCCTTCTGACAAAGACTAACAACACCTCAGTGAACCGGACCCCCAGAACTGGTGGGTATAAATGTTCACCATCAAACTGCCAGTTACCAGCAGTTAGCATGTCCAGACTAGTGTGGCTACACGTAGCGTGGTGTGTTTGGACTATGATCAGCTTTTCAGATGAATTGTACAGATCAGATACTGTATTTAGATGTTTCATTTCAAACTGTCAGTCTCAGGTGTTGGCCCCTTGAACAGCAAAACACAAATGACTGCACTAAAACTGCATATAAACTGCATACAGCTCTGTGTAATACACCATACACGCCAGCTGAGAAGCTCATTCTTCCTGCTGCTCCAGACATGATGTCAGTTATGCTAAGACAAGTGCTGCAACACATTATCATTTCATATGTCCATTTTGTAAACTCATTCTCATTGGGTGAGGATGAACTGATAAACTCTTCAAGATTCTTCAGAGCTCAAGCTGATAAAGGAAAACTGCGAGGGCTTTTGCTTAAATGGCACACAGACTAAAGGGGGTATTGCCAAATGTGCAATGGACTGTGTCATTCAGAGAAATGCCAGAATCAAGACAGCTTAGCCCAAAATAAACAAGGTTGTGAAAGAGGCTGTGATCAATTTTATCAAAGTCTGACCTCTGAAAGCACGACTGTTCTCAGCACTTTGTGAGGAGATGTGAGCTGACCATTCAGCGGTGCTGTTTCACTGTGAGGCAAGGTGGCTCTCCTGAGGCAAAGTGCTGTCGCAAGTATTTGAGCTCAGAGAGGAGATTCAGATATTTTTGGAGGAGGGATCCATGTATGAGGCTGCAAGCAAGTTCAGTGACGAAAATGTTCCATTGGGAAAGCTGAATGAATTCAGTCTTCACCTTTCAGGCAAAGACAAGCACCTACCTCACGTGACAGCATCACTGCCTAAGATGTTTATTTATATTAGGAGCAGTACCTGTCAAGTTTAGCTTCAGTTGACAGCTCAGACATTGAGTGAATTCTGGCTTGGGGTGGACAGGGTCCATTCACTCATTAGGCGGAGGGCTGCAAGCATTTTTCTTCCCTTCCCCACACCTTATCTCTGTGAAATGGGTCATAATCTTTTTCTATATATTTTGTACCAGATCTAACGTCAGCCAGTATAGTACAACCTGCACATTCCTCATGTACACAGAGCTTAGTAACAAAAGTCTTGTGCAAGAAACAGTTTGGTTCAACATCTTTATTTCAGATCTAGACCAGAGCAAAATCTCAAGTTAAAATTGATCAGTTTAACATGTCTATACATAACTTATTCTTTCATGTGGCTATAAATATATGTGTGTGTCTGTGGATTTGTGCTTGTATGAACTCAGATGACAACAAGGCACCGTGGAGCATCAACATTATGAAGAAAGTCAAGAAGACTGGCAGTCCAAAGGCTTTTGGTGTGCGATTGGAGGATTGTCAGCCTGCTGTCAACCACAAGGTAAAACCTCAGGGGTTTATAATATGACAGATGAACAATCCCGTTCAATATATTTGTATCTGTATAGGGCCAAATCACAGGGCTGTGTGTTAGGATTTGTCCTGTCACAGAACTCCATGGAGCTCCATGAGTGATAGGTGTGTGAAGGGACGGGTCACAACACACTGGAATCTATCTGATCAATTTTACCCAGGCTTTTTGAATAAAGGTTAAATTATTGCATCTATAACATGACTCACTCAGTTAACATGTATTCTACTTTGTCTTAGTAATTCCAGTCACTTGTAGACAAAGTTTCCTTTTTGTTTTCACACACAAGACATTGGCATCAGACTTCTGATCTCATACAGAAGAACGCTCGTCTGCTCATAAAATTTTGAACTGTTCCTTTAAAAGTTGATCTTCTTTATTCCCATTTATTCTTAGTTTCATCCCTCTTTCGTGTGCCTCCTCCAGGGTGTTCGCAGGTTCTTAAAAAGTCTAAAAATAGAAAATCAAAATTTTAGGACAAAAAAGTCTTGAATTCACTGAAATTATTAAATCATTTTAAATAGGTCTTAATTTTCTTATAGCCATGTACCGCTACCTCAAACTCTCAACAACACACATAACTTATATTGCAGCCATGTAGCCTGTGTTCAGTATTACATTCAGTTTGACTATGTTAATTTACTTTGCAAATAATTTATGACTCTGCATTTCTTTTGTACATTTCTGTATGTTGTGATATAGGTCTTAACTTTCAGCCATAATGGTCTTAAAAAGGTTTTAAAAAGTCTTGGATTTGAGTTGGTGAAACCTGACACCTGCCATGACACCTCTGTGGTTTTGTCCTCCGTCAGTTTGTCCCTCTGATAGTGGAGATGTGCTGCGGCGTGGTGGAGGCGACGGGTCTGGAGTACACCGGCATCTACCGGGTACCTGGGAATAATGCCATGGTGTCCAACCTTCAAGAGCATCTGAATAAGGGCATGGACATCAACACCGCTGAGGAGGTTGCTTCAACAAATAGAAATATATTGGGCTCAATTACCCAGTTTTATGTCTCAATAATTAGACACTGCAGAATTTGTTATATTAACTGTTTTTGTACTATACTGGTCTGTCTGTGTCCACAGAGGTGGCAGGACCTGAATGTTATCAGCAGCCTGCTTAAATCATTCTTCAGAAAACTGCCTGAGCCTCTGTTTACTGATGGTGAGTTGTTTATTTATTGTGAGGTGTACTGTGATGGTAACTAATCATATAGAAACAGTGTTAAAGTATCAGAGCATGTTGCCCATATATGTGAGTACATTAGTCACACACACCTCTGTCCACAGACAAATACAATGACTTCATTGACGCCAACCGGATAGAAGATGCAGATGACAGACTCAAGACCATGAAGAAACTGGTATGTTAGGATATGGAGCACTAAACATGTCTGTAGTAGGCTCTCTGTATTTCTTTTTAAAATCTATTTCTTTACCATTTCTTCTAGAGATCCGTGACCTCCCAGATCACTATTATCACACCCTCAAGTTCCTGGTGGGCCATCTCAAGAAAGTTTCAGATCACTCTGAAAAGAATAAGGTAGAACCTGTTTCCCTGTGATTAATCATCGGTGACGTTTTTATGCCGTTTTTATGCTTACGAACTGTGGACAGTGACAGAGCCAGACATTACATTATGTCATTATTATTCACAGATGGAGCCAAGAAACTTAGCTCTGGTGTTTGGTCCCACTCTGGTGAGGACATCAGAGGACAACATGACTGACATGGTCACTCACATGCCAGACCGCTACAAGATAGTGGAGACACTGATTCTGCATGTAAGAACTAAGAACCAGCAACTTAAATGCATGCAATTAACTAAAGCATGTCAACCATGTTGTAAACAGTGTGTAGTGATTATTGTGTTCATTTCTTCAACAGTATGACTGGTTCTTCAGTGACGGAGAGCTGGATATGGAAGAGAAGGTACATTCACACAGTTTGTCATGAAAACATTTTTACTATAGTTTATACTCAGATATCCTCATCTGTCTTTTCTCTGTGTGTTTGTGTGTGTTTGCCTGTATATGTGTGTGTGTATGTCTGTGTGTGTGTGTGTGTGAAGGCCCCAGAGGCTAAGCAGGACATGCAGCCTGTGCCCAACATTGACCATCTGTTGTCCAACATTGGCAGGCCAGGTATGCCAGGAGAAGCATCAGGTAAGAAATCATTATTCATCAATGAAATCATAATCTAATCTGACATATTCTCATAGAGACACATGTTCACTTTCTGGGATCAACTCATCTGAAAGCTGTGAATGCTAAAGAAGGACTAGACTTGCTGGAAATCCTTGAAGATGTTTCATCTCTTACCTAAAAGATTTCTTCAGTTCTGTCTAATTGCTAGAGGTTCCTAGGTATTTTTACTCCAACAAGGCAACACTGTGAGAACACTGTGAGTCACTGATCCTCCCAGCCATCCTTATATCATTGGGTCATTAAGGTGACTCGTGGGTCACTGGTTGTCTCTGCCATCACGTAAATCATTGAGGTGATGAGGTCACATTATGAGTCATGGTGTTGATGCTGGGTAGTATGCCCAGGACTGCACTCTAGGTGAACAATAAGGGATGTCTCAGACCTCCTCAGTTCAGCAATCGTTACTCCTGATTGACAAAGATGGCTTCTTTCACTCCATCAGTCATTCCTGGCCAAAATGTGAATGTCATGACCTCCTTGTGTTGAGCCATGTGCTTATGAATTGGATATTTTTGTTTTGTTTTGGTCAAGGCTTTGTTTTCCACTTCCTCCATGTATAGACTATATGACTATATGCTGTGCTGTCAGTAGAAACATTAGTTGAACTGGAAATAAGTTGTAGTCAGGCTTTAGGCAGAAGTCAAGAAGGTTGCAAATGTGGTCCATTGCAAGTCGCTGATCACAGGGTGGCCGTTCTGTCCGGTAAAGTGCTTTATTGACAAAGTTGTTCTATAATTGCCAAAACTGCTTCTGGGGTGGATGCAACAGAAAAGAAAAGTGACATCAAAGGATAACATGGTTTCATCTGGTTTTAATGGTCTTTGGACACCAGAATCCAGTTTGTAGTAGGCCAGGATGGTTGTTCATGGCTGTTGTATATGCCCTTGTCCATTAGTTGAAGGCTTCAGAATAACAACTGTTCATTTTCTCCATTAGTTGACAGATAACTGTTTTGTAACTGTCACCAGTGGCACCAACAACCATGGGATGCCTGAGAGGACTCTCCTAGGATTGGTCTTTAGAGCACTGATATCAGGAATTCCCCACACCAGTCAGACAGAACCGAAGTAGCCTTTTGGATTAGCAGTGACACGTTTTCAAGGATTTCAAGCCCAGTGACCTTATTTAACATTCAGAGATTCCTGTAACCTAGATGACTGGGAACTTTCACAGACATTTAAATTTAAGCTAATTCTCACTGTTCTGAGGATGAGTTACTAAATATTTGTTATACAGATTGTTCAGATCTTTTTTTTTCTGGCAAAATGTGGTGGCACCTTTATAATCTGTCTGCATTAATACAACATGTTTAACGGTGTTTGTGGTCTTTGTAACATCTGTAATCCTAATATCCTTGGATTAACTGTGGTGTTTATTTTATCCTACTTTGCTGTGACAAGCAAAAGCTTCACTCTCATCATTTGGGCTCACACCTGCTCACCATTAATTTGCTCCTTGACGTTAACTTCTGAAACTGGTGGAGGTGGACACAATGGCTGGAGACAATTGCCTCTGGTCACTCTGGTCACTTTTTATTGTGGATATGTATAATTGGATATCCACAATAAAACTGGTCAGACTCTTACAGATAGTTTTTCAAGATAGATATATTTTTGATTCATTGACTCAGTGCTTCCAACAAGCAATTTTGAACAAAATTGTTTTTGGTTTTCTGTGGATCGTAGGTCAGTTTTGCAGTTCTGCAAAGGTTTGAGGAGGTTTTTTGGTGCCACAAGTCCTGGCTCATGAAAAGTGCTCTTGTGTTATATCTGTGCTTATTGTACACTATATAATAAAACTGACTTCCTGTCCTAATCCTTCCTAGTTTGTTTCAAGAAAAACACAAGTTGATAAATGCTAATTGAAAGTGCTGATACTTAACTACTAATAAATCTAACGCTATCTTATTTGTTAACACTACTGACTTTTTTAAGTCAGACTTCATGACTCTCGCTCCCCGTAGATCTCCAGGTGTTATGTTTCTGCCTGTGGATACTCATGATGTTTCCTACTTTTTCTCAATTTCTCTTCTTTCCGGACCTTTTTGATTTCCTCTAGCTGAGACAGTGGATCAGCCTCTTCGGTAGGAACTGGTCTTCTCCTTGTGTTTTTGTGTTGAGTGTTTCTATTGCACTTGGATTATTTAACCCACTAATTTTCTTTCCACCAAGAATCTATACCATACCATACCCCTGCCTTGCTGATAACAAATGCACATTTTTGTTACTTGAAGTAAAAACAGAGAAAACAGTTACAGTTGTCCCCCTGATTTTAAAGATGAATCCTTAGATGAAAGGTCAGTACTGTGTGTGTGCTGTGATTAGTCAGATATGACACCCTTGTGCTATGCCTAACACTACTACCACGAATTGTCCGACAGCATTATTCTAACTCACATCTTATTCTTTCTAATAGATTCCACCACTAGTGATTCACTAAAGTCAAAGGTAAGCACAAATACATCCATGGACCATAGATTATTAAACAGGAAGTATTGAGTTACTGTTATTTAACTGGGATTTTGTCCTTTCAGCATCCTCCAGACTCCAAAAACGATGTGAATACGAGGGACTTCCTGTCTAAGTCTATAATGTCTGCTGTGACTCGCAAACGTAAAAAATGTCTCAGTGCTATCCTGCTGAGCAGCAGTGCTGATGATGACTACGAACACGAGCCAGTCAAATCCAGCAACTTTTGGGGAGGAGGTGGAGGGGAAGAAAGCAGAGGAGAGGAAGATGGAGTCAAGGAAGAACATTTTCCAAAAAAAGAAAAATGGGATGAAAAGGAAAATGGGTTGAAAGGTGAGACCAGAGTGGAAGTGGAAAATGATTCATCAGTGGGAGAAGAGGCTCAGAAGGAAACAGAGAAGGTAACAGGCAATGGCACAAAACATTTAGAAAGTGAGAGCAGGAAGAGGATGACCCGGCAGGGGAACCCACCACAGCGTCGCCCAAACAGTGTTCTCTACTCTCACCATCAAATTCAAGCCACAAACTCAATATCCTCACCTGTGATTAATCCCACATCCCATTTGAGACCTGACAATCTGGAAAAAGCACATCCCACAGTGCCTTTCTGGATCTCCCCCACTAGGCTTCCCAGCCTTGACCAGGCCTCCGACTTTCAAAAGACCCAACAGCCCAACTGGCACCAACTGGTTCCAGTCCGCTACAAGAAAACCAGAGGCGGGAGGACCAGGGCTATGTCTATGAATCTGGATCTTGAGTTGGGCAGGAATGAGAACAGAGGATGGAGGGCAGACAGGGTTGAGGTGATTAGAGTCATTGAAAGAGTACAAGGCCAGCATGACTGTGGAGTTCCTCAGGGATCAATGGGAGGCCCCAGCTCAGTTCAGAAAACAGAACCCCTTCCTTGTCTTGACCAGACAGAAAGCATCCCCTCTGGAACCGCAAGACGAGATGATTGCTATGTTGTCACGCAGTGGTAGTTTAACCAGGTTGTCCCAGCTACTAATAAAGTACCAAGTACTGGCTGTTTACTTACTAACACTGGATCACCTGTGTTGTTGTTTCTAAAGCCAAGTGGCCATCAGCGGTAGGTGTTGAATCCAAGGCAACTGGACTGTTCTAGACTGCCTTGAAATGTCTTTAAGACTGTTTTCTTGAAGACATTTTACCTTCATCCATACTTCAGTTCTAATGAAGAGTGATGGTTTCTCACAATCTCTTCTCTGTATGGTGAACACCAGAGATCTTTGGGTTCAAAAGATTTATAATGACAGTCATTAGGGACTGAATTCAAAAATTGAGGAAGCCACTTGGACCAAAGATGAAACATCTTCAAGAGTTCACATGTTCGCTTGCCTTAGATTCTGTTCTAGAATCTAGATTCTAGATTCTACTATGAGCTACACTTGGGTGAATGAGAATCTTCACAGACAAGTGAAGTTGACCATCAAGTTGCTTGGAAGATCTCTTGGAAGAGTCCTCCCTCTTTGAAATTTTATTGTCAGTAAAGATAGAGTTTTAGTCCCATTCCAACATAACAGCACCACCTTTTGAAAAATGTGGATCTTAAGCTAGCAACACAAACCTTGTGTTTGCCTACTTTACTATCTTTCATTTACAAGTAAAACAGAAAGGTAGAAAACAAACAATACCAATTGGTATTATTGAAGGGGAGAAATAATTGACTTTAACTTTTCCAAACTTTTTTGGAGGAGTTTACATAGGACCACATCACACCGCACCTCTCCATAATAAGGTGTGCAGGAGCTGGTACAGTGTCATGCAGTGGTAGGGAGGAAGATGACCCATTGGGTCACAAAAACCAAGCCATGTGTTTAATACAAGCCTCTTGTACGTCCTTGTGTGTGATAAAGAGGCACGTCAGTTTCATCACAGGAATAAAGTGTTTGAGGCAGCTATGTGAGGACATGCCAAAATTATTTTTTTCTATTCTGGTAATTGAGCAGTGTGGAACTTCAGGATCACTCCCGTCGCATTGGGAGTAAATAAATCTTTTAATCCAAAACCACACAAAAAATATTACCTGACAAATATTTTTACATTTTTCCTTTTCACACTGTCAGTGATGTGCTGATTTCCCAAAACTGTAGAGTCTGAAAAAACAAACTAGATCTGAACCAAACTGTAATAGCAACCACTGTCATCCAGGCAGACTTCAGGTCTTAAACCTGTATCTAGATTCAGTGTGTCCCTTCTTTATGCCCTTGTGCATGTAATTAATGTACATAGGTGACCATGTGTGGACCAGTTTTGTAACAGTTGTACAAAGCCTTGTTAACTTAACCTGTGTATATAAATATATATTAAATTATTTGTTTTGGAGATGTGTTTGTCTGAATCTTTTTCTTTCCCCCACATTATCACAATACTTACACTATGATAACTAGTGAAAAAGACCAGGTCCATTGGTTTTTAGACCTCATCAAACAGAATTTTCACTGCTGCACACACATTAACCTCTATCAGCTGTTACACAGACATGACATTGGATTCATACATCCCATAGAATCACAGCTGCAAAGTCCAGTAAGTCTAGTCCTGCATCATGTCATTACAGAGACTACTGTACACATTTATGACACTGTTATTACATTGTTATTACACAGTTATTACAGAAGCATGGGTTGGAACTGGAGGGTTCTTCTACTGATGTGTGTGTAGGTAGCGCCAACCTGTATACAATCTGCCTCCAGATGAACCACAGACCTGAACCTCTCAACCAGCCAAACAGCAGCATCAATATCTCATTCAGCTCTCCAAGTCTTCACGGGTCTGTTGAGTCAACAGATGCCAGGTGCTGCCCTGATGTGTTTTTGAAGATGTTTAGTTGCATCTTCTATTGTCTCATCTGCTTCACCCTCTAAGATACTACGTGGGAAATTAATATGAAGCAGGTTTAACAGAACTGGACAAACAGTGTCAAGATGGATTAGTAGTACAATGGAGCTCGACACAGTGTACACAAAGTGTAACAGAAAATAATACAACAATAAAAAATCCCAAAGGTCTGTACTTCAATTAACATAAAACATTTGTCAAGTAAAAATTAAAACAAAGCCTCTGCTCAGGTTAATACCTTCTGTGTGATGTGGCCTGTCATGGTCTGCCAGTAGTCAGGGCCAGGTCTCATTCCCTATCATAGACATATTGTGTAGCACTGCATATGCTCGGCCTGTGCCACTCACATTTAGCACATTAGCAGGTGTCAACTGTCTCAGCCAGTTATGATAAAATAGAACATAATTATGATCAGTGACAGTTACCGCACTGAACTTCAGTCTGTGGCACAGTGCAGAGTCCCTGAAGTCAGCTACTCAGTGCTGATGTCCATCTGTATGGTCACAGGTCATTGGCAAGAATATTTAATGCTAACAAAACTTTAAACATCACAGCACAACATGTTTGAAGGGAGAAAGAGGACTTACCAGTGCTGTGTGTGCATTACTATTAGTACTAAAAGGAAGTGAACTTAAATCATCTAGACTAATGGAGTTTCTGCAAACCACCACTGCCTATGCACTCGACCAAACAATAAGTCTCTGTATGTATTACATTGGTGGTGTAACAACTTTATTTATACCCAAAGGGAATTTGTGTCATGATGACCATCATGATAAAAATGACATGACACGTGTAGCGCGCCTCATGTCTCAGAAAAAATTATTGTGAAAATGAATTCATGGCAAAAATATTGGCATTAACATGTAAACTTAAGGTAATAGATCTATTGTGCATTGTAAGATTTACCTCAATGTTGAAGCTGTGGAATGACTCCTCGTTTACATGAGTCACACTCACTCTGAGAAGGAACAGTAGGTTCAGTCTGTTGTACCAATCACTCTGCTGCACCATGTGAAAACATCTGCGTCTAATATATAACAATAATACAACTACTTGAGCTTATACTATGCACTACGAAGTTTACAACATTTATAGATCACGTAGTCAATGTCATAAGAGCTTTTTCATGGAGCCTCATGTTCACTGGCGATCAGAGAAAAAAAAAGAGTGTTCTGCAAAAGAAGTAAAACATTTCTCTAAACTGACACTTTAGATCAATAACCTTCATAATGCTGTGTTAAACTGAGCAAAAGTTGTTCAGCTGGAAAAAATAATGTTCTTCTCCTCTGGAATGTTTTTATTTGGAGCTAGATTTTTTTATGAGAGAAATACCTTAAACAGTACATAGCATTTTTCTGGTCATTTGTTAACCACTCAAAGAGTTACACACTACCCATTTACTCAGTGCGTCTACTTATTGTGCACTTGTGGTTAATTTACATTCACACTGATGGAACAGCCATCGAAGACAACATGGTTCAGTATCTTGCTCGAGGACTAAACTCTACAACACAACCAAGAATGGAAAAGAAAAATCAAATGATAATATATATATATATATATATATATATATATATATATATATATATATTTACGGACGATCGGTTTTAGAGAAACTGATCATGTGATCAAATGCAAACAAACGCCAATATTTCATTTCCTGTTGGCCGTGGCTAGGGTCACGCAGCACGAAAGTTGTTCGTCTACATTGGCTCTACACATACGAAGTTTCGTGTGTCTATTTCAAATGACACATCATTTATAGCGCTTTGAACTTTTATCACAGTTAAAAAGCTACCAAACTTCAAGGTGTCGCCATTTCGACATAGAGCGAAAAATCAAAAATCCCCACACAAATTATCATCAGCAACATCTTGACATCACGTACGCCAAGTTCCTGTTGGACGTGGAAACAGACATGCCATGTGAAAGTTGTCCGTCTTGATGAGCTCAACACACATACCAACTTTGATGTGTCTACCTCAAACTATGTGCCGACCACAAGCCTTTGTTTAAAAATTTCAAAAGGGGGCATTTTGGAGCCCCTGAGCCACGCCCAGACTCCAATGTTGGTCAGAACGTGCTTTGCGGCAGTTCTGATGTGTGTGCCGATTTTGGTGAGTTTTCGTGTATGGGAAAGGCCTCAAACGGGCCACATTGCTCGAGAAGAAAAACAAAAATAATAATAAGAATCTGAGCAAAAACAATAGGGTTCTCGCACCAAGGTGCTCGGGCCCTAACAATAAGAATCTGAACAGAAGCAATAGGGTCCTCGCACCAGAGGTGCTCGGCCCCTAAATAGATCTTATTTAATTATACTATAATATAATATACTTCATTTGTATAATCAGAAATAGAACACTATGTATTACTGAGTATCAGTATGACATTTTCCATAAGCCTAGATTCAATAATATAATGATCAAGATTTCTTTGACCACTATATTGGGAAAAAAATCACAGTGGTCACAGTTCGTAGCACAGACCTGACACAGAATCATCTTGTGTTAAATATAGATTTTAATGCTCACGTATCAGTTTTATACACAACTGTTCACTATAGGGCAGTTTGATTCAGTTACACTTGTCATCTCTGTATTTTACAATTACAGCAGCAAACAAACAAACAACAATCTGATTTAGTAAACAGTGAAAACCTGAGCCACACAGTGAGATACTGCTGACTGTATATTACTTTATATTTCAATGTAAGACCTGTATATAAGTGAAAGAGACAAACAACCTGAAGAGAACAATGAGATGACAAGTGTAGCCACAGAGTCCTCAGCCATTGACTCAACATGTCATGTGGTGTCGGGACATTCACCGTATGAATAAAGCTGACAGAAAGAAACAGACAGAAATGTGCAGACTGACTGTTCCAGCAGCAGACTGTTGCTACACTGTATTAAAGTCAGTGTGAGAACTTTCCTGGATGAAGACATCATGTTGAATCTGCTGCTCAATTAGTTCATCAATCCATTCGAACAGTTTCAGTAAAGATTGATTAAGTGCAGTGTGTGATGAACAGATAGTGTTACAATCCATCTGCTGCTCACACTGAGGTGAAGATCCTTCTCTTCACCTCATCGATCAGTCCTGTTGTACAAATGTCACTTCTTCTTGTACAGTTGGATCACTGTGGCCGGAGGGTTGCACGTCATCAGCTCACCTCAGGAAGACGTGCGACTTCTCCTCTGGGCTTTCTTCAGCAGGTGAACCAGACCCTGAGCCACAAACGGCCACAACAGGAAGAGGAGGATAGTCTGAACCGACACATCGAATGGCCACCACCACTCCTGAGGAAAAATAAGATCAGCTCATTATTTATGTAAGAAAACGACACGACTTGTTCAAATCACTCTGTTATTCGACCACAAAACTGTTCTATTTCAAAAGGGAAACGATGTTTTTTCACCATATGCGCAGTGTAACAACTACCAGTGTTATATTAAGTGTAGTGAAGTTGTTTAGCCAAGTGGAAACTGTCTCTGTGCAGCTGAAACAAAGCAACAGACTTGAGGGAGCTGCACACTCAGGTTACATTGACTACATAGTGGTCAGTGCAGCTGTAACTGAGATGTCGGTGTCTCCTACCTGCTGGTGTGAAGCCGAGCACTGCAGACACGTTCTGCACTGTGAGTCCAGAGCCTGTCACACAGAGAACAGAAATGATGAGGATGTGCGATGTGATGGTGCAAACACCGATCATCTACATTAACAGCAGGTGAGCGTCATCTTACATGCGGGGCAGCAAGTTGCTCCACCACCTCCAGCCGGTCCATCACACTCCTCATGTCTTCTCTGAGCCTCCGTAGAGCTATGACGATTTGTTGCTGTAGTTGGCTGTCATGGACCCTCCCTGCTCTGCCCTCTGACCCCCCTCCTCCACCTTGTCCAGCCCCATCACCACCACCACCTGGGGGCCCCCACCTTGGACTGCCCTGAGGAACTCCACCTGTGGACCACAGCACAGCCATGACTCATCAGACCAGTGTTTCATGCAGCAGCTGTGACAGACGTAGTTGACAGCTTACGTTCTCTCCAGTTGTTGTGAGAAGCATCCTGTCTGTTGTTTCTCCGCCTGTTGACGGGGCCCTGACCCCTCCCATCATCTGCTCCCTCACCACCTTGACCTGCTCCCACCTGTCGGACCTCCAGATGAAAAGATGACTCTAAGGACACATGGCCGTTCTGAAAACCATTGGACTTCACCCCTGGAATCTGAACAAAGATCAGTCTTTGTAATTAATGAGACATTTAGACTTTTCATTTGTTTGCAGAACAGAGTACCAGTGGAATTAGCACTGCATTCACCTTTTGGTGATATGAACTAGTCGTACCTTGATGCTGGTGAGTTGCTCCACTGAATCTACAGAGTCACAGAAGATCTCACTCTCTGAGTCACTGGTCAACACCAAGGCCTCGGACCCTCCATAGTCTGCAGCAGCACAACAAGCGCAATGATGACACAGCATTTCTTCATTCATCAGTTGTTAAGTAAGGAAGAGAAGCCATGACAAACCATTAGTGATGGTGTTGGTGTTAAGGTCTATAACCTCAACCAGGCTCAAGTCCTGATCTGGATCCTCTGGAAGACCAGAATCTTCTTCAGGCTCCACCTGCTCCTCATCCTCAGTCTTCATTTCCGCTGGCATGTCGGCCTTCTCGACACCTTCAAGACACATAAACAGATGAACACTTGTCTTCATATTCAAAATGAAAATCCTGCTTAAGTCACTACAGGTCCATTCATTTGCTGTAAAGCTGAGTGAATCTGGAAGCTGACAGCAGTTGAACTCACTCACCTTCTCTGAGTGCGAGCAGTGACTGTGGAGGCCGTGGCATGTCATCAATCACCAGGTAGAGAGGTTCAAAGTGGTGGAAGAGTGAGGCTGTCTTCTCATTCATGGGCATAGTGGTGATGACCTGCAGGTCAGTAGTAATCATCAGCCACTGCTAATTACAACATGAGTCCCTGTGTTAATTACTCACCAGGCTCTGTGCAACAGATACGTTTTAATTATTATGTAATTATTAGCAAAGGATCCAAATGACTTCAACAACATAATGTTAATATGTAAACACAGTGTTGTAGTGAACAGCACTGCCTGCTTACAACAAAAAGGTTCTGTGTGAAGTTTGGATGTTTGCATGAGTCTCCACAGCGTAGTTTGGTCTGATACTCTTCTGGTTAACTGCTGATGCAGAACTGCCCCTTGTGTGAATCCCTGCTGTCACCCACAGTTAGCAGGGATTGGCTCCAAGCTGCCTAATTCTCACCTGCAGTTTGCAAATGTGGTCTTTCGAGGAAAACAACTTTCAGTGTCGATCTGAAGTGTAGGACTGAGATAAATGTACTGTTTACCTCCTGAGCCACTTTCTTCATCTCGTCCACATACGCTGCCATGGCACTCTCACTGCTCATGTCTCCCAGGCGGCTCCAGGCATCCCTAACACAACACAGTCAAACTGCTGTTACGCAACATTATCACATTCAACTATGACCAGGATTAAACCACAGGAAATTTGGCTATTTGAGATATTAAACTAATTTGTGCACTTCTGCACATTTTAAGTGATATTGTTCATTTGAAAGTCAAAACAAGAAAAGAGTAAATGTGCAAATGATCTCCATTAGGGAAATGTCACTGAAAGTCCTCAGTGTTATTCCCCGACTCCACTGGTTTATTCTTCACTAATTAAAAAAAACACACGCCATAAAAGTCTGACTTCATGCCAACGTGTCTGTACATGTAAGGACAACATAAGCACAGCAGTTAGTGTTACTACTGCTATCAAAAAGTTAATCCAGCATGAATAAAAATACAAAACCACAGTGACACTCACCATTTGTAACGACCCACCGGGTCCCAGAAACCCGGCCGCGACAATGTGCAGGGTCCACACACCGCCTGCTTATACAGACTGTAGAAACGCAGCATCACCTCATAGGACGGCCGATATATGCCTGGAAGAAATATTACGTCATTACACTTTTCTAACTATTAACAAACTGTGATAATGTCACGGCTATAAAATGTTGTGCACCATTTTTGGGGAGGTTGTGGATGACGTCCACAGCAGCCTGAAAGCGTTTCTGATGATCGAGCACAGGCTCTGCCATCGCTGGGACTGGCATGGCACTGACGGGTTAATCTACTGGAGGAGCAAACACACATACAGTAAAAAACATCTGTTAGTTACGTGATGATATTCATTTACTGCCTTTCTATCACAGAATAAGACTTATGATCCTTGAATTGATTGGTCTTTTGGCCTTATAGAAAGAGAGAGAGAAGAAGTTCATGTCTGATGAGCTCAAGTCTGAAATATGAGTGTGTGGGTCCATTGTTTTCAATCCCAGTTCTGTTAATGAGCTGCAGCGATACTAGTGATAATATTTATATGTTAATTTAGTCTTTAGCTAAACTCACTCTCTCTGTGTTTGTTAAAAGCTCAAGACACAAACAGAAAAGACAGAAATATCTGTTATGTTTATAATCGTCGTGTGCCTGTGATGGCTGGTTCTCCAGTGATCTGACAGGTTCGTGTTTGCGCTGTTCTCAGGTTCTAATCTGATCCGATCGCTAGAGATGAGCCAGGTCCAGAGCAGGTTAGAGGTGCAGAGTTACCTGTCAGACCACAGATCCTGCTCACGTCACAGGCCTCAGGTTGAGCAGCCACGGCCTGACAGCTACTGATCCGTCTGCTTCTCTCTGCTAACTCACCTACTGGACCTTCAAACACGACTGACAGTCGTACTCTTGAGAAACTGCTTCATGTTCATACTGACAAACATCGTGTCGCTAAATCCAGACTTTTAAAAATGAAACTAACAGTGCGGAGTGCAGCATGTGGAACTAGCTGAACTAGCTGAACTAGCTAACCAGCTACTAACTTGTCTTACCTCAGTGACTATGTCCCGCCACCTGCCATCAGCAGCAGCGTCGAACAGCTCACTTACACGGTCCTTTTTTTTTTCTTTTAAACTTATTTCCGGGTTTTTTTTGACCGCTGAACTGTTCCCAGACCTGCTGGACTGGGTCTGACCTACTATACTCCGGGATGTAGTTTCTATAGGTGATTTCCGTATTCCTTCCGGTCACTTCACGTGAACGTCACATGGCCGCGCCCACTTTACCATTTAAAGTGACAGCGCAAAATTTAATTGAAATAGGCTTGAAATCCTCTAATTTTTTTTCTTGCCATTTTATACAAATTTTATAATCCACTTTCATTTTTCTGAAGGTTTATGTCGTGATTCTTTTTTCCTTTAATTTGAACAATGTTCTAGAACAAAAATATAAAACATTTTATTTACATACAGGTTATGAATGAAAAAAACAAACAAAAAAGTATGTATTAAAGTATTGACCTTGAACACTAGACCAGGTCTGTGTATGTACATATGTTGAACATTATAGATGAATGTAGTTATGACTGTATGTTCTTATGATGGTGGTAGAAGTAGCTCTGTCCGATACACGGGTCCAAAATCGACCATAGGTGTTTCTGGATGAGATCTGGCCTCAGATCATCTTCACACTTATCAAACCATTCACACCTTCTCAGACCCAGTCAGTGACTGGTTCCTCACATGTGGAGCCGATCACTGCTGTTTTTTTTTTTGTTTTGTTTTTTCTATGTAAAATCTGAATCTAATCATCCTGATGTCAACACAGAGTGATTCTCTTCTTTACAGTCCTGGAGGAGATTTAAGAGCGGATTTAAGCACGAATTACAGTGTAGCGCCAAAGTCCAAATAACAGCGATTGTGTCAGAGGATAAACTATTTTCAGTTTCTCCGTCTGGGATCCAGTTAGCATTACAGGTGACGAGGTCTGACTGTAACGGCCTGTAATCTCCTTAAAACCCGCTGGTGCCAAACGCCACACACATACCGGAAATGACCACGATACACTTTCAAAACAAAAGCAGCATAACTGCGTTTTTGTAAAGATTTTTATTTTTGATACACAAAAGTAAATAATTTATAGTTTATAGCTGTTTATTTTACTGCACTGTACCGTGCTACACTTTACTTTACAATACTGTATTGTACTATACTGTAATAAACAATATTACACTGTATTATAAAACGACATCATAAACCTTTGTTGAGTTTTATTTTGAAAGTCCCGTCGGGAAATCTGAGTGTGTTTTAGCGATGGACGTGCGTGTGTGTGCGCGCGCGCGCAAGTAACTCCGCTCTGTGATTTTATTATAGTGTGTGTGTCTGTGTGTGTGTGTGTGTGTGTCTGTGTGTGTGTGTGTGACATCAGAAGGTTGGTCCTCCGTCCTTGTTTCTCTTAAAGCCTGAAGAGTGGAGCTGCTCTGACTGATTCCTCCGTCTCTTCCTCCGCTCGTTGGCCGCTGATCCTGCAGGAGGACCAGCTCAGGATCGGTAACGGGAGGACGCATTATGTTGGGAAAAAAGAAATCAGCGGGGAAGAACGGAGCCGGGACGTCCAAAGCCATCGACCCTCTGAGGAACCTCGGTGAGTGTTGGTCCGTTATCTGACTTCACAGTCCACAGCTGAGATTAGACAACAACAAATAATCATAATAATAATAATAATGTAGGTCATGATGTAACACGTACATTTATACTATATAAATACTGCCAAAATCAGGTAACGTAATGTCGTTCGTCATCATTTGCATTACACTAATTAATATGAGTGATTCATGATGGAAATATGTTTTACGTCATTGAATCAGAATAAACCGAGAAAAAGAAAAAAAAAAGCTCCTCAGTATTTTTTTTTTAAGTGCCTGGAGAACATTTCACTGTTGTGTTTTATAAAGTCGGTGAATAATCGTCAGCATCAATAAAAACATCACGGTGTATTTGAACCAGAGACCATCTTCGAGTTCACCGTTCACTGACTGGAGGTCAGTGCACTAGTGTGTGAACTGTGTGTTTGAGCTGCAGGTCCTTATCCTCACTCAGCCACGGAGACACCAACACCACTGAGACAAAAGTAGAATAGTAGATAACAAGAGCAGAAGCAGCACTGAGATGGTCTGCTCTCAACACATTTATCTGAACTCTGGTGTCCCACAAAGGAAAAGCAGCGTTTCTCAGCTGGTCTGGAAACTTTCTCCAAAAACCAGAGATATTTAAGGCCGCAGGTTTCCAGGTTCACCAGTAGAGTAAACTCTTAGTCGATGGAACTTTATAATAGGTATGTTCAGTAGACTGCTCTGTGTTTAACTGCCTCGACATGATGACTGGTGGCTGACCAGTAAAGTCAGTACAGTCTGTTAACACAGTGTTGTTACTGCTACTTTTCTATTATTTAACCATATGTAATGTGCGCAATATTTTAGAGACCTATGTGATGCTTTTAGTTTTATGCTTTTATGATATATAGATTGTACATTTTCAGTAATGACGTAGGGAAAACATAGATTCTGTCACAGATATGTTAAAAATCACATTCCTTTCTGTTGACCAGCGATAAACTGCGGTGAGACACACATGAAACCATCCAGATTTTTAGCAGCATGATGTGATTTAATCATGTGTTTAGAGAAGCTCTGTGGTTGTGGAGTCGAAGGTTAGTTTGGACGGTTGCAGGTTGATTTAGATTCTTTGTGTTCAGTTACAGTTTTTGCTTGTTTCCCAGTCACAGCTTAGTAGGAAGATCACATGACGTAAAGCTGAAGGAGTGTGAGGAGAATCACTGACGCTGACAAAAAGAGAAGTGGCTTAAAATCACTTACTACATCTGGAAGCACATACTGTAAAATGTTGTCTTTAAGTTGTGTAAGAGAGAAATATCCCCGCCTGCTGAGGTGTCACAGAACGCTCACACGTCCAGAGGATCCTCCCTGTGATACGAGTGAGAGGTCAGACTTATATGGTAACTGTTATAGATACAAGTTGATAGATTTATATATTGTTGTTCCTTAGTTTTCTTTGACGGTAAATGAACTGCTCATAGACCTGGACCTGGACTGGGACTGACCTGTTCTCTCTAGTTATCCTGGGATGTAGTTTACATAGTACTTCACATGATTGTCACATGACCATGACCTCTTGGCCATTTAAAAAATAAAAATAAAAAAGCTGTCCTCTAATTTTAATGGTCCAGATGTTCAAGTGCCTACAGAGTATATTTGTATACTGCACAGATATTTTCCTCTTGCTGTTTGATACAAAATTCATTTTTTCCAGTTTCCTTTATCCTACAGAAGCATAAGACATCATATTAAAGGATTTAGTCAGAAAGGTTTGTTTAGTAAGGTGTTTGGCCAATGTATGTATAGTGAACTTTCTAAATACTTGCTGATGTATTTCTAGACTGATATAAATATTGAATAAACCAAACCCACACTGGGAGTTTGTTTAGTCAGTTCTCTGGGTGTGGTGTGTCCAACCCGCTTCCAGTAAAGCTGGATGTAAGAAATCACTTGCTCATTTTGTGTAGTATGGCATCATGTGTTTCTAGTGTTTCTGCATCATTACTGAAAACACACGCTGCTTTGTGGTGGTGGTGATATGTTTCTCTTGTTCTGAGGTTTGAAGTACATCATAAAAGTCACATCTGACTCCTCCTCATAGTTCTTTCACACACACGTGAAACCTCAAATGCAGAGAACACAGTCACGTCTGCACATTGCTGCCTCCACTCACAGCACTCACTACACACATCAGTGTTTGTGTGTGTGTGTGTGTGTGTGTGTGTCTGTAAGGTGGAGTAAGAAATAGTTATGATTGAGGATCAGGAACTTACTTAAGTTAGTGGAATGTCTTATTCCTGAAGTCACGTACATCAGACTGTGTGTGTGTGTGTGTGTGTGTGTGTGTGGCCCATCCCTTCCAAACCACAGGCTTGTATTGGTGCTTACTCAGTGCAGGACTCAGCAATATTTGTGTGTGTGAAGGGTCTCATGTTGTTTGGTCATGTGACTAGATGAACTGAGTGGAAAACTACACAGTGTAGCAGTACGTGTGTGTTGTATAAAGTCCCACCAGGGTAGAAGTACAGACACTAGAGTAGAGGTACAGATACTAGAGTAGAAGTACAGACACTAGAGTAGAAGTACAGATGCTCAACCATAAAATGACTTTGGTAGAAGTTCAAGTCAGCAACTATAGTGCTACTCAAGTAAAAGTCTTAAAGTATCTAGTATTTACTGTACTTAAGTATGACAAGAAATCTATAACTGAATATACTTAAGTTATTAAAGTAAAAGTACCAGTACATGTTAATAAAAACAGAAGAATATTATGACGTTTATCCAGAACTTTAAAACATTGAGTCTTCATAGACAATGTCTTGTGTCTGATCTAAAGTACTGAAGTTGTTCATTTTTCACTAAATTAAAATTTCTGTTTGATATTGATATTGTTTGAGTTTCTTCACCCATCCACCCTTTAAGATGTAGACTTAGAGTGAACCGGATCGCTGGAGAAAACATCACATTTACTTTCATCACTCAACAATGGAAATGGATCAGGGGAAAAGTGTCATCAAGTTAGGAAATGTAGTGAAGTCAAAGTGAAAGTTGACAAAAAAAAAACTCTCGACTGTAACTCCTGGACCTGAGGCAGTTTGGTGCATCTCAGGATTGTCAGGAAAAGAAAAGCTGTTGGGACATTTGTTTTCATGCGTTTTCCTAAAGTTAATGATCACTTCCTATGTCTGTCTTGTTTTCAGGAACAGATCAATGGTCTATGTAGTTCACTTCATGGTAGAATGTCACTGGCCTACAATGACCGTATCATCTGCTAATTTAAATATGGCATGACATACGTTATGTATAACACATTAGTTTGGCCACTTGAAGGCACTAGAACAAACTGTAAAAATACCATTGTCATATTTAATGATCGTTGCTATGTCAGCAAACAGTTGTATCAGAAGTCATGTGAAAAATAAGCAACAGAAATAAAGCTGTATTTACAGTTGGAGGACCGTAACAGTTTGCTCATGTTTTAGAAAATATCATGGTTAAAATACATTTTTTTCCTTAAGATAAGTGGACCTTTATTGTCACGGTTACAGTAACAAACACAGTGAAGGTTGTTAAATAGCCGTGGATAAAAGAAATAATAGTGGTTGTTAGGTTCTCACATGAAACAAACAGTGTTCTCCTTTGTCTGTTGATCCATGGTAACACCAACACAGCTATCAGCTAACTGCTATCTGGCTTGATTCTATCCGAATATAATCACTGCAGTTCACTCAGCAACTGTATACTGTCTAAAGAGCATGTCTTGATGAGTTGGAAAAAGCAGGACTTTTGATTCCAGAGGAATGTCCAATTAGCTAAGTGCTGTGAACCTGTTCCAGTGGCAGCTTTTACAAAAATGACGATAATGATAACTGCAGCAGAGTGCCAGTGCCTGAGAGCCAGAACAGATGACATCATGCATACATTTGCATGATGTATATATAGATACACACACACATACATACATATTAAAAAAAAAACTCCTTCTCACCCTTCTCGGTCGTATCTGTGTGTGTGTTATTCTCAAGGTTGGAGTTTGAGGGTTCTGCGCAGTGTCTTAGCTGTTCCTAGGACTGCACTTTTCTGGACTGAGGTTTCAGATGTTGTTACTGGGATCTGTTGGAGCCACTCTCCCAGTTTGGGATATATATATATATATTTTATCCTAACTCCACTTCATTGTCTTTTTTCCTCACCCTTGCTGTGGTTCAGTGGTGCTGAGCTGAGATCATTGATGTCTCATCTTCATAACATCATACATGTGTTTATTCAACCACGTGTGTCTTTTCTCTGAAGGAGTTGGTGATGATGAAGATGTAAAGCGGATGTTGCACGGCTCCAACATGGTGAAGGTATCACTGCTTATAAACCATCAGTCAGTCATCGTCAGTTGTTAATAAGACAAATAATCAGTAGAACTTGAACTTGTTGAACTTGTTGTGTGCAGGTTCGATCATCTCGTTGGCAGAGGCAGCGAACTCTGAAGCTGCTGGGAGACGGAGTCACAGTCTGGTGTCAGTCTCACAAAACCTCCAGTCGAGCCAAGGAGCAGCAGTCCTGTGAGTACACCTCATTCCATGGATACACACTCTACAACAACCATAACTAAACTTACATGAGATGTTTTGTTTTAGACAGAACATCCTCATGTTCGTTGAAGACTGAAGTTTGTCATTTCAGGATTATTATTCAATTTTAGTATTAAAGTGGAACATCAGTGTGTTTCATGAGCTGGAGAGCTCTGTTTGGTAGGTAAATAGTGTCTACGAGGAGGTAATTAGTGCTTCAATTCATGGGTTATACCTTCGACCACCAACATAAAATTTTTAAAAGATTCCCTAAAGTTAATTTTGAGATATTACATTCACAAGATTGTCTGTGCTGCATGCTCCAGGCTCCAGCATCCAGGCACTACTTGTTGTCAGCATGGTGGGTAATGTAGGCACCAGGTTTTGCAAAAGTGATTTAAAAATAAAAGGTTATTTTCTGACAGTTTCACTGTGGTTATACTGTCAATCATAGCATACAAGAAGAGAGAGACAAAGACAAAAACAGACTTAGAGAGTTAGTTGTTCTTTATGAACAGTGACTTCAAACAAGCCTGTAGCTACTGCTTTGATCAAACAACATTACTTAGCATGACTCACTACTTGGGATGATAGTTCAATACAGTGTATTTACACTTTATCAAGGATTGTGTGTTCAGGGATATGCAGAAGTAGATTAAGTTGGAGCAGAACTCAATCTACATTCAGCTGTAAAAAAGATATGTGTCACATCATGTTTAAAGGTATATGGTGTGAGTAAGTTATGCAGCTATGATGTTTCATAGCTGCAAAAAAATATATGTAGCTGCATCAAACTGGACAGAAAGCAGGGCTGATGTATTGCATCCCATTCATACTACTCATTCCTGCTGTTACAGTCCACGATTTTTATTTGCCTCAAAAGATATTTTTCTTCTTTGATGATGTTGAAGCATCAAAGTTTTATCACTTGATCTCAAACTTGGTCGTCAGCTCACATTTTACTCACACCATATATCTTGACATATGACATGATGCATGTTTTTACACTTTAGTTATATGTTACTGTTTTACACACATAACTACAGAGAGTTTATTGAGTGAACAGTGAGTGAGTGTCATTTCTAAGTTCTAAGGCATCAACTGGACCCGTCAAGACGTTGACCGTATGTTAGAAACGCCAGGATTTGTTTCATGCACCCACTCCTCTTTTAAAAGGCCCACCCAGAGGTTAAGAACCACCTCTGATGGCATGATGATGATAACTGGCACCAATCAGGCCTTTGCTGCACAAAAGTGGTTCCACAGAGTTTAGCGGTGACTGGGTGTGTAAGGTGAAACATAGATGTAGTGATCTATTTTTGTTCACTTTAAGTGCTACTTACTGCTCTGTAGAAAGAGAGCATTCTCCATCTCCTGCGCTATCTGAGGGTCACATAGTGCCTTGATTATAGAGCTCATCTATTTCCAGAGACGGCAGCTTATCCTCATGCAGTTAGGACAGTGAGATTATAAGACATCATATGGTGGTGGGAGCGGCCCTGCAACTTGTGGTTTGCTGCTGCTGTATATTTACCATATGATTCAACCAGTCAGCCTCCCTGCAGGACAAGGCCTTTAATCACCACAAGACTAGATTAGCTTGTGATGTGGCACAGTGAGTGAGTGTGTGTGTGTGTGTGTGTGTGTGTGTGTGTGTGTGTGTGTGTGTGTGTGTGTGTGTGTGGGGGGGGGTTATAAGACCTTCCTTCTGACCACTAATAGCTATGTGTGTGTCTCACATCTCTAACCTTTATGACACCATGGATTATAGGCCCTCCTCCTCCTCCTTAGAATAAGAATCCAGCTTCTTTCACATGAAGCCAAGAATCTGGTGGGATTGTTCATGTCTGTGTTCAAGCTGTGGATACAAGAAATTAAAAAGCTTGACAGCTACACCCACTTATTTATTTTAACTATAATCTGACTGGGTGGACTAGTGCTTGGACAGGTGAACTGGGACAAACTCAACTTTCTGCTTCACACCAAATGTCTGCTCAGCTTGTTCACTCCTTGTAAAGGGCTTTAGTAGATGTGAGCTCAGTGAGGAGGCAGCTATCTGGCTGTAGTTCTGAATTAAGCATTTGTAGAAGTTATCAAAGACTCCTACAGGAAACAGTTGGAGGAGATCACTTTGACCTGTCCTGGTAGAGTCTCCTCTCCCTCTGGAGCTACAACACCATGACTCTCCCCCAAACCTTCGACCGTCTCATACATCTGATTCACTCATCCACCCTTTTCAGCAAACTTCTGTAACAACAGAGAGAACTTAACTTCTCATGCTCCTCAATAAGAAGGACCGCGTGAAAAAACAGGTTAATTATTTTAGCTGGTTGTTCTTTAGTTACTGAACATTGTTCTTTGTTCTTCTCTTTCTGTTTCCTCTGACTTCCTCAGTCTCCATCATGGATGTGGAGTGTATTCTTGAGGGTTGCCAGTCAGAGACGTTGCAACAGTTGGTTGGTTCAGTTCCAGAGGAACGGTGTTTTACTGTGGTCTTCAAAGGGGCCAGGAAGAGCCTGGATCTCCTTTGTCAGAGCCAGGAGGAGGCTCAGCAATGGGCCCGTGGCATCCGGAAGCTGCAGGAGAGGCTGGAGAATATGACCCAGAAGGAAAAACTTGACCAATATCCTAAGTGTTGTTTATTCAAACTTAGCTGTACCTGCACAAATAAACCTCACAGAGACGCTAAAGTGAAAGAGCAAGGAGTCGAAACGTTAGCCAGAGTAGAAGAACAACATAATGGGAACAAGTGCAAATACAACTAAATACAGATGCTTTCACGAAGGACACAATCAGTGACTACAGAGCTGTAATGAATGATGATTGTCATCGCTGATTAACCTGCTGATTATTTTGGAGATTATTTAACTTTTTATGGTTTTGTTGTGTCTGACCAACATTCACAGCCCCTTACAGACTCAGCCCACTGTTGTACAGCAGAGAAAAGCATCTAAACATAATATGTTCATGTTTAAAGAGCTGAAAACAGAACAAATGTATATTGTTTTGAAAGAAAAGTGTTTTATTCTCTGAAAGAAACTGTAAGATCTATGACATGTAGTGTTTTGTCTTTATATTGGTTTCAGTGTGTTTGTACGTTTGTGCCTAAACTTTTTTGATTGAAGAACAGAAAAACCACAAAACGCTGAATCCCTTTTAATTAACGCCTTAAAAATACTATACTAATAACAGTGTACACTTTGACATTGTACTGTTTCCTTAACTGTGTGTTACCTGGATTCATGCTTACCTGAGTCGAGCTGATCAGAACCACGATGATAAGATGAGCTACGATGAAGTTCAGACACTGCTGCAGATGATCAACATTGACCTGAGTGATCAATATGCCCACAGCCTCTTTCAGGTGAGCAGGCTCATATTTGAAGACTTTATCCTTTCATATACAGGATTTAAGCAGTTTTTTTTTTCTTGGTGTCTATTCATGTAACTATTAATGACAGAACAGCAGTAGATATCTTTTGCTTTGAGTTTGACATGTTTCATAGAAGGTCATTGTGTTTGTGTGACAGAAATGTGACCATTCAGCTGACGGTCGCCTGGACCACGGGGAGATTGAAGTTTTCTGCAGGGAACTGTTACGAAGACCAGAGCTGGATGCTGTGTTTATCCACTACTCTGCTAATGGCTGTGTACTTTCCACTGTGGACCTGAGGGATTTCCTGAGGGAACAGGGAGAGGATGCTTCACTCATCCATGCTCAAAGCCTCATTCTTACATATGAACTTAATGAGTGGGGTACGCTGCATAGTCACGATATACTGCAAAGTACAAATATTTTACCAAAATGTGAAGTGATGATAAAGTTGAAAGTGGAAACACAACAGAAAAATCACATCAGCAGTCAGACTGATAAATGAGTTGTATTGTACAGACTGTTCTATGACTGCTATCAACAGTACTGTGTGTAATTCTGTGTATAACTTGTGAATTTCTGTCAAATACAGCCCAGAAGAACCAGTTCATGACTCCCAATGGCTTTACCATGTACATGCTGTCTAAAGAGAACTGTGTCTTCAACCCGGACCATGCAAGAGTTTACCAAGACATGAGACGTCCACTGGCTCACTACTTTATATCCTCCTCCCATAACACATACCTCACCAAGGACCAGCTGACTGGGGACAGCAGCACAGAGCCATACATCCGGTAAGATTTTCCACACGGTTTTTTAAATGACCTCGTATCTTCTACTGTACTGTTCTAGGTATTTTGTCAACTAGACAAACACATTTCTTTTGTTTAACTGTGTAAAACCTGTGTGTCCAGGCTAATGTAATATGGATTCTGTATTATCTCTATAAACAAATCATGACACCAGCTATGACCTCCAACTGGTCGGTGATCAATTTTTTACTTAATGTCCACAAACCTGTAAACTGTAGCTACTGGTATCAGAGCTGGCTTTAACTTAACTGAAAAAACTGAACTTTAAAAAGGCTTTACCCATGATTTCACTTGAAGATTACCGTACCACTGGCTCTTGCAGTAACTAACCCTTTACTTAAAAAGCCTGCCATGTTCTAGCTAATTATAGACCCATACCCAATCTCCCTTTTATTTTAGTTTTGGTCTAGTTAAATTTAGTTGTATAAGTTGTTGCTGCTCAATTATATAAGTATTTGCACAGGAATAGCCTGTTTGAAGATTTTCAGTCACCACTCAGATAAATCATAGAACAGAGGCAGCATTAGTGAAAGATCCTCTCATGGCCTCAGAGAACAGACTGATGATCACTGATCTAAACTCATCCTGCTGGATCTCAGTCCCTCATGTGATGCCATGAATCACAAGAGCTTATTACAGAGACTAGAATATGTCATTGAGATCAAAGGAACTCTAGGAACTACTAGAAAGTTAAGTAACCGAGGACGTGAATAATTTTCTAATTAGTTGTCTGTTAGTCTGATGCTTTGTAAACTTCTTGCTAGTATGAATATGTTCAGCCGTGTTCCTGATACTTGTCTTTGCTTTGCTTGTTATGCTTAAAACATTTGCTAAGACAGGCTACATCAGATTGGGCAAACAGCCATAAATGACTATGGGGAGACTGAGATACCAGGAAGATACCATTATGTTGCTATCAGGGTGTTTAAGAGTTTGCTGCTTTTTAAATTGATATGTTGCCTTGTTAATATGCTCTACTCTGCAGAAAGAAAGAAATGAATGTGTCATCAGTCTAGATGCTGAATGAAGGCATTAGGATTTGGACCTAATTTTATTTTGATAAAGTTATAGTATGAATTCCCTTCAGCCTCAGTTGGAACGAATTCATTTTATTTGAAACATTTGAAACTTTTCCACAGGACTCATTAACCGTGTCGCTTAAGTCTGCTGCTGTTGAGCAATTGGATCTTCTGGCTGTTGCACTTCATGTTGCAGCTGCATCTGGAGGGGCATCAAGCATAAGGAATTACTTTACACAGATGATTTGTTGCTATACATGTCCAACCCAAGTTCCTCCCTGCCAGCTGCACTCTCTCTGCTTGAACAATTTGGCCAAATCACTGGGTACAAATTACATTTACGAGAGCAAGTTATTTCCAATGAATACAGATGTGTTAGAAGTTAGAACTGAATTATTCATACCACTTAAAGGTGAAAAAAAGTGCTTCACTTACATTGGGGTCTCTATCACAAGAAGATACACTGAATCTGTTTCATTATGTTACATTTATACACTGACAATTAAATATTTATGCGTTGTGGCTGGGAATTTTCATAAGGCAAACCTCACCTGGCATCACAAACCCAGCAAGAACTCTCTGGAAACCCTGCTACACTCCACACACATTTAAAGACATAAGATATAAAGCCACGTTTCTCCTGGCTTTTGGGAACAGTGGCCATGCTGTCTTATTTCTCAAACAGGAATATAAACAAGGGCTCAGTCAAGAGGGAGAAGTTATGAGCTGGTTTGCCAACGACAACACACTCAGCTTCATGCCACTTCACAAAGTGCCAGACCTATGAGCAAGGACGCATTAAAAAAAGTGGTGAAAAAAGTGATACAAAGATAAAGTGGAGGCTCAGTTGTACATGGCAGACATATATGACAATGGTCAATGGACCATTATGTTGTATATGTGAATTAACATACATCGTGAGACAGAGGATGAATGTAAAAGTGATTAAGGACTCAGGTTAAGTGACACCTTTTATTCTAAAAGCTGAGTTTGCTCTTAATGCTGATATTTTCCTCAGAGCTCTGATTCATGGTTGCCGCTGTGTGGAACTAGACTGTTGGGATGGAGATAAAGGAGAGCCAGTCATCTACCATGGACACACTCTCACCTCCAAAGTACCATTCATCAAAGTCATTGAGATAATCAATGAATATGCTTTTAAAGTGAGTATACTCATTTGATTTGTCAGACACAAATGCACACAAATATAGGTCATGTATTTAAAGTTTAGAGACATGCACTTTGAATACTGATACATTTATAAAAAAAAAAATAATAATACATGTCCACAGAAACCTACATTTCTAAGTATATGTGCTAAAAGTCACATTTACGTTGAAATGTTTGCTGAAGGAACAAAGATTTCCTTCCTTCTTCTGCTCACCTCTACAGACAAAAACATTTTCTCCTTGACTTTTTACCTTTGTTCTTCTCTCCAGACGTCTCCTTACCCTCTGATCTTGTCCCTGGAGAACCACTGTTCTGTGGAGCAGCAGACAGTCATGGCCCGACTCCTGCGATCTATCCTAGGAGACAAGCTGCTCACCAAACCCCTCGATGGTGTGGACCCTCACAGCCTGCCATCTCCAGAGGTAAGGGGGCAGTGTTCACTTCTCATAAAACCCATCCTATTGAGATCAACAGTAAGATATAGATCATGCTTGTGTTTCCTAGATCCATATCAACATAGTTTTAATTGTAGCATGTCACGTTGTTAATCAATGTTAAATTGATTAAGCTGAAGACATCTGGAGATCAGGAGAAAAAAACATCTGACATTCCCACTTAATTTGTGGTAAATGTGTATTTTGTTGTGTCTGTGTAGGATCTCAAGGGGAAAATCCTTGTGAAGGGGAAGAAATGTCCAACAAGTACTTCAGACCTCAGCTCCTCAGATGAGGAGGCCAGCTTGAACGAGAGCAGATCTTCACAAAGAAAAGAGAAGACGGTGAATACAACATCTCTCATCTATTTACCAGCTTTTTATGGTGTTTGGGGTATCAGTTTACACACTCTGCATTTCTGTCTGTGGATAAACTGACAATAAGTAGTTGTTTACTAATGAATGATTAAGAATACGATGGGTTTCTGTGTGTGTCATTCCAGCCATGTACATCAAAGCTGAGTGCAGAGCTGTCAGACTTGGTCGTGTACAGCCAAAGTGTTCCCTTTAAAAGTTTTGACCAAACTGCCAAAAGTCCGGCCATTGAAATATCCTCTTTTTCTGAAAGTGAAGCTCTCCGACATGTAAAGGACTCAGGTAAGTTTATGTATCCACACAAATAAATTAAAGTGCACATTTATATTGCTTTTGGAAGGCATGTGTTTTTATGACATTCTTCAAGATAGAGATTCCACTGCTCAAATAGCATTCGGGAAAAAGAGAAGAGTCAAAAAAAAAAAGAGTCTGGTCTGAGACTGCCTTGTGCAGGGATGTCAATGCGAGATGATGCTCCTGGGAGCAGCAGAGTGATGTGGTTTTTTAGGTTGATCAAAGACCAAATGTACCAATGCGTTCTACACCATCTGTAGAGCTGTCACTGTAGAGCTGAATGATATACTGAGGGAGGTATGATTTGATTTTTCTTATAGTGTTTAGTGTACCATCATGAGACACACATGACGTCAGAGAAGGATGACACCCAGACTTCTTATGACCTTGGTTTGGGTGAGGGATGAAAAGGCAATTTTGATAAGGACCGATGGAACCAGGTGTTAGAGACATTCAGTTGGAGGTGACATTCTCTTATGCACGAAGACAGACCTGTATGACAATCCAAGATCCACAGGAAGATTGTGGGATTGTTGGATTTGAATGAGAGATAAAGTTGAGTGTTATCTCAAAGCAGTTGTGTGAGAAGTAAGTGCGTGGATGATGTGTTCCAAGGAGGTGGTGGAGCCCTGGCATTGTTGGGGAAAGCCTCTGGGAAGGGATGGGGATTGGGACAAGGACTTTTGTCATGCCAAAGACTTTAAGTGTCTGTCAAAAGATGTTTCGCTGGAGAAGCCACTCTTGAAGCCGACCGATATAGTATAGTCACAGATACACGTCATTCTTATTGGTTCCTCGTTTGTTCAGGTTCACTTGTTCAGTTTAGTTTGTCTGCAGCATATCATTGAACTTAGAGAATTCTCATCCTTCCCTTTCAGGAACGTATTTTGTGCGTCACAACAGTCACCACCTCAGCAGGATCTACCCTTCAGGACAGCGCCTCCAGTCCTCCAATTACAATCCTCAGGAGATGTGGAACGGAGGCTGCCAAATTGGTGAGATTTTATAGATCCCTCCCTTTTGCAAGGAAAGTTGTCACTCAGTAACAAAACATTCTTAGTTCTTCTTTTCTCAATTTGGCACCCACAAATAGTAAAGACAAATGAATGCCACTGACAGAATTGTGTTGGGTTTCCTCTAGTGGCTTTGAACTTCCAGACACCTGGTGAGCAGATGGACATAAACCAAGGCAGGTTCCTGCAGAACGGACAGTGTGGGTACATCCTGAAACCTGCCTTCATGTGCCAACTTGACACAAAGTTCAACCCAGAGAATGTGGGCGGAGGTCCTGCCCACAAACCTGTACTGCTCACTGTTCGGGTAAGATGGAGCAATAGCAAGTTGCAGAAAAGGTGGAACTGTAGAATTCAGAAGTATTCCCTTCACTGTCATTTTTAGCTTAATGAATGGACGTGTCTTACTAAAATATTGCTAGAGAGCTTTAGTTCACTGCACCTTGAATCCAAACATGACTCATTAGGGTAAACTGGTCCACAACAGTGGAATTAAAAAGTGCTGTTTAGGAGCGCCCAGATAGTCAAGTGGTTGGGGTGCACCACTTTGGCGTATAAGTTTGAGTCCAAGCTGTGATGATTATTTCTGTGTGTCACGCCCCCACTCTCCTCTCCACTTTCCCATCTATCTTTACTGTACTATCATTAAAGGCAAAAGAGTCAAAAAATATATATTTAGAAAAAGAAGTGCCATTGTATCAAAGTATCAGACGTGTTGCTCATAATCATAGCCTAATGATATTATTATTATTTCAGGTTATTTCAGCTCAGCAGCTGCCCAAACCAGAATGGGACAAGCCCACCTCCATCGTGGACCCTCAAGTGTGGGTGGAGATTTATGGTGTTCCCATCGACAACAACAAGAAGAAAACTCATTATGTTGAAAACAACGGTAAGTTGCAAATGAATAACAATAACTTGTTGGTAATTAAAGGGCTCTAGTAGCAAGTATTAAGGAATTATTACACAACTTCAGAAAGTCACAGTTAATGTAGTAGCTAAGTTCCTATGAATCTATGAAGTGGTTTGTGGTTGAAAACAATATTTTATTTAATTGCACAAGTTAAAACGCTAACGAAAAAGACACAATGACCATTGTATTTTGAAGTCACAGAGACATACTGTAGAGTAGTGACACCTGCCCATGGGTAATTGCACTCCAGGGGGTGCATCAGCATTTCGCAGGGGTTTATATGGAAAGATTATGGAATTAAACTATTTTGAAGTAATACAAATAATATGTAACATCTGACATTATTTGTTGTGGTTGAGAGTGCCAGAAAATTAATGAATGGTAGAAATTTCTAAATAGAGAAAGTAGTAAATAAATCCTCGAAGAGTAAAATAGTAACATGCTGATGGACAGGGTAGAGGCAACAAAATAGTTAATGATTCATTAATTCAGATTTGATAAGCACATGTGTTTGGTAGTTTATCTGACAGGGCTGCACGAACTACTGTGAAAACGTTTGTCATGTTGTAAGTGTTTCTTTGTTTCAGGCTTTAACCCACAATGGGACTGTACATTTAAGTTTACCATTCATGCTCCTGACCTGGCTCTGGTTCGCTTCAAAGTGGAAGACCATGACTATACCTCAAGCAATGACTTCCTGGGGCAGTACACCGTGCCTTTCACCAGTCTCCGCACAGGCGAGTCCAGGGACACTGAGGTTTCCTGATATGTGGGTTGTGACAAAGACTTGAGAGAGATTGCAAGCACAGTGTAATTAACTATTTGTTGTCCGTTTCACTGCAGGTTATCGTCATGTCCGGCTACTCAAGTTAGACGGTTCAAGCCTTTCACCTGCCTCTCTCTTCATCCACCTAAGCATCACCCCCTGTTAGTCCTCAGCCTAGGAGCCATAATCTCCATGGAAGCATGGAAATCACTATGGGGAGATTCCAGATCATAGCTGCCTGGATCTGGTCCCAGACTCATGGAATAAATTGGACAACAATGGTTATAACCTTATTTTGCGAATGCTGCAGCCATAACCATGGTACACTAACCATGATGGTCAGTTTGTCATTCATTCTCTGATCTTTTTAATCTAAATATAAGAAATGGACATACAATCACAAAGGGAAATAACATTACACATGAAACAATTGTTTTTTTTTTTTTTTTTTTTTTCTATTAATACTTGGAAGGTTTATTTGTGCCCCAGCCTTCCTTTAAACAAAGTCTAACAATCACTGTGACTAGTGCATACTTGAAACCAAACCGTCGTCTTAATTCCTCATTTAGTGCAGAGTTGATTCTTAATGCAGGACTAATGCATAAATCTATTGATTACTCTATGAAACCATGGCAAAAGTTTGGTGATAGATTTTGTTTATATTTGTAACATATAAACTAATCCCAAAACTTCTCTTCCCATGTTTTCTACAGGAAGTACGTTTTCATTCAAATTTCAGATTCAGATTCCTTTAATATAACGCTACCGCACAGGGAAATTTTAACTACAGTAGCACAGTGTCAAGGTCTGAACACAAACCACATTAGAAATATTAAATATAATAGAAATGAGTTGGAGGAAATTGTCCAGTGTCAAATGAAAGAAAAAAGGATTTACAGTTTGGTGTATTATTTTATTATTATTGAACATACACAGCTATCACAATAACATTCCCACAGAAAATAATCTGTTCTCATACTACTGCCAGACCTCCTCCTTTCCCTTTACTGCTCTCCACCGTCCTGTTCACCCGAACCAGCTTCAATCCATCCAGTACATGTCCGTGTCTATGGTAACGTCAGTCCGCCATGTCTTACAGTCCCCGTGATGTTGGACAGGCGGACAGGTCGATGTGTCGTCTTGCTCTTACGGCGGCAGCATCACTGTGCCATATTATATGTGTAAACAATAGGAGCCACAGACCACAGCTCCTCAGACTCAGTGCAATTTAAACAAAAAAAAAAAAGTAGTCCAAATGGTTGTAGATTACAACCAACTGATGACCTCCTTCTCTTCCCTCACGTATTAAGACAGAAACATCCTGTCGAACCGTCCTGTCAGAATTGTAATACAGTTGTTGATGCAGATCTTGATGCAGCTTGTTGTAAATCTGAACTTCACCATCCGAATGCTGCTGTAAATATGACCAGGCATGTGCAAGATAAAATTTATTAGATTTATTAATGAAGACTAGCTTTTTCTGCTGGCTGCCTGACACATGCTGTACTTTTGTTGTGTAGCTGAGTTGTCCTTTGTTTCCCAGTTTTGGTCCCATAGATGATAAATGGGAAACTGATTGTGACAACAGTACTTTTCTAAGTAGCCTTCTAGTTTTACATGATAGACTGTTTTATAGTAGATAGAGCTGCTACTCTATTGTTTGCCTGCTAGATGATAAGAACACGTGGATATGTTTAATAACTGCAATAAGTTTTATTTTATAAACTTCTATTTTATCATAGTTAGCCTCACGTTGAGATATGTTTAAATCATCTGATGTTTCTCTGCGACATGACTGAATCATTGTCAGCGTTTGAACACTCATTTATACTAAGCTATTGTCAAAGAAAAGGTTTTATACAGTGTTGTTTTTAATAAGGAAGAACATTTGATATGTTTTTTTGCAGAACTTATGAAGCGTAAATGTTTTGTTAATTTACATATATAGCATATGAATATTTCATGCTGACTTTTATCTGAAAAAAAAAAAAATGATGACTTGAAACAGGTTTGATTCAGGGCTGCTGCTGTGACAACAGGAGACGCTCTGAAGAACGATTTAGCCAAATGCATCATTTTAACATGATGAGAAATACATGCTCTCATTTTGTCATGTTATTATTTTTATTTCATTTTTTTTTTTAGTTTCTTAATAAGGTTGAACTGTTTGTGACAATCCTGCTGTTAAAACACCAACGTTAACATTTCATATTCTCATTGTTGTTGATTATTTATTGTAACTGAATTAGACCGTTTGCTTTTGTGTCATGCCCAATCTGATATAATATATTCAATCAGGTAACATATAGACCATGATGAGAAGACATGTTTTAAACATTGTCAACAGACAAAGTCTAACCTTCAGATAAACACAGAGACCTCACGATTTCAGATGGTGTTGATGCAAAGTTGTTTTCACAACCAAAAATGAAGGTGAAATTCCAGCACTAATGTTGTCTTATGATAATTATGTAAATAATGCCTCGTAACAATAAAGATCTTAGACAAAACATTACATGTTTTATTTGATTTACACTGATCCCCAGTGACAGAAGTGTGTATTTTGTAGATCATGTAACATTTGATGGACGTTACAATCACGTTTCAGACCTTCTACAACTGGTTGTTCAACAGTGTTCTTCATGTTTGCTCACAAAACTGATCTTGTATGAATGGATGGATGTGAAGGTCAGAACCTGCAGGGACACGTGTCTGTTTTTAATCCCGTTACATGTTATGATACATGTTCATGTTCATGTTATATGTTCATGTTACATGTTTCATATGAATGATGAATACAGTAGTCACACTATAATCAATACATTTTATTCCTTCAATCATTTTCAGTTACCAACTAGTCCTTCATCATTTGTGCTAGAAAAACCATTCAAGCATCAAAATGTGCATCTCATTCAGATAAAGAATTTCTATTTTCAGAATTTCAAATCAGAATACACATCTCAGAATAATCTGTGCTCAGTTACAATGTAATTATAAAAACAAAAACAGACGACTAAATGTAGAAATGAAAGACTCATTGAATCCTTGAACCTGTCATGAATGTATGTATTCATCTGTTCATGTCAATGACTCAGGTCGAGATTAATCAAGCAAAGACAAAGTGACCATTCATGCATTCATTCTTTTCATCCATCTATAGCTAATCATCATCACATGGTTAGACACTGAGAATATTGACCTAAAGATTCTTAGGATCATCACTGACTGTCTGAAAATCTGAAAAACATTCATACAAGTGTGAAGATATTAAGCAAGAATTAAGAAATAAAAGTACAAGATCATTACTAACAGATTACGGTACTAACATTGATTATGAAAACACAAAACTGAAACACACAAATATGTTTAATAGTCTGTTTTAAACATGTTTGTCTGACTGTCTGGGCGCAAAAACCTGTTAAAGTGGGAAGGTGCTGTGCTGTAAATTATTGGTCTGAGCAACTAATTCATGTTGTGATGTTTATTAAATAACATAAAGGTTTCTCATTGTTATTGTTGATCAAGAGTCTGGTGTGTGGTTCATTTTAAACAGAAAAAAAACACATGACACATGTAAACCACATGGGGGAGCCAGTGCAACTAAATACTTTCACCCTCAACTACCCTCAATTTATCACTCACTGTGTATGAGTGTTGCTTTATGTGGAGGAAACAGAAGAAACACTGTTGGTCAGGATGAAACAACATCTCAACAGTGTTGGTCAGGACAAAGTGACCACAACATTAGCTCCACACTTCTAAACACACTCAGTCCAATATTTATGAATTATTGACAACTTCATTTTTTTCATCTTCACATAGGGAGGATGTTAAAAGTACGACAGTATTCTTACACTAAATGTTTTATATATCAGATATTTTCTGTTAATTTGTAAATGTCCCTTCTTTCCTTTCATTTTGTAGTAAGTTACATAAATAGATAGATATATACATGTAGAATATATCTTAGGAACCCAATTTTTATGTCCATTATAAAAACACTATATAGGAATATTATATATATATATATATATATATATATATATATATATATATATGAGGAATATATTTACTCATTACTCAACTACAAGAACATCTCAAAGATATGATGTTTACAGGAAATAAGGATTTAGTAGACATAACAGTCGGACATGAAGTCATAGTGGGACCAGCTTTGTTCCATTGGAGGCTAAAATCCACGAAAATAACCAAGAGGAGGAAGCAGAAGTTAACCCTGTGTGGTGTGAACAAAGCTTTAAGTTCGCATGCGGTCACCTCTCTGGTGACCGTACTCACAACATATGATACTGTCACAAATAACAATAACAAATCAGAAAGCAGTTTTAATTTAACCCTGGAGGAAAGTCTCACTTCATTAATGGGATGTTGCTTTTCCCAAAGCAGAGCAGTGAGTGATGCAGAGTGGAAGTCACAATAACAATTGTTATTCAGGACAGAGTAAAAAAAAAAAAAGAGAGAGGACGTTTCCATGATGACAAGTCATAATGACAGGAACTCTCTTCTATGTCTCTGGAGGTTCATTCATTCAGGTCATAGTATCTGAAGTAGTTGAGTCAGTCAACTGGACCGTGGTAATTTGTTGAACACGTTTCACGTCTCATCCAAGAGGCTTCTTCAGTTCTGATGGAGACTGATGTGAACTCAGAGTTGACAACCACAGATCTAGTGTTCACAGCTGTATTGACAACAGTCATTGGTGGGTATAAGTAGTTCCAACGGTGATTGTTAGGGTCACTGGACCAGTCCTTTCATCCCTTCCCAGAAGACTAAACAAGTCATCTGCCTCAGGTGGCAAAAGTGTGGACTTTTCACCTCAGGTGACTTTAATGACTGTTGTTACAGAAACAATAGATTCTCAGTGACCGTTAGTGATCCTAATGACCACCATTGACACTACTTGAACCTTGACTGTCATTAATACACCTGTGGACACTAGATATCTGGCATCCACCCACACTGGGATAAACTCTGGGAACACATCCATCTTCATCAGAACTGAAGAAGCCTCTTGGATGAGAGATGAAACATATTCAACAAATTACCATGGTCCAGTTGACTGTGACTCAACTACTTTGGAACTCCTTTCTATCTGGACACAGATGAAAACTAAAACACAGTGGGTCCTCTCACACACCGTCTTATTATCAAAATTGCTGCAAACTTGAATTGTTTCAATAATGAATCTACCAAATGGGTCTAGATTCTCTGGGTCATGTGTGGTCCTTGTCCTGGTCCTGTGTAAAATCTCCATCAGCTGCCCAATACAGAGCAACTGTGACCCTAATGTATTCAATTTAAATACATTGTAAAGTACCTTGAAAAAAAAATGCTTTTATGATTTGACAAAATACAAATAAACTTGACTTGACATGTTTCATCCAATTATCAGAGCTCTATAACTTACTTATGACCCTGATGTGTCCCCAGTCAGGTGCACACACACATACTCACATCATGGTTTCTGAGACACATCTGAATTATGTTTAATAGAGCTTTAATGTATAATTTCTGATCACAATAAATTCATCATATTCTTGCTTGTAATGTTTCGTTCATTTCTTTATTTATAACTATTATGTATTCTCCCACAAAGATATTTCAGAATGATGACTTGTGTATGACAAAGTGTTTCATTTTATAACTAAATGTGAAATAAAATCCTTCAGCAGGAAACAGTCATCTTCAGTGGTTTAAAGGTTCAAACCGTTTGTTCCCACTGGCAACACAAGGCTCCTGTTACACTTGACCTGTTACAGTAACTGTCTCTTTAAAACTTTAAATTGAACAAAAATAAATATAGAATATTGTTTGTATAAAATACATATGTACTCCAAATATGTTCAAGACTTAACAAACACTAATAATTATAATAGTTTTGTTATTTATATTTTCAAGTCTACCATGTGTTTTATCAAATTCTCATGAGTCATCATTCAATAATAGTACGATGGTGAGTCCACACAGTAACAGGATCAGTCAGGACATTTGAGTGGATCAGCTGGGGGATGTGAAGAACCTTTTCCCTGGTTCAACTCGACCACTGACAAACAATGAAACAGAGAAAATGTTCAGTCACATGCACAGGTTCAAATGCTGCACCACAAAGACAAATCAGTGTGTTGTCGATGTGTGTTCAATCTAAATCCACAGTTTCCCGTGTCTCCTTTAATCTGTACATCCCCATGGTAACGGATACTGATACTGAACATGGTCAGAAAGTGGTGATGATCTTAGTTGTAACATTAAAACAACTAGAAAAAGCTCTGTTAGAATTTGGTACAAGAATTTGTTGTCAAATTCATTCAACACTGCTGCTGTTAGACACTGATTATAACATGTAGTGATCTTATGTCTGGATTGCAAACTTGTAATGATGGAGTAGATCAGTGTTACTGTCAAACTGTGAATGAAACTAATAAATTAACACGTTGTATAAAGAAAACAGTGATTGCTACATCAGCTCTTTTAAACCTGACGCTGTCTGTGGTTCCTATGTTGAATGATTCATTGTGCGTTCTGGTCTGGTCTTGTATGGTCTTACGTATAGATAGGACCGTTGCCAAGGTTCCTGATCCTGTCTCTCTGAGATCCTCTTCCTGCAGTTTTGTAGTAACTGTTGAGCTCTGGTGAAGTCAACGGCTGAAACCACCGACCTAAAAAGACGATAAAGATAAAGACGACAGGAGAACTCCCATCCACACGTCTGCCTTTGAAGTTTAAAGTAGCAAACATAAAGACAACTTCAGAAGCGCCAACTGTCTTTATGATGTTGCAGAAGACAGAATATTCATCGCCCAAATGATTCAAAGTCTTTATCTGAATGTATTTCCAGAGAAGAAGTAAGTGATATTAGAGCAGACAAGCTGACACGGCTCAACTCATGTGTAAACCCACTGCGTCCTTCTTCCTGGCCGTTGGTCTTGGTGGAGGAGGACGACACTGAATCTGTCTGGACAGCGAGGATGCGTTTCCAGTAGTCTTCAGGGAGGGACAAGAGCCGACAAATAACCTGAGACAAAAGTTATAGTCTCCATGAACCAGTGAGAGAAAAGATGTAATATATTTACACAAACACCGATCAGTTCAGTGGCTCTAAACATAACAATACAACAACACTTTAACAAATCCTCAAAGTTCATTTACTGGATCAATCATATGATAAAAAAATTTCCATCTTTAAATCCTCTCTCTCATTGAGAGTGAGGTTAAATATTTCAGATTGTAACTGTATTAAAACACAAATGCAGACAACAAGTAAAACTGCAGGAATCCAACATTCACAGCAGAGGCTGAATTAAACAGCAGGGTCTTTTTTAACACATTTGAAATAAACTTATACAACAGCTTGATGTCAATCAAACATGGTTCAGTCTGATTGATTGTTGTGGTCTGTACGTCAGGGCCACCATAGATCAGCATCATGATTTTCTTTTCATGTTTTGTTAAAAAGAACACGTTCACTGTTCTAATTCTGTCCAACATGATTATCCGAGGTGATAAAAGCCACATGCTGTTAGAGAGTACTGACCTTTGGTTGAGTGTTTGTGTCTCTCATGATGGTCGTTGGAGACGGCTCAGACATTCCATGACCAACTATAGTGGGTCCAAACACACGGGCCAAATTATTCTGGTCCATCTGGCACTGTGGGCTCTTCATTACTCTGAAACAACAAAACAGACACACAGAGAACATGTTCCACACAGAACCTGTGTATGGTGAGGTAACAGTGCTACCAGACCAACCGAAGCAGAGTCAGGGTTCAGTTTCAGTTTACTCTTTGACCAGGACACTTGAAAGATGAGTTAAAAGATCGTACTTGTGTAAGTGAAGCATGATGTAAGCCAGTGTGTCTCTGTTGGCTTTCGGCAGCTCTGCTATGGCCTGATAAAAGATGGCTGAGCTGTTGTCATCATCTGCCAACTCTGGAATACAGGAGACAAGAAAAACTGTAATTACATGACGCAAATATTTTCAACACGTAGGAGCTCAAAGGAGAATACCACCATCTTATACCTACAGTCTGCATACAGTGAAGAATAACTGATACTGATAATGAACATGACATATGCATACACCGAAGAATAGTAATATTACAGTTAATAATTATTATGTTGTTTTCATGATTTGTTTTGTATCTAACTGTTTTGGATTTAACTGCTGCCAGGACATGAGAGAGTAAACTGTTCAGTGTTCAGACCTGAAGCCTCCATGAAGGTCCTGTGCAGTCTGAAGGTGATGAGAGGCTCCTTCAGTTTCCTCAGGAAGTCTTTGAGGAGACCACAGAGGACGTGGACATCATGGACCTTACTGAGAACCAGCGGAGTTTTACCCTGAATGAATCGATCTTTGAGCTCTTTAACCAGACGTTCTCCTCCAGGAATTCTGTACAGTCCTCTCTGCAAACACACAGTAGCTCAAAGCCTCTAGAGAAATGACACTAGAACTCTGTCTGACAATGGTTGGGAGTAGTGAGTGAGTTTCTCTACATCTACAGCAGTAACTTATTATTATTGTCTGCAGGATTTTTTTTATATTCCAGACATATATTGTGGTGTTCCTGAATAAAAGAGGACAATGGTTCATCCAAACGTACCAGTGACGGGTTTCCATTGATTTATCTTATTGTGGGTCAGATCAAGGTAGAATCATGCTCCAACCAAAACCTCTTGACTATCTGTGAGCAGGCTCAGACCTCCGTCAGTGGTCTCTAATGTTGCTTCTGTTCACACTTTCCAGACAAACCATACCAACCCAAGTTCATTTCAGGCAGAGTGAAGACGACAGGATGAGGACAAGCTCACCTCCGTCAGCCCTCTCCTCTCGATCTCAGTCACACACTCAGTGATGATCCGAGGGATTCTGGGATGAGTCACTGGAGCAAAACTCTCCAATGAGTCCTGAAGAGTAAAACCAGAAATATAGGATGTAGATATACAGAATCTTGAACAAATGTGTTTCAATTCAGAACTCAGAATCAACTCTTTAATAATTTGTCACAAGTTTTTTTTTTTCCTTCAGCAGTGATTGATAAGATCAGTGTCACATCCTTTTTACCTGAGGTCCAGTCTGAACGGTACTTCCTGTGGTCACAGCCGAGCAGCTATCAGTTAACTTCTGTTTACACTCCGGATGAGCTGCAACACGACAGTTTCTGCACTTCACTGCCACCTTCCCGAAACGGATCCTCTTGCTGCATGGCAAGCAGGTTTCTGGTCTGATCACCTGGTGGGACGAGGTAAATGAACTGGCACAGTCACAACTCAGGTCGTGATCTTAAACTGAAACATACCGTTTTAGAAAGAAAAACATGTTTGAGGGTTTTCTCTGCTCTGCAGGGCTGAGGTTCTTGGACCGCAGCGCACTGCTCTGTCTTCGCTTCCTCCTCAGGCTCCACCACCGTCTCCTCAGAGGGAAACCACACTGAGGTCTGCTCTGAGGAAACATCACACAATAGTCTGAGTTTTTCTTCCTCCACTTCCAGACATTGGGAAAGACCAGCAGACATGTGGTTTCACTGATGTTTCCAACAACATTTCCTCTGACACAAGACTGTGAGTGAGTCTGACTGATATGAAAACAGCAGCTGCTTTGAAGAATAAAATGATCAATCAGCTAAATCAAGTTAAATCCATACAGCGAAAAAAAACATGTGTGAATTCTGTATGATTTTACTGATTAAGAAAGAACAATTCTGCTTCTGAATAACAATGTTAATCTTTCAATTCATTATTATTATGGTTAGATGTATAAATGTTGCTTAGCAACTGTTGCAAAAACAACAAAATCCAGTAAGTCATTTCTGATTTCTGATCATCAGAGAGCAGATCTATTTTAGAGGTTAGAGATGTAAAAGTTAAACTGGTGAACTCTACCTGCTCCCACGGAAACGGCACATTCCTGGGTCAGGGTCCGGACTTGGTTTTCTGGGGTCTCCTGTGTGATTCCCACCACCATGCGAATATGACTTCCGGTCTCAGGGGTCATCACCGAGGCCTTCACTATCGTCTCAACCTCCTGAGAGACAAACACGTTCAACTCCAGATTGATATGGACAAATGTAAACTACAGAAGTTATCTACGGTTCCAGTCAGCTGCTTAAAATATTAAAACTGATGATGGTGAAGAGGAGTTAGGATGATCTGCTTTGAGGGGAAAAAATCTTTTATTCTATGAAGTATCTGAGTGGACCTGAACAGTACAAAACCCACATTACTTTAAATATTCACTGTTGTATGAAGTGATAATTGAGTTTAGGTTTGGTTGATACCGATAATCAGAAAACTGTCGATTTCCTGACTGTAATGTAAATGTAGAGAGAATGAGAGGAAAGAAGCAAAACTAGAAATATAATCACAGTTTATGTCAAGACAGTTTCATTAAAACCAACTGTGTGAAAACAACCATTTTTTATGCTGCCATCACTTTTTAATCTGCCAAACGAGAGTAAATAAAGATACAGATGCACCTCCACTTTCTCCCTCTGCAGGAGGCTGTAGTACTGAGGAAGTGGCTCTGCAATGTTAAAGTCTTGAGCATATAGTCACCACAGCTTATCACAAGTCAGTCTCATCTGTCAACCGTCAAATCCTGTTGTTAATATTTCTATTCACTATCATTTTAAGACCAGGTGTTTCTTGTAATGGATGTTTATCTGGGTAATTCTGTTTCCTCCAACACTTCTAACACATGCAGGTTCAGTTGACTGATGACTGTGAGTGACTGGTTGTTTGTGTGTATATGTGTTGGTCCTGTGGGATTGACTCAACTTCTCTGCAACCTCTAATAGAAGTTCCTGAAGTATGGAAGATGGATGGATTAACAGTAGATTAAAACATCTCACCATTATCTTTAGTATCATCTGGGAACATCTGTCTGTTGATAAACTGACTGAATGACTGAATAACCTTCACCTTCTCCACAGATTTCCTCTCCAGCAGCTCCGCAGACACGTTACAGCCTCGTCCTCGTCTCACTATAGGGAGGGTGGCAGCCGGTCCCATGGAGGAGCGCTGCACACCGTCAAAGAACCATCACAATAACAAACAATGGTCAGAACTTGTAAAACACTTACAAAAATCTGTCTTTACAAAGACCAGTGATTCAAGTTAAAACTAAAGCTGAAACCAGATAAATGAGTAGGTTGTTTCATAGGTCAGTGTTTCTTCAGCCCTCAGTCATGTCTTACAGGAACAGTCAGGAGGTGCCTGCTCAGGGACCTCAGACATGAAATATTTTTAATATCAGGTAAAGTTTAAAAACCAACAGCAGCCAGTGAGCTCTTTAAAGGAATAATATGTCTGTGATAGTCCACCAGCTGAACTGTGCAGTTTAGAAACGAGATGAGATGTTTTGGTTGTACTCACCCTCCTCTCTCTGGCTCGAGATCTCAGAGGTTTAATCACAGTTGTGTCCAGATCCTTAAAATAAATAAATAAATGAATAAAATGAAACTGTGAACTCATCCTGTATTTTACTGTCTGGATTTTTACCCTTTGTAACAATTTACTGAAACAAAAACTTTTATTATAGAATATTATAATACAGGATTTCTGCTCTTAGTCCCTAAGAGGAGTTTCTCTCTACACTGCTAAATCTGATTCATGCATTTCTTTCCTTCTCGACGGTCACTGATCGACAGCTTTTAAAGTTTTGCTCTGAATGTTTTATTTAAAGGAAAAGATTTTTTTTTGTATTGTCTTAATAACATTTTGTGTCTCATATGAAGCACTTTGAGCTACTTTATTTCAATCAGGCTCTTTTCTTACACCTGTCTTATCTTTACAACAGTAGACATTTGTTTGTGTTACATTGATGTGTTCTCACCATGTCGTCATCAGTCCGATCGTAGCTGATATCAGAGTGAGAGAGGAAAGAGGACTCGTCAATCACAGACAACCTGTAAGAACCAACACAAACACAACTCATGTTCAATCACTAAAAGCGTTCAGCTTCAGTCTGTTAGTGCCATACAGTCAACTCATCACACACATGCTGCTTTCAAAATTCATTGACATTCTATGTTAAGTATCTGTGATATTCATATGACTTTATTATTACACTTGGAACCCTAAAGTAAACCTGGAACAACTTCAGTCCCCCTGAACTCCAAACTGTTGAGACAATGCCTCAGGTCGTGAACCAGCTTCACACCAGTCAGCTTCTAAATGTTCATATTAGTGATTCCACAGACATGTTGGGAACTGATGTGTCCATTATAACTCAGTCATTTCAACACAGTCCAGACCTTCTCTCCATAACATCAACATCTAAACTGACTAACTCACAAGTACTGGAAACAAACAACAGGAAGAGAGCCATCTACGTCTCATTTCACTGATTGAAAATCATTTTTGTAACTTAAATAACTACAGAAACCTTTCTTGGCCCTAATGGTATTTCAGTGCAACTCAGATCACTGCAGACGTTCATGTGTCTGCTGATCTGAGCTCAAATCATCAGAACCTGACGGAGCCATGATGAACAATATCAACGTATTAATCAAATCATCTTAGATTCCAGCTGAACTGACCAGTAATCTAGCAGCATCTCCACCACATGACTTCTGTTTACATTTTCTGGATGTTTGAGTTTTGTTTTGTGAAAAGTGAAACGATGTGTCCTCTGACTTCAGTTCAGTTCTTTGGGTGTGAACAGTTAGTATGAAGTAAATCTCTCATCCTGTCTGTCTCTCACTGGTTTCACAGCTTCATGTGACTTTGACCTTCAGTAAACTTACCGTCTACTGCTCTTGTGTAGGGTCACATTTCCTGCTTTATGCTCAAATGTAGCTAAAAGAGATTTCTGCTCATCGTTTAAACAGGCGCTGGATTTACTGTCATGGACCAGGATGTCGCACATGAGCTGCATCTGCCTCTGCTGGAAACAGAAACACCGGTAACAGTGTTAAAGGCTGTGAACGTCTCCTGGTGTACGTGAAGACATCTCCACATCTGGATGAACTGCAGGAACAATCAACGTCTTTTCTCCTGGTCCTCACCAGGTACTGGTAGTCAGCTTCAATCTTGTAACGTTTCTTCATCTCCACGTCCAGCTGGTTCCGAGCGTGTTTCAGTTTGACCTCCAGAGCAGCTTTGGCTACATCAGACTTCACCAGCAACTCTTTGTATTTCTTCAGCTCCAGCTCAGCGTGCATCCATCTCTTTCTGACTGTCTCGAAGTTCCTCACCACATCAGCAAACTCTGAAAGGACACAGGAGAAAAACCCGAAGACACATGGATAGTTTGGACTCAACAGACAAGAGACAGAGGAGACGCACCACGGAGACACGAGGTGTGTTACCAAGTTTATTTAAGTACCAGGAAGAACCTATTTTCATTAAGGAAACCTATGACTCATTAAGACCTCACTCGCATTGTGATTTTAAATAAATGAATATAGATTATATAAGATTAGATAAAATAAAATTATGTGTTTTCAGTTTGTTGCCTTAGGTTAACCATGCCTTTATAGTTGTTCATGTCCTTTATCATGGTCTGATCACAAACAAATCAGAATGTTTCAGTAACATCAAAGTTTCAAACAGGACAACGTCTGTGGTTGGTGTAGCTGTTTCCAGGTCAGTTTATTTAGTGACATTTAAAAAGAATAAAATTTGAATGCCTGAGACGGTTCAGTGATGAGTCTGATCTGGGTCTGCACCTGCAGTTCCAATAGTAACTGTATCACACTGAGTGACAACTCTTTTACCAACGTGAATGTAGTGAAAGTAACAGGTGAATGTTCTGCAAACAGCTTCTTGATCAGCGTGTGTGTCAGTGAACCAGACTGACCCAGTTCAGTGTTCAGGGTGTTCTCCTCCATGTTGAGCCTCTGGAGACAAAGAGCCAGCAGCTCCTCCACGATGATCCGAGACTCCCCCATGCTCAGTCTGAGGACACACGTAGATTACTGTTAACCCCACTATACGTCAGGATCTGTCGCGTCACTGAAAATAAACTGGCCAATCTTCTGCGTTGAAATTTGAGAGCGGTTCACAGGTGCGACAGGTTTCATGTACAAATAGAGTTCTCGTAAGTGCGTTTTAAACAAACAAACAAACAAACAAACAAAAGTCATCTGCTGCCATAACCAACCCGACGCGCACGTGTGTTGACAACACGGCGAGAAGGTGTTTCAGCGCGCGCGGATGAATGGATGGATGAATGGATTCATTTATGAACGACGGTTTAAACTCACATTACGGTGCTGCTCCGACGCTCTGCTCCTCGGTCACTTCATTCGTTTGTGCCGCGTCTGTGACCACGTGACCTCACCTGCTCTGTGACGTCATGGGCGCAGGTTCTGTGGTTTCCGGCAGAGTACGCCGTTTCTCTGTTTGATCGCGGTGGATCATTTGGAAAACTGATCCGATACTTTTTATCTGTTATGATTCTCTCATGATTCATATCCACATACTTATAATAAAACTGACTGATACTTATAATTAAAACTGAAAATCAACTATTTGATGATTCTGTCTTTCTTAATGATGAACTTGTTCTTATGAATAAAAACTCCATCTCTCTTCAGCCCATCTCTCTCTCAGAGCCTCCACCCTCCTTCCATCATGGATCTTCCTCATTTCTCACCACCAGCCTATAACAAGTCGAAGGCTTTTCTGGTAAAGTTATTCTGTAGAATTCATGTGAACTGAGAGACTCTGTTAACAGATTATGTTTGATTAAAAAAAAAAAAAAAAAAAAAAAAACAGGCATCTCACTCTGTTCTGTTTTCCCTTCACATTTTATTCATGCAGCTTTTATAACAACTGGAAGTAGTTCTACATTCACTATGGGAACAACAACAGATGCACAGTCACCATGGTCATCACTCCTCATATATTCACACACCTGCACATGTCTGAAGATGATCAGTGTGTGCATATACAGAGTGTGTGTACTCCATTATGACTCCAGTGCATCTGTAAGGACAGAAAAAACACCTGAAATCTACAGAAACAGTTCAGTCTGCAGGAACACCGAGGCCATGTTGGAGCCACATCTGTCATCCAGCTGGTTCCCCCAGTCACAGACTTCTCGTCAAGTTAAACAGCAGCTGCTGCAGGACCGTCATATTTACTGTACAGACCACAGAGTCGTACCAGTGTGAGGATGTTGTTACCATAACAATGACTTGGCAACAACATGGCAGCCATGGTGTCTGGACTGTGTGAGAGTACTACAATAACTGATGCTAACACTGCAGAATACAAAAACTGTAAAAGTACAAAGTGATCATGGTTTCTAATGAAGTGTTTAACCGTCTTACAGAGGCTGAGGGGGGTCGGGGGGGTTGTTTTTGCTACTTGCAGGCTACCTCTGGATTTATTAGCACCATTTATAGTCAGATGATGTTGTGAAGTTGAGTTCAGGTTGGTAGAGTCTAAAGGTGAATTTGAGACTTCATCAATAACTAAAACCAATCAGTGAATCATTAAACCTGCAGTCCAGCTCTGACCAATAGAAACACTCACAGGACTGAACACATTACCACCACAGACTGATGAATATAGAACACCTTATTATAATGGTCTCATAGTGGAACCGACTGACATAGACTGAGGATTATTCTGCTAAAAGATTTTATATTAGATATGATATATGACACACTGACCTCAGACTACAGGACTACAGTGGATTTAGGGCAATGTCACTTTAAAATACAATGAGCAGAAGTTTATGGAATGAATGGAAACAGTGATATTTTGATGAGGCCAGCTGCCCATAAAAAACACCTGAAAACATCTGGGAACAAGCAACAACTGGTTCTAGCTCAAACAAAGAAAACCCAGTTTGAGGAATGTACTTTTAAATCCACAATATGAGCTGGTCTGTTTAGATGAGTTCTCTGATGATGAAGTGATGCAGTATCTTCTGGGGGTTTACTTCTACTACTTCTACTACTGCTGCCTTTACCAGACAGAGCTGGGAGACAGAGGACAGCATGAAGTGATGAGGAACAGGAGGAATGAAGCGAAATGTTGTTGACTACACATCAGTGGAATTAGAGAACTTTCTAAAGTACAATGGTTGTAGAGATAAGAACTACTTTTTGCATTGTAGAAGCACAGTTAAACATCCACTACTACTTCAGTTGAAGTATAGTATAGGTAGGATTTAATAATAGTTGTAATGTTTGTGTACAAATTGTGGGGTTGTATTTATTAAAGTACTTAGATTATAGCATATTGCAGTGGCTGTGTAGTCAAAGTGTTTGTAAAGTTTTAGAGTTTCATATCTTTTGGGTTGCTGTTGGGTTTCATGCTGGTTGAAGTAATTTAGATTCACCAATTAAAGTTCTCCACTTATAGAATTTGTTGGGTTGCAGTAGGCATTAGTTGCATCTTGCAGGAACACAAAGTGTCAGACACTCCGTCCTGTTTTAAGACAAAGATGTGATGTTGGATCGTCCACCAGGAGGCGCCACGATCCTCTGAGCAGAGCGACGAGGGATGTGGTCGTCAATCTGAGCTCCTGGAAGAGGAAGAGTCACCATGATAATTCATCTCTTATCATTATTATTTACCTAATGTTCTGTTTAGAACCTATACATGAAATAAGTGTTACCCAGAATGCACCACAGTCAATTTTAGCTTGTGTCATTCTACCTGCTAGGGTGAATCCTGACTGGTGGAGGTTTCGAGGGCCAGTTGGGACTTTGGGACAGGGAGGCCCTCTGGTGGTTGGAGTTGGTGGTACAGATTTAGTCATGCTGATAACATCATGGACTGGACCATCATAGTTTCCTCGGGGAACGCCTCGAGCCTCAGCCATCTGAGAAAAAGGCAAAAAATATGTGAGAAAAAAAATGAACAACCTTTGGAGAACAACCTGATCAATCAGCTCAATGATTTATCAGGAGTAAAGAGGTTAATGTAAGTAACAGAATTACTTACATTAAGTAACTTGTCAGAGTTTAGGTAGTTACTCATTAACTAGTAGGTTGGTTAAACAGCTGGGCTGTTGTTTACCTTGCTGCGGGCTCTGATTCTCTTGTAGACTGCATCAGGGAAAGCCTTCCTGGGGACAAAACGACCTGAACCTTCGGTCACGTTGAGTTTTCCATCCTCCAGAACTATACGACCTCCACTGATCACTATCGATGCCACGCCACGCAGCTCCAAACCCTCCAGGATGTTCACCTCCACTGTCTGCACACACACACAGACACACACAGACACAGACAGACAGATTTTATGAAGATCAAAACTTATTTCTGCAGTGATACTGATTGATGTGGCAAACATGTTGTTACCAGGTTGTGAGTCTTTGCAGAAACAGTTCGTGTCTCCTTTGGATTCCAGATGACAATATCAGCATCAGACCCTACAGCGATGCGTCCTGAAAACACACAGGACACAATCATCAGTCGTCTGTAGATTATTACAAATATCTGGTACTATTTTGCAATGCAAAACTTTCTCCTTAGTGTTTCCAGGTGATATTTCTGCTGGCATCACTGTGACAAACTGCTTTTCATTCTAAAAGAATGAATGAACTAGTGGACAGTAAGCTGAGTTTGTCCCTGTCTACCCACGGCTCTTTATCCAGGTGGTTGTTAAGCTTCATCATCTCATCTTCTGTTATTTGAAACAAGTTTTTCAATGAGATTACAGTTCAGTCATCACAGCTAAAATCAACCTGTTGTCAACCTGTTGTCTTTTATTTTTAAGTGAGTGTGACAGAGTAACAGTGTCCTCATCTATTCAACACCACTCATCTGTTGTTACCTTTTCGTGGATAAATGTTGAAGAGTTTTGCAGCATTGGTGCTCGTCACTGCCACAAACTCGTTCTCATCCATCTTCCCTGTAGACTGCAGAGAGAAAACACAGCAACACAATCAATGTACTGAGGACAGAGCATGGCTCATCTGTGTCATTCAGGATGAATAACTAATAATATATGAAGAGACACAAAAAAGGACATTACAGACACCAGACCATGGTGCTGTAGCAGCTCTTTTGATGACTAAAGCTGCTGAGTGGACAAGAAAACTTTGACCAGGAGCTGAGAAGGAGGAGGAAATTTCTTTATGAATGTTGGATGATGTCACAAGAACCAAAAGAATTAATGTTGAAAACATGAACATACTTGTTCGTGAAAAAGTAAGGAGTAAAAATAACAACAATGTGGAATGCAGCATCAGGTCTACTGCTACTCGTCTCTTAACATTAGTAAAATGTGTGTGTGTGAACAGATTTCGTTTTTATCTGTGACATCCCTTGTTAGGGGTGCGGATCAAGATATATTACCACAGCTCGATCCCAGACCACTGACATCCTCTCCTCGATCCCATTGGTTCCCTCTGGGATCAAAGTGAAGTCGTCTTTACCGACAGCTTTCTGAGCTGTGGAGAACGTGGCATGAGCGCTGGATGTCACCTGGAGGTCTCCACTGAAAACACACACAACGAGCACCTGTCATGTTGACCTGCTACACCCCGAATTACTGTGCTGCTAACGATGCTAAAAAAAAAGGAGGAGTCCTACTAACCATGCTAACAGAGAGACCAGGTACTGTGGAGTTGAAGGGTCGGGGTTGAGGGGCGGGCTCATGACAAAAGCAGCAGCTGTAGCCCAGTCTTTGGACCAATAGTGAGAGCCATCAGTAGCCAGGCTTGCTGTGATTGGTTCTCCATACACCACCATACCTGAGGAAAGAAACAGGAGGATGTCACAGCTAAAGCATCCGTGTTAATATCTCTACAAGAATTCAAATTTTAATGAAGTCTTTGTGTGCATCCCATGAAACTAGCAGCTGTGTTGGAGCAGACATTTTTAAAAAGGGAAAGGAAATACAAACAACATGGATCAAAGTTCAATCCAAGCTGGTCTGGATTATTAGGTGTAATAATAAACAAATGAGGATGTAATGTCACCTTTTTTCCTGGATTTGGCGATGACATCAGCAGCAGATTTGCTCATCACCTTGGTAACGTAAAGAGGACAGTTGGCCTGTTTGGCGATGGTGATGGCCCGATACACAGCCTCTGTCTCCACCTGAAACACAACATCACAACAACACTCATCATCAGCAATGACACCACGACACACACCTCTCACACCACCTAGTGGATGTTAGAGGACGGTATATTACTTTTTTAGATGTAAAGGTGGTGCTCTTTTAATCTTGCTATATCACCATGGTAACTGATCTTGCAACCTGAACCAGGTCCAAAGCATGGCAGTGACAGTGTCCGAGCTAAATGCTCTTCTTCTGCATCAAGTTTAAAGTGTCACACTCTGAATGTGCAGCTTCATGTTACAAATAAACAGGAGACTCTGACAGTGAACTGAGAGGTAAAGTAAATATATGAACTGATGAATTTACATCACTAGTCATTTTCTGTACAAATTCCTCTCGTTTTATTTAAACATACTGACAGATGCTTTAACCTGTTCCTGTGAGTTTAGTGTTTGTAGAACAGCTCTCACACAGAAACCAGTTGTTCTGAGCTGGTTCTGTGGTACTCAGGTGTGCCTACCTCCTCAGAGTGAGACAAAACATGTCCCTCAGGCCCGGTGATGCCGAGAGAGTAAAGCTTCTTCTGCTCCTGAAACACAACAGTTTCTCAATCACACATATGTAGAGGAAGAAGACTGCACTGATCACACCAGTTTACACTAGTTTAGAACAGTTAACACATGCTATAAATACATAACTATTAGTGAATCAGTGGAAGTTTCTCTCTGTGTTTGACTTGACTGTATTACCTCCTCGATGATGTCACCATTTTCAGCGTGGACCTGCGCGATTGCTCCAAGGTCCCGCAGGATCCCGAACGCCTCGTAGAGCTGAAACCAAAATAAGAAGAAAAGTTAGCGACAAGAAGAAAAACAACAAGAAACAATTACAACAACAATTTTCATATCATCAACCTGAGAGTCGGAGCTTTGATATTTATCTTTGTAGCCCATGAAGAAGAGGAAGGCATTGACACCTGAAACACAAATACTGAGTCAATACTTCGCAGTACACAGAGGACTTTGATTAATATTAGCATAAGTCAGCTACAGCTACATTCAAAAAAGTCAATGAGCTGCTGTCTATGTGTCTGTCATGAGGCTCTTTCCTGTGTTTCAGTCACAGTGATTAGTTTCCGTATTTACAGTGTCGTAGTGTCCTCAGTGTCCATCAGTGGACCTCACTCTGACCTTTGTCTTTGACGAGTGTTTCCAGCTCCTCATACAGTCCGTCGTGCCAGCGGGTGATGTCCAGGTGAAGAGAGAAGTCACAGCACGCCCTCAGCTCCGCTGTCTCCTTCCACTGTTCAAACGCTGACAGTAAACTAGTCCCCGGCTCCACCAGCACATGGTCCACTGTAGACACAAACACCAGTGTTTCTAACGCTGTCTGACTGAAGCCTGATCACTAGTGTCAACAGATACAGGTGACAACTGACTGATCGTGGTGGTTCCTCCGGACAAAGCAGCTCTGGTTCCCTGATAGAAGTCGTCTGTGGGGCTCAGGCCTTTCTGCGGGGCGTGCAGGTTGGTGTTGGCGTCAACACCTCCGGGGATCACCAGCTGACCATACGCATCCACCGTCCTCACACCTGACGGGACGATCAGGTTTTCACCGATCTGTCTGAGCAGAACAAGAGTCTGATGTCAGGCGATACAAGTGTCCACAACACAGCTGGAGGTCAGAGGTCAGGGACCACATTTTAATGACTATTCACTGTTTGTGTGAGCAGTGGTAGGATTATTTTATTCTGTTGTATTTATTTTGTTAGTCTTTATTACCTTTCCATATTTACCCTGTAATAAAGCTGTTGTAATATCTGAATTACCTCCACAGGGATCAATAAAGGAATATCTTATCTTAAAATCTGGGAGAATTATATAATTTATACAAATCCAATTCCAGGTTCAGGTTCAAGTTCAAGTTCATGGTTTGAACAAGTCAGAAGCTGAGTAGATAATAACTCATACTGGTGTAAAAGTAATTACTTGATGGTCCCATCCTCGACATAGACGTCAGCATAGAATGACTGGTCATCATTGACGATCTTTCCTCCTTTAATGATCAGACGGTCGCCCTGGAAACACATAGGATGCTGAATAAACAGGAAGTCAACATGTGAACACTAACACACTATGAACACTATGTGAAACATTAGGAGAAAAACAGATCAGATAGACCAGACCTGGACCAGGATTCACCTGATTGTTTATGAGGGTAAAGCTGCTGTTGGTGTGTTTATAATACAAGAAGGTCACACTCTTTGGACCAAATCTGAGTATATCTTAGTCCATCACTGTAACGGACTGAGTGCATTGACAAAACTCGAAAAAAGAATTAGCAAGGAGAGCAGAGGTGTCCAGATGTGTATAGATGTGGACAGATGTGAAGGTGTGAGTACAGATGAGCACAGATGTATATAAATGTGGACAGATGTGTATAAATGTGGACAGCTGTTTATAGATGTGGACAGATGTGTATAAATGTGGACAGATGTGTATAGATGTGGACAGATGTGTATAGATGTGTATAGATGTGGACAGATGTGTATAGATGTGAACAGATGTGTATAGATGTGACAGATGTGTATAGATGTGGACAGCTGTGTATAAATGTGTATAGATGTGGACAGATGTATATAGATGTGTATAGATGTGTATAGATGTGTATAGATGTGGACAGATGTGTATAGATGTGAACAGATGTGTATAGATGTGGACAGCTGTGTATAAATGTGTATAGATGTGGACAGATGTGTATAAATGTGTATAGATGTGGACAGATGTGTATCAATGTGGGCAAATGTGTATAGATGTGTTCAGATGAGGACAGATGTATATAGATGTGGACAGATGTGGACAGATGTATAGACGTGTTCAGATGAGGACAGATGTGTATAGATGTGGACAGATGTGTACAGATGTATATAGATGTGTACAGATGTGTATAGATGTGTTCAGATGAGGACAGATGTGTATCAGTGTGGACAGATGTGTATAGATGTGTTTAGATGAGGACAGATGTATATAGATATGGACAGATGTGTACAGATGTATATAGATGTGGACAGATGTGCAGGGGTGGGGACAGTTGAGTAGAATAATGAGTTTTCCAGACTGATGAACTGTTGTAAAACATTTCAGCTGTGTCACGTGATCGGAGATCGTGATCTTCAATGAACTCCCTCTCACACATTTGATTAAAGAAGACGTTTCTTTTAAGTATCACGTGACTTCTGACCCACTTCTGTTCAGTCAGGTCCAGTTGACCGATGTTCAATGTGCTCAGACTAAAACCAGACAGAGCTGAAATGTTCCACTTTAACTGAACGCAATATGATTTAAATACTAAAATGAGGTTTAATGTTTGAGGCTGTAGAACCGGACTGGATTGAGTGGATCAGATCAGGAGCAGCTGCTGTAGACCGGCTCAGCCTCAGTCCGGGTCTATAGCGGCGTGATGATTGACAGGCGGAGCTGCAGCATCCTGCCTCAGCGGCCCAGCCCGCCTCGACCCGGCTCGTCTCGGCTCGGGTTGGACCTACCGCGGGTCTCGCGCTGCTCTTCTTGTTCTGGAAGGACATCCTGATCGATGTATGATCGGCTGATTGATCTGCTGGCGCGTGCACACACACTCACATACACCGCTATTGTTGTTTCTGGCAACTCTGACGTCACTTCGCGACACTACACCCACACTCGAGTTCCGGGATGGAGCTTCAAAATAAAATCACATTCGTGCACGAGGACGCGCGTTTGTCAGATTTGATCATTTGGAAAATCACCGACTGTAAAATAACAATATGAGGCTGAGTGGTTCGTTCGATCACATCAGTGAAAACACCTTTCCTCATTGTGTGTATTCTTTTGAATAAATTAATTCATTCAGTCAAGTATTTAATTAAGTCAATTTTAAATAAAGTCATTTATAGTAAGTGACTTTAATTCTTAAGGAATGTTTCCTCTGTGAAGAACAGAGATCCAGCTGTTCGATCCTACCACTCCTGAATTTTGTTCAGATTGAAGAGAAGAGTGAAAGTCACACATTCTATTAAATCACTTTACATACATGAATATAAATATTAATAAACACATTACAAATGTGATTATTTTAATAACTTTATTATTTAGATTTATTTTTACATCCTATTTCATTTTTATTTTAAATTATTTATCATATTTAATCCAGTCAAGATTACATCTTTTGTGTTTTCTATATTTATTCTGCTGTAGAGCCATTGTGACATCCAAAATTTTTCGGGATTTTTGTAATGACGAACAATACAATACATAAATGTAGGCCTGTAAGAACTTGAAAACGTAAACTTAATCATTTCATTTAGAACTGTGAAATTCTCCAACTGCAGTTGGATCAGATTTAAACTTTTATTTTGAAAGGAGATCCTGGAAGCATTTTATGTGCCACACACTGATTGGTTCTCAATGTTTCCACCTGCTGCAGAGAAGGAGAGGTGGGAGGTGCCCCTGATTCACTGGTGATTGATTAATTGAGTGAAAAGTGGCTAAATTTCACTGATCGTGGTGGTTTATTTGAGCTTGTTGAGTTGATGTCTTAAAATATACAAATTACATGTGAAAAATCAAGTGTTACTAAAGAGAAATAAACAGAACACATCCTATTTCTGTCTGTTAGATTGACTCAGTTATAATAAAGAGTGGTTGTTCCCAGAGTTTATCCTTTGTGGGTGGACACCAGAGGTCTACTGTGATTAGGTAGCCTGGGTAGTTTTGATGTTGGCTTTTACGGTCACTGTCACAGTCGCTGGGTGATCCTGGTCATTGTTACATAAAAGAAGGGACAAACGACTGCCAATTGCACTACTAACTGTATCCTGAGGATGCTATTTCATGCATATATTCATGAATATTAATAAAGAAGGAGCGCAACAACACTCTACAATACCCCTTCCCATTGGGAACACCCAACATAAACAAAGTCAGATAACTAAATCTGGACAGACAACAACGACAATGCCCTGGACAGCAAAACCAACCACAAATCAGACCAAATATGTCCTCTACTATTTCTAGTGACACGATTGTGTCATGGGCTCTCCATTGGCTCCATTTACAGATAGCTGCTACGTGGAGGAAGTGGAACACCAGGCCTTTCAGAGGAACAACACCGCCTCTTGTTCAGGTAAGTAGACATCACCTGGCTTAAAAACAAAACCCAGGAGGTGCAAGACACATCAGCTCTGTGGACAGAAACATCAAGTTCACCAAGGATAATGTCAAAGACAACAGTTGGCCTTTCTTATACTGAGGCATTTGCACTGAAGAGGACAGGAGCTTTCACACCAGAGTTTATAGAAAACCCACACATACAGATTGATACCTGTTCTTTGACTCACACCATCCTCATAACACAAGTTACTGCATCCAGGAATAGGAGCACCAGCACCTCAAGAAGGAATTCTTCAAAATTTTCCCACAACTGGGTCTTTGTGAAAACTGCCACAAGATCCAGGAAAAGTAGTACTAACCCAGGAGACAGGAAAGGAAAAAAAAGGACTGGCACAACAATATAGTAATCCACATGTGGTAGGAGTATCAGAAAAACTCTTGAAGATTTTCAACATAAAATTCCTATATTTTTCAAACCCAACAAAACATCCACACAAAAACTGGTTCACCCAAGACCATACACCACATACCAAGAAGAGCACCTGGTTTATGTGGTACAGTACAAGGAGGACTGCAATAACCAGACAAACCCCAGACAAATGCAAAGCTCAACACAGAGGAGTCAACCACTCAGGACAGGACTCAGTGGTCTACCTACATCTAAAGGAAAAAAAACACTTCTTTGAAGACTCATCATTGACAAAGAATACAGGTGATTTGCAAGGATGTTCACTACAAGTCATCTGCCTCAGGTGGGAAAAACAAGTGAGGCCACTTAACTGATGACTTTAGCAACCACCGTTGCCATAACCAGAAGCGTCTAATCTTTAAGAATCTACAACAGTCCAGTTGCCTTAGATTCAACACCATCAGATACTATAACCTGGATAAATGAGAATCTCCTAAAACATTATAAAGAAGAGTTGTTTTCACAGTATTGGTGTAATTTTAGAGATTAAAATGCACTCTAATGGGGTTTAATATGGTCTACGTGGTTTATTGTGTGTAAACTTTATCTTTAAAATCTTCAATCCACTTTAATCCATTAATGTGCTAAAGTTCTACATGATGACCTAACTGTTTAAATAAAACAGAAGAAATCAGGAACTTTCACCTCTCTCTTGTTATAGTTTTCACGGGTGTTTCCAGAGGGAAACACCATAGTTTGTCCTCTGCTTCCATCTCCATTTCCTTCATTGTGGCCATTGGTTCGAGTTCGAGCGGCACCGCGTCTCTGTGTTTGAGGACTGAATGATTCAAAGTTCAGAGTTTTGTTCTCAAAAGCTCCTTCAACATTGCAGAACATCCCTCCATACTTCATCCGAGGACGAGGAGAGTCGGAACCGAGCCTGGACAGAAGAGAGACACAGTCGTCCTCCTGAGTACACCTCCTCTCCGACATCATGGACAGATCCGATGTACTCTGAGACAACAAGAGGAAGACCAGAGCAGGAGGAGGAGGAGGAAATAAATGAGAAAATGAGAGAACGGAGGAGGAGGAGAGCAAAAGGAGGTCACAGACTAGGGAACCACTGTGGCCTGAGATTGGGAGGAAAACAAGGTCTGTTTATTTACTGCCTTATTAGTTTATCTCTCACCTGGTCCAGGTCTTGCCTCAGACAAGGTGTCATTAAAAGGATCCATTCTGAACCACCAGACTCCATCCTGATCCTCCAGATCCTGGTTCTACCCTCTGCACCAGGATTCTTGGACCAGTCCTACCACTGCTGTGCTGATGAGACCCAACTGTCATTTCTCCCCCCATCAAGACCCTCAGGCTTCTGACTGAGCCTTGGACAAACCTGCACACAGTGATGACTACTGGCTTCAAAGTCTCTGGAGGTTTACCACTCTCAGAGGACCCTGAGTCACTCATCTGGTTCAGACAGTCTCTAACTGCTTTTTACTGCAGGATAAACATCCTGCATCCCCCTTCTTCATCAAAAACAGTGTGAAGATCTTCAAACAATGTACATTGGTTAGGATGAGACGTGATGAGACATCACAGTGAGTGACACAGCTATTTCAGCCTCAGTGAACACTCACTCACACACACACACACACACACACACACTCGCAGAGACATACTTTGGGGTCAGTGCTCATTACTGTTGATATTCTGCAGCTCTGAAGTTGCTTCAGTCTGAACTGGATTTCTTTGCCTGTCAAATTAATTTAGCCACACACACAAAGACACACACACGCGCGCATGCACACACACACACACACACACATTCAGTGAACCAGGACAAAATCTTTATCTCGTGTTTTAAACTCTCTTCCTGTCTGACAGATCAGGTTTGGCATAACTGTGACCCTGATCCACATGACAGTACAACACACATACTCTTTCTACCCACTATATACAGTATGTATATAGTGGGTGTGTATAGTAGTGTACAGTGCAAAGGTTAGGTAAGAATGTTCTCACAAATATGAATTATAATTGTTTATTTATTGAATAAGAAAAGTCCTAATCAAATCAGTATTTTGTTTGATCACCCTTTGCTTTCTAACCAACATCATTTTTATATGTAGTAGGTTGAAACTCAGTCATTAACTAAAACAGCCATGTAGGAGCCTCAAAACTCACTGAGGAACAGCAAAACTCCAAGATGAGATTATGGAAGACAGTTTCATGTCCCAGGGTCTACTCACAAGAATTGCTGCTGTTTTGATGGCAAAGGTGGTCACATCTAATAATGATTTGATTTAGATTTCTTCTTCACTTTGTGTTGTCAGTTGATAAAGATAAACTTTTAACACTTTTATTTGTGAAAGAATTCTGTAGAACATTGTTCACATATATTATGTATTATACGTGTGTGTGTGTGTGTGTGTGTGTGTGTGTGTGTGTGTGTGTGTGAACTGTATCTGGCAACAGGAAGAGAATGTATGTGGCACATTACTCTTTTTTTTTATGAATCACTATATCCCGAAAAGGTCACAGTCATGACTCCAAAGAAATGAGATTTTATGGAAGACAGGTTCCCAAACATTCTTATATTTCAGTTTATTTCATCAACAAACTATTATTATATCACCAATCATACAAGCTGCATCCAACGCTAAGTCTTTGTGTATCACTTTTTAAGCCGTTTCTCTCTAAAGGGGCTCATGACAGGTTTGTGTTTGTTACCATTTGTCTCAATGTGAATATCAGAGCAACAAACCAGGCTGCTGCACACTGAGCTGCAGAAGATCCAGCTGTGGGACAGGAGATCCAGCTGTGATGTCATCACAAGTAAAGAGAATGAGATCGGGGAAGTGAGATGGACCTTCAATTGATCTGTCCATGACCCATCAGACTTCAGTCATATGGTTAGAGTTAGTCAGACTGTGATGCCACGTCTAACAGGTGTAGCTCTGGAATCCTGGACTCATTATTTCTGTCATTATCAACGTTAATAATCACAGCAACAATGTTCAACAATTATTGTTTAAAAAGTAAATCCTAATCCAGTCCTGATCCAGGTTTAATCAGCACAATGACCCCCCACAGTACAAAAACAAAACAAAACTTTAAGTCAATTTAGTTACTATCATCATGATTAAAACAAACCAAGGGAAAGTTCAGTCCAAGTTTTCATCCAGTTAGAGTCACATTCAGGTTGCTCCTGTTTCATGATTGAACCATGGCTCACTCGTCACAATGTGCAGCCGTTTTGTGCTGAAGACGAGTGTGTGCAGTCAGTACATGATGGTTTGTTTTTAATTGGGGTGCCTTGATTTGTACAGAGGAGCAGCCAATTGGTTCAGTTCCTCATTCTTACAACAAACCAACAGCAGCTAATCACAACAAAGAGCAGACTTTAGGATTTGGGACTTGACTTCAGACTTCAGTCTTCAGGCTAATTTGTGAAATGACAACTTTATACCGCCTCATGTTAATGACAAAACACACACTGGACCAGCAGACAGTGAAGACTGTGTGCAGCAGCCGGGATGTTTCCTGGCTGTCTATCTAAACTATTTCATCAGATCTTAGTTGTTCATCTAATGAAATATGAACCATTTTTGATGACAAAAGTAAAAATGGTGGGTTCTACAGACAGAATCTGTCTGATGGACACTTCATCTTCACAAACAAAACACATACACAATTCTGTCTTCGGTCTCAAGTCTACTGTCTTTAATCTGCAATCACACCAAACTGCCAACTTCCCAGATGTTCACTGAGTTCAGACTCACAGCGAAGATAGAAAAATATCATCTGGAATAATAAAAGTACAACAGCAGAATCTAGTTTTTAAAACACAATGGTTTTAATGCAGCAGGTTTCTGCTGTGAACCTGCTTCAGTCAAAGACTGAGGATCCTGCAGGATGAACAGAGGATAATTCACACAGAAAGACCTTTAAATTAGAATGTGACAACATGGAAATGAGAGTGGAAAGAAATGAAACCCTCCCTTTAAACAACAAAAAGCCAAAAACTATAATATTTGGAAAGTATTATATTAATTATACTGGAAATTATTAAAAATACAAAAATAGTTCCACAATAGAATACATGATATAATATAATATTATATAATATAATATAATATAATATAATTTTTCTTGAGTTGTGTGAAATTATCCTCCATTATTCAGTCGTTTGTATGAAGCACTGATGTTGTACTTTGTCTGAACTCACAGATTATCTGTGAAACATTTTCACTTGACCTGAACCTGGTTTTCATCAGATTGAAACTCTGCAGTGATACAGCAGGTTTGTTATTGAATGAATCAATGAATGAATCAATGTTCTCTGACCAGTTATAAAACATGTTGCTTCTTCTTTCAAAATTCATGCTTCATTTTTTCAGATCAGATCATCAGTTCAGTTTGTTCCCTCGCAGCTCTGACCTCCAGAGGTTTTGGTCCCGAGATCCAAACAGACTGAAACTAGATGAAGGTTACACAGCGTAACCTCAAATCCACAAGTGGAGCTAAGTGTTGAACTGCTCTTCGGTCTGCAGGTGGAACAGCCAATCAGAACAAAGATTAATGCACCTGAACTCACATCAGGAACGACAAGACGCTCCATCAAAAAACAGTTTGTGATGATCATGATGATGTTCTGAATGCTTCATGGTAAAGTTCTGTCTCTGTCTCTACAGTTTCATTCATTAATTGCAACTGATCCAAACAATGACCTGGACACTGAAGTCAACCAGCTGAGTTAACTGCATGTATTCAGATAACTTAGCTAGCAATTTTTAAAATCAGGTAACTGTATGAGAGCAGCGAGTTGAGGTCTGACAGAAGTCCAGCTACTTCTACTGCTAATACTGTATGAAATCCAGCACCATGTTGGTCCAGCTGGCCTGCTCAGGCCAGAATGTGTTTTTCAGCTGCAGGGTTAGACGAACTCTGTTTATCCAGTATCTGACCTCAGATGTTCTGGTAAACAACAGCTAACAGGAAGCTTGTTAATTTGTTACCAGAGAGGGTTTTCACACGTCTGAAACACAAAGTTCTTCTGTTGCCACTGGGACGATCATCTCTGCATCTTTGAGGCAGCAAGGTGGCATTCCAGGAGAGTGTCGAGTCAGCTGACAGCCGGGCTCTGCTCTGATTGGCTGACAGCAGCCAGAGGCTGGTGTGTGGGGCAGTGAAGCCGTTGTGTCAGTAATCTGCTGGTTCCAAACCCTGAATCCTTCCACATCCTCCTGACGGACCTGACCATGCCAGTATTCAGCTGCTGGACTCTGGAGGCCTGCAGACACTAACCCACAGACTCAAATGTTAACATGGTTGCTAAGATAAGCTTTATACAGACTCTGATGCTGTGTACTGAACAATGTATAGCCTTTTAAGTAAAATACAGGTTTAGGAAAGCCTGTATACAAATGATAGGGGTAAACCCTGCACCCCTGGGAAACATTATTACTTTGTAACTCACCCGCTGCTGTTAGGACCAGAGGATGAAGGCCAAAGAGAAGAATAGAAACAGAAATAGAAACTGAAAGAAAACAGAAAACAGTAGAAAGTCAGGAAAGTGTGAGTGTGTCACCCAGAAACAAGATGTCTTAGGTTTGTCATCATCCATACCTTCTCCTCCAGCTCTTTAATCTGTCGTTTCTGGGCTTCTATAAACTCCTCCAGCTCCTTGTTCCTCTGTTGAAAACAAAAAATATTGTGTATTAGAATAGAAGTAATATACTATACTGTCAACAAAGGCTCTTTAACTCTATTTCTAAGCTATTCGTTAACAATTTATATGTTTACCTGTTGTGTGAGTTGCAGGATCTCCATCCTCTCTCGGAGGATCTGGGAGTCTCTCTCTCTCAGTTCACACATTACAGTTCGTTTCCATTGGTCCATGGCTCGCCTCAGCCCGTCCCTTTCTTCTTCTGTCAGCATTTCAGAAAGACGACCCCCCTCAGTCTTGAATCCCTCCATCCTGGAATCCTCCTCCTGCTGTAGAGCCTCAAACAACATGGCCTCCAGCTCCAGGATCCTCTGCATCAGAGACCGACATTTTAAAATCTGATATAAAAGTCCATGTTAACTGTCCCACTAGAGCCTACTAGAGCGCTTTATACCCGCAGTAAAACTTCCAGTATCTGGCTTTAACCCTGTGGTGAACCATGCAGCCCTTCTCTAATCCTGTGCTATTGTTTTCAAATCCATCATCTATTCATTTTGTATACAGCTTATCATGTTGAAAGTTTCAGGGGCAGCCAATCCAAGTTGACTGTGGTTGAGAATAAGGTTCACCCTGGACAGGTCGCCAGTTTATCACAGGGCTGATATATACAGACAAATAACCAGACACACACACATTCACATCCAGAAGTGCTGAATTGTTTAGAATCATCTGTTAACCTGCGTGTGTTTGGACTATGGGAAGTGAGAGTACCCAGACAAAACCTGAACAGACATAGGAAGAAAAAATCTCCAGGTCAGGTTTGAACCAAGTTTGAACTGTGTCAGTGCAAACCACTGCACTTGTGTCTGAGTCTGTAGGAAACATCACACTGCGCATAAACTGATTGCTGACACCACTGGATCATTAAAAACCAGTGGTCCTGGTCATCTGGTCAGGGTTGGTGGCAGTATAATGTCTCAAAGAAGTTTTGAATCGGATTCGCTCTGATGGACGGTCTTGAAGACTTGTCTTTGTACTATTGCTGATTATCATTCAGAAGATAACCATTAGTTCACTCTGACCTTATGCGCTTGGTCCATCGACTGCTTCCTGTAGTCCAGCTCTTCATCCAGGTAACCTTTCTGTTTACTGAACAGATCCTAGATGACAACAACCAACAGAGGTCACAGTGACATGCGAGGGTCCAGATCTAGTCACACATTTATGTTTACTGAGAATCAAACCAGCAATTGTGATTCAGATTCAGCTTCAGAATGAATCAGACCACATGCTGGAGACAAGGATGGACGAGGAAGAATTTTTACCTTCTCACTCTCGATGTCCAACATCTTCTGCTGCAAAGCCGACTTTGTCACTTCAATGGATTCAAGCCACTGAACAGAGAGACAGGTGGAGACAGACTGATTTCATCAGAGGTCAGGGGTCAGACACAGTATCAGAGGTCAGCACATGTGAACATTGCGTTACCTTCTCTGCCAGAGTGAGCACCGTCCTGGCATGGATCACCACCACCTGCTCCTCATTGGACAGATTCTGCAGGAAGACATGCAAACAACATGCAGATAACATAACAACTAAAAGTCAACAATATGATGTCAGGATGACGACACATCAACAACATGCAGTTATGACCAAAAGTATTCAAACTGCATTTCTGTCAGATGAGATAACACACAAGAACTGTGAGAAATAACATAACAAGTGCCAACAACATACAAATAACGATTGCAACCAGTTAAAATAGAGAAAAGTTGCTCAGCCTTTTTGTTGTTTATCTGTGTTCACACAACACACTGAGCATGGAGAAAAGTGTCCACAGTGCACAACATAGTCAGGACAGCCCCTGGTACTGTGGCTAAACTCCCTAGACGTAGACAAAAGAGAAAAGTTGAAAGATTGCAATAAAGTTTTGTTCAAATGCTGGATAAAGAACCTTGATTAACTCCAAACAAATTCAAGTTGACAAAAGTGACAGTCAACACTATCCACCAACATCTGAGAGAAAAGAGACGCTATGATAGGAGATCCAGGAGGACCTCATTGTTGACGGAAACATAAAAAAGCCTTAGGATTGGAGTTTGTCTCGATAGTGTGCAGAACATTCTGAAATCTGGAGGCTACAGAAGAATTCTGGGGAGCAGAGCAAAGCCCAGTATCTCAATTTCAGCAATTTTGTTTGCTTTTTTGTTGTTCAAATGTAAACTGAATAAGCAAACACGAGCATACTAAGGTTTTAATGATAGTATTAATTTTCTGGAAGAAGTGATGTGTCATCTGACAGAAATGCAGGGTGAGAGTATATGTGTAACAACGTGTCAACATATATGTTAGTCTGCAACTGGTCAAAAAGTGTATTTGTTAAATGTGCAAGGTTTGGTGATGTCATGATTTCTATCATCTGTTTGTTACAAATGATAGTCAACTAACAAGGGTTAAGGTTAGGGTCATACCTCATCACCTGGATCAAATATCATTAAATCGCAATTGTATTAACAACATGTACACCTGAGTGCAGCAGATGTATTTCATGTCATTTTTGACTCTTTTTTTTTTTTTACATTAAACTGGACCAGAAACACACATGTACAAAATAAAAGCAACATACACTTACGGCGTTATCTCCCAGAATGTCCAGTTTCTTCATTAGCTCGCTGATCACAATCTCCTGAGGAACAGAACAGATCAGATTAAACAGTAAACTGACAGGTCAGTTTACTGAAGCTGAAGACTTGAAGATTATGGATACCGTGTGAAATATTAGTTCCTGATGTTTTTCTGTTTAGTTGTGTTTAGCTGCTCAGTTGTGGTGGTAGCACAGCTGTTAAAACACTGATTAAAACACATGTAGAATTGCGCTCTGATTGGTCAGAGTGTAAATGTGTCCTGGTGCAGCAGCTTCATGTTTCTGTATAAATAATATATAAAGTCTAAAATAAACTGACCACTAAATCCTCTGATTGATCAGTGTGTTGGTTTTTCTCTCAGATATTATTCAGTGTATCAGATCAGATCAGCAGTGATTTCCACGTCTGCTTAATTGTGGCACAGCATCAGAGCTAAATGCTCTTCTTCAGTATCATGTTTAAATCTGCTGCATCAAGTTTAAAGTCTGACAAATACAGCAAACCTGACCTTAAACCTGGCCCAAATCCTTCTTTACTGCTGTGTACTTCCACCCCTGCACACAAGACATCTCTATTCTCATCTGTGGTTCTTTGATAGTAGAACGAGCTCCCAGCTGCTCTCAGATCAGGAGAGTTCCTCTCTATCTTCTCCCACAATAGTTTTAACACTTTAACATTATAAATTAGTGCCAAGTGTGCACTGGAGACCTTTCGTCACTTGTTTCATTCCTTCATGTCTCATCCTGCACTGAAGCTTTAGTCACTGCTCTCTCTGAGTCACTGTGGTTAAAAATGTCTGAGAGATAACTGAATGTGGAGAACAGCCAGAAGCCTGAACCACAAAGTGAAATTATCAGATAATCCAGCTGCTCTCAGTCTTCCCTCAGGTTTTCTGCTCATGAAGCTCATTGACTGCATCTTTCCTCAATCCCAGAGTTATCAAAGCTGGATGCTGACCAGCTGATGTGATCAGATGATCAGTGGTGCAGGCTATCATTCTTTACAGGTGTACACAGCTGTATTCAGGTATTACTCACAGTGACTCCCTCTGCCTCACAGTAGATCTGCAAGGGACTGAGGCCATCTGGGAAATGGAGTTGTTGGAAGTTAATGGCAGGTGAGCGTCGCTCCCTCTCCTGATCAGTAAACAGCACAGTCAGTCTGGCATTTTCCATTTGTGGTTGTTGTTGTTGTTGTTGTTTATGATTGCTTTACCTCAAGCTCCAAGATCCTGAACTCCAGCAGCTCGTTCTGATCTTTTGCGTCTTGGATGTCGTTTTTCAGTCGCAGCTCGTCTCCTTCCATCAGCCTCACCTGAGCAATATCACAGAGTCAAAAACACAGAGCTCACAACAAACTTAGATGACCATCTGTCCTGTGTCAACTGAACTGATAGGACCAGACAGGGACAAATGTCAAAAGTGTCCAAAAAAAAAAAAAAAAAAAAGGATGTCACCTTTTCCACCAGCTCCTGATTCCTCTGGTACAATGCCTGTTTCTCTTCCACCCACTTCACATCCTGAGACACAGAGACCGAGTTAGACACAGAGACAGAGACAGACACGTTTGCACTGAGTGATGTTATTTACGGCTCAGACCTCTAACAGACCTCCTCTACATTCTATGTTCTATGTTCTACATCAGAGGTGTTCAGTCATGTTCCACAGAAATCAATAGTCTACTTGTTGCATGTTATATATTGTATATACGTATATCAAATTGTGTTTTCAGTTCAATTCTCTGTATTGTAAATCCTTTTAGGTTTGATTCTTGTTTATTGTTATTATCATGCATCTTTTAACTTTTTGTTAATGGCGTACACAAACTGTGACCATGTGACTCTGTGACCCAGTGTGGCCATGTGACCATTGCATTGTTGTTCATAGTACCTTCTCCACCTGACACTGGTTGTTCATCAGCCAATCAGATTCAGCACCTGAAGCCTTAGGAGACTCCCGACCTCTACCTGAACAGGTTTCCTCTTCGTCATGTCTATGTAATGACCAAATGGATTGTGTTCAGGTGTTGAATCTGATTGGTTAAAGAGCAGCATGTGATGGGGATCCTGACTATTTGTGGAACATGACTGCCTCCCTGTTCTATGTTCTACAGTTTGTTCTACCTCTATTTGGTTCTCACTGGTTCTGTGCTCCACTGATCAGCATGAAGACACCCCCCCTCATCTTCTGGAATCTACCCTGGAACCAATCACAATGCAGATAATATTTTCACCTGGTAGTTGTACTGCTGCTCTGACTATTTTTCTCTTTTTGTTCTGTCTTGATAAAGTATAGAAATTGTATCGTATGACAGGCAGCCTTGAAAACTTCCTTCTCCACTTTGACTTTATCGAGTGTGTGTGTGTGTGTGTGTGTGTGTGTGTGTGTGTGTGTGTGTGTGTGTGTGTGGGTGTGTGGGTGGGTTACCAGTCCTTGTTGGTTCAGGGCTGACTCCAGGTCTGCAACTCTGGTTTCATATCGACTGATCTCAGCCAGCAGCTGCTCTCTGGTCTGAAACACAAAATTTATGTTATTTTCCTATTATTTGCCTTTGACTCTAGAAATAGAACCTTGTCTTTCTATTACTGCCTTGCTCAGAGGTTTGTTCACCTTGATTTCCTTCTCTGCATCGTAGTTTCCTCCACTTGTTTCTGTTAACAGAGCGTAAGCTCGCTGCAGAGCCTGGTACTCCTGAGTCAGTTGACGGTAACGAAGCTCCGCCTCTTCACGCACACACACCTGCAACACAAAAATAATCAGACCAGAACCAGGACCTTTTAGACACCATTAGTATTCCTTTGTAGTCTTCCTGTCACCAGATCTGCTGCTTCACTTATCCTGTAAACAAACTGGTTAGACTGCTTCTGTCCCTGGGTTTTGTCACTTGGTTTGTTTCCACATTCAGGTCTTCAGATGAAGGGATGAGATTGAACTCAGTGTGTTATCAAGGTCTGTTGAGCCAACATTTCCTTTGACCAGAAGGTGGCTTTCTTTTAACATTCTTAACACGTAACATTAGCACAAACTGTAACTGAACTAACTGAACTACTGGATATATTTTCTGTTGAACACTTGGTACCACTGATATTTCTGTTTGTGTGTGTGACATCACAGTAGCTGAATCACGGAGGGGCAAACGTGGCTGTGATGTGGTTGCTCAGAGCTTAGAAAAATCATGGTTGATATGGGTCATGTTACCACTTATCTATACTATGTTTGTTATTTTGGGTATGTTGAACCTGCTTGATAAGATAAGGTCCTGGTCACTGGGTCCTGGTCTATAGGTCCTGGTCGTTAGGTCTTGGTCTATAGGTTCTGGTTTCTGGGTCCTGGTCTCTGGGTCCAGTCTCTGGGTCCTGGTCTCTTGGTCCAGTCTCTGGGTCCTGGTCTCTTGGTCCAGTCTCTGGGTCCCAGATTTCAAACTGTAAATCAAACTAATGAATAAACACTTAAGATCTCCATATCTCCTTCATTCCCATTTATGTGACCACAGCTTTAAAAAGAAGTCTGACTTAATTGTTGATAAGCAGCTTGATACCAGTTTATCTCTGGCTGTGAGGTGAAGCTCTGTCAGCAGCTCTCACAGAGAAAACCCGTCTTTGTTGAGTGTGATGGAAACATGACAGAGTGTTACCTCCTCTGGCTCAGTATCTGGAGTTCTGTCAGTGTGAAAAGACAAAGACGATCCATCAGAGTCCACCGACGCTTCCTCATCATAACCATAAAAAGTCTCTATGACCTGCACACATGCACACACACACAATTCAGTAAATTCACAAGATGGAGGTGTAACATTAGAATTTCTTACGTGTTCCTCAGACACACTGAGACATTCTCACCCTGCAGGCTCTGAAGGTTCGTTTCCTCCTCACCGATTCCTGGCGTCTGTATCTCAGTAACATGTCTCTCTCCTGTAGGACACACAACAGTCAACAACATAACAACAGGATCAACAACAAAGACAACAAATGAACAACATGATTACACGTGTACAGAGGTGTCTGTGTCTAACTGATCAATATACATCCAATACCCCTGCCATAATGTTTAATGTTACATAAAACTGTTTGTAAATGAACACAATTTAATCATCTGGATCTTGCAACGTATAAAGTAACAGTAACTGTGGTGTTACTTAGTACTTACTATGACATTCTTTACATAACCAGCTGTCTCCAGGGCCTGCAAACAAAAACACTGTTCGTAAGACCAATTGCAATAAAATATTTCTGATTCTGAAAACGGTAAAGTAGAGGTAGTATTTAGAACAGCAGTAGCAGTAGCGCTGGTAGAAATAGAAGTAATGATTTTAGAAGTGGTAGTAGTAGTAATAGTCACAACGGTCGTGGTTGTAGTAGTAGTAGTAATAATGGTGGTAAGTGATTGTAAGTGTAGTAGCTCTTGTACCTTGGACAAGTCATCAATGATGTGTTGTTGCTCCAGGACCTGTAACCGTAGAAACTCCATTTCTCTCTCCTCCTGACTGTAACCATGGTAACTGGTGGAGTGACTGCGGTCCAGGTCGTTTAATGAACTTGGCCTCCTCTGTGGACAACAAATACTGCTGTTACCATGGTCTCTTCCTCATCGCCGTCCTGTCTGTAGATTGTAGTTGTCTGGTTGTGGTTCATAATGTGATTAACAACATGAAGTCACATGATTACCTTTACCCTGTCAGTCAATTTACCTTTAGCTGCGCCTCATGTGTCCTGTGCTTTCCTTCTTCATCATGGTTTCATATTTAGCTCCTACCTGACTTCAACATGCTGTTGTTCATATATTTGCCCAGACAAAGGATCATAATACATGTCATTTGTTAAGTCTGACTCAGTAAATCTGCACTGTTCAGTTTCTGGACCAACGGAGACAGACCCAACAAGCAGATTGTAGCTGTGTCCCAGTGAAGTGGCTGTGTCCTTTCAAGGATCTGTTCTATGGAGGTCTGGCCTATGTAGACCACTGAGACCAGACCAATGATCCAACCAACATGCACATTGTGTTTGTTGATGTGTTGCCGGGTCAGGGGTTACCATAGTTACCATCTCCAGGTTTTCCTGGGTCACAAAGCGAAGTTTGTTGTCAAGGCGCCGCAGTGCAAGAGCAAGTTCTTCATTTTTCCTGCTCAGGCGCTTGTTTTTGTCCAGAAGAGGAAGAAACTGGCTCTCTGCCTCTCGCAGACGTTTGAGCTACATAACACAGAAAATACAGAAATGAAAGGCGGAGGGATAATGTAGTGATGGTCTGTTATAGTAAGAACATTTCTGCATTTTGGGGACCTTTCATTAGATTTTTCATTGTCACAGAATCAGACTTAGGTCATTGTTAGGGTCAGTGTTATTCAGCTGGTGTGATTAAAATTAGGGTTGTTATGTGTTTAAGTAAATGTTTATGTATGTTATGTATATGTATTTACCTGTGTGTTTTTACATACACATGTATATGTGTGTAAATGTGTGTTACCAGTTCGTTGCGTTCCTCCGACAGCAGAGCATTTCGATCCTCCAGCTTCCTCACAACAGAGCTGAGCTCAGCAATTTTTAACTGAAACCTCCGAGTGTCACGGTCCTCCTGAGACTGCACACACACACACACACACACACACACACACACACACACACACACACACGCATACTGTAGAGTGAGTTATTTCAGGTTCCTGCAGTAACAATCTTCCTATTTTGCACTCTGTAGACACCAGGGGGCAGTGGCTATCAGGGTGAATGGACCCGTTACAGCTGTTCCCTGTTTGCATTGATCATCACCCCTCTACCACATACGACGACAAACGAAAAACATGACCTTTTTTCACTGATGGATTGTGGGATACCCAGGACAAGAGCTTTGGAATGGGTGTGGTCATGTGTTGGATGATGTCATGGTGACTGAAGGAAGAGGGTCCTAATTTTGGAGGTGGTTAAACATTGACATGAAGTGAATTATTTCATATCATGCAGTACAAGCAGGAAGACAGGGAGCTTACAATGTGAGGAGGAGTGTTAGAAGTGGGGCTGGGGGTGTGGCCAGGGTGGTTAAGTCCCGCCCTCTGTGCATCTCTCAGGGCTGCGATTTGCTGCTCGGCTGCCTGAGTCTGCAGCTGGAGGCGGTGAGCATGTCCAGCCTGCAGCCCCAGGGCTTTATCCAAAACACTGACAGCTCTGTCCTTCAGTTTTATCTCATCCATCTGCACACAGACAGGTGAGAGACAGACAGGGAGACAGACAGGTTAAAGGCGGGGTTAAACAGATAGGTAGAAATGTAGAAAGGCAGGCACACAGGTAGGTTAGTGTGTCAGACAGAGAAGGGGATGAAAAATGTCCTCTCAGGTGAACATGAACGTACAGTGAATGTACGCTGTGCCAATTAGAAAACATCCTAGTGAAGCACCTGTGTGATCCAGGTTGCACCCTGGGTCCCTGACACTCCCTGACCTTCCCTGACTCCTGAGTATACAACAAGTATCATTAGCTGATGAGGGATCAGGACTGAGACACAGGCTTACACAAGTGCAACATTCTGGACCAATCAGAATCAGACCTGTGGTAGACGAATCAGACGTGGCGCGAACAGAGACTAGCGACATCAGCAGCAACATAATGATTCATCCATCAGTTAACAAGAGCAGCAGTTAAACAATAATGTCCTCAGACAAAGAAACTAATTATTTTGTAGTCTTCAAACTTATTAACAGAAAACAACTCAAATCTCACTTTATATTCAGATCCACCCACACAAACCAGAGACCATCAGCAGCAACACTAGACGCCACCCATGAGTCCACCCATGAACACTTGTCTTTTCATCAGTCTTTCTCTCCAGTCAAACTGAGACACAATCAAACCTAGATCTAGTTCCTCAGAAAAGTCTCCCCATCAGTCAGACCAAACATCACCATCACCTCATAACTCCATAACTCATCTGTTGGCAGAAGTGTGAGCTCAGGTCTAAGTGCAGAAATGTCAGATTCAAGACAAACAAGAGAGCTGCTGAAGAGTTGCTGAAGTTGCCGAAGAGATTCAGAACATCTGGGTCATTCTGATCATCATAGTGAAGCTCAACATAGAGCCAGGCTGTGCAAGGAATCTCAAACCTGCATCATGTCAACTGAACCTGAATCTGAATGACTGGGCAGTGGTTCTGTTTTTTTTTTTTCATGTGTGAACATAATGAAAAGTTACACCCATGATTCTGACTGAGTCCAGACCTGAGACCTTGGTAACAATTTTCACCTCTCAGTATCTGTTCTGTTAGTGCACTACTGTGTGTTCATGGCACAGTTTAAAAATAGCCATGGGCCTGCCAGATAGCCGAGTGGTTAGGGCGCACCACCACCACACATAAGCCATGCAGTGATCGCCAGTTTGAATCCTGGCTGGGACATTTGCTGCATGTCGTTTCCCCCACTCTTCTGCCTCCTTCACTTACCTGTCAATAAAGGCAAAATGGCCAAAAAAAATATCTTTAAAAAAGAAGCCATGACTTGTATTTGACAAAGATGAATCTAAAACAATATAACTTTATCTCAGTCTGCAAGAGAACTGGAATTTTACACTTACATTTTTAACTTTCCACAGAATAATTAGGATACACATTTAAAAAGCAGGAGCTGTTTTGTTGAGTGAAACCAGAGGAGACCTTTCAGTCTGTAAATACATGTTCTGTGCGTCAGGGTGTTGTGTTGTACCAGTCTGTGTTCGACTCCCAGTGTCTTTGCGTTGTACCAGTCTGTGAAGCTCAGTCGCTCTTTGTTTTTCTGTGTGTCCATGTTAATAATAATGTGTTCATTCATCCCCGTGTCCCTCATGAATGTACAGTATGTGTGAGTGTTTGAGCGTATAATGGTGAGTTTGGTTCATTATATTTGTGAAAACCGAATTTCACATGTATTAACCCTTTGTGGGTTTTTTTTTCTTTTTAAATCACTACTAACGGCAAGTGGTAACTTTTCACTGACACAAACTCTCATTTTGACTGATGAGAAGCTGGGCTATGTGTTGAAGCTGAAATGAGTTCAGCGTTAGGAGAGTTGGGTGCCTTTAAAAAGTATTTTCAGCAGGAAGCCTCAAACTGAAATAATCAAATGTGACCAGGTTGATGGCTTCATATGCCTCATAAGCACAGAGAACATTATCTTTACTCTTGAGGTCAAGATAAAAACATGGATGATGTTTATAGAATGTCATGTTTATAGTATTTAAATCTGTTATGAGGATGGTCTGCAGTGCAGAGTTATCCAGAGTCACTGGATACTGAAATGTACAAGATGGTCATTGATTCTTCAACATCATATATATGAAGTAATGCTTCACCGCAGAGAGCTTATACTTGTTTTATAAATTATTTTGTGTTGTAAAACTAAAGATCCTTACCCTGATCCTTTAGTTCTTCTCATTTTTATATAAGATCTGAAAACTATTAACTTGAGGTGTGTTACAGTCTCCACAACAATCCTAAAATAAAATTTGTATTGTAAATCAATGACTGTGCAACTTGTGTTGAATTGTTGTTCAGATAATTACAGTATTTTTCTAAAATGCTGAGCAGTGAAGCTTAATACCTGCAGCAGTACATGGACTGTGAGTGGATCCCAAAATTAGAACTGAAAAATAGCATTATTTTTTTAGGAATTTCTAATAATTTGTCCAGTTAAGACTTTTATCCTTCTCATCCATGTGCACATGGTCATGTATGTGTGATGCTTCATACCAGTCTGCGGATCTCCCTCTCACAGTCTCTCTTGGTCTTGTTCAGTTCCTCCTGGTGTTGGTGATGAGCTGATCTCAGTTCAGCTGCTCGGGCCTGGGAGGCCTGCTGAGCCAGTGTCAGAGCCTCCTCGGCATACCTCTTTGCTCCTCGCAGTTCCTGAATTTCATGCTGGAGACGACAACGCTCCACCTCCCAGCTCTTTCTTGCTTCCTCCACCTCTGCCAGCAGAGCACTTCTTACCTGGAAAACACAAAGTCTATCAGACATTCTGTCATACCTGAGTTCAACTGTCCTCCACGGGAAATCCAGAAATAGAAAAACTGAAAAGTCTCATGGACAGTGATGGAGAAACCTGGACAGTGTTGATTGGGCGAGATGGTGAGATCTGAAACAAGGAAGCATTTTACTATTAGACTTTATTTGAATAACAAACACCATGTTCAAGGATAAAGTCCAATAGGTACAGGTGGACCTAGGGTCAAAGCTTAAGAACTGACTGTGGTGCAGGCAGACAGGTAGATGTGCAGACAGACAGGCAGATGTGGATCAGATGGATCACCTTGTCCATTGATCCGTCCCTCAGTGTTAGCACCAATCCATTCAGACGTTGAATCTCTCCATCTTTGATCTTTATGACCCTCATCAGCTCCATCTCATGTTGCCGTAATAACGTCTCCCTGGTAACTGCCAGCTCCTTTTGCTTCTCCTCATGGAGTTTGGTCTTCAACTCCGTAACAGCTACAGTTGCCCGATGATGCTCCGCTTTCAGCTCTTGGCTCTTTTCCCGCTCCAGGCGACTCACCTGAGGACACAGCCAAGTGAGAACTACAACACCACAGTCATGTCAGTCCCAGGAAGACTCTTTACCTTGTTTTTTTCCTGTTGTAGTTCTATCTGGATGTCTGTCAGTTTAGCTCTCAGCTCCTCATTGGCTGCTTGAAGAGTTGCCATGGCGTCTGGTCGCTCCCCCTTCCCACGCCCCCCTGTTCCTCGCTTTGACATCGCCACCTCCACCTGCAGGCTCCGCCTCCGCCTCCGCCTCACCTGTCTGTCAATCTGAAGCTTGACTACATCTGCACCACCACACACAAACACAGATACACAGGTGGTCAGGTGAAAATAAACTGATGAAGTAGTGTGGTACAAATGGTATCAGTTTCAGTGTCAGTAGGAGTTTTTGTATTAGTAACAGTAAAACAGTAGCAGCATATCAATATCAATAGTAACCATACTACAGTGGGACCAGGACCAGTATGAGAACTAGGACCAGGATCAGGACAACTGAGTGCATGTTTGATGCAGGTCAGGTGACCTTCTGACAGATGAACCAACACACCGCACAGGATGAATACATGACTGCTTCCATGGTAACACCATCAACTTTGCTGTCATCATCATCATCGTGCACACACACACACGCGCACACCCACACACACACACACACATCCAAAGCGATAAATCACTCACCGTCCAATAGGAAGCCACCGACCCTGCATTGCTCTGTGTGTGTGTGTGCGTGTGTGTGTCTATGTGTGTGTGTGTGTGTGTGTGTGTGTGTGTGTCAGTGGGTTAGCCTCCTCTCCACAGCATGCTAACAGCACCTAGCTTCACTGCAGCTTACCCTGTATGTCACTGATCAATGTGTGTGTGTATGTATGTGTGTGTGTGATCCACACACACACATACATGTGTGATCCTCCACCTGTCTGTCTGTCTGTCTGTCTGACTGTCTGACTGTCTCGCTGACTCTGATAGCAGTTAGCACTTAGCTCCTGTCAGTGTATTTGTGTGTCGGTGCTGTTAGCATCTCTGCAGCCTCTGTTGGCGTCATCTCCTCCTCCTCCTCCTCTTCCTCCCAGCATCCCTCAGTGTGATGGGGAGCTGAACCATCTGAGGTCTGTCTCCCTCTGCTGGATGCTTGTTTTCATCACACTTTCATCTCACTGCTGAAGATGTTACTTTCAATAATAGATTAAACCTACAGATAAAGTACAACTATAGGCAGCCATTCTCACAAGATCACAGAGCTCAAAAAAATGGTTTGAAATCTCCAGAGGACCACAAGACCCTATGACACAGCTGTTCCTGGATCAGTCACACAAACACAGCATTTTCTCACAGATGAAGACCGCAGGCTCCTGTATATTTGTTACAGTTTTGACACTCGTTGCAAATGTCCACCTGTAACAACTGTAACGTTAAAGATGGATTAGTGTTTTGAACTCAGTCTGTATCGTGATGTTGTATCCTTGACAGACCACCAGGTGTCCCTGTGCTGTTAAGTACAAAGGTGAGGAGGAGGAGTGTATCCAACAGTAAAACAAGTCACACTGTTTTACTGATCAGTTGTCACAATCATTCTGAAGCATCTTCAAGTCGACTGGTTTAATCTGATACTGTGATCAGCTGATCTGCCTGTCTTGCTGTGTCCCTCCTGAGCCACTTCTAGTTTCAGGTTGCTTTTTCATGAAACTGTGAAACTGTAAATCTCCTTAAAGTGACAACATTTTCTCCTGTCCTTGTCGCTATCACAAGATTTAAATAACCGATAATGCTGCTGTACCTGTGTCAGGGTGTAAACTTTCACACAATTTATGTGAAGTCTGAAAAATTACTTTTGTCGTTGTGTCAAGATTCAGGTTGTGGCCATCCACATTAGAAAAAAAAAGGAAGTAAAAAAAAGATAAAAGAGTGACCCTAAGGTAACATAATTGTGAATAATTGTGAATCCTTGTGAATATCAAGGATCCAAATCCTTGCATTAGCATGTTTGATCCTCCCACCTCTAAAGAAGTGCATGATATTATACTGGGAATGAAAGATTCTGCTGCAGGACATGATAAAATAAGGTCTAATTTTGTAAAGAGGGTAGTTTTCTCTATTGTTGAACCCCTCACCCATGTTTTAGCCTTGTCCATAAAAACAGGTGTTGTACCAAGTGACCTCAAAGTAACTAAAGTCATCCCTTTATTCAAATCCGATGATTCCAGCATGTTTACTAATTATTGTCCTATATCTGTTTTATCTTGTTTTTTTTTTTTTTTTTTACGTTTTAGAAAAACTTGTATATTCAAGAATTATAAAGCATTTGGACGAGAACAACATATTGTACAGCCATCAAATGGTTCTGAAATGGTTCTTTTGCCATTGCCGTTGTTCACAAAATCTGTACAGCTTTAGACAATAAAAAAATATCTCTTGGCATTTTCTTAGACTTGTCAAAAGCCTTTGACACTGTTGATTTCAACATCCTTAATGCAAAATTACATAAATATGGGTTTCAAGATGTTGCTCTCAAATGGTTAATCAATTACTTAAATTATAGGGAACAATGTGTTTTGGTTAAAAGTTATAATTCAAACAGAGCTAAGCTATTTTGTGGAGTACCTCAGGGTTCCGTCCTTGGACCTCTCCTGTTTTTGATTTATATGAACGATCTTCCAAGGGTCTGCCACTATGTACTGCCTCTTTTATTTGCTGATGACATGTCTTGTTGCTTCACATGAAAATTTTAACACACTGATTTGAGAAGCAAATGAAGAGTCATCAGCACTTTCTACATGGTTTCAGATGAACAAACTCTCTCTCAATATAACTAAATCTAATTCTATGATATTTTGTAATAAAAATAAAAAAAAGTATACAAAAAAAGAAGCCAATATATTCATACACAGTTTTGAAATAACTCAGGTTTCTCACATTAAATTCCTAGGAGTCACAGTAGATGAAAAATTAACATGGAAATACCAAATTGAATTCATCTGTAAAAAGACTATGAAGTCAATTGATATTTCAGAGTTCGTCCATTGATAAACCATTCTTGTGTCTTAACTTTTTATTACAGTTTAATTTATCCTTACATTATGTATTGTAACACAGTGTGGGCTGCTGTCCCACTTTTCTTAACAAGATTTTGCTCATCCAAAATACATTTCTGAGAATGATTAGTTTTGCCAAAAGAACTGACCCTTCTGCTCCTCTTTTCAGAAAATTCAAACTGCAGTCAATTTTCAATGTAAATATATATCAAACTTGTGTGTTTATGTATAAACATGTACATCTAACTCATGACCTGCCATTTGTTTTCCAGAATTTTTTTAAGTTTTCCTCAGACATTCACTCGTATCATACAAGACATTCAAAGGACTCTTATCCTCTATAATGTCGGACTTCCCTTAATCAATACATATTAAAATACAGAGGTCCGTCTCTTTGGAACAAGCTACCCACATCACTACAATCAATTTCCAATATCTACGTTATCCTTGTTAAAAAAACACCCGAAAATATCATTAATTGGCAAAGATTTGTAGCACTGTTTGGTTTCTGTAAGGCATTTCAATTTGTAACTTTTATCTTGTGTACATATTTATATTTTTTGTGTGTTTATTTAGGATTTCTTTTCTCTCATGTATCTTTATAAGCCTCTCTTGGCTTCCAATCACTCCTGCATAATGTTTAACTTGTTAGTATTTTTTATTTTTTTTTATGTTTTTATATATAAAATGTGCAAATAAATAAAAATAATAATAATAAGTGCCATCTTGTGGCGTTAACTGGTAGTGCTCTGTGTAGTACTCACCCGTGCCCACAGCCATACCTGTTGTGAATTACACACATGCTCCCGCACCGCTCACAGACAGCTTCTGCCCCGCACCACTCACACGCTGTGCAGTGTGAATCCGGCCATAGATACATAGATAAAAGGACTTAAAAACGAAACAAAACTGGAGCGCTGCGGGAATCTGGTACTTTGCCTTAAAAAATGAGACGCTTGTCTCATATAGACGCCTGTCTCAAATAAAAGCAGGGTCTGTTGAGTCATTTGGAAAAATAAACGCCCAGGCTGTTATTAAGATTTACAGTAATTGTGAGCTGTGCAGTTGGTTAATGTTAGTGTGAAATTTCAAACTATGAAGCAAACTAATCAATAAACTCTTTGGACAAAAGAAATCAGTGTGTTTTTCTCTCAGATATTATCCAGTGTCTCAGATTAGATCAGCAGTGATTTCCATGTCTGCTTCATCGTGGCACAGTGTCAGAGATAAATGCTCTTCTTCAATATCATGTTTAAATCTGCTGCTTTAGTGTAGTTTAGCGTCACACTTTGAATGTGGAGCTTCATGTTACAAATAAACAGGAGATACTGACAGCAAGTCGTAGATTAAATATACGCATGGATGAATTTACACCATCAGTAATTTTCCGCAGTGTTCCTCTCATGTCTCTCATGTCTCTCATGTCTTGCACAAAGCAACAGAGTTGCTTTGTGCTGTGAGCAATGTTGTATACTCGTCACACATGCAGTCACCCTGCAGAAAGACAGTGGCCTTCGGCCTGAAACTGATGTCATCAGATGGTGCCCAAGCTTCACTGGGTGTTTCAACCCTTAACTGCAACACCCTCCAATTGGTGGGTCAGCAGTGGTTGCCAGGTTACAGACCATCAGCTCTTTTGCAGCCTCTCCAATCTTGCACACAGCTGTCTTACTCCGAGTGTAGCGGGCACAGACCACATAGACTGTGCCAAGAACCCTCTACACCCCACCTTCACAGGAAACCACCATAGTTGCCACCCTTTCTCTCTTCACTCCATGACAAGGTCTTGATATTTTTTAGACTTTTCCTCTCATGGGCCTCATCACAGCCTTCTTCCCACGGGATTGTCAACTCCACAAGGATGATCTTCTTTGCCTGCTCTGACCAGATGACTATGTCCGGCCTCAAGGTGGTCTGGACAATGGGAGGGAAAGTCAGCTTCCTACACACGTCAGCTTTCATCTCCCATCCTTGTGCCCCCTAAAAGATTTTGGTTGTGGTTTTCCTTGCAGAAGATAACTAGGTGTTTGACACCCAGCCAGGATTTGGGGAAGTGTACCTTTCTTCCTACACAGTATGGAGAGTGGGTCTTCCCCCAGGCCCCACCTCGTCAGGTTTACTGGTGACGGAGCGTGTCCTACACAGACATCAAGAGGAAGCTTATGCGGAACGGCTCCAGCCTCCAGAGTCCATGACACCGCCCTTTTTGGGAGGTCCCATTTGGTCCATGTTTCCTGGGTTGCTAGTTTGACAGCCTTTGCCTTCCATGTCTCTTCTTCTTGGTGACGCACTTCAGCCTGAACCATCTCTCTCCACTGCTGCACACTTGCCTTCCCCCACTGGATAAAACAAAAGGTTCCTAGTCCCTGTTGATCAGTGCAGACATTGCCAATGATGTCCCTCAGTTCCAGGGAGCTCAGTTCCAGGGAACTGTCTCTGAATTATCAGAGACAGTTGATAACAAACTTCATGAGACAGTTTATCTCTGACTGTTATATGAGTCAACCAGCTCACATGGAGAAAGCCCTGCCATGTTGATCTTGCTTCGTAATACAGCTCTCTGGAGCATGGTAACCTCACATCCAGCTCTATGGGCCAAGCATCTGATTGTGTGGCTGTAAATGAATATTGTCCCTGTCTGCAACAAGACACATTCCATCAGCATCATTTCAACAGGCTCCTCCCACATTAGTGCACCTTCACTTGCTACTAGGAAGCGCCCACACAGGAAGTCATCAAACAGACTGACACAACACCACTAACGGACAGCAATTTTCCAGAAAATGTTCATCTAAATAATTTGACAAACACATAGGAGGTGCACTGTGCTGCATGTGTGTATGCTATTTAACACCCTACAATTGTTTTTCTCTGCTGTGAGCTCAGGTTGCCACAGCAACAGACAAAGAGCAGCTGTGGCTGAATTATTGTGATGACAGAGTCTCAATTTACACCTGCAGTTAATGGGTCTGCAGCGCCTGATCCCTGACCAGCTCTCAGAGCTGCTCTCATTTGTGTGGCTCAAAAAAACAACAGCAACCAAAGAAAGAGCAGAGGAAGAAGAGAGTATGAAGGTGGAAGCTGTCATCAAGCTGCTTTACTGCATTTGCTTGCTTTACTCTTTAACAACTACACCTGAAGATGAAAGGAGAAAGTGGTGATTTATAAGGTGCAAGGTCACCGTGTTTTCAGTCCATTTCCACTGGGAGTCTAGCACAGTCCATCCTCATGGTACCTGGTGTGCATTTACACCAACTCTCATGTCATTTAGACTGTATGGTCCATGTGGTCCAGACTACGATCCAGACAGTAGGCCGTGGGGTCCAGACTGTGGACCATGTAATCCAGACTGTGGTCACGATCCAGACACGATCTAAGCTGTGGTCTGTGCATTCTAGACTGCAATCCTGATTGTAGTCTATGTTGACCAGACTGTCTCCATATTATTCAAGGTGTGGTCCATGTAATCCAGACAATGGTCCCTGTGGTCCAAACTGTGGTCCAGATGGTTATCCATGTCCATGTGGTCCAGACTGTAGTCTATGTGGTTCAGACTGTGGTCCATGTGATCCAGACTGTGGTCCATGTGATCCAGACTGTGGTCCATGTGATCCAGACAGTGTTCCATGTGGTCCAGACTGTGGTCCATGTGATCCAGACTGTGTTCCATGTGGTCCAGAATGTGGTCCATGTGTTCCAGACTGTGTTCCATGTGGTCCAGACTGTGCTCCATGTGTTTCAGATAGTAGTCCATGTAATCCAGACTTTGATCTATGCAGTCCAGATTGTGGTCAACATGGTAATGACTATGGTCTATGTGGTCAAGACTCTGATTCAGACTGTGGACCAGGTGGTCCAGATTGTGGTTGACCCTCCTGTGGGTTGTTAGAGTTGCTGAACACTGAGCACACATCACACCAGGACTCATGCTACTGCACTGACTCTGAGAAGGTCAGTGAACCATGTGACCTCAAACACTCCTAGAATTGTTTTGATTGTTTTTAGGATTGAGCTTAAATACCTGCAACTACCCACTATTCAGTGACCATGTAACAGCAACCAATTGCCTGAGGATGGTCACAAGATGTTATAGAAGTTGTAAAACAACAACAAGAATTTGACCAACAGTTTAATTCCAAACACATCTTGAACATCAGCCAATGAAACATCAACACACAAGGATCATTTTAACACTAAGACACCATCCAATGAGGAGTCAGGACACTGAAAAACATCCTATCTGAACATTGGAACACAAAATCTGTCCAATCACAGAACACTGTAGTGCAGATGAGAGGTAGGTATGGGACATAAATCATAGTCACACGTGTTTGTTTCCAGCAAAATTATTGTAACAAACACAGCCATGATACACTTTTGCTAAATTAGCTGGTTTTAGGAACATGGAGCTTTTGTGCCTCTACAGGTTTTGAAACTGAAGAACATTGTTTGACACTTTATTAAAATTATTGTTGCAGTTTGCAGTGTACTCATTTTTCTGCAGCAGTTTAATAAATCATATTTAATAATCTCTCATCTGTCAGAGCAGAACTGCTGCCGATGTTAGGTGTGTTCAGTCAACACCCAAACAGCTCTAAAAGTTTGCAGTAGTTCAGCTTGTGGCTCAGCAGAGGGTGCTCTTCAAATTCACCACCTGCTTGACCTACTGCTCCACTGATCCATCCTAAAAGAGCTCATTGTGCTCATTGCTCATGAATATGGAGGAGGACAGAGAAACAGAATATTGGATATTCTGGGATGGTAAAATGAACAATAAAGAAGAGGCTGTAATGCTACATGTAAGTTACCTGTGCCACACCCATCCTCAGGAGGAAGCAGATCACAAAAAAATTCAGTGGATTCGATTCAAGGTCATTATCACATAACTGGAGCCAACAGATAAAAGTCACAACACGCAGTGCAGCTGTGTGACACCAGGACACATTAACAGGTGAACTGAGGTCAGATTTATCACAGCTGGAGTCAATGGTGGATGTTAACAACACATACAGAATGGGCACAAACAACAAAACTGATCCACAGTCACTCAGTAGTTAAACCAGGCCTGAGGGTGAGGCAGGTGAAGAGTCAGTCAGACAGATGAACAGTCAGACAGACAGGTAGTGTTATCTTTTTTTGTTCTTATTACATTTGAACTTCCGTTTGTTCCTGTTTTACTTGGCTAGATTTTCATGTCATGATTAGATTTCTTTGAGTTCTGGACCAGTTCAGTGGGTCCATGTGATTCCAATCCACTACAGAACTTCTCTGAAGCTGCTGATCCTCATCCAGTGTTGGGAACTCAACACAACAAACAGAAATGCAGCTCAGTAGCTAAGATCCAGTTTGATAACTAATACCAATATCACATCTGGTCTGAGGTCTTGCTCAAGTCTGGTCTCCTTGACTTCAGGTTGATCTCTACAAAGTCTGTGACCAGGATCTATCAGTGAGAGCCAACATAAAATCTGCTCCATTGTTCTGGAAAGTTTTGGAAAGTCATGAGGTCATGAGTTCTACAGATGCTCTAAATGGTTCTGGAAGGTTCAGTCTGTACAACAGTACTCTCATCTCATCTTCCTCAGTCTGGCTCTGTTCTCCTTGTCTCGTCTTTTTAGGGATGTGATGTAATGGTTGAAGATGACTTCCTGTTCTTTCTTCCTGTTGAGGACATTGAACCGCTGGTCACCACGGTAACGTGCACAGAACTCCTTAAAAGTCGATCTGCACAGAAAAGTAAAGATATGGAAAAAAAACTCATTAAAAACCCTGTTCCTCCTGAACAATGGTACTCATCATCAAAATGAAACTGTTGAGGAAATCACAGCAGGACAGGAAGTACTCTTCGTGAGCTGACTGCAAAGCGATGTTTCTGTCTGTGGCCATGGTCTAATAGTTGATTATGATATATGGTAACAAATGAGTTAGAATTATCAGCTGAAGTGATAAACCTCAGTGTCTAACATCAGTGTTTCATCATTAAAGTAAAACAGTCAGAACTTTTAGTTAGTTTTTGATGAAATATTTACATACACTGACCATTAGATGGACTATTGTGCAGCTGAAAACTTACACAACATTTGACGCTGCCAGACTGAAAACAGACCAGGTATCTTTGAGATGCATATTGAATTTATCTCTGGTGCAGCCTCCTCAAGTAACTTCCTGATCTGTTATGTCAGATGGTTTAGATCAGGTTCAGGATCAACTCCTCTAACAAGTACAGAAATCATTTGTATGGTTTCAACAAACAGCAGGTTTCAACAAACAGCAGTGGAGCGACTTTGAGCTGTCAGTGAATCCCAACGTTGTTTGAACGCAACTGAAATATTGACACTGTTTCCCTTTATCTTTTCAACGATCTGACAAGAAATGAAAAAAACATGTCTTAACTTTTCCATGGCTGAAGCAGAAATGAATTCTCACTGTTCTCACTGACTCAGGTGTGAACAGATCACCTGACAGCAAACCTGAGAAAACCTGTTATTAAATATTTTGCTGAGATGTGCCTCCACTTCTCTTTACACTGTTGATTGTTACTGACTGATATTTAACACATATAAATGTATTTCGTTTGCTTTAAATGTATTAATCTGTTGTTATTTATATTTATAGTTTCTAATGATCCTAGCAGTCACAAGGAACTAATGCAGGACTCCACTGGCAATCTTTTGATGTTCCTCTTGTTTCAGTATCAGTCTGATAATAAAAAAACATGGTGCCAATCTGACAGACCTGCTGAATAATGAACAGTAATACCTGTTGGTGATCTTTGCCTCCTCCAGAAGCTGTTTGAATTCTTCCCGAGCTTTCTGTAGTTTACTCTGATTCTCTTTGTACTCGTCCTTCATCCTGCTTTTCACAAACTGATCAAATACCTGCACACACAGGTAACAGTTTTGTCACAGTAATGTCACAGTAACAGGCGACTCCAGTGTTTTCACTACACAAACATTTTAAACATAACTGAACCTGTTTCCTCTGATCTGATGTCAGTAGCAAGTAACGAGGGTCAAACACCATCTTGTGGAGTTCTTTCTCCCACGTGGAGAACGCTGACACCTGCCATCAATCCAAAGGGATGTTAAGTGCTGACTATACTCTTCATATACATTACATATGTGTGTTTATGATACCCTTCTCTAAACCATTATTTTTACATACATACCTGTGTGTGTGTGTGTGTGTGTGTGTGTGTGTGTGTGTGTGTGTGTGTGTGTGTGTGTGTGCACGTTACCCCTCGCTCCAGCATCATGTCCCTAAAATGAGCAATTCGTAGCTCCAGTGGGAGGAGCTGAACCTCTCCTGGATGAGGAACAAGAGACATTGGCTCCTCTATTCTACAGAGAGAGAGAGAGAGAGAAAGCAAATGAGACAATCTTGAACAGAACATGTGTCATCACTCAGTGATGACATTAGCAGGTCTCTGATTGGCTTGGTCAGACTTACCTGTTCCTCTTTGAGCTGTGTTCATGTTCATCATCTTCATCCTCGCTGTTACCATGGAGATCAGGTGACTGACAGATGGAGTTCCCGTCTGTCAGAAAGAGAGGTGAGATGACTGACTGGTGAGATGACAGAAAAGTGAGATGTCAAAGAGGTGAGGTGACAGACCGACAGGTGTCTTCTTCCTCTTGTGTGGTGGGTCCTCGATGATGCGGCTGATGTCTCGGCCAATCAGTTCTCCTGGTCTCTCCCAGACAGACAGGTGGATTGTGGGATTGAAGAAGAATACCCGATCGTCTGCAGTCCACACCACACACCTGAAGACACACGGGTTAAACAGAGACTAGGCCTTGTACTCTGACCATCAGAAACCACATCCCTCTGGGACGCCTGCAGGTGTAAGCAGCTGGTCCACTGATTTCAAGTAGAAGGTGAAACACTTGATAAATATCAGACATTCCTGTGGGCTGTGCGATGAAGGAAGTTCAACACAGCCTTTTCATATGAGCTGCTTGACTGAGCCTCATTTCACAGTCAGAGATAATCTGGTCTCAGAGCTGGATATCAACTGCAATATGCACATATGTATTGTGATATATAATGTACAGATAGTGTGCCACTTATCTTTTACACAAGGAGGTCATGAAGAGTTCAAAACAGTTCTCACAGTTCAAAGTAATACTAGCATTATAAATGAAACATGAGACAAACGCTGCAGAAAATGACTAATGATGTAAATTCATCAGTTCATATATTTATCATTCAGTTTAACATCAGTGTCTACTGTCTATGTATAACATGACACTTTAAACATGACGCAGCAGATCTGAAACATGATGCTGAAGGAGAGCATTTTTTCGGACACAATCTGAGGAAATCTCTGCCGATCTGATCTGAGACACTGAATAATATCTGAGAAAAACCAACACACTAATCACCCTCGTTCTTCCTCCCTATATCCTTCCTTTACTCTCCTCCTCAGCGTAAAAGTGTAAAGGAATCGCAGACAATGCCACTTGCTCCAAATTAAATCTGAACACACAGACAAAAGGGATATGCCCACACTGTATGAATAGGCTGCTGGACAGGTCAGGTTTAAAGAAAAAAGATTTTCTGCATCACTATGAGTATGCATGACGGCTCCTTTAGCAACAAACGGTATGATGTACATTTTGTGCTACAGTAACTCTGCACTGATCCATTTTATAATCTATAGCAAAATAGAAAATATTACTCAGAGAAGTCCACAGATCAGTGAGCTGAAACTCAGAACATGATCTGCTCCATCACCATTAGTCACCATAGTGATCTAGGATCAGTAATCACGGTGATGTAGCATCTGTTACCATAGTGATGTAGCAGGTTAAAGAAGAGACTGTCATGATACAGGAACATCTGGACTAAACATACATTGCTAATATACTAATCTTCATAAGCTTCATGGTACAATCCTCTCACACTGACAGGAAATGCATCTTGTTAACAGATGAGCTATCTTAAGTCATCAGATCCTTCTAAAGAAACAGCAACAACAGCAGCTTAGTCTTCTCAGACCTGGACAGTCAGACCTGGACCCTGACATCTCACCTGGTGAAAGAAAACTAAACAGGTTCTCACTTGGTTCCACTGACAAAGATTACACAGCTCACACATTTAAGCCTAACCCCAAACAACCAAACACACAACACTGTGTCAGCTGCATCTGTGCAAGGTTGTCATGGTAACACCAACCTCACCGCTGTACATCCAAGACGTTTGGAGGAGCTGATCCCCACCATGAAATCACTAGTCATCAATAACAATAAAACAGTGTGTGTGTGTGTGTGTGTGTGTTATAGAACAGCAGTTACCAAGGCGATCCTGGGACAGGCGTAGAGGCAACAGGGCGTTTGTCTTTCCTTCCTTTTTCACCTTCCACCTCTTCGTCTTCCTCTACTCTGTCAACACACTGTAAAAAACACACACAGGAAACAGTCACACAGGACCAGAGAAGACTTCAACCAGAGCTTCACTCTGAAGTAGAGAACTCAATGATCACATGTTCACCAAACTGACAGTTCTTCTGACAGTCTTTCAGTGCCAAGAACCACCTGACCACACCCCACAATCATGTTATGACCCCTGAAGGGGCAATATCCATAGATTGGTGACTGGTGACTTGGCTAGCCTCAGGGATGAAACTATGTAAGAACTGGTGGATGGATGTAAGGACTGACCTGTTTGTGGTCATCCATGGTGTCCGTCCTCAGCAGTAACGTTCCCCCGTAAGAAACTTTATGTCCACGCATCCTTCGCTTCTCTGACAGAAAATAGAACTATGTTTAAACTGAGAGAAACAAAGAGGAAGCACAAGAAGACAAAGTTGTTCCACTTATTAATGATTCTTATTATTGTTTGTGTTAAAGGTCTCGGTGTGGTCTGAAACCAGGTCTGATCAACATCCTGTTGATCCACATCAAATGAGATGCATCAAGTCAATTTTCCATCAGTTCATCTTTGATCTGTTTCAGCTTCAGGTCTGTGTGTGAGCGTGTGTGAGATGATGAGACAGGTTCCTTCAGGAAAACACAAAATGCTGGGACACAAGATGCCAGATCAGAGTCTACAGACCAATGTACAACAAAACCTCTCTGTCTCTGATGAACCAAGAGTCCTTAACAGGTTATTACCAGACAGACAGAGACAGAGAGACAAGTGATGTCATGACCCCGGAGACAAAGAATACAACACATCAGTTATAGACAACCTGCTCTCAGCTCTGTTTGTTAACTCTTCATGCCTTTTTATGTTGCATTTATACATTTCAAACATTCATGCCAACAGAGCTTGTTTAATTATCTTACTGTAGTCAGTCAGCAGAGTCAATCTAGAGGAAAAGACAGATGGACGAATTTCTCTGATCACCTGAGATGCGAAGAGAAAACAGTGGTTAAAATATGTTAAGTTAGACAGAAATGGACAGACACAGACAGAGAGACAGACTCACCTGGACTGGTAAGACAGGACACCTGTCAATGCAGAGCTGAGAGGAAGATACAGGTCCAAACAGACCTGCAACAGACTGCTGTAGGTGAGACGGAGAGAGAGACAGGTTTCACATGAGTGTATCCACATGTCAAGCTGTCTCACATTTTAGCATCTGGCCGCTCTGAACTGTCTGTCTACCTCTGTCCTCTACTGTCTCTTACTCCTGAATCCTGGCATCACGTGGACCACACTGAGCTCCTGATGACCATTGTGACATCACAGTGACATCACCATATCGATACTATGGCGTACAATCAAGGCTGGAGAGGAACCTGGAGTGACTGTGAACAGTGAAATGTCTGCCCTAAATGAGGAGGATTCACGCTCACCTCAACAGGGAGACAACATCATGTCTGTCTTCACACCTCTGCAGCTGATCCAGCTGCCCTGGCTGCCTGCTTCCACTGCACACTCACCCAGGATTGACAACCTAATTAGTCTAGGTCAGTTAATCTAAATCATTTCATCAGTTCAGTTCAGTTTCCTCAGGTCAGTTAATCTGGTCCTCTTTCTCTGGTTGTCAGCTAGAATCCACTTCATCAGAACCATGAGTTAACTTTGAATGTGATCTGAGAGGAAACAGTGATAGACCACCTGCTGGTAATTTCAGTTATGATGTGACATGTAAATGACATGATCACATGACTAGAACACAAGAGAAATGTGGGAAATAATTGTGAGTCCATGAATGATATGAGGTTTCTGGCTGAGTGTTTCTGCTTTTCTGTTTGAATATGAACAAACCATCATGACCATGTTAACATTTAAGTGATATCAGTATTTCTTCTACCAAAGCTCGGAGCAGAAAAGAAGTTCATGTGTGATGGACTCAGTCAGACACTGTTGTTCATTTACAATCACGTGAAATACTTCATAGTGTAGATCATTGTTCAGTGGTTAAGTTTTTATTTCTCACATGTCTCCCCATGTTAATCTGCACTGACACAATCAAACAATCTGTGTTCAGGAGAAAAGAAGCTTCAGTGGCTGTGATGGGTTGATTTGGTGTAATAAATCTCTCTCTGTTTGTTAGAAGCTCAGAGTGGACATGTGGAATCACTCAAACAGCAAAATCAATGATAACCATGGTAACCAATGGAAACCAATCAGTCTCAAACTGTCATTTACTGGAGTAAAAACATCTTTATTGACCTGTCTCACTACACCAACACCCACAGGAATGAACGTACCTGCAAGGGTGCACGCCGTTTTCTCTCCAGACTCATGACTGCATTCAGGGGAGCATTCAGCCATGCTCCCCTGTACTGCTGGTTGGGCACACCAATAGGCCACGCTTCCTTGGCTCTCTGTGTGCAGAGTCCCGTCCATTCCACATGAGCACCACCTACAGAACATCATTAATTTCATGACACAAACTTCGTGGACATTTAATGATATACACCTACTTCACAGTGTACATATGTGTGTGTGTGTGTGTGTGTGTGTGTGTGTGTGTGTGTCAGGTAAGTCATTCACTCTATGGTTGATCAATATTCCTGCTGTGGTCTTCCCCAGCTGACGATATCAACCTGGAGTAGGATAGATCCTCTTCACTGCAAAAATGATTTTCTGAGTTTGTAAATACAATGAGGATAGTTTAAGCATTTTCTACAAGAATATATCATTTCTGTGTATTGAAAATCTCATTTATAATTCAACATTATAATTTGTATTTCTACATAGTTGTTTGTCTTTGAATTTAGTTGTACATTTGACTCTAATTACAAAGTAAAATTTACCACGCATCTGTCATCTTGACATGTTTGTCAATTGATGTGAAACCAAAAGTAAAATGCTGTCAAAATGTATGACGTGGGGGCAGAGCATGTCCAAGCAGGCTGCCAGTGCCATATTATAGAGAGGTTGCGTTTGTCATCTACACAAATTGCAGAATACCTTGAAGTGAATTCTGTGCGTGTCTGTGGTTTCACGGTCGGAGGTGAAAATTCACCACGGTTAAGATAAGCATCTAAGAACTTATTGAATTACCAAGGCAACTAAACTTTGCAACGTTATTTGAATGCATCTTGTCATTTGTCATTAGTGTTAAATTTAAAGTGTGGTAGTGTTACTAATTACAACTAACATGCTGTTGAGTGAAACTATAATATTAACAGAAGCACAGTTGATTTGGTGTTAGAGTTGTTAGCAAGTTAATGTGATGTCCTGGTGGCTAAGGAAGCAGACTTGGGTCCAGAAGGTCACAGGTTCTAATCCACCAACTGCCAACGGTACTCCCACTGAGGTACCCTTGAGCAAGGTATTGTCACCGGGCACACTGTACTGCTGTGATGGCACGTGTGCTGTGTGCTCAATGACAAAATCACTGTCATTTACTTGGGTATTCCCAATTAAATCCATCAAGAGCTGTGAGTAATTTATACTTGAAAATATGGTCTGTTAAATTTACTAGCTATTTCTGTGTGGAAGAAGTTTCCTACTTTTTTTTTTTAAGTAAACCCCACTCCAGTGTTCTTCTCTCCTTACAAATTTAATCAGTGTCACATTTAAATGCAGCACACACCACAGGCAGTGTGTGTGTGCGTGTGTGGATGTGGATTTGCAAGATGTGCAGTTATGACTGAAACAGTTTTTAACCCTTCCTTCTCCTTTGTGCCTACAAAATAAAAGTCTATCTCAGGTTATAATGTCGCTGAGTTAATGAAAAAGCATCATGAGAAAGAGGAGAGCAGCTTTCATCCTCTCTCTATTTCTCTCTATTTCTCCTGGTGTGAGAAAGTCTCATGCGTATTTTTAGTAAAGGATATAAAACAAATTTTCATCTGCATCTGAATGGAGATTAACTGAGTGTGCGCACGCATGTGTGTGTGTGTGTGTGTCTGTGAACATCAGTGGATTTAAACGAAGCTGCGTCTCTCACATACACAGCAGTAGGTAGATCTGTTTCATTTGAAGTGTCTTCTTCTTTCTTTTTTCCTTTTTATTATTAATTCCTCAAAACACACACGCACGCGCACACGCACACACACACATGCACACACATACACACACACAAACACACACACACACACACACAGTGTTAAATTTTACAGACCAACCAACTGGTCACAGACAACAAAGGCAGGTCCAGGGGTTTCCATGGAAACATCGAGCTGCCACCATCAGAACAATCCAAGGGTCGCTATGGTGACATGACCAGGAGAGCTTGTCAGGACCACATGAAATTTTAACTCAACCAATGAGAAAACACAAATATTTATTCACCAGCGATTGAAAAACACTGAAACATCATAGGAAAGACACAGACACGTCAGACTGGGATTAGAGCATCTCCAGATTAAATCCCCAATTCATTCATAATACTATTAACTCCTGGTTCTCAGCTGCAGAATTCTTGTCCTAGTCATTCTTACTTTCAGTAGAATAGAGTAGAGCAGAGTAAAAAAGAATAAAGTGCCTTAACTGTCATTGCACATCGTACTCCTCAAATGTCATCATTTGTTATCTCAACCTGATCTGAACATGTGTAATCTGAACATCTGCCACTGTAAAATCATCAAATAGTCATGTAAAGAAAGAAACAAGAGCTGAGATAGATCAATCACACATCCTGTCTCAAACGTATACTGTCCCTCATTTTGATTCAGGGAGAAATACTCAGATGAACTTTGCTGCAAGTTCAAATGAAGATAACTACTACAGTGTCAGAAAGTCAGGTCCTCACAAGTTCATAGACGCACAGAGAAAGAGAGAAAATGAGTACATCAGCATCTGGAGGGTAAACCTCCAATAGTTCATTACTGCTGAACGCTGATAGATCACACACACACACACACACGCACACACACACACACACACACACACACACACACACACACACACTCACAACCCCCCAGACACCTGAGAGGAAACAGCTGATGAAGCAACAAGAGAGAGAAAAAGAAGAAGAGCAAGAAGAAGATGAGTCAGGGAGGGGTGAGGAGGATGAGAGGAGCACAGGAAGACGTAGAGAGACACAAAATCAACCAGGGCGAGGAGCTAATAGTTTAGGTGTGGGATGAGAAAACCTCATTTTTATCCACTAAAATCCATCAAATTGTTGTGTGTTAGAAACCAAGACCTATATAATTCATGACCAAAACATTTGCCCTGAACCAAACTATGAGAGGAGAGTGTTATTTTCTTCATCATCAAATAATGCTTGCTTGCATGCTTGTTGACTTGTTGACATGCTTGTTACATGCTTGTTGACACTGACGCATCATGTTCATATTGAGATTAATTGAGATTTATCACCTTTAGAAAACCAGGCTGATGCCACGCTGACATCACCTTGATATGTTAAGTACATGCTCAGATACTTGTTTAAATGGACACATCATGGACTAGAATATTAAATTCCACCACTACACCACACACCACATTACACTACTGAGGGTACTGCAACTAAAATCTCATAAGAATCATTTTCCCTGCAGACATCCACTGTAATTCTCTCTCTCTCACACACACATACACACAAACAGCGTGTTAATGGCTGCTGTGTTAATTACCTCAGTTTCTTCTTCAATCTATCGACTGGTTATCAATACAGACTGTGCTCAGCCAATTACACAGACAGGCTGTGATTGTGTGAGTGTGTGTGTGCGCAATATAGAACAGAATCATGTAAAGATGAGCTATGAGCTGTCCTCCTAAAAACACCCAATTACACCCCAGAGAACCATGTGCGTGTCTGTGTGTGTGTTGTTGTCATTGTGCAAACTGCACAACAAATTGAAGGTCAGTGATAAACTGTCAGTTCGGTAGCTTCAAACATTAACGAGAATTTTTTTTAAAAATCATAAGAGTTCAGCATCGCTTCTACAGCTTTGGAAAAGAAACTGCCCCTGGGGCAGCTGCTCCTTCACAACCCTGCGCCTGAGGGAAGGAAGGGTGGCAAAAAGTCAATACTTATGATGTTGTTTGCTGTTGATGGTTCTCTGTAGGTTCTTCAGTATCCTCTGTGGGTTCTTTAAAATCCTCTGTAAGTTCTTCACTGTCCCATAGTAGAGCTGGAGGGCCACACAGTGCAGCAGTATGTATACCAAATTCCTTGTATGTGTTCACATACTTGGCCAATAAAGCTGATTCTAAATTCTGATTCTGACTTGCCTGATCTGAAACTGGTGTAGTGTGAGTGGATTCTCACTCTTTTGTGGGGTGATGATAGTGGCTCGCTTTCAAAAGCACAGAGGGCAACAAAGGAGTTAAGCTGATCTGTAGTGGAGGTGTTCCTTCAGGAGAAGGCACTGTGGTGAGGTTTGAAGTTGGTGAACTTTTTGATGCTTTGCCACACATTGTGGTGGTCGCTATCTTTAAAATCACTATCTTTAAAATCACAATCTAGAGATCACTACCGGATCCAGACTTGGATTGATGCATTTTAACAACTTACCCAGGAGCTTTAGACTTGGTGTCTAATCTTTATTACGTTTGTCCAAATCAAATTAGTCACATTTCACTAATTGGATTTCACTGACATGTTTTTTATTTACATGAAACAAAATGGTTTTCATATGAGGCCTAGTAGAAATATGTTGCTGCAGATTGCCTTGAGATGTTGGCCTGTTCTCCCGCAGTGTAACTGAACCTGATTGACTCATACGATCTTGAACAGCAGGGATAAGTCAACCAATGGATGGCTCAGAAATCGCAGACAAGTGAGGTGACAGATAAGTAAACATCATAGCGTTAATCACATCAAACACATCTCTGCAGCTAATTCCTGCTGCTAACAGCGGGGTTCTCAGTATGTGTATGCAAACTGATCCCAGTTTGCACACTGAGTCAAGTGACATCACTGCTCTGGTTTTAAACAGATCCAACATCTATCGTTCAAACTTTGGTTTCTTTGTATCTTCATGTCACCATTTTAGCAGCTCTGTGTTATCAAATCTCATCAGTCCATCATGTGATCATATAATCACAAACCCATCCACAGATCAATTGATCCAGAAACATTCAGTACAGTTCTTAAACCTGCAGCAGCACAGCAAAGTGCTCCATCAAAACCAGAATCAGAACAGATGCAGAAACAAACACATCACAAATGACTGTTGTTTACAACAAACACACAAACTGATGATGTTACATATTAGTTCAGCGTTAAACCTGTAGTTACCATAGTAACCACATCTCCTGCTTTGTGGTACGGGTCTCTGTGGTTGCTCGTGAACCTGCTTTTGATACAGAACCAAACTCACCTGTTGGACGAGTGGTGAGGAGAGGCAGGCAGAGAGGAGACTCATAGAGGAGTTGCAGCAGGGGGAGGAGGAAGGGGAGGAGGAGGGGGAGGAGGTGGGGGAAGAGTCTTCTGTCTCCATATGTCTGGTCTTCATAGAATCTCCTCTAACACCTGACACAGAGAAAGACATTAGTCTGTATCAGACCCTGACAACTCCACTGAAACTACAGAAATTAATCACTGCTGGATGAAGACCCGACTTTATCATCTCATTTTAAAAGATATTTAAAGCTCAGAAATCTTCCCTTTATAATTCACTGACTTTCCTCAAGATCCACAATCAGGACAAATGTTACATGTTTGTAACAGACTGAAAGATCTGCCAAAACATTAGATGAGATCTAGGATGAATTAGGAAAGTTTTCTGCCTATAAACATAAACATTTTATCAATAAGGATATGGTCTAACATCAAAATGTTTCAACACAAAACTGTATTATGAGTGAGGGTCTGACTGCTGAGATTCTTGGATGAATTTAACGAAGATCTGTGAGTATATAATGGACCTGATGGCAGATCAGTCTGCCCCACACATTCGTCTTCAGGAAACACTGACCTAAATGTGTGACAGTAGAACATCAGTGTACAGACTGTGGTACTCTGCTCTAAAAAAACTTTTAAAATATTTCAAGATCACAGCACAGTTCAATAATCTGCTATTCATATTTCCTCACACCAGCATCTGATCACAGACAGGTATAGGGCTGGTTGACACTGAACCATGGATCTAGCAGCCATTTAGATTGGATTCTCATATGGTATCATTGGACAATCTAACTGCTTTTCTACCTGTCCTCCACAGTTGCTCCATCTTCACCACCAGCCTCCTGCTTCAGAGAGAACCAGTCTTTGATGAATGCCTCATGCTTTTGGTCCAGAGACAACTTTCATCGTTAGCCTTTGGAGAGATTCTATCTTCGTCTCCCCGCCAGAACATGATCGCCCAGTCTCAGGCCTTCCTCCTTCAGCCTTGAGAACATTCTCCTGAGCAGCTCTGTTCTTTGTCTCCATCCCACTTATCCCTATAAAGTGCTATTTACTGAATCACTCAGTTCACAAACTGTCAGCACGACTAAACTTTGCAGATGTGACTCCTTTCAGCATGTTGCTCAGTTTTATTTATAAATGTGAGGAAACACGGTGTTGATCAAACTCGAAAGATGTTTAGGTGGGTGTTTATCTGTCATCCGTGTGGACAACAGCTGGTCTGATCTGCTCTTTGTTTTACCTCATATCTCCCTATAGGTCCAGTCTGTCCAGTTGTGCCTTACAGTTGGACAGCACGTCCACTTGTTATTGTTCCTCTGTGAGGTTCACTATCATGTTGGTGAATGTGATTGAACCACAGACTTAAAAAACGCATTACTATATTCACCCCCTGGTTATGTCGCAGTGGATCAGGCTTCATGTTAAAAGGAACATCTGTTTCTATTCCGTAGATTCATTGTTGAAGATGTCACCAGTGTCATTTTTATTTGTTGTGCTGTTTTTGATTTTCAGGCCAAGTTTAGCAGAATTGAATTTCACATGCAAATGGTTTCCTTCTATAACTATTCAGAGAAAATATGAGCCAAATCAAACCTGACAAATTGTAAACACACACTGACACACTGAAGAGAAACTGAGCCTCTGCCAGAAAACATCTACAACACAAACATACACCCACGCTCGCCAAAATAAAACCAAATTTAATCTGAGCTTGTTCCCAAAGTCTCAGACTGCATCTGAATGTCCTATCAAACAAATTAACAAAGATGGGGCAAAACACATGACTCGCCTCAGTGTAAACCAGTGATGGAATTAAAGCATCTGACTGCTCTGTTTTAATGGAAGACAACCAGACCAGACCGACCAGTTCAGTCCAGCAGAATTTCTGACAGACAGAAGCTAACACAACCAGACATCGCATTCTAATCTATGTGAGGTGTTTATGTCCATGAAATTATTTCCAGAGGTGTTGGTTTCCTCCCCAGGCTGCACACGTCATGACAGCAACAAATAGAACCAGCAACACCCTGAGAAAGTGTCTGGGCTGTACAAGCTGTAGTTCCTCAGATGTCCACTAGGCACTATTGTCATGAAGCTCTGACAGTGTTGACGTGAATAAAAAACAAACAAACAAAAAAAAACAACCCATGACAGTTTATATAACCTTAGTAAATCATTGATTTCCTGATTGAGATTTTCAGTTTAACATTATATTTACCGTTTGATAAGCCCCGCCCATGTCATTCACATGAGGTTACTGTTTCGACTTATCAATTTATTAAACCCCTGAAGACAGAAACGTGTTTGTAGTCCCAAATCTGAAGCAGACATTCCCATCTTGCTCCACTGGCTGATTTTAGATGGACCAATTATCCTCACATTAACTCTGACAGCAGCTTTGTGTGTGTGTTTTCTCCTGAAAAGCACACAGATAAACACATTCACCGTCTCCGAGCTACACACCACACAGCCAATCAGGTCATGATCACTGTTGTCATGGCAACTTGGCAGATGTAGATGCAACATCCCTAAAAACACCCTGAAGTTGCTGGTTCAAATCCAGCTGAGCTGTGGCAAAATGAAGACAGCTGATTGGTCACTGACAGGAAGTGCTGCTTTTCAAAATAATTCACCTAAAATAGATGGTAAAGAAAACTTTCCTGTTGTGGAGCAGAACCAGCGCCAAACTCCACCTCCATTAACAGCTAAGTGATCTGATTGGAGGAACTGACAACACCTTCCTGTCTGTATGGGCACACTCCAAATTCTGACCAGTGCAGCTGGTTAAAGCCATCTGGGTGCAAAACATGGCATTTATGATCTGAACAGACAGTAAAAGAGCTGAGCAGCAGGCGTAGAAATGACACACTGACAGGTCACATGATGAGTCACATGACTCCTTAAAACTGAATAGAGGGAAGTTGAACATCATACTTGTTGCTTCAACTGTAACCTGGACTTAATTTCCAGACAACTGATTATTCAGAAGAAGAGCTAACAGGAGAGCTTTATCTTTGACTGGACAAAAACCAGATCACGCTGATGATTTCACATTTAAAGCCAATCACATGGCTTCAGTCATGTTAGGTGATGTTTTACCTCCGAGGTGAGATGGAGACAACAGGATGTGAGTCCTTGGCGCAGGTCGGCCTGACCTCTGGATAATCTGATTGGCCAGGAGAAGAGGTTTGTTTCTTCTCTGGAACACACCCACCTCCTCTGGAGAGATCCAGCCTTCAATGAGCTGCAAGCATGGTAGCATGTTAATCATCATCATCATGCTAACTGTGTGTGTGTGTGTGTGTGTGTGTGTGTGTGTGTGTGTGTGTGTGTGTGTGTGTGTACCTTGGGCAGACGACGGGGATGATGAAGAGGTGAAGCTTGATACAACGGAGGGAGGACAGGAACAACTTCAACAGCTGGACGTTCCCACTGAAACAATAAGAACATACGTATCTGATAGTCTCTCCTCTGAATGTGTCTGTTCAAAGCCTGAAAAGAAACCAGTCAAAACAATCTATTCCATGTTCTGGTCACAGAGTTCCTCTTAGACATTCAGGTCCTGGTCCATCCAGGTTCATGTCCTCAGTCTTTGGAGGACTGGGATGAGGGAGACAAAGTGAAGACATGGATCTGTTCATTTTTTTTCATTATCTTCATATCTTTTTTATGACAATAACAAAGCTCCGGACACCACAACTTGTCCAAAAAAATATTTTTCAAAAAAATAAATAAATAAAATTAAATAAAAAAAACATGAAGACACAAAGTTCAGAATAATCCACAGCTGTCTGTCCATTTTCTTTGTTCCACACAAACAAATGTTCCTTAGACAATCTGCTGAGAAGATGTTAAACCCTGTCACTGCAGTTCACACAGAAAGAATTAACAAAGATAATTAACCCGCCACCAATAATTAACACACAATTATTCACTTTGCCCTCAGAGAACATTAAAATTTCATCTGAAGACTTCGGAACTCACAGAGACATGTTAGACTATAAGCTCAGTGATTCAGACTGAAGGACAGAGGAGAGGACAAAAGGACAGAAGGACAGAAGAAAGGACAAGAGGGAAAACAAGGAGACAGAGGGCAGAAAGAGATGAGGATGGTAGAATGGAAAAAAAGGATAAAAGATAGCATGAGAAGATAAAGGGGATGATAGAGACATAGGGTTTCACAGATTTTGTCTCTTGAGGTGACACGTTCTCAGTTTGTCAGACAAATCACATCATGATGTAATGACCTTACACACCATCTCTTGCAGAGATGGTGTGTGTGTTACCTGCACAAGGTGTGTGTGCTCAGGTATCCACACAGTTGGGGGACAAAAGACCACAGGCGGTGTGACCTGGTATGTTGCAGCAGACCAGCTGGTCAACCACATCCACTGGGGGGCGGGCTCATTGCTAACAGACAGCCAGGGTGCAGTTACCACGCCAACTGGCTGCCCTTTAAACCTGGAGACTGGCAGCATCATGATGACATCAGAGGCTGAAAGAAAAAAAGACCAGTTAGGATTAATCAGCAACAGCAACACAGATAGATCAGTTTATTGATCGGTTTGATCTTTTCTCTTAAAAAAAAAAAAAAACAAGATGAAAGAAGCAAAAATCAAAGATGAACACCTCGATATTGGAATCAGGATTACCAACCCCACACATTTCACATCAGTCAAGTTGTACGACAACAACAGGTTGTAATCTTCACAAAGACAACATCTGAATGTCATCAATACCAGCAATACTTACACCTTGTATACTTATATCAACACTGAATCAGAATTTCAGCACTGACACTGAAACTCCGCATCGATAAAATCACTGATTACATGCATAGTCGACTAATCAGCTGTGAGACATCATCACATCTGTCACAGAGGAGCTGGGACACACCACTGGTTCTACTAGTGATTTGATATCTGTTATCTGGACTCTTTGGTGTGATGTTAAAGTGAATACGAACACATTTTAAAACATAAAATCAACAGTTTGCCCTAAACATGCTGATGGACTGACGTTGTTGATTGTTGTTGCAAGACAGGCAGCTTCTAGAGTCCAGATCAGCTTCTGGAGTCCACCACCAAAATCATAAACAGTTCAGCCTGTCTCCCAATTCATAGTCCACTTTCATTTGAGCCTGTCATCTTCGGTCCGTCTGACAAGTCCAGTGCAGTCCAGTCCGGTCCAGTCTTGTTCATATCAGCCCAGTCACAGTCTAATGAAAAAACCTTCCAGTGGAAGTTGGACAGTTCTTCATCCAAAAGATTAAAACTCAGGTTAAAACAACCCAGTGGATCAATAAAGAGAATATGTGACTCAGCAGCTGTTTGTTTGATTGGTTGGTTGGTTGGTTGGGTCACAGTAAAAATGTGAGGTCTTAATAAATCAAACCGTGTTAACTTAAGTTTAAATGATCAATCAACCAATCAGTCATGACGTCACTAATCATAGGCACAGATTATCTTTCTGTTTCTATTTTCTGTTTCTGTTTTCTCCATGAAGACTGACATCACCAGATACTCTCGTTACTTCCAGTCCTTGTAATCTGTCAGCATCAGTATCAGCGCTGCTGCTGATGCAGTCAAATATCACGGGTCAGTAATGGGTTAATTTACGGGTTAAATCCCGGTATGTGTCACCTACCGACCCGAGCCTGTCCACCCTCCGTCAAGGTAATCTGCTCCTAAGACCGGTTCCGGTCCAGTCACGTCCCGGACGTCAGAAGCTTCTCACGGAGGTCCGCAGATCATCCTCCCGTCCGGTAAAGGTGAAGGCACAAACAGCGCACGGATCAACAGTGACGGTAAAACACTGACAGAGAGACAGACAGACAGAGACTGGCGGAAACACTCCCGGTTGTAACGGACCATGTGTGTCCGGCGGCGGACGCCGCGATGCCCGGAGGAAGAAAATACCGGGAGTCGGCGGGAGCAGAGCCTCGATCCAGTCACGGAGCCTCTCTCTCTCTCTCTCTCTCTGTCTGAGTCTCTCTCTCTCCGGTGCAAACCGATTAAAGCTCCGGTAAACGGTGCTGCGCTCAGATCAAAGAGCCGACTTCCCGTTCCGTGTGTTGTAGATAGTCCACATGAGGAGGGTCCACACACCTGAACCTAGACCTCATAGTTCTGACATAAGCTTTAGGACCTACCAGACCAAGTCCGGGTCCACAGGTGTGAAGGGGGCGGGGCTCATGGGCTGGGCAGGTAGCTGTGTGTGTGTGTGTGTGTGTGTGTGTGTGTGTGTGTGTGTGTGTGTGCGTGTGTGTGTGTGTGTGTGTGCGTGCGTGTGTGTGTGTGTGTGTGTGTGTGTGTGTCTACACACACACACACACACACACACACACACACATAGAAAGTGATTTTTTTTTTTTATTGACAGGGTTTTATTAACAGATAAACAGAAACTCGACTGATCTGTGATTATATACATTACATTACAGGGTTTAGCTCCACCCTCGGTGATTGGATGAAAGAGCTCACTCTATGGTTGACTAGTAATCAGCGACGATAACCAATATTCTTCATCACCTGTGTGTATCACTTCATCACCACTGAGTGAGGAAGTGTTACTGAGTTACAGTAAAGCAACAGAACACAAACACAAATTCTAACAAACGTCCACCAATAAAACATCTGAGGCTTAAAGACCGTCGAGACGGTGGAGGATGAATAAATTATTTTCCCTGCAGCAGAATGAAGCTACACCACTGATTCAATTAATTCACATCACCAGCGGGTATCAGAACATTTAACACATGTTTTATGTATCACTGCTAATCCCTGGTGGAAGTGGAAATGAGACTGAACACATTTTACATTCATTAAACCCTTAGTGTATGAGAATAAACTGAACATTTGATAGAGTAAAAAGAAAAAAACAAAGTTCAGAGAAATCAGTCAAATGTTTAGAGGAAGAAGGTCAGAGAAGCATAAAGTTCCTGCAGATGAAAAGAGTGACAGAGAGTAGAGCTGTGAATGGCTCATTGTTAGTCCACCTATCACCCAGACCTGCGGTGGAGAGCCGACCTGACTCTGACTCAGAGTGGACGGCGACTATTGGTCCTGCAGGGTCTCAAGTGTACTGCAGCACTGAAGGATCATCTTAGACACTGAGAAGGGATCAGATCAGATATTTTGGGATTGTATCCTTTAGTGGCTGTTAACAGTTAACTGAATGTGGATGTGTGCAGCAGATGACGCTGGGTGGGATATTCACCTTCTTTTGGAGATCAAGGAACACAGGCAGCTGGTGTTGAAGATGGAAGGGGAGAAACTGTTTATCCTGTTTTCTCAAGGAATAATGGGAGTCAAGGCAGTGGATAACTGTCTGCCACCTGAATGCTAATTTGTAGATGAAACCCTATTGACAGCTTATACCAGGGCCCTTGTCTTTATAAAGTCCATATAATCAGGAAGCCTCTTCTTAACTTAAAGGTGACAGAGAATGGTTGAACTGGGTTTTTATCCTTGTTCTGTAATGTGACATATACACAATAAAATGTTGGTTGGATGTGCAACGCCTTAGGGGGTTCCTAAAAACCTCTTTCAGAAGGATATTTTAGGGTGGGGATTTTAAACACATGGTTTTGCATCTGTTTGGCATCTTTTCAGGCTTAACTAGCAACCTCATTATGAAATGCAACCGCTTGACACTGATTAGCTGCCTTCACTGTCACTCAGATGAATGTAACTTCTCTGGCTATGGAACACAGACAGACCATCTTTTTACAGCTATGGCCTTTGAAATGGAGTTGCATTTGAAATTGCATTTGACCCATTTTCTAGTGGACATTTCTAAAAGAGGAATTTCTATGAATAGAATAAAATAAAATAGAGTATTTTTATTTGTCCGGCAAAGGCTTAGGTAAAGTTAACAGAAAATAAAGAAGTAGTTTATATAAAAAAGAAAATAAGTGCAAGTCTCCGGAGATGAGGAGGATGACTTGTGGGTGTGATGTTTTCAGCTGGGACATGACAGAGTTCACAGGTAGCTGTAGTGTCGGCCAACAGCGAGTTATCACGATGACTTGTGAGAACTCCTCTGCATGTAGTACGCCAAACGCTAACAGCAAACAGCTCAATGTCCTGTCAGCAGCGCTGCACATTAACAGTCCTTCCTCTTGCCAGTCTGGTCAGCGCCATGAGTTCTTCAATACAGGCGGTATTGGTGGTTTGTACTGTCTATTCTTCTCACAACATTCCACTTTTACTCTGCATTCCCTTCTCCTCCACCAGGTTCTCGGGTCTCTTGTTGGGTCACATCCTCAAGCAGCACGGTGTCATCAGCCAATCACCGGAGCGACAATCAGGCAAGGGCTCAACGGCTCTCTGGTTGTCATAGTTAAAAACAAAAACAGAAACAGGTGAAGAAAAACAACATGAGAAAGGGGGAAAAAAGAAAAGAAAAAATATGAGAAAAAAGCTGTCCTGATTAAAAGAAATAACAGCTCCAGTCAAAATATTGAAAAGTTAAGGTAAAAAGATGAAAATGAGGAAAAAAGTAAGACAAATGACATGAGCTGCTGTCAAACTGGCTTCCACTCATGCGGCACCATGGCAACATGGCATGAAAAGGAGATGTTCAGTATTTTTAGCACTTTTCGTATGTTCCTGAATGTGGGTGGACTACTGTTCTTCAACAAAGATTAGGTGAAAAGTTTTTGATTCTCTGTCACCTTTAAGACTTGGACATGGGAGAAAGGGGTAACATGGGAGGAACGGGTTCCCCTTCCCAAGGTCCAGACCCAAGGAGGTTAAAGGTTAAATGGGAGATGAGGATGAGACCCATGTTAGTAAATATCTGTCTGCTTTTCTAGTCGTCTTGTGACCACTCAAATGTCTTCTTTACACTACAAATCACATTTTTGTATGAATGTTATAGAAAAAACCCAAGAGTATAGTGGTGCTGGTTGGATGTCATTACATCAGTCTATTACTCTTTTTTTCTGTCAAATTCACACACTGATTGAACAGCCATTGGGTTCAGTATCTCACCCAAGGACACTTTGATATGAGGGCTGGGGGAGCCAGGAATCAAACCAATAGCCGATTAGTGGAGGATTGGCTCTACTTTCTGAGCCACAACCACCCTGGACAGGTAACATAAAATGATTGCTGTAATGGCAGCAGATGTTCTGTTACACTACTGTTGGAAGCTGTAGCGATAGGGAGAATACTTCTTCTCCCTTCTCTTTCTGTCACCTGTCGACATGGACTGGTCTTTGTCAGGTTGTCATGTTGTAAAGAAAGGGAGTGTCTCTTTCTGTTGGTCATTTATACTCCTATACTGAGCTGTTGTAAACTGAGGCAGCTTCTCTATATAGTCACGCCTTCTTTTATTCAGCAAAGATCCCCTACATGAACAAGCATCAGCTTGTTTCTCAAACTCACAGTCAGAGTTTGGGTTCTGATGGTTTAAGGAGACAATTATGCTGCAATTCAAACATTAAAAGGCAGGAGGTGAGGAACGGAGACAGGGCTGCTATGATGCTGGATTCATGATGGGGCAGGAGGGCTTGGACTGCACTTCAGCTGTGTGCCATCTGTTGCATCTGAATTACAAAGTGCTAGATCTGCTGACTCCAACATGCAGGTAAATGTGGGTTTGCTGAGTTCACCCAGGCCAAGTGCATTATAATGTCTCTGAACAGTTGGGAGTGGAAGTTCTTCGACCAGCTGACAAGTACTACGATCCAGATTGTTATCATGACTTTACATTTTTTTTTTTTGTCATCCTCTATATGATATGTTAGTATTGCTCTGAAATCTGAATAAATCTTTCATCACTTTTACTCTTCTTTCTGCTCTTGCTGACAATTTGTCAGTGTTTTAAATGACTGCTGGTGACACACACATTGAAACACACACACACTGAGTGTTAGTGAGGGGTGAAATTGAGTTGTTTCAGTCTGGAGACTGAGAGTAAAGAATAATAGAGAGAGAGAGAGGACGAGAGAGGCAGAGCTATTACAGTGAAGTATTTTCTAACCCTCTATTTTCTTCCATTATCCTCCATCTCTCCTTCTCTCCCTCCATCTCTCTCTCCCTCTCTCTCTGGCTGTTGTCATGTTGTCACGATGAAAGCTGTTAAATGAGCTGTAGTCAGCATGATGACACAAAACACACACATTACCCATCCACCCTCAACCTAAGTCTGTCAGCTGCCAGCCAGCTGCGATTTGTTAAAGTGTTTCCTAAAACACAATTATCTCCCACTACCCCCCGCCCTCTCACCACCCCTTTACTGTCACCATAGAAACACAACAGCTACCAATGGGCTGTAGTATCACTCATGGTTGCCATGGTGACAATAATAATGATAATAGCGATGATGGTAATATCGTGGTGAAAAAAATTCTCTCATCATCCTGAGACATAAACTCAACAGTGAGTGAGACAGGTGATGTGTGGGTGAGGTTGGTGGTAATTTCCTGTTGTCTTTAGCTCCAGTTGTTTTTGTACGTTTTGTTTGTTTAGTTTTGTTCGTTTGTATCACGTCAGCCGTTGATCTCATTGTTCATCAGCAGATTTAAATTTCTTATCAACACGACAACCCAAAGTCATGAGACTTTTCTCTTTAATTATTCAAATTAATGTTTGTTTGAATTATAAACACTTCCTCTTTAAGGCAGTTTCCATGGCAACCAGATTGCACTGCACCGTGGGAAATGTTATCATTTTAACTACTGTTCATATTTCTCTTGTTTACATTGGAGGTATTCATATTTCAGCTGTTTGTATTATAGTTGTTAATATTTCAGTTGTTCATGCGTTGGTTGTTGGTCTGTTGTTTTGGCTGCTGTGTGTTCAACTCTTGTCTGACTCTGATGTAGATATACATTTGAAAGAGGTGGACATGTGTCAGTGTGAGAGAAACAAACATTGCTGTTTGGTTCAGAGGCTTCCACAGCCTCGTTAGCCAATCAGGCTCAGAGCAGAAAGCATTGAGCTGAGAATTACACCAAAAACTTTCACTTAAACGAGAAACCTTAAAGAACCATCAAACCAGAGAAAAAATCAGTAACGAAATAAGTCTGAGACAGATAGAGACATAAACAGAAAGATGAATCTCAGATAGTTTGGACTGTGAAGGATTCAACTGTTGTAATCTTCACAGGTCAGCAAAAGAAGTTGGTTTTGAATGAACCTCTGAAGCGAGACAGTCTAGTCTCCACCTGTCACAGTTAACAATGAGTCCAGACCTGGAAGGACACAGCTGAGGACAAAGAGCTGTGAGAGAAAAGGACTGCGACAGGAAGTATATCGAGTATCATGGGAATTCATCAGCAGAATAGGTAGTTCTGTAGTCCTGTAGGAGCAGATCATCTATAAACTGACTTTAAAGCCATGACATCATGATGACTGAAGGTCAGTACCAGCACCTGTCAGTGGGGGGCACTGCTGCTCAAACTGAGCATTTATTCTGACACTGATGATTAAACCAATCACAACAAACATCCTGTTTTCATCTTCAAAACAAAATCTGTTTTTAATTTAAAATAAATTGAAAATAAAATCTGGTTTTACATTTAATTATTATACAGAAAACCATATAAATATCATTTTTTCTTAAAGCTGCAAAACCACAAAATGAATGATTGATAATAAAGCTGTGTCAGTGACATCACTTCATGTGGCTCTGCTCCATGAGGAGAGTCTTTGCTTCATTCTGCCACTGCAGCACTGCATCCAGTGGACAGTGTCCTTCCTGAGACAGAGACAGAGACAGACAGACTAAATATATAAAACCAAGGCAGTAGAACAAAGGTCTTCATTAACATTAAAGTCACAGTTTTAATCTACTGAGACAACAGTGTCATGGCCGCCCAAACAGCCTGTGATGTTACAGTGTTGTCATGACCTCAGACACAGAAAATATAACACGTCAGGTTTATACTAGCCACCCATGTATGTATCTGTGCCGTGTGTGTGTGTGTGTGGTCTTGGTATGTTGTGGGGACTTAAATCTGTTTACACACCCACATTATGGGGACCTGTCTCCCTTATTGGGACAAAAAGCAGGTCCCTATAATGTGAAACAATAGGTGAAGACATGATTTAAGGTTTGGTTAAGGTTAGGGTCAGGTTTAGTCAATGAAATGTCCCCTGAAGTTATGGAAACCAGATTGTGTGTGTGTGTGTGTTACCTGGTTGGTGATGTTTGTGTCAGCTCCATGCAGTAACAGCAGCTGAATGATTTTGAATCTGTTCAGTCGAACAGCATCATGAAGAGGAGTGTCTCCCTCCTGAAACACACACACACGTGCGTCAGACCTGCCTCTCAGTGTGTGAGTGTGACTGTGAGTGTGTGTGTGTGTGTGTGTGTGTGTGTGTGTACTTGCATGTGCATGTGCTTGTGTGTGTGTGTGTGGACTCACTTTGTCCTGTGTATTGATTTCAGCTCCACAGTGAATCAGATGTTCTACACAATCATAGTGTCCGGTCCTCACAGAGACATGAAGAGGAGTGCTGTCCAGCTAAAACACACACAACTGATCAACAACTGTTGATCTATGATAGAAGTAGTAGTAGTAATATAAGTAGTAGTTGAAGTAGTAATATAAGTAGTAGCAGTAGTAGTAGTAGTAGTAGTAGTAGTAGTAGTAGTAGTAGTAGTAGTAGTAGTAGTAGTAGTAGTAGTAATAATAGTAATAATAAAGGTTGTAGTAGTGGTAGTAATAGCAGTAGGAACATAGTATTGCTCTGAGTGTTCGTACCTTATCTGTCGCTGTCATATCAGCTCTGTGGTCCAGCAGCAGTTTGAGAACAGCAAGTTTTCCTCCTCGACAGGCAGAGTGGACACATGTGGACCACAGCTGGAACAACAAGACCAGATCAGAACCAGGACTGGACCAAACACTGAACTACAAAGGTTTAAACTGGTACCTTGTCTCGGCTGTGGACATTTGCACCAGCATCCAGCAGTTTTGTGACAACGTCAATGTGACCTTTAGAAGAAGCTCTGTGGAGACCTGTACGATCAAACTATACCACGACACCTTACAGTAACTATACAGTAATAACACAATAACTACACAGTAATAACACAGTAACTACACAGTAACTATACAGTAATAACAAGTAATAACACAGTAACTATACAGTAACTACACAGTAATAACAAGTAACTACACAGTAATAGCAAGTATCTATACAGTAACTACACAGTAATAACAAGTAAGTACTCAGTAACTACTCAGTAAGTCATAGCCGTGGGAAGTAGGGGTGCTGGGGGCGCTGCAGCACCCTCTGCTGAATGAGCAGAGTCATATCACCCACACCAGATGACAAAAAATCAACAAGAAATGTGCTCGTTCTCCAACTTGAGAAGATTGAAAACATGGTTAAGGTCCACTATGACACATAAGAGGCTCACACACCTATCACTAATGTTCACAATGACATTCTGTATGATATAGACACAGGGCTGCCAACTGTCACTCAATGAGCGTGAGACACACATTTTTCACTGCTTTCACATGCTCTCACAACACACCTCCGATATCTCACACTGGAAAAAAAAATCTGCTTATCTATAATCTGATCTAGACGTTGAGCCTGACGAACACCAGTCGTCAAATAATTGATTGAGATAAAGATTGATGAATTTTGTTTCGTTCTCAGCTGAACTGGCACAAAGATAATGGAAGCGGTGTTTGTTCCTTCAGGATCAAGCTGCACATTTCATATCTGGGCCTTCATGGTGTCCTTCCTTAAGGAAATGACATCGTAGTAGCGGTGACAGCCAACATCAGGAAACGAATCCGGACATCTGGTTACAGTGAACATCTTCTTACTAGTTGAGCTAATGGGAGTGACGTGTTGAAATGAAATGTATCGGTTTCATTTTTTTTTTTTAAAGTTTGTCTTGAAAATAACTTTGCGGGTATATCTGCAACCAAATCAATTTCATCTTCTCTGTCAGTCATTGTGGGCTGAAAAATAACAAAATTAAATCTTCATCAAACTATAAAATGTTCTTGCTTTTGCACACGCTTGTCTGGACTGGTTTCTGACCATCCAGTCACTGATCTTGAAAATGATGATGTCAGCAGCCCTATACCATATATCATATATATCATATACATATACAGAGCTTAGAACATATATCACATATACCATATATCATATCCTTTCCGATATCATTGTATTAAGGGGTTATATGAAATAAATTGTATGTTGTTTAAATATTGCACGTGTATGCTGTGTTTTATTTACTGAGTCACCTGTTGTCAGCGCCCCCAACTGAAACACACTTCCCACGGCTGTAATAACACAGTAATAACACAGTAACTACACAGTTACTGATACTCACGCTGTCAAAGGCATTGACGTCTCCACCTATGTTGAGGTACCTGTCAATCACCAGCTGCTGGTTCTGATCGCAGGCTTTAAAGAAATCCTCCTCGTCCACATAATATGGCTGAGACACACACACACACACACACACACACACACATGATGTGAACTCTATATGTTGCGTCTGTTGTGAACCATCTGATTCCCTGTGTTTGCGTCTTACCACAGGTTGGACAGCAGGGAGCACAGCAGGTCTTCTGGTAGTAGCTCTCTGCTTTCTCTTCCTCCTCAGCAGCAGCAGGTTCTGCAGGTCGTCCGCAGTCTCCAAGACCAGACGACCTGATTTATCCATCTGAAGTGGGACAGAGAGAGAAAACAAGAGGCTTCAGACTGATGCTGGACCTGGACTGTGTCAGAACTTATCCTGGACCTGGATGCGATGTGTATGTGCTGCTAGACTACCAGTAGGCATGTTAGGCATTAGCCTAAACAGCCTTGAACACATCTACAAAGTGAGATCCTTCAGCAAAGCAGACAAACTTCTATCCGATCCAAAGCATCCACATTTTGCTGCCTTTGAACTGCTACTCTGAGGTTGTAGGTTTTGTTACTGAGCCTCAAGAAACAGAACAAAACAAACATTCCACAAGTTATCAGTTTTTTAAACATACACTTGAAAGGATAGGATAGGGTTCTTTTTTTTTTTTTTTTTTTTTTGGTTCAGAGACAACACATCATCTCTCTTTATGAGAAGATGTCTATTTTAGTAAGTCTTTATTGTATCTATTTGACCTTATTCCTAACAGTCTCGGTACATTACTTGTCACTACGCACTGATTCATGTGTGATAGGATGCTGTCGAATTGTCCACCACTGTGACTGATATTCATTATTGATATTGTTTGTAGACTGGCTGAAATGTATGTGTTTTCTTCATCTTGGTTGGATGGTCATGCCAACAGATTGTTCACTCACTGTGAAAAGAAAACCTCAGGGGGACAATAAATTATGTATTTTAGTCAATTCCTTGAGGCTGACTGAACTTGTCCCTGGTCAAAATTGATCCTAGACCTGAACCTGGACCTAAGGCTTATTGTGTCTCTGTAGTGACGTGGTCTTTGGCACTGGACTCTGGACCTTGATGCTGGCTGAAGGCTCAGGGTCAGGGGTCTGAGAATCCTGCTTCTCTGCAGAGACCGAGGACTCGTAGTCTCTGTCCTCCACCTGCTGAGGACACAGACCAGAATGTGAGACAGCAATAACACACACGCACACACACACACACACACACACACACACACACACACACACACACACACACACACACACACACACACACACACACACACACACACATATACACACCCACCCACACACACACACACACACACACACACACACACGAACCATAATTTCTGCAACCAGAACAAAAATAACAATATAGAGCTCCTCCACACAGCAGGTCAGCTGACCTCTAACCTCTGGCCTCATGTCTCTCTTATAAAACTTTATTAGTGCATGTGTGTGTTGAACATGACCTTCTCTGGTGTCATTTTTTATCACTTCCCAAAGTGGAGGGGTCAGAGGTCATAAGTCAGCAAGGGTCAGGTGATCTCAGTCAGCAGCAATGAAATAAACACTGATTCTAACATTTGTACATTATGAAGCCTTCACACACTTGTTCTGACTCATCATACATTCTGTACAGACAGTATAAACAACAACATCTTTCACCTGCAGGCCTCATTTCATGACAGTTAATAACAACAACAACAATAATAATAATAATAATAATAATAATGTTATACTATCTTATAGTATAGTTTATAGTATAGTATAGTAAGTTCTGTGAAAAGTTGAAAGATTCTTTAATTAATGTGAGAGCGAGTGTATATGTGGCAGATGATGTAAATGCAAAGTCATGAACAATGTTAAGTCTGAGTCAGTAATGTTTTGGAATATTTGAGAAATGTTGACTTTTATCCCATTAGTCATTAACAATCTTCACATCAAAAACATGTAACCAAGCAAAGAAACACAGACGTGGTGAATCAGTTAATAAGCAGCTTGAACAGGACACGACAGAACCGGTTCTCTCTCAGAACTGCTGTTAACTCTGTGTCTCTTCGTGTTTCATTTGTATTGCTGTGGTTAATAACGTGTGTGTATTCAAGGAAACAGTATAAATGTGTGTGTTCTTTATGTAATGTTGCAATGATGTCACTGAGTAAATAACCTGAGGCTGAACTGCAGAATAAAAATCACACAAGGAAAGGAAGGATGATGTAGAACCAAATTGACACCAGTCAACTGACTGACAGACTGTTACCATGACAGTGACAGACGGGCTGGAGCCAATCGTTAACCTACTGCTGATGTCACTTTACTATGCTCCAACCACATGTTAGAGGTTATAGGTCACAGGTCTCTCTCTCTCTCTCTCTCTCTCTCTCTCTCTCTCACACACACACACACACACACATACACACACAGATTCTGAAACTGTGTGATAACATACACATTTAGATATAAATGATAAAATATAAATATAAACAGTTTGTCTTGTGAGTATAAAGACTGTTTCTCTGAACAAACATCAGTGTTTCCATGTTGAAATGTGACAAGTTGACATCAACAGAACCAGAGGAACAAACACTTTGTCTGCTGCTCCGTTTGTTTCTGACTGAAAGATATAAATAAGTAAAAACAGACTCTAGTCTCACCACAGTCATTGTGTTCTCCTCTTCCTCTTCCTCCTCTTCCTCCCAGCTGATCAGCTCTGACCTGACACATAAAGAAAAACACAATCGGTTAGTTTCTGCTCTCATCAAATGATCAGGCTGTCAGCTGATGATCATCCATGTTCATCAGAAGCATGAATCCTGAGCTGGATCAACTGAACCGATCAATTATCTGATCACCAATATTCACCTTTCGTTCATGTTTTATGTTAAACATGATGATACAGACTGTGGGGATTGTGTTTTAGAAAGATACCGTTCTTACAACATCACAATGTCCTTAGTCAATGAAGGAAGTAATGATCATTAATCAGAGCAGCCAAAACACACAGAGCATTAGCTACAGAGTAATGAAATGTTCTCACCTCAGCAGATCCATGTGGCGATGGAGATGTTTTCTGTCTACTGGGCTTCAGCTGCATCCACCTCCTAATATAGACACACACACACGCACACACACAAACACACACACAAACGCACGCACGCACACACATGTGCTGGCTAAACAGGAGACGACTACTGACCCTGTCTGACCTTCAGGAACCAGAGAAGAAGTTTTATTGGTGGAGACTGTTTTACTGTCAGTGACAAAACAGCAGAAGGTTCTCAGTAATGTTCTGTACACTGTGTTTCTCTGAGTTTTATTCTGAAAGTGCATAATAAATAATGATACCCTTGGGAGGTGATGTCGCAGTAGATCATCATCATTGTCATCATCATCATCATATGCGGGTTCAACACCTCCACCTGCTGACAGACTACAAGAACTACATTTGTAAAACGAGTAAAAGAATAGACGTGACTTAAATGAGAAGAATGTCTGTGAAGACTCTGTCATCCAGGTCATGGTCTTGGCGCCTACAGATTAAATGAGAGGAAATTGTTTCATCATCAACTGTGGCACAAACACTGTGTCCGTTTGTAGACTCATCACTGTTTTCAACCTTTTCCCACATGTGAGCTACTCATCCCGTTCCACTGTACATTGCATTGTGGCAGAACAGCGTCTGACCATAGTGATGTTCTGTACTGTGAGCACAGTAAGAAGCTGCCAAGATGTGGGGCCCACTCTGTGTGTGTGTGTGTGTGTGTGTCCAGACAAAAGCTTATACAGATTATGTAACAGTTGTGTGATTGTCCCAGTTTTATATAACATATCTCGCTGCATCTGCGGAGCAGATTTATTCATAATCCTCTGCAACATAAATGTCATAATATCTTTAGCAAAAACATCACTATCTCCTGATCAGTTAATGATTAGTTCTGATTAATGTTCCCTCTCAAAATGAACCCAGACACTGAACAGCTACTGGGCTGATGTAAACAATAACCAATAATGCCAATAAATTACTTGATTCATTGATATGAAATAAAATATATGAAACAAAAGGTTTTTGGGTTTTGTTGACTGACACTAACAAAAGTCGTACAACTAAATTTCGAGTCAGACTGAGGAGAAGCAGCAGAACGAGCCATGAACATGGACACGAACATAAACTTGCATACAGCTCAGACCAGAGGACGGGTCATCTTATGTAACTAATCTGCAGAGCAGCAGCTGGACGACATGAACTCAGCTCGATTCTCTGGGACTTTACTCCTAATGGAAATACCGTGAAATATTTGAATGCAGTTGGGACAAATTAAAATCCTTATCTTCCTCTACTGAAACTGAAAAAAATGAAATAAAACACAGAGAAAGAGAAGCCAGCTTCAAACTCTATAAACATTAGGTTTTATTCTGAAAGGACACATAAAAAGGTACAATCAGCCACTCCTTGCATATATCACTTCCTCTTTCAATAGTACATCGTTACATCATCGCATTGCACTTTACATTACAGTTGCTGGCTTTGTCAGAGAGGGGAAAACAACTTTAACATACTGGCCTCGATTTGAGGTAATGATCTACTGCTTGTGGTGCACAGCAAAGCAATTTAGTGGAGCCATAGTGTTTTTCTCCTCTGATGTGCATAATATTCTGTGTGATTATCTTGATCTCTCAATCGATTATGAAACTGTGAATATTCCTAGTTGGAGTAGTCACAGAGGTGGAACTGGATCATTGGTCCATAGGTTCTACAGCTGTCTTAGGCCGTGCAACATTTCCCCTTCTGTCAAGACCCACAAACACAACAGACTTTTAATGACTGCAGCAGGTCAACAACATGAGCTCATTTAAGCTTAAATACTTTACATTTCCCTTCATAACAAACACACAAACTCTCTCTCACACACACACACACACACAAACACAAATGCATACAGTAGCAGTTGTAGTCAGGGTAAGAGCACTGGAAGTGGTAGTTTGCTACAGGAGCTAACAGGAAGTGCAAGTGTCACTAGCAGTTACCATGACGAGTCACAGGGAAAGACTAAACTGCAGGGCAACATCCCAGAGAACTCAGGTTTATTCTGCAAATACAGAAAAACCTCTTAAGCGCTGTGAGCATTTTTTTTTTTTTTTTTTTAAAGAAAAATTTAAGGAGGCTGTCAGCAACATCCTAAAAATACAACATATAAAATCTTTTCACAGACCTCTGACTACAGAGGACTTTAAGTCACCAAGTCCAGGGTCCTTGAGGCTGGGTTGACACAGTGCAAAGTCAAAGATCGTGCAAAAACACATCTGACTCAAGACAGAGATGGTTTTCAGTTAAAACCCCATCAGAAACATCCAGGGACTAGTCCTAGTTCTGGGGAAGAATCAGAGAAATTTTCAGCCTAGATGACATAAAGATCACAAAAAAAATTAAAAGAGAGTGGTCATTATTTTCTGCATAGTTACCAAGATGGAGGGCCAGTGAGGTGATAACCTGTTCCAGGTTTGGTTGTTTTGCTTTTAAGTCTCTCACACACAGACCACCATGACAGCAAACACTAAACGTACAGAGGCTCAGAGTGGATGCCATCAGATATGTGCAGGGTCCTCTCACTGAGGACTGGTAATAGGTTCAGGCTTAGTCCCACAGAAAGAACTGGACTTTTTGATGCACCAATTAGCGAAAAGCTGGAAAAGCTTTTCACTTCACTCTGTGTCTAAACAAACCCTGAGACAGAATTTGACTCTGTACACTCTTATCTCAACAGTTTGCATATTTTTTGTGTGAATCTGTTGGATGTCAAAAAATAAATATAATGTAAAAACCTTCAGGGGAAAGGAAAATTTCAGCAGATCCTTAAAAAAAACGAAATTTTCAGGTTGCATTGCATCCACCCTTTCTGAACTGCACCATTAGTGATTTTTCTGACTGCAAAGACATCTCAACATACTCAAGATCCAAATTAGTCCAGGTTGAGTTTTTGGGATTGGGTCTGGATGTTTAAGGTCTAATATAGAATGACCTTAACCCAGAGTCAGCAGAAAGGTTTCATCCACAGCACCAACTCATATATAAGACTGGTTTCAGGCACCTTGATTCTTTGGAACACAGTATTTCGGGACTTGAAACCATGTTGCTGGTCTTCAGTTACAGCTGTTTCATGGATTGGACATCCTGAGGTGTTTAACAAGCAGAATGGGGAAATACAGGAATGGTAGAAATATGTTGCATCCTTGGACCAATACACATAAATCATCTGTTGATATTGCAGAATTATGATAAACTTTGTGGAAAACTGACCTCACATGAATCTTTGGGAGATTTTTTGTGTGTGAGACCTCTGAAACCTGAGGGTCACCTGGTGCATTCCAGAGAATCTAAGCAAATCGTTTGAGTGATTTTACAAAGACCTGATGACTACAGACTCTCAGGCAAAACACACATTTATACATCTCTCCAGTGTTGTGATGATTTTACCATGGAAATACCATGGAACCTCTGTGCATCCATTTCCCACAAAGCCACCCCAGGTACCCCACTGAGACAGCAAAATCTGCTGCGTTCCAGGACCAGAAGACCAGAAGTGAGATGGATCTGATGCTAAGCCGGATGCATACTTATTCATATATAGGCTCAGGGTTTGAGGTGTCCATTTAAAAGACTTGGTCTGAGCATTAGTTCTAGCTTGCAGGACTTGGTGTCTGCACCTGGAACCACTGTGTGGCTAATTCAGCCTTAGTCCAGAGATCGTATGAAACCCAGTTGCTTGACTTCCTGATGTGTTGAATTGGCAGTGAGTGCTTCCATTCTCCATCCAGTGGGTTAATACTTAAAATACTTGATTTCAGGTAAAAGTGACTGAAGCCAAACAGTCTATTCCACACCCATGTTTGGATCATCAGAGGGTATAAAGTGGCTGTTTAGTGCTTACAACAAAAATTACATGAGTGCAACACCAAAAACATGTCTCATTGTGATCTCACCAGTAGGGGGTACTGTTCACTATGTGGCCCCAACTCTGCCACTCAGGGAAGATCCCAGCTGATGTCCTGGGACTTCCGAAGGGATCAAACTCCATCTCCTCCCTCTTTTCTACAACATGGTCTCTGTGGGCATCCAGCCCCACTGAACTCTCTGTGGTTTGGGCAGAGCTGCTGTTTGGATCCACCAAAAGCAGCCGATAGTTGTTCCCATGGTTGTTGTCCCAGAAGGTGTGGTCTTCTGTCTGGTACTGAATGCAAAACTCCACTCTACTAGAGGGCTCAAGGTGCTCCGGGACTAATACGGAGAATGAGAAGGTGTCGGTGTCAGGGCAGCCATAGACGTTGTTCAAGTATCCACAACGGATGTCCTGGAAGGAGCGCCATGAGTCAAAGGTGATCCGGACTGAGACAAACTTCTCGAAGGAAATGTTTCGGACCTGAACAGTGCCTGAGACGAGGCGCTCCTGGACAGAACAGGTCTCCAGACAAACCTGCTGGGCTTTGAGACGGTTCCTCAGGTCCAGATAGTCGGCAGCTGGCTGGGTGAAGTCCAAAGCCAGGCCTGAGCCACAATCTGCAGGATCTGAAAAAGGAAGGAGAGGACAACTAAAACAATTAAGATGTCCAACAGAAGTAATCATAGTTTAATGTGAAGATATCATTTTCTGTGCACATTCTGAATTGAGCCACATACAGATTAGATCACAAATCACATAACCAAGGTGGTAGATTAAGGGTAATGGTGTAAACCTGTGCATTAGGGGTTACAAAAAAAAAAAAAAACTCTATTCACATTCGAATCATGATTCAAGCTCTACCAATTTAAAATTGATTCATAAAGATCTAAAAATCGAGTCATATTTTTTATCCTTATTTTGTAACAGCCTTGTCCTAAATTGCGGAATATTCGCCATTCCAATAGATGGCACTGCGTCGATTTTGACTACAAAATCACCCTGGTATCCAGTTGGGTTCTTTGACAAGTGCTACAAGAAAACTGAAACAACAGAATGCTCGGCTTTTACTCATCACACTCAAAGATTCATCAATAAAAGATAATATTAAACATGTTGTGTCTGTGTGTGTGTGTGTGTTTCCCTGTGCAATCTACAGTCTAGATTAACATCTTAATCAGTAAGGGAACTGGTGAAAAAATTGGGAACGATTACTTTTAAGGAGAGACAAAATGTCAGGTTAATTAATTTCTCCAGTACTGAATAGCCCTGGACCCCATTTGATACCAGGATTCTCTACCCATCCCTGGTTTTAAACTGAAAATCGATTTTGAATAAAATTATGAGCCTAAAAATCAATACTGAATCAAATTGCGCCATTTACTGAGTCGTGCACCCCTACCTGTGACCAACTGGACAAGACTGGTTTAACTGTGGCTTTTCACAGTTTATCAAACTGCCCTGAACTCTAACTACTCGCCAACGTGATTTATATCAACTGGCTCATTCATCTGAGCTTTCTTCCAGGTCAAAATTTAGAAACTGAACACTATAGTTTGGTATACTCTATCAGGACTCATTTAGGTTTTTACAAAAACTAAACACTGATCACAATCCTGTTCACCAATTAATTCATGAATCTTATCAAGTTTTCTCGCTGTTTATCAGCGCTGTGATTGGCTGTTCTTCAGCGCAGTCACCTGTATTTCCTCTGAGGTGTAGTGCGGCAGTGGCACCCTCTATTTCCTTTAGGTGGAACTGCAGCTCTGTCAGTGGATCATCCTCAGTGTCGTCAAAGATGTAGACAGTGGTGAGTGCCAAACCTTGAGAGTCTGCAAATACCACACTCTTCTTCTTCCTCCTCAGCTTTGCTGAGCTGCTGCCGATCTCTGCAGCTGCTGACAGAGAAGTCGTGGTTGCCACGGTGACATTGCTGCTCAAACATGGCCGCAGAGGTTTGCAGCGTCGAAGCAGAGCAGCTGCTGATGCTGAACACCGGGTGTCATAGTTACCAAGAAAGGAGTGCAGAGGAGGAGAGCCGGCCAAGTAGATCCTCATGGCCATGTCAACAGGCATGATGGGAGAAGGGCCCCTGGGAAGAGGGTTCAGGATATGCAGGACCCTGAGGAGCAACAAAACAGATTTAAATTTGTTATATTGGTTTCTGCAGAGCTGGTCTGAGAGAAACTAGTCTTATGTCTATTTATCATGTTACTATGACATTGAAAGTAATCTTCGCAGTAGGATCAACCAGACCACATGCCTGGGATTAGACCTGATCACTTCATTTGACTGTGTGATTGGTGTTTCATCATAAACACACAATCGTGTCCAGTTTCTTTGCCCATCAACACTTTGTCAATTCAACACAAGTGTGTAGAAAGAGTCCTGAGAACAGCATTGATGTAGGTGATCGTGCTTTTCAAACAAGTCCAGTTTCCTTTTTTAGCACTGAATGCGATTGTCACCTTGGTGCCTCCTCAATGCCACTTGTGTTGATACTGTCAATTCACCCAAGTCCAACTGTGCTATTGCTATTAGTATGTTTTGAAGAGCAGATGCAACTTCACCACAGATCACATTTTTGCCCATGGTATGGATATACTCTTTTATAAAATCTGAAAATTGTACTTTGGGATGTTGCACACAATTCTCTTTTTCAAAATTGGATGTGAATAAATGATTCTACTTCTACAGCTGAGCTTCAAGAGAGTCACATTGAATAAGTACCTAATTTTCCAACTTCAGCATTGTTTCCAAGTTTAAAGACTCTTCCCCCCAAAAAAGCTGGTCATAAATATGGAAATGTGAGATTTGAGAATGTTTTTTTTTTTTTTTTTTTAATGATGTGATCCAATCATGTTTGGACTTTTTAAGATAAAGAATGATCCTGTTCAGCTTGAGTTGGAGAAAAATCATTAGTGACTTAATAGTGTGTATTTATGAACAGTTATTCAATGTGATTACCTTAACGTAATTTGCAACACTGAATTTATGTCTGATACAATTTTCTGTTTTTAATCACAGATGTCCCCCTGTGCCCCCCACCCCAATTAAAATGGATCCTAGAAACGCCCCTGTTGAGGTCTACTTCCTCTCTGCTGATGTTTAATGTGTAAACAAAGGCTTGTATTTTACATTCTCGCCGCTAGATGGCACTAAACCCCTCAAAGCATCTTCAACAGCTGATCGAGCATCGGGCATCAATGTTCTCTGATCAGATGTTTGATCAGCATCCCCAGTGTCATCACCAACAGAAGAGCTCACCAATTAGAAATCAAATCAAATGAAATGTTAATTTTAGTGGGAGTAAAATTCCTTCACGTTTTATTCCCCCACGAAAAACATGTTTAACAAAGCAAAAACTGTTCAGATCCTGTTCATTCTCAGACTTTAAAGCACGTCAAGTCTTTCAGATTGACTCAGACTGTGTTCTTTTGTCAACCAGGACGTAGACCTGGTCTGAGATCTGAGCTCTGCAGACCGGGACTCGGACTCTGCAGCTGTGGCGCAGTTAGCTGTCGGGTCTGTTTCCTACCTGGGTTCATTCAAAAACTTTCTGTCTCAGGGGAATCCAGCTGAGTCCGCATCAGTCCACATCAGCCCGGTGCATGCCCCAGCCGCAGGCACGTCTCCCTCTTCCTCTCCCTTTTCTTTAAAATCTTTACATTTCTTTTTCAGCCATTTTATGCAGGAAAACCGGAACCTGTGTGCTCGCTGCGACACGCCCCCAGAGAGAGAGAGAGAGAGAGAGAGAGAGAGAGACGACCGCTCTGAACAGAACGAGACACAGAACCAATCAGCGGCCAAAACTGTCAGTCGCTCACTCCGTCAGCAAATCAGACAGAAGCCAAAAACCAGGGAGTGTGTGACGTAAGCGGAAGAGTCAGTTCCACTGAGGTTTGACTGACAGAAGAACCTATTTAAACCCATCAATTGTTATTTCTTTGTTAAAGACATTGATAGGAATGACCATTCCCCTGTACTGTAAGATGTAAGTGCAACAGCTGTTGGGAAAACATGTTAAGAATACAAATAAGACAATATATCAGCTTTTTCAACAAGATATCATAAGTACACCTTCCTCTTTATCATACTGGTCCACCTCTGATGTATGTTGTGAAAGAGTTTGGTTATTGGCTCACAAGTTTCTCTTGACTAACAGAAACGCAGAAGTATTCTTGAAAATGCTGCCCAACTAATCAGTATTTGCAAAAGTTTCATAAAAGACATTGATGTAAGCTGCAGCTTATGTGGAGAAGTTAGAGAAACTGGTCTCGCCAGTTTACAAAAAGATATATATTATAAAACTTTCACATTTTATAGCTGATCGCATTTACCCCCAAGTTGTCCATGTTATGGAGAAACACGTTGTTTAGATTCACTGAAGTTGAAAGGAAGCTTAAACCACAATTTTATTTGATTAACTTATCAGTATTATACTGAATACATTTTCAGTATATACACTATACAGTACACTATTCTGGGAAGTGTTTTTCAATCAATACATCTCTTCAGTCTCTGACTACAAATAAAAATGCTGTCAAAACGTATAACCTCTGGTATTTTCTAAATTGCTTAGTCGCCCTGGGCTGTTTACATTATTTATACACACACACACATATATATATATATATATATACAGCTCTGGAAAAAATTAAGAGACCACTACAAAATCATCAGTTCTTATACTATTTACAGGTATGTGTTTGAAACATTTTAGTTTCATTGTTTAATCTACCGCCAACATTTCTCCCACATTCCCATTTATTTGCAGAAAATGACAAATGGTCAAAATAACAAAAAAGATGCAGTGTTTTCAGACCTCATACAACGCAAACAAAACAAGTTAATATTTATTGTGAAACGTCACAATACTAATGCTTTAACAGAATGCTTTTTTAGGAAGAGTTCGGAAATCTGTATTTGGTGGAATAACCCTGACTTTTAATGACAGCTTTAATGCCTCTTGGCATGCTCACCACCAGTCTTTCACATTGTTGTTGGGTGACTTTATGCTACTACAAAAACTCAAAACAGCTCAAAACTCAAATAGCTATTCAGCTTTGTTTTTGTTATGGACTTGTGACCTGCAAATAAATGCATCTTCCAATCTTTTATTTGATATTGTGATGTTTCAAAAATAAAAACCATTAACTTGTTTATATATTATGCTATATATATATATATATATATATCAGACCATGTTTTGTTATTTTGACCATTTGTCATTTTCTGCAAATAAATGCTATAAATGACAATGAATATGAAAATGCTGAATTTAACAACTATAGCGATACTAATAGCCATAATAATGATGATAATAATAATAATAATAATAATAATAATGATGATGATGATGACAAAACTCAAAATAAATTGCTTCATGACTAAAATATTACTCAACTACAACTATAAGTGCTGGTGTAAAAATATACTCAAGTAAAAGTATAAAGTATTCTTCCAAACTACTCACAGTATTAGTTACTTTTTTAATCTATGTATAATTTATTCTTAACGGTCGTTCAAATGCTGGAAACATTTGTTTTCAACAGACTTTTCACTGAACAATTATATGATTATATGGATCTATTGTGTTCAGAACAAATACAAAGCATCTTTTCTGTTAAATGCATTCAAACATTATAAAATTCTCATGAGAGTTTGTTTGTTGTGGTGGTCTTTCTTAACACAGTTCTGATCATATAGTTCAACAATGGATCTTTATTTTTCCATCTGTGCTTCATTGACCTGTTTGTAATCTATTGATAACCTTACTGGCTGTAACAATGCATCTATGTGTTGCCTGGGAACCAGATGAGTCTGCTACTTTATGATATAATGACATTGATTTATCGTTACATGTCGTTGTCTTTGTGATGCCATTTAATAAAGTCGACTGGTCAGTGGTGAACATGATTTTAAATGTAGTGAAGTAGATTACAAAACATGATTTCAATTACAAGTAAAATTACACAGCTCAAAAAAGTACAAGTACCTCAAAATTGTACTTAATTACAGTAATTTGCCCATTGTGTGTGTTCTCTCAGGGTTTTGTTGCTGTTGTTCCTCCACAGCAGCAGCTCTAGTCCTTCATATAAGTACTAACACTGATGCTACATCTACCTTTGGTCAGAGAAATATATTAATCTGGTTTTATTGCTATTTTTTGGCACAACTGAAGCTGACGACTTGGGCCACGATGACCTCTAGAAGTCAGGAAACATTCAGATACACTGAACGACACCAGAACTTTTCCGCTTTTATCAAACGTGTCTAATTCACCAATAAAAATTGTGATCTTAAAAAAAAAAAAACAAATCTCCTTCATCACTTTTAAACCCATGTTGACACGAGGAGAACATGTTCCACACGAACTCCAACTCAAGTTCCAATCTGAGGCAAAAGTGCACACTACTGCACCACCTCCAGTTTTGAGCCTTGAGGTCAAATTTATGTTGTGAACAAATGTTTTAAATTCAGAACCAATTTCCGCTCCTCTTCCTCCTCCTCCTCCTCTACAGACAGATATTGATCTGTTTGGCCAGCTCTCGATCCAGGTCATTGATCAGAGTGTCAAAGTCCTTTAGGCTGAGTCGACAGTTAAACGGAGCGTCAAAATCCATGAAGTCATCCATGTACAGTGCTCCTCCTGATGACCACACCTTCTTCTTCTCCTCCTCTTCATCATCACCACTGCCTGAAACAAAAAGAGGGAAGTGTCACAGCCTGATGATGAAGGTAATAGTGGACATGTTAAACAACTGTTAAAAGAGTGAAAAGGCCTTCAAACCATGTTTACCTCCATCACTCTCACTTCCTGCCACTTCATCATAGTCCGCCTCCTGTCCTGACAGAAGGTCTCGCCCACAGATGCTCCAGTCTCCAGCATATCGGTTGATTGGTGGCGGACTCTCCAGCCGGGTTAGACCACTTCTGCCCCGACGAGACACCACCACCTCCTCTTCAGGGTTCTGAGGCAGAGCCAATCGCAGTACAGGACGCTGAAGCTGCTGCTGATGCTGCTGCTGCTGCTGTTGCAGGCCCAGGGGATTATGGGTAAGCGTGGGGGAGGGAGGAGGGGATACATGGATGTGGTTGTCTGCTGGAACTCGATGTGTTGGCACTTTAGAAGAAGATATGAACAGTAAGATTATGTGCTGAGATATGCTAATGTGATTTCCATGCACAAAAAATATAAACATTGTCTTCAAAGTATTCTGCTTTAGAGCGTCCTGTCTCACCTGGCCACTGCTGCAACAGGTAGTGCAATGCCTCAATGTGTCGTTTAAAGTCGACCGCACTTGCGATTTCTTCACTATGCCCCAACCCTTTGCCTCCTCCCCTTGCTCCCCTCCCTCCTCCTCCCCCTCCTCCCCTCCAGGCCTCCTGGGTCGGAGTGAGAAGCACTGGGCCAAAGCAGACGGCGAGGTTCTGGTGAGTCATCCTGTTGGACGAGCAAAAGGATGCCACCAGGCTAAGGTGGTCCAGTAAGAGAGACAGTGTGGCCTAGTGACAGAGGAGAAATGTAGAAGTTAACCCTGATCTTGGATATAAATCATTGTGTGTCACAAAAAAATACTTGGGTAAATTAAAACCTACATTAGTGTTATAACTTTTAGAATGTTCAATTGCAGGAATGCTTTGGGATTACTGCTTTAGTAAGACTCTGTTACCCTTTCTGGAGGTGGCAGACAGGACAGCAGCTCCACTGTACTCTGGGCCTGCTGAGGGTCAAGGGTTACAGGTGAGGCAGGTGAGGGTCGCAAGGTCATGGCCTCCCTGACCACCTGGTACAGAGTTCGGGTGATGAGTGGAGATGGCAGCTCCCGCAGGTAGTCCTTCAGTATACCTGAGAAAACATTTTACATTGAGTACAATCAGGGAAGTCCTAAAAAGTCCTCAAGTCTCTGCAGTTGGGTCTGAATGAGTCTGTAACATATGTCAAGTACTCTCAAACTAAAGCGTGTGGACGTTTATTGCAGAGGTTTCACTTGGTTGGTGACATGCTAACAGATAATCTGCTGACATATGATACTGCACCACAATGTTGTCAGATTAAATGTGCATAACTGTGCGTTACAATCAGTGTTACTTCAGTGCATAATCAATCAGTGTGCTGTGAAAACTGCAGCAGCAGCTGGTCCACAGAAGGTGCTGGGGCATTACCCCCCTTCAAATTCTCTAGATTCCATGACATGGCATTGTAATAAACAGAAATTAATTAAGCAAAAATATTTCTTAAGTCAAAATTGCTGACTCATCCTTCTTCACTCTGTATCTATGCAATAGTTTTAACCTGTTTCTCAACTGTAAACTCTAAACCTTATGTTAGTACGTACACTTCTTATACACTTCTACCTTCTGCCTTTGGCCACATGAGTGTGTATGTAGCTCAGTAAACTTTTACACAACACATGACCTGGAGCTGCATTTTAACTGGCTCAATATTTGCCCTAGATATGCTGCCTGTTTGTTAGCAGCTACTTGGAATTGTTTTTTTCACATGGGACCTTCATATTCACAGCTCTCACTCCTGCTGTCAAACCTGATGGCAGGAGTGAGTGGTTGTAGAGTGGTTATTTTCATGACAGAAACATCCTTTTACAGGAGCAGTTTTAACATGAAGCAGCAACAGGTGATGGAAGCTGACATTACTCTTGTGATGTTAAATGTAGCTTGTGTAGAAAACTGCAGAACATGGGATCTTTTATCACCCAATAGTTGTGTTAATCTTATTTAGTGTCATCCATTCTTACATTCTACTTTTTTTATGGCTTATTTAAATCAATCTCTGAAGTAGAACTACAGTTTTATAGGCAGGTGTGTGTAGTGTCACGTTGTAGTCAGCCCCCAGCTGTGCTTGAGTTACTGACCTGTAATGACGTTGATGTCAGGGTAGAGGTCCTCACTGAGACAGACAGCTGAACTGTTCCTCTCAAACCAGTCCCTGAGCTCCTTCTTCACTGCTGCAGAACCACACAGTCTGTATAGACCCACCACCTGAAGGATAGACCAACAGATGAGGTCTTGAGCAGAACTCAGACTGGCCAGATGAAGTAATGCACAAGTAGCTTCACGTCTAAATAAACATCTAGTGGTTATGAACATTCTGTGAGGGCATTGTGAGGGGTATGATATTGACAGGCTGATCTGAGCATCGTCAACAGTTATCTGTTCATGGTACTAGTTTGTTATGGTTCAGAAAGGACTGATCCTAGAATTGAACTTTGGATTCACCAGCAGATCTATGCTCCAGTCCTCAGCTGTTGCCCTAGTCTCAGAATGGGGGGTTCAGACAGCTGAGGTTAGTTTCCTTGGTGCCTGGACTCAGGATTAAATGGCCATAAACTCTGAGCCATCAGTTGGAGCTGTGGGTATGTCCAACCATTTCAGGCCAGAGTAGAGAGATTATGTTAGTATAAGAAAACTTCCAATCAGGGCACTTTTCTGCTTTTATATCTAACCTTTTACCTTTCAACAGAATGCACTAGTCTAACTGAACTGTTGAAGATGTAGAGATGAAAGAACAGAGAACTGGAAACAGACAGACCTTTAGTCCTCGTCGCTCTATTTCTGCCACACTTTTTTGGATCAGCAGCGGGACTGGAGCTGCTGAGCCCTCTTTCTCCACCAGATGGTGCAGTTCTACCCCAAACACATTAGCGGGTACTGATGAATCAGTGTTGGGCTGCAGAGAGAAGAATTACCATTCATTCCACTGATCACTGTAACTATTTTTGATTTACATATTAATGAATGATGAATGAGACTGAGAAGAGATGAGAGCCAAAGCAAAGAGCAAAGACTGTGAATCTGTGGTGATATTCTATGAATTATACTTTATGTGATGTAAATCAACTTAATTCTGGTTCAGGACCATCACCCAGACTGTCGACCTGTTGAATGAATTCTTACAGTTTTATGTGTATTGTACCTGCGTGTCCCATTTTTCCTGTAGAGACAGTTTGACATAGAGAAGTCCTCTAGGCTCCAACTTCACACAGAGCTGCTGACTGCGACTTCCTGACAGACAAAGACATGGAGTTTAATGTCAACCTCCAGTTCAGTTCCATGGAGTTCAGTTCCATTATTAGTAGAATAACAGGATTTTAAGGTGATGAACCTTTAAAAAGTGGTGGGATGGAGACTCCACCCAGGCAGCAGACTCTGTTCCTGGTTGGACCACCTGAAGTCTGACCTTGATCCAACCCTGTTCTAGACCCTCCTCCTGCTGCCTGTGGATTGGCTGCAGAGATACATTTGAATACACATAAATTACATATGCAAAGCGTCACACACACCAACAATAGAAGATATCACTGATACATTAATGTGTTCTTCACTTAATGAACTACTGTGTGGCTTCATTCATAAGAGTATATATTGTTAATATATTTTGTATATTGTATATCAGTATATTGTTAATAAAATGTCAAAAAAAATGTGTGATCAGTAGAGAAAATAAAAAACTGATTAAATACACAGCAGCTGGTGCCACTTTTTGGAGCTGATTATTTCACCAAAAAAGTCAGTAATTAATTAATGTAACGCATTCACTCATTCACAGTTATTTACAGCTATTTACAGCTGACATAATAGAATAGAATAAAATATCTTTTATTTGTCCTGCCAAGGGGAAATTTACCTGTTTGATAGCAGCAGTAACAGCAGTTAACAGCAGTTAACAAGATAAATAAATAAATAGGTTATATAGCAAAATGCAGAAATGAAAATAAAATTTAAAAAAATGCAGTGCAGTGCAGTTTATGTTGGTGTCAGATTGGCATTTAATTGGCATATAATCTATTGCTGGTTATACTGTCACATGAACTAATGTAAGATCCAGGATAAGTTATTGATGTTAAGATTTTCTGCAGGGGTATCCATGATAAAATATTTTAAATATCATTGTTCTGTCCACCAAGAGCAGGATCCTTTGTAAAGGTAAACTACCTGGTGTCAACACCACCATGCGAAGCTGCCGAGCTCGTTCCAGCTCCAGGTGAAAGGTGTGGTTTAAGGAAAGGGTGGAGCTTCGCAAGCTCAGGAGGGCAGTTCTTGCTCTTGTCACACCATCAATCTGGATGGCCAGGAAGACCTCTTTACTGCCCTCTGACCTAAGGACACACACAAAAATGTGTTGAGCATAAACAAAGTTAACCCAAGTTTTCAGCTCTAAGTAGATGACATCTAATAACCTGTTGCTGGTTCCAAGTGTTGGTGATGTGTTTGTACCTGCTGGTCTTCATCTCCTCCAGGCCCAGCAGGTGAATTGTAAGTAAACCAGTCACCCGCTGGCTGCCTCTTGGTGGATCAGATCCCACATACAAACGAAATGAACTGACGTCACATGCAGTTTCCTGGGAAGTAACAGGTTGAGGGTCTTGCTGCCGTGGCAGTAGTTCAGGAGAATCCCCATCACTAAGATAACCTAAAAAAAAAAAAAGACATTGTACGTTATTGTTTTTCAGATGGGTTTATGTACATGGATATGACCAAGCAGTCTCAGAACTTCACCTGAGGATTCAGACTTTCAGTGAACACACTTAACATTTACATACATTCTGTCCGTCAAACACTTTTATTCAAAGTGACTAGACAAATTAGGAAGTGCCTTAGTACAGACTTGTGCTAGTAAGGGATGTTGGGGTATCAGAGGAGTTGAAAGAGGAGATGTTGTCAGAAGTACCAAGTCTTCCAGAGATTTTTAAAAATCTAGAGGGCCCCATCCCACTCAGAAAGCAACTGGAAGCTTGTTCCACCATTGAGGAACCACAGATGGTGATACCATATGTATTATACTCAAAAGAGGAATAATTGTTTGGAAGTAATTTGGTGTATCTCTGATTTTTGAAATGAGAAGGTTGGTCCCACCTCCAGGCAGGTCTATAAGCCAAAGGATATAGAGGAACATTTGGGTGACGATTGTTGCAACGGACCAAGTTTGGTCAGATTTCTCTGCCCTTTGATAGGACAAAATTTCAAATTATAAATGGTGTAGAGGCACATTGGAATTGCAAAAAATTCTTTATCCCAAACTGGGATAAATTTGGGACAAATATCATATATTTACCCATGTCCATACCTATATCTACCCATTGTCATAGCTTCAATGTCTCTGGCTCTGATTTAAGTCTTATACTGAGACAGCATCAACTCAAAGAAAGCAAGACTATCACTGATACTATTGAGTCTTTGAGTCATATTTGTTCCTCCCAAACAAGCATGACAGAATGGCACAATAGGAATAAAGCAAATTTATAACTTGTTTTTCAACAATTAAACAATGACCTTTTTCTTATTGTATTGTTTTCTCAACTGTATATAAAATGTTTACCTCCTTTACTGGAAGATCGTCCTCTGGACGACCGTCGCAGGGGTCGGGCAGGAGGCGCCGAGCTATCCAGGTGATATTTGCTGATCACATTCTGGTTGGACAAAGCTGATGACGATGTTACATTTTTACTGGTTGACTCGTCCCCCCGTCCTCTGCTGTCGTTTCCCTGTCGATGAGCGCGAGAGGACGAACGAAGGCTGAGTTTGCGCCGTAGCTCAGGAAGTTTCTTCATTTTTAGAGAGAGTCTCCTCACTGTACCAGGAGACCTCAGCTTTTCAATCATACTGCCTGACATCCCTTTCTTTTGGGAGGCAGGGCTAGAGTCTGAGGGAGGAGAGTCTGAGGGGGTAGGAGGTGGAGACACAGTCAGATAAACATGGATAAAGTTCTGCTCGAGGTATTTTTCTGTTAAGTTTTTCATGTCTGCTGTAGCTAAATTCCTGCTCATTGTGGGAACTGTTGGGTTTTCTTGTCTGCATTGCCCTAAGATAAATGTTTTATTTTTTCATATAATTTGGCACTGTACAAAAAAATGAATTGTATCAAATGTAATGTTTCCAAAACACACAGAAAGTGAATGATGCAGCAGGTGTGGTGTTATGTGTCTTACCCGTGATTTCTGTGGATATATCATCAATATGATGGCTGACACTTGGATTGGTGCTGTCCAGTGGCTCATCACTGCAACAGAGCTCGGAAGACCCAACCCAGACTCCTCCAAACTCCCCTCTGGTATCTCCTGCCCCCACCCTGTTTGTTGTGACTCCTTCTTCTCTCTCATCTCTCCTTCTCCAGATCTCCTCCCTGCGTGGACCTCCTGCGTCTTCCTCCTCAGGGATTGGGTTGTACCAGATATTGCTGCCACTGTCCTGTTGTTGACCACAGACCTCGTCTGAGGCCTGGGACTTTCCTGAAGATAGTACCCAGGCTCGACTACTGCGATCCAGACTCTGCAGGTAGGCACGCTGACCAGACAGCTTGGTGCTGACAGAGGTGGTGGGGGTATCAGTGGTGCCCCCTGCTGGCTGGAAGGCTTCTTGTTGTGCTGTGGTAGAACTAACAGGAATGCAGGTGGTGTTGGTCATATCCCTAGCGAGATTAATGCACATCTTGTCACTGCATTGCTCCGTCTGAAAATAGAAAACAAAGAGGTAAGTTTCTTAAAAGAAGTGGTTGAACACTAGCAGGAAAAGAAAGAGGCGGGCTCTAAAAGAGAAGTAGAAGAAGACTAAGTCAAATTATCATAAGCAAGTTGAAACATAATAGTTAAATGAACCACAGATCAAACTACCAGGAGCAGGACTACAAAGACAGGCTTTGATGCAGGGATGGGAACAGTAGTATGCTATTCTGTACCTTGTCCTGCATTAGCCTCTGGCCCCAGGTCTGTCCAGAGGGTTCTTGGGATATCCTTGATGGCTGGTTCTGAGTGGAGGGTAGGGATGTGGGCACAGTTGCAGAGCCCTGCCTCGCCCACTGCTGTTTCTTAGCTACCGTGATGTGGTTACGAGGGGGTGAGGGGGTGTCAGGATCTGCTGGTGTTGGAGTTCTGGTTGTTGCTGTCATCAATGGTGATGATGGCGATGACGAAGTCTGGACACCAGAGTCAGTTTTGACTGGAACATCTGGAACACACAGACAGACAGACACACACACACACGCACGCACGCACGCACGCACGCACACACACACGCACACACACACACACACACACACACACACACACACACACACACACACACAGGCAGGCACACGCATACAGCTGTTATTAACATTCTCATGTTGGATTAAGTCCTGTGTTTGGTGTCAAGATACTTGAGGAAAGAATTCAGTGGTGCCATTCTGCGGTTTTCTCTGTTCAGTTCTTCATGGAAGTTTATTTAAGACAAAATGAACAAAACAAGAACAATTGGAAATGAATCATCTTCACGTGATACACATGACAAAACACATACACTCACGCATCATTAACAGTCAGTAAATGCCTAAGCCTAACTAGTATCTACTCGTAATAGTTTCCACAAAATAGAGGGAAAAGTGTATTTATTTTTTGGGGACTATTTTTAGTGGTGGAAGAATCCATGGATTGCTCCGGTGAGCACACAGTCTGACTTGACCTTGAAGGGAAGTGTTTCCTGTTTCAGTGATGTTCCACAGAGATTTGTCTCAGAGGACAGAGGACATCTGTTGGTGTCTTTCATCCCATGTCCTCCACAGCCAGAATGAAACAGCTGGAACAGTCAGAGAGAGAAAAGTGACAACTGTCCACAGCTGGTTCACTGTGGACTCTCTTGATCCTGTTCTGAGGACAGAGACAGTCCTGCTGCACGATTTGGTCAGTATTGATCCTCTATAATCACTCAGTACCATCAGCTGTTTTACTCTCGAGACAAATGGAAAATTTAAAGCAGCAGTTCATCAGTTAAAACCACAAATGTTCTCTTTCACATCCTGAACATCTGGATTTTTCTATCAGCTGTGTGTGTGTGTGTGTGTTTGTGAGTGTGTGTGAGGGAGGGAGAGAGAGAGAGAGAGAGAGAGAGAGAGAGAGAGAGAGAGAGAGAGAGAGAGAGAGAGAGAGAGATCCTCGTGATAGACAGTGTGCAGGGTATCTGATTGAGCTGCATGAATAAACCCTCTGTATGTGTATTGTTGTTATTGACCTCACTAGCATCATATTTGTTTTCTGTATTTATGTCTCCTGTTTTCTCATTGGCTGTAAACACGGCAAATGGCCAGTTAGCAGTTGATTCATGGACCACTGAAGATCTTCATGGACCACTTCAATCCATTTCATGAAGGACCACTGAAACCTCAGGTTCCAGGCCTGTTGAGGACTCCAGGGGACTTCTTTTATCAGGACCTTTGAAACTCATAACCACCAAAAGAAGCTAGAAGCTCTTCAAGATCCAACAAAAGTAACATGAACTTGTTCAAGTGCCCCTGGAACCTTCTCAAAGAACACTTGAAACCCCTGAATCACACATGCAAAGAACCACTTCAAAGCCTTCTATAGCCTTTCAATTTCAATTAAGACATGATTAATGGTTTCTAAAGTCCTGTGTAAACTCTCAAGATCCTGAAACTTCCACTAGGATATAAAAGGGGTTTCAAGGTGCATGTAGCTGCTTAAGGTTTCACTTGGTTCACCAGCTGCTCCCTGGCCTGACTGCAAAGTACAGTACAGTAGAGCTTATTGTGGTACGGTTAAGTACAGCATAGTGCAGTATAGTATGCTACAGTACAGCACAATATGGGACACTACACTTGGCCACTGGGCTTTATCTCAGACACTGGAACTAAAACAGGATGAGACAGGAAGTCATACTCTCCAGAGGTTGGCTGCAACTTCCTGTCTGAGTGAGGCAAAGGAGGACCGAGTGTTTGTGAGCACATGCTAATAATAACCCATCTGTTTTTAATTTTAAGCTGCCCGAGAAATGCTGATCATTGAGAAATGAGGAAGGAGTGGGGGTGTGTGGGCGATGGTGAGTAGGGGGTGGGAAGGTTGATGGAGTGGGTATGGGGTGGAGGGTGGGGTGAATAAACAGCTGTGAGTGTGCAGATGTCAATGACGTCTCTGTGTTTAAGACTAAACACACTGGTGTCTATTCACTATTCATTAGTGTCTTAAAAATACACAGAAACACACAAAGACTGCAGTCAGCAACACACACACACACAGAGTGTGTGCTGCAAACAAGGCATGCTTTGAGAGCTGACGATCACTAACGTTCACTGTGGATGTGTTTCTGTTTAACACTTATTAAACATAAAACTTGTTTTACATCAGGTGCTCAGGGTAAATGTCTCCTCCAGGGGGGACACTGTGTTTACAAAGCTGGTCTTGTGATCATCATCATCACAAGCAGGGTTTTCTCAGTGACTAAATACACTAAATACAGTCATTACTGTTCAGAGCTCTGTTTCAGCCACACAGAGACCGTTGCACAAGAAGAAGCACAGGGTCTGACAGGTGATATGCACATAGGTAAACAACAAAAACTGCAAAAGAAACAGAAACATCAACAACTATTAAAGAAACAACAGACAGAGACATTAGCTGCATTACACTGTACAATTATCCTATACTGTACTATGTGAGAGTGTGTATTTTTATTACTAACATAGTGGGATGGAGTCCCTTATGATGAAACTTCAGTATAGAAACTTGGTTTCGATTACAATTTAGGTAAAGATTATGTTTTGGTGGTCGTAGTAGTGGTTCTGGTCTGTGTCCAAGAAAAGGCTGCAAGTCTGTTTGGTTGAGCAGAGTAAACTGTTTTTTTTTTTTTTATCTAAAATCTTCACTCAGTCTGACTTACTGTAACATCACAGCAGATAAACAGGAAATCTCACACCAACACACGAATTACACGCACATGCACGCACACACACACACACACACTAACTCACTCACTAATGACAGGACGTGGTCAGCGGACACAGATTGTCTGCCGGAAGCTGAACATTAACCACAGATGAGCTGATTAGTTTTAGCTCTTATTTCATTTTCATTTAAGGCTAGAACACAGACGTCTCAAACACACGTTGTCAGACAAATTGTCACTTGACCAGGACTCATTTCCACAGTGGTGTCTGAGTCAAGTTCACATCATATTACTGTTACAAGTCATTTATGTTTGCATACAAGATGAATAAAAAATTGTCCGACTTCCAACCAATCAGCGCCTGTCTGATGATCTGTGAAACTGTGAAACTGGTGGTACATCAGAGATTGAAAGCTTTGAAATCTAAGGAAGTTGTGTTCACATGCCTCCATCCTGAAGTTCTATCCATGGTCACTGCTCCCACTTTAAAATATATTCCTAAAATCTTTGTGACGTTGTGAGAACTTGAAGCATCAGGTGAACTACAGCAACAGCAGGGCTAACTACCAGATCTAAATGTGTCTTAACTTCTATGGTTTGTCACAACAAAAGAATAAAAGAAAAAATGTGAACAACTAGCATCAAAGCAAAAAAGCAGAACAAAGCAAGCAAAAAAAAAAAAAGTTGCTGTTTGAAATCGTCCACATTGTCTACAGATTGTGAGCCTAAAGGGAGGCAGTTCAAAAGTTTGGGAGCTGCATGTTCAGATACACAGTTTCCTTTGTTGTGACCCTGGAGAGAGGAACAACTAGTAAACCCTGATCAGAGCATCACAGGTAGTTTAGGGAACACAACCCGCAGTGGTTCAGCGATCTTCTCAAGAAGAAACAAAAACTATGCACAATTCTGGGCCTGAACAGGTGCTGAGCTGATGAAGTTTAATTATGAACTGCAACCAAAATATTTCAGATGTGAGGAGAACCCACCAAAACCATTAAGCCAATACTTGACACTCTCAACCAGCATACAGTGGCTCACTAGACAAGAGCTAAGAGAGATCTAACAATAATCAAGAAGAGGAGAAGAGATGTTTCTGTTGAGAACAACCAACAGAAAGTAACAGCTATAAACCGCTTGGCAACCAATGTATATGGGAACTTACCTAAAACAGGAAAACCGTGTTTGTTTTTACTACAGTATTTACATTACCAACATGGTAATCTCTTATTGTTCATTGGTTCTTTTGACAAGGATCTACTCTGCAAGCTAACAAGCTAACTGTAGTCAACGGTGTTATCTGCATCCAGAACAGGAGGACTTAAAGTTCATCAGGTCTCTAAATGTAACATGAAGGATGCTATTTTTACCCCGATACAAGAGGAAGACCATGGACGTCAGCCCAGCAGCTACTCACATCAAATCATCTAAAATGTAAAGCACCTGAACTTTATTTACACTGACCAGGACAGTGTCTAAGCCTAAAGACTGGAAGCAGGAAGAAGCTCCTGTCTCTGTTTCAGTGAAACACTGCAGCTTTATGTGACTCTGACCCTGAAGTCCTGATCCAGAACAGATCAGGTCTAAAAATAGATTCATGGAAAAGTTCCTGGAGACAGAAGCATTAGTTTCTCTGTGAGTCCTCAGGTCAGAATGATGTACTGTGGTTCAGTTTGTCAACATTCACCAACCACTGTACTCCAAGTAACTCTCAGATACATGACCTCCAGTAACCAAACAGGGGTTTTAAACCAGCAGCAGTGATCTCAGCAGTTTTACTGGACTTGGTGCAGAGGTTTTTAGCCTGAAGTCAAATCAGTAGATGTAAACATTATGATGTGATTCATACATTTGTGTCTCTTACCAGGAACACTCATACATTTGTCTGAACCAATACCTGACACTGTGTTTACTGATACTCAGCTATTGTTAGCATATGATGATTAGTTAGCATGCTAGCACATGAAACTCACTGTGAGCTGATCAGCCTCATCAGGAAGCAGCACCGAATCTAACCACAAGCTGACAAAGCTAGTTCAGAGAGACCACAATAAAGTCCAGGTAACTGTCTGAGCTGGGAGTTGAGAATGGTCATGTGTCCTGCTGCTGCCTGATGGCAGGACTGATCTGAGCCGGACTCAAACATGGACCTGCAGCTCAAATTGAGGTCATGGACAAGTAAAGATGGATTTATATGTGTTTACATCACAGATTAAACAATCTGAAAATCACCTCACGCAGCAACAAACATCATCATCAGCACGGTTGGTGAGGTTGGTGTAGACACAAAAACACTTTGGTTCAAGTTCATAAAAAGAGGTGCTGGTCCGGTGTTAATAAAGTCCACATTGTGTCAGTGATCGTTCAGGAACCCAGAGTTCACCTAAGGTGACAGACCTGGAGTCAGCTGACCTCCCATCATTCTACAACTTGGTCACTGGACATGACCTGTAAGTATTACTGATGTTGTGGTGACAGATGTAATCTCTGCCTGGATTATTTTGATCATAAACAGGTGGGTTTTTTTGTATCCAGACAAGGATTTGTCTCTGACTGGAACCAGGTCTGACCTTATCTGAGAGTCTAAACATAACCAGATCGCATGCATAATCCAGTTGTCACTACAGGAAGTTTTAAGAGTTTCAGATTGGACACTTTGGTGATAAATATATGAAATGATGTGAGTGAACATTTCACTGACAATATGCACAACAGAAGACATCGTTCATGAACATGCTTCCTGTCCCAGGTAGCGTCACTGAGCAGGTGAGTCTGCTGTAAAACTAAACCCCAACTACAATCTCAATCCCTGACTGAGGTTGTAGTTGGTTGCATGTATGGACGTTTTCATGTTTCTGTTGTTTGGATGTTTACAGAGGGCGATGATGAAGCATTGCTTTGTAACATGAGGAAAAAAGTAAATTAAGTGAAGCATATGTTTTGTTGTCAGGACTCATATCTGAGGTTCTGCAGACCCTGCTGATGGAGCTGGAACATTTGAGGAAAAGATATTGTCTAGACTTGAAACATGTCTTAGTCATGTTTGCGTTGTCCTGGTGAATATGACTGGTCAAATTTAACACTTCTCACCGTCTTAAGTTTAAGAAAACACTGGCTTTGGTTTTAGCAAATGTCGTTAAAGAGAGGCCTGAGTCTTCATTAATTTTCAGCACAGCAGAGGAAAACACTGAGAGCATGAAGTCACCACGTTCACAAACACACACGCTACACACTCAGATCCAAAGTTGCTTTGATAAAGTTCAGAGTTTCCTCACCGCTGAGTTTAGGGTCTGTCTTTCTGCGAGATCTATCTTTGCCTCGCAGCCTGGAGAAGGTCCTCTTCAGCAGGGGCTCAGCCATGGTGGACACCCACTACTCCTGGTCCTGGTCTTGGTCCTGGTCCTGGAGAACAGACAGTAATCCGCAGGAGAGGAGTCAGCGCTCCCTCTCCTTCATGGTTCAGATCAGCCTCTGGACTCGGCCATGACTCGTCTCCTTCGCTCTGACTCTGAGAGCTGCAGAACAGGAAATGAATTCCACACATTCTTTCCCAAACTCCCCCTCCTCCTCCTCCTCCTCCTCCCCCTGTCCCTCCTCCTACTGCCCTCCCTCCACAGGGAAAGGGGGAGAGGGAGACCAAGGACTCATGGGAAATGTAGTTGTTCTAAAGCTTGCTTAACTTTTATTTATTTTATTTTATTTACCACAGATGGCATTTCTATTGTCTAATTGTTGGTGTTATTATTTTACTCACGACTGAAGGACTTAATCTGGCTGCACAAGGACAGGGCTCTGACAAAAGCCCAATATATCCTGGTTGATTCCAGCCATGCCTTGCACAAGGATTTTAGCTATTTCTTCTATGGCTTAAGACACATTGCAACATGCGGGGCTAACAGGAATTTATTTGCACCAGTTGTTACTTCCAGTTGTTTATTTGGCCAATCAGCTTGCAACCTCCAGTCAGAGACAAAATGTTACCGTCCTCATCCAACTCTAACCCTGTCTCCAGTTTCTAAAGGAAGTCCTCTTCAGTCTCTAGTCTAGTCTGTATCATCGCCTGACCCCATCCATCACTACAGTCCCTGGAGAGTAATTAACAACTCTACACTTAACTCTTGATTGCGTTCTCTATCTTTTATTCATCTACATCCTCTCCATTTCCTGTTTACCCTTTTTAAAACATTTTAAATGTGTGTATTTTGCCCTGTTTTTTTTATGTTGCTGTAATGGTGCAGTCTCCCTACTGTTCTCCCCACTACTTGTCCTGTTTTGTCTTCATTCCACATCATAAACATAGTTTGGTCAAATGTGTTTATTGTATTTTGAGGTTTTTGGTTTTTTGACTCACATTGTTCCAGGTTAATGTTAACCCCACAGATGATCCACATCAAACTGATCAGTGTTCGTCCTCACCAGACCATTTTTAGCTGAACATCATCAATTTCCAGAGACACAACAGACAGTCAGAGTTACCAGGTCTACAAAAGGATGACTGAGGAGGACGGAGAGAGGACCTCAAAGGAAACTTTGTGGTTGTGCACTGGTGTGGTCTGGAGGCTTTTGCTGCCCACACTAGTCTGTGTGGGTGGGAGGAGAAGATTGTAAGAGGGGAGGTCCTGACGAGCTGATAGAATCAAATTTATTGTCCTGTTTGTCCACCAGATGGAGACAAACTCCGTTAAAACAGTTTAAACATTTCAGTCCGATCCACTAAATATCAATGTAAATAATAATAATTAATTACATGTGCAATTCAAACAGCTGCAAAAAAATTAATTAAATAAATAAAGATGAAAAATAAAGTTGCAGTTTGGATGATGTGTCTGATGTAGTCGTGTTTTATGTGTAAACATATTTACAGTGAATATATTTCTTGTAGTTTATGTCTCATGAAGTGAAGTGAAGTCATTTCATCAGTCATGTTTTAATCTCGTCTCAATAGTCTTGGGTGGTTGACGTCAGTCGTAACGTTTGTGATGTAAAAACACTAGATTCTAATTCGTCCCATGATTAGTCCATTAAAGACAGTGACTTCCTGTCACATGTCTGAACTCCCAGACCTCGGTATCATGTCAGTGTTTGTTCTGAAAGAATTAGTTTTTATCTTTCGTGTCTGACTTTTAGCCAGATGTTTTCATGATTCACTTTCTTCTTTTACAGCTGCGGCCTCAACTACAGCACAAGTCCTGCGGCTCACCTTGTTCTGTCTCCGTGAGGAGGACGGAGGAGACGCTCCAGACGCTCCAGAGGACGAGTCAGCAGATTAAAAACAGAGGACGCACAAGGTTTGGACATCTGGTGCTGCCATTCAAACCTGAATTAATTAACCTCCCTGTTAATTAATTAAAGACGCGTCAGGTTCAATTAGGAACAATTAAACCACCAGGATCATGTTAATCGACCCTGATTGGCTGCTATGGACCGTCACAATGCGGGGGAGGGGGTCAGGCAGCAGATTGAAGGTGTCACCAAACTCGAAGACCTGAGTCCTGGTTCAGACCTGTCTTTTAGGCCCAGGGTGTAAATGACCTGAAATGGACTTAATGTGGTTTGTGGTTCTTATCTTGGACGTGAATGTGGACCATTTGTTTATAAATAATCCTAAATTATTTATGTTTTGAAAACAAAATGAGAATATACACATCTGAACAAAGACAGATAAAAAAGTTTTATTGGGGTTAATGCTGAATATATCTAATCATATTATCATATTGTCATGACCTCAGACCTCAGAATCTGTGATGAAGAGGTGATCCAGTTTCTGCCTAAACCTTGACCCAAGATCAGATCAGAGAACACAGAATGCACCTTTAACTAAAAACAAAACTAAAACCTGCTCTCTCTGTGGCCACTTGGTGTCGCTCTTCCCTTGCCTGCCCATCTCTCTGCTGGGATGGAGGGAATTCCCTGAACTGGGACGACTGGAATTCCCTCAGCAACACACACATTCACTCACACACACACACACACACACTCACACTGAATGGCAGTGTTTTTCTGTTTGCTGCTGAAGGTCGACCGCTTTGTTTCCTCTTATTTTCTTTTCATTTCTCTGGCTCTCGTCTGTTTCTGCCTTTGCTGCTGCAGCTCAGACAAAGAGTCACATTAGAATAAAACAGAAGGAAACAGTAGAAATCAGTAGAATTAGGTGAAACAATTAAACAGAGTAAAAGAAGAAACTAGTGAAACAGCAGAACGAAATGTTAAAAGACAGCAGAATAAAAGTCTCTGTCACTAAAACCTGACAAAGGCTGGTCAAACAGAGGATGTAGAGGAAGACAGTCAACCTGTCAGTCATAGTCCAACGAAACGCTGTCACCAGTTTGAATGACAGTTTAGCTGAGGTCAGGTGTGATGTCATCATCAATCAGCTGGTTTAAGTTGAGTAGAATCTGGTTCATTATAGAACTGACCTTAGATCGGATCCAGGTCTGAGTTTTCAATGCTACAGAAATCATATGATGAAGTCACAGCGTCAGCTGATCAGTTGATTCATTCAGTCAGTTTAAACTAAATCAGACAAACATCTGAACTTCAGATCTTATTCTGAAAAGCTGTTTCCTGCTCACGTTCAACTTATTAACTGGTTTTAGTTTCTTTAGACTGTGTGTGTGTGTGTGTGTGTGTGTGTGTGTGTGTGTGCGCGTGCATGCGTGCGTGTCTGTGTGTGTGTGACAGCTGGCCCATCTGACTTTGCTGTGACATCTGGGAAACCCGCTGCTGTGCCGCCGTGAGCGCCGGTTGATGTCGCTATTTAAATGCAAATGTGTGTGTGTGTGTGTGTGTGTGTGTGTGTGTGTGTGTGTGCGTGCATATGTGCCTGCGTGTGTGTGTGTGTGCGTGTGTGTGTGTGTGTGCGCGCGGAGCAGCTTGTAACACACTCAGAGAAATTGCAGAAAAATGATGATCAGGTCAAAATGATAAAAATCTGTTTATTTTATTTTAACATGAATAAAAAAAGATCTTTTTATTCATTAAACAGTTTGCTCAGATTAAATTTTCTTTTACTTTTTAGTAAAAGCAGAAACGTGAAGGTGTAGTGACCTAAACCTCCTGGGTTATCATTCAGACTAAATGTTGGAGTTCTGTCCTCGACTCGATTTAACGGAACAAACCCGGTAAAGAAACAGAGTAACACGATAATGAATCTACATCCGTGTGTAAAAGTCACTGTGAGCGATCACCTGCAGCTCAGTGTAACTGAGTTTCTCTTCATGTAAATGAATCAGATGATGAAACACGGCCGCTAGTTGCCGACAATCACGTTTCAATAAAACCTTGAGGCTGTTTTTTTTTTTATATATAAATGACCTGCAGGTTGACGTCCTCCATTTCTACATTTATTTATTCTGAAGATTTCATTAAGATCAGCGCGTCCTGCCGCCGCCGTCCGGCTCGGCTAAACCTGAACTAAACCTGATCCTAAATATGTTTTTAACAACTGAAACGACAGAACACGAAAAAGAACAGGAGACAACATTAAAAGAATAAAAGAATACAATAAAATAAAATGATGATATGGAATCAAACATCATTTAGGATCTGATCAGATGAAAAGAAATAAAGAAATCTGAAATAAATACGTCGTCCCTTTAAATTGAGATCTGTTTTTATAACTAAAGAGAAAAGAAAAGACAGCAGAGACTAAGACTCAGTTATAATAATAATAATCATAATTTTATTTTATTATTTTATTCTTCTTAATTATAATAATTATAATATAATAATATAATGATTATTAATGATTACTGCTGCTGTCTGTGTATTTAGGTAGGTTTTTACATTCTTTTATTTTTACATTTCTAAAGTAATAAGTGAAAAAAATAAAAATGTCTACTCACTTTTTATCTTTTTCTTTTCTTTTTCTTTCAGAAAAGAAAATCTCAAACACACACACACACACACAAAATCTCTGTTCTTCATTTTTAATTTTCCTTCCTCACCTCATAATTTCCTATCGTCTTTTCTTCCTTCAGGTTTCTTCTTCCTCTTTTCTCCTTCTTGTCTTCTCTCCCTCTCTTGCTACATCTGATCCGGGTCCTGGTCTTTTTTTCACGCCTCGTCTCTGTTCTTCAGTCTGGACTCCACGGTCCACCCCTCAGAGCCTCGGAGGCCTTCATCCCCAAAAGATTACCGTGCCGTTACTCTGAAAAACCTGTCCCCTTTCCTGTCTGAATGCTGAGGAATGTGATGATGAAGATAAGCAGAACCAGTGCTAGTGTGTGACTCAAATCTGGTTCAGATCTGGTTCAGATCTGAATCAGGTCCTAATTGTTCCATTTGGTCCAATCAGAGTGCAGTCTGACTCCAAAGGGAGGAGTAAATGGATCGAAATAAGTCTGATTCTAGACTCTGCAGGACTCTGAACTCTGGACTCTACAGCACTTTAGTCTCTGGTCTCTACAGCACTCTGGTCTCTGGACTCTGCAGGACACTGGTCTCTAGACTCTGCAGGACTCTGGGCACTGGATTCTACAGCACTCTTGTCTCAGGACTCTGCAGGACTCTGGTCTCTGGATTTTATAGGTTTCCAGTCTCTGAACTCTGCAGGACTCTGGAACCCTTCTTGACCTGAATCCAACCCTTCACTTTGTGTAACAGAAGTGGTCTTTCATCAGGACTGTTCTGTAAAGACTGGATCAGAGGGACCAAGAGAGGGTCCTGACTGGTCCAGGATCTAGAGAGAAACCTCATTTGTGTCAGGTGATGCTTCAGTTGAGTCTAGATTGGGCAGAGACACAACCTCTGTGGACTGACCTTGGTCCACTCTCTTTGTACTGACTTGTTCTGTCCAAATTGTCCTGAGACTCAGATGAAACCAGAAACCAGACTGGACCGGTCCAGGTCCAGGTTCTTTGAGAAACCAAACCAGGTCCAGGTTCTCAAAGAACATCTTATCTGGAGAGAGAGGAAATGCACTGGATGATCAAAGACTCTCTCTCTCTCTCTCTCTGGTTGGTTGGTTCGAGCTCCCGCCCCCTCCCCTTCCTCCCTCTCCGTCTCTCTCTCACCTCTTCTCTCCTTTTATGGTCAGGCCCCGCCCCCCGCTGTGATGTCGTCAGCAGCTAGGAGGAAGACCCGTGGGGTTTTTGGGTTTTGGCGTCCAGTCCTGTGGGGCCGCAGGGCTGAGAGTTTCTCCTCCGCTCCTCATCCCTCCATCATCAGCCTGCCTCACCTCCTCCTCTCTCCTCCTCTTTTCTCCTCTCTCCTCCTCTCTTTGGGGAAAAGAAAAAAGACACTTTGCTCGCGCTCGATTCGCCGTCCGGACCCGGCTCTGTTTTCCCCTCGTTTTCTCGTCCTCTGAGGATTTTATTTCTTTTTCCTCTCCTCCTCCTCCTCCTCCTCCTCCTCCTCCTCCTCCTCCTCCTCCTCCTTCTTCCTCATCACCAGGCCCAGACTCAGAATTTTTTAAAAATCCTAAAAAAAAAAAAAAAAAAAAAAAAAGTCTGAGAGGATCTTTTGTGTCCACAATAAAAAGTTGAATTAAATCTGAAAAACAGACCAAAAGTTCTGCAGAAGAATAAAAGTGTTGCTCCATTTTTCTTTTTCTTCTTCTTCCCTCCTTCCTTCATCCTCGTCTTATTTCCTCACCGCCGCCGCTCTCGGACTTTTCCAGGTTTCAATGTTGGTGTTGAAATCGCCGACCAACCAGAAGCCTCCTTCCTTCTTCCAGAGCTGAGCTTTCTTTTCTGCTGGACTTTTCTTTTTTCCCTGTAGGTTTTTTTCCCCTTCTTTTTTTCCTTCTTCTTGTTTTTTTTCCTCGTGTTGTTTTGTCCTCGTGGTTGTGCGGCAGCGGCGGCGGCGGCGGCGGCGGGAGCACTTGGAGCTCCGGGGCCCTGGAGATGTTCGGGATCCAGGACAACTTGCCCCGTGGGGCCACGGCCAGCATGAAGGAGGAGCCACTGGCTGTTCGCTCCTGGATGCACTCGGCCGGCGTGGTGGACGCCAACACGGCCGCTCAGAGGTAAACTCACCGCCGCCCCACAGGGATTCTGGGAGCTGAAGTCCCAGCGGACAAACAGCCGATCTGTAGCAACATTTAAATCAGACACATTTAAATGTTTGCTGCCCAGAATGTTCCTGTTTTTGTTATTTTTCATTTTATTTTATTTTTTTGTAATTTATCTCAAATTAAAAAGGTCAGATTTTTTTTTTCTGTCCGAATTTTCTGACATAAAAACGGAGGAAAAGAAGAGTCATGACTCTAACGTCAGAGTGAAGAAGATTTTACATTTTAGAAGATTTTTATGAAGTTGAAGTTTAAAGAATATTCTTTTTTTATTTGTAAATTTATTATATATTTGTCAGAAAGTTCATGAGAAACAAGAGTGCTCTTTAAGTCTGATGATGAGTTTCTGTTAAAAAATATCAAACATTTATGTGAAGGTCAACAAAAAAAAAAAAAAAAATGTTGATTGGTTTTAATTGCAGCTGTTCCACATGTGACGCCATTTAAATGTTTTATTTTATCAAGTTGAAAACAGTTGAATGTGTCTCGTCTAAAAAACCTGAAATTCAACTAAAAACTTTTTTTTCATTTAAGTTTTTAACAGAAACTCAGAAACATGATCATCACCCTGCTCATTTTCATAATGAATTCATAATTTAAAAAAAAAATAATAATAATCTAAATAGTCATAATAATGTTAATAATATCAAGGCAGATTTTCAGTAATGTCAGAGCTGAAAAACTAAACCTCAGTTTTAATTATTTAAAAATAATAAATCAATTATTATAAATGAACCAACTGAAATTTAACTCGATTTTAAAGTGTTGCAGATTAAATAAAACGAAACGTGTGAAAACAAGCAGCAGTTTGTTGAACAGAGATTGTGACGTGATCATTAATTTAATGATGAAATTTGACATTTTTTCTGTCATAACTAACTAAATAACGAAGATGATGAAGAGCAGCTGAGTTAAAGAAAAAAAAGAAGGATATTTATCACACAATTAAAATGGATTTTTTTTTTTCAGAGCACCAGCAGAAATCAAATCAAATCAAATCAAATCTGTGTTAATCTCATTAATCTGCTCAGATTAGGATTAATATTAATGTGTGACAGTTAATTGTAAAACATCTTTGAATGAAATCTGATATTATAAATCATCATCTCCATCTATAAAGTGAGATTATCACCGTCAGGACCATACCAGTGTGAACACTGAATTATTACTGTTCACCTTTTTCTCTCAAAGAAAATATATTTTATTTGTTTTAAATATGAAGGAGACGATGAGGAAATGTTCACGTTTGAGTTTCGTCTCTTTATAAAAGCCGACGTCTGAGGTTAGAACACAAGTCAAAACTATATTTAGGATCTGTAAATATTAATCTGTATTATTCATATCTACATTTGAATCTAGATTTATTAATCTTTACTTTTTTTATTTGTAAATATGTAAGATTAAATAAATATTAAAGATTAGAAGGTCAGTAGTGTGAGGGTTTAGATTGAGGCGTCTGATCATCTGTAAAACCACCTGAATATTATTGTTATTATTATTAATAATAATAATAATAACAACAACAACAATAATAATAATAATAATAAACTTTACTGAGTGTCTGCAGTCAATGCTGGAAATTAAAACATTATTATTATGAACAATTTTTAATGATGTAATGTCACCTCAATCTAAACTTCTAATTTTTTTTTTTTTCTAAATAGAAGCATGACAGCAGAGAAGGTGTGTATTTTCACACTGTTGTGTTGTTGTGTCTCCTGTGACATGAATATCTATTATTTTTGAACATATAATGTCATGAACGTGTGGTTTGTGTGTTTGCCGGTACATGACAGAGACTTTTATTTTGGCGAGACATGCCCTGCGTTGCGTTTACATCTCGCCTTTGCTCTGATCTGATGAACATTTCGTTTTCAGTGAATTATTTGCTATTTAATGCTGAAGCGTCTTTATTTCCTTCACAAACATTTAAACTGTGAAAAATGTTTTTTTGCTCAGAGAGAAAACTTGTCAGAGGTGGAATCAGACAGAAACGGTTCAGCTCCGTCTGGATCCTGTTCAGAGCCACTGAGGCGTTAAACAGTGGCGGCGGTGTGACTCCACCTGGTTCATTGTATCAACTCTTTGACATCTGAGGAATTTATTAGTCAGATTATTTGATTGTTGTGATGGATCTTCAGATTCTGAAATACCAAAATATATTTTACAACAAAAAAAATCCGTTTAACTTTTCAATTAAAATGTGGAAAAAAGTTTTTATTGTACATTGTTTTATTTTTTCTCTGATCTCTGGATTCAGAGTTGCTGCGACTCAGCTGCTGTTTGGTTTGTGTGTCTGTGTCTTTCAGCGGGGTGGGGTTGGCTCGTGCTCACTTTGAGAAGCAGCCTCCGTCAAATCTGAGGAAGTCCAACTTCTTTCACTTCGTGTTGGCTTTGTACGACCGGCAGGGTCAGCCCGTCGAGATCGAACGCACTGCCTTTGTAGACTTCGTTGAAAAAGAGAAGGTGAGAAACAAACCAAACGCAACTTCAGCTTCAACCTCGACACCTGCACATCATCCACACTGAACTCACAATGACAATGATGTGTGTGTGTGTGTGTGTGTGTGTGTGTGTGTGTGTCCAGGAGCCGACAGGAGAGAAAACCAACAATGGGATTCACTATAAACTGCAGCTGCTCTACAGTAACGGTGAGTTATTTTATACACAGATTCATTCATTCAAAAAGATCTATATCTATAAAAGATCTAAAAAAAAGATCTATATTCAATAATCACTGAATTATGCCCGTGTTTGCATACATATGTTTGTCTTTGTGTGTGTGTGTGTGTGTGTGTGTGTGTGTGTGTGTGTGTGTGTGTGTGTGTGTGTGTGTGTGCGTGCATGCATGTGTGTGTGCATTTGTGCATACGTGCGTGTGTGTGTGTGCGTGTGCGTGCACGTGCATGCGTGTGTGCGTGTGCGTGTGTGTGCGTGTGCATGCGTGTGTGTGCGTGTGCGTGTGTGTGTGTGTGTGTGTGTGTGTGTGTGTGTGTGTGTGTGGGGTGTGGGTGTGCGCATGTGTGTAGGTGTCAGGACGGAGCAGGATCTTTACATTCGACTCATCGACTCCATGACCAAACAGGTAAGATACTGTCAATCAATCAATCAATCAATCAACCAATCAACCAATCAATCAATCTGTCAATCGCTGTATAGTAATATTGACACTCAAAGAGCATGTGTCCGGCTGTCAGATGAACGTATCTCTGACACTTCCGGATGTTTTTGTCACACTGAGCGGCTCCACATCTCCCCGTTCCCATGGAAACACAAACTCACACAGTTAATCACATGATCCACACAGAACTCTGGTTAATACAGTAATATACATGTGTTCCTGAGCATGATAGCGCCCCCCACAGACTGCTGGGTTCATTAGAGTCTCAGAGTATTTGTCTTGATCCAAAGCAGAAATTGTATCACTTGTCTCTGAGGAAAGTTAAGTGAAGAGACATAAGACTTCACGCTACACATTAATACTCTGTGTGTGTGTGTGTGTGTGTGTGTGTGTGTGTGTGTTTGCTGTCTCTCTCTCTCTTGGGCGTGCAACACCCCAGATGACAGTGTCTCTGATCAGAGAGCGAAACAGCAACATCTGTTAACACCAGAGATCAGAGACATCATGTCAGCTACATCCGTCCTCAGACGGAGACGAGGATAGCACAGAGTGACAGTGTCTTTCTAATAACATGTCCAGTAATATGCCCAACAAAATGTCCATTAAAATGTCCAACAAAGTTCCCCCGAAAATATGTAGTTCTGATCAAATGTCCAAGAATATAGAATATGTCCATATATTATGTTTAATATATAAAAAAACATTTATGATTTATGTCTGTTAATACCTCCATTTGTCTATATGCCCAATAATGTCGAATAAAAAATAACAAAATGTCCAACATGAATGATAATGTGTAAAGTTATAAATCTAATATTATGAACAGTTTGTCCGTCATATCTAACCAACAATATGTTTCATTATATGTCCAATAATACATCCGTTATGTCCAACAGTGTGTCAAAAATATAAAAAAAAAGATTTGTTCATGTAATTACTCCCTAACTCAATCATTGAGAACAAACTGTGTCTTGTCTACTGATGTTGCTGAAGGCTGCGTCCTGTAGGGGGCGCTGACAGGGCTGCAGGCTGTGTCTTGACAGAAACTGTCCAGTCAGCAATCTCTGACACTAATGGAAACCAGCAACAGTTGAAGCGTTTAAATCTAACGAGTCATTCAATTAGTGGGGTTTTAACGAGCGTGGCCGTCAGGCATCGTTTGCGTCATGTGATCCACTCGCATAGAAACAGGCTTTTCATGGTTCCAGCTGTTCAGGCTGCAGCTCAAACATCCAGACGATCAAACGTTTGCGTGCTCTCTCCTCTCGCTGGCTAATGGCTCATAATCGCTCATAATGGACACAAATCAAGTGCAGCCTTAATGTAGCTGTTTGTCTGTGATGATGAGGGAGGAGACGTGTCCTCTCGTCCCTAAGGAGCAGACTGTTGGACCGCCAGTCAGAGGACATCAGGTGTGTTTATATACCTGTGCTAGGCTCACCACACCTGTGTGTGTTTCAGGCAATCATCTATGAAGGTCAGGACAAGAACCCAGAGATGTGTCGAGTGCTGCTGACGCACGAGATCATGTGCAGGTAAGAACCTGGATTCCATTTTAGACCAAGAATAGGCCGGCCTGGTCCTGAGAGTCAGACCTGGTCCTGACAGACCTGGTTCTGAGTGTCAATCCTGGTCCTGAGAGTCAGATCTAGTCCTAAGAATCAGACCTGGCCTTAATAGTTATAATCTTATATGACACTGCTTAACCTGACCCCAGAGGAGTCACCTGCAGGCTATACGTACTGACGCAGAGACCCGAGGCTAGGACTCTACCAGACCTGGTTAGACTGGACTTAGGAGCTGTGTGTTGACCTAACACCTGGACCTGGTACTGACCCAGTCTGTGGAATATGAAAACCAATGTTTAAATCCACAGAACAAATAAAGAAGCAGTGACAGATTTTATTATTCTGTCTCTGTCTTTGTCAGTCGCTGCTGTGATAAGAAGAGCTGTGGAAACAGGAATGAGACGCCGTCAGACCCTGTGATCATCGACAGGTAACACACACACAGAGACACTTACACACACATACACACACACTGTATTATCATGCTATGTGTGTTGATCTCTGAATGTATTTCACGCTCTCTCTCACACACATTATTTTAATAGCAACATATTTCTGCCCTAGCTGAGTGTGTGTGTGTGTGTGTGTGGACATGCAGTCAGTGTGTTATAATAATTCAAAGATGATGCATAAATCAGTGTATTTATATTGAAATCAACACGTCATGAGTGTGTCTGTACTGATACGGTCCTCAACGTGGACACACGGACGCGTGACACAGAGACAGAGGGTCTCAGATGCTACACATCCTCTTGTGTGTTGAAACAGCTCACGGGGCCAAACAAGAAAATGTAGGAAGGTTTATACCGAAGAAGACGAGTCATGTGATTGTCCACAGTGAGACAGGTCAAAGACCGTCTCCTCACACTGCACCTCGCATGCCAGGTGGTTAATGGCATCACAGTGTGTTCACACAAACACTGAGCAAATGTGTCATTGTCTCTGTGTTTGATCCAAAGTTATTTAGCAAAGTAGCAAGTGGAGCGTGTAAGGAGAACACAGGGAGAACATGAGGAGAGGATCCACAATAAAGCTCAGGTGTATTGGTTGGTGTCTGTGTGGGAGGAGGAACTGCTGAATTTTTAGACTCATGGAAAACTGAGAGGTTCTCAGCTACTTAGTTACTCTGTTACTCATTTACTTAGATACTCAGTTACTCCATTTTGTTGCTGGGCTTTTGAAGGAGCGGTGGGCATCGTTCCTGGAGAGACCAGGTTCATCTGGTCCAAGTGAGCCCCTCAACCTCCCTCCACCACCACAGTCCTCCTCCTCCTCTTGCTCTTGTCTTCTATCCCCCCAACTCTCGCTGCTCCTCCCCTCCTCCCTCTTCGCTCCCATGAGGAATCATACGGTCTCCTCTCCTCTTTTCACCTCCCCCTCTTCCTCTCGTCACCCCCTCCTCCTCCTCCTCATCTCCTTTCGTCCTCCCCCTGAGTATTAATCTCATTCCTCCCTCCCCCTTTTTCCCTCTCTCTCTTCTCTGAGGCAGTGAGAAGGGGGAGGAGGGGGGAGTAAAGGAGGAATATGGATGGATGGAGCGATGGAGGTGCGGAGGTATAAGTGGATAGATGTGACTGCGGCAGCCTTTTGAAAAGAGAAGTGGTGATATTACAGCAGCTCTTTTTCTCCCTCTGCCTGCTGAAATGCATGATGGGAAGGTCTCCTGTGTTTTCGGCAGCGTCCAGTGAACAGGAAACATGTCAGGGTCAGACTGAGCCGCTCACTGCTGAGCCACAAACACTCCGAGCACTTTTGTTTAAAGCCGTACGCACGGCTGCTGTTTGTTACAGAGACACGGGGATCACAAATATAAACACAAACATCACAAATATACATATGATAAACACAGACAACTTACCGTACTCACCTAACAGTAGTCCAGCTGTTGTTTGCATCACTTTTATTGAGACCGAATGTAAAAACAATGCTTATCAGAAGTCAGAAGTTCTGTAGTGAACCTGACCACATACCAGTCAGAGCTCTGATGACTTGATCCTGCCATGATACTGAACCAGGACTTCCCTCATCAGGACTAAGCACCAGGACATGAAACAGATTTCTTCTTTGAGAACATTGCGTTTGTGTCGATATGTTCAGATGAATGTTGTTGGGTTCTGTGGTTAAACTATAACAGACTTAGGTACTTTGACTTTATAATCGTAAAAGAAAATAGAAATAAAAATGGCAGGTATTTGGTGTTTTTTACAGTTAGACATCAGTGTCTCTGTTCATCCTCTTTTTACAAATGAGAATCTGTTTGATTTTTAACTCCCTGCATTCCTGCTCAGAGAATGTGCCACTGCCCCACTGGCTCTGCAGTGCTCTTCAGTGTTTTCTGACCCATGTAGGAACCTCATGGGACATCAACAGTTTTCTCAGTGAAAGAGATTCAAACACAATATAAGTGAGAGAAGAAGTAGAGACACTGTTGTCATTAACAGGACAGGAAGTATTTTAGCCCTTTAGTCCAGGCAGTACCTGCTGCTGGTCAACATAGCCCCGGCCTCCTGAGGGGACTCGTACCACAGGTTGAACCTCACTGGTGGCAGGTTCTTTGTTCTGAAGCCTTTGAGGGTCACCGATGATGGGACAATCTCCTGTCTGAACGCCGACTGTGAGAATGTTTGAACACAATGATCTTCAGTCTTTAAACGCTTCTGTCCTCAGAAAACGTCTCAGCTGAGATTCATCGTCTGTCTGTTTGTAGCTGATGATGATGATGGTGATGGGACCAGCTCTCATCTTTTCACGCTCTTGCTCTGAATACCAGATGTGAGAATTTTTTTTTTTTGGTGGGGGGGGGTACGATCTCCTGTCTGCGAGGGTCTCTGGTGTCTCCAGCGTGGGATTATGGGAGGACGACGTGCTGTCAATCATGTAGCGGGCGTAGGTGTGATTTCCCTCTCATGCTGCAGGTTGGTTTTGGATGGAATCTCATTACTGGCCGTGTTTCAGGGTGACTGACAGCAGAATAATGTTTGGGGCCCCCAGAGGCCCCCGGCTGGCTAAATGTTAAATGTATGAATGCATGGGAGTCAATGGAGAGATGAAGTGTAGCTGAATATTTTTTTTTCTTCCTGGGAAACGGTCACAGAGTGAAGAGTGTGACCCTGAACACACCATCTGCTGCTGTTTCACTGCAGAAACACAATGAGTTTATAGGGAGGTGAACATGAACGCAACATCATACTTTATTTTAAATACTACAATAGAATATTTAAGCCTTAGAAACAACAATTGAATGTTTAGTGTGACAGATATACAAAAAAATACAAAATAGTTGAATATTTGAAACAAATACACAGTTAACAGCAGAGTGTGGTGGAGGTGATGTGTTCAGGCTCCAGTACAGCAGCTCATGTGTCTCCAGGACTCAGCGCTGTCTCTCCTGTAGCAGAGACAGCACTGTCTCTTGCTGTGAGGCATCCTCACAGTGAGACGTCTTTACAGTGTTGCACCACTGAAACATCCTCACCACTGGAGAACATTTAACAAGAGATGTTCTACAGATTCACATGTTCTCTCTGAAATGCGCAGCTTTTCAAGGAACTGATGAAAGAGAATGAACCATCATTTGTTCTTGTAATGTTCTGACAGTCAGAGTCTCTTCATGGACCCTGTCCTCTGCTGCAGGAACCACTGACCTCACAAACATTTAGTTCAACAAGCCAGAATCTTTTTTTTTTTTTTGTGTGTGTGTGTGTGTGTGTGTTATTGTTGGAGGAGTTTCATTCCGTGAGGCAACGCCATCAGGATTTACTTATTAATTTGTCTAGAAATGTTTTTCCTAAGCGCAACACATGAATGAAAAATTTTCTTTCTTTCTTTGTGCGAACATTTCAGCCCCATTTACCCAAACCTTTCTGGTCTAAGCACCTGGTCCCAGACACACACATGATACAGCAGGTTAATGACCTGGAGATTAGAAGGCTCCTTCAAATGCGGCCGACAAATCCAGCTTCTTTTCCTGATCCATGACGACTCATATCCCAAGTTCGTTGCGGCGCAGGTGAACGTTTGCAATGTGGATGTACTGTGGACTGGAGTACATCCACATCCACTACTGGAGTGGATGAAGACGTTTTTAAATGAACAGCATTTGATTTTATCTGCACTCTGCGCTCTTTAGCTGAATTCTTTCTCTCTAATGGCAGCATACTGTTTGGTGCTTTTAGGTGACAGACGTAGCATGTGATGTAAATATGTAAAAGACATAAACAGGAAATTTTCCGTAGGTTAGACTGTCTTGTTTAGGACTGATAGTTCAGCTGTATTAGTTCACCATGTCCTGTCTGATCTGCTCCAACTGACAACAATTTAGATTTTAAGGTATATTTATAAAGTTTCATGTTTTACTGTTTAATTTTATTATTAATTGGTTAAAAACCACCAGAGATCAACAGTCTGGCTGAGACAACACAGATTTACTGATCCTGATCTTTATCCAGATCATTGCTGATCAAACTTTAAACACACAAATCTGCTTCTCACACTTTACAACCACATGACCTCTGACCCCTGCTCCTCTCGTCTCCTCACCTCCTCCTGCTGAAAAAAAGAAAGGATAAAGGAGACATGAAGTAAACGTCCTCCTCTAATTGGTATTTCACAGGTGTTTCCTGCTCTCTGTGTGTGCGTATTGATCGTCAGTAAGCGGTGCTGGGAGCGACCCATCATTATTGATTAACAATTTAAAACAGAATGTGTTTTTATTGTTGCCCCACACACACACACACACACACACACATATATACACACACCCCTCACACTGATGGTGTTTCAGCAAGTAGCTTTACATTGCATCAGATGGACTAATTAACTACAGAGGTCTCTCTCTCTGTTTCTCTTTCTGTCTCTCTCACACACACATGCACACATGGTCATACATACATAGACTTGAGTTTGATTGGCAGCTGTGTGTTGGTGTGTTTTGCTTTGTTGTTTGTGTTAACAAGCCATCTGTTAACGAGCTCTTATCTCAAAGAGAAACACGGAGTTTGTCAATAACAGTCTGTGTTCAACCTCTTGATGATGTCACTGGTGGTCACATCAAGTCTGTCGCAGTCTGCAGATTCTGGACAAACTACAAAGGATGTCTGTCTCAGCTGAACATACATGTGAGTGTTGTCCACATGCCTCTGCGTGTTGGACATGACTCTGACTATTGTCCAGCCAGGTTGCCAGTCATGTTGCAGTTGCTCCTCAGCCACAGAAGTTGCTGAAATTGCTTTAACACTGTTAATGTCATCATGGCTTCGCTCGTCTGCGAAGAATTAAAATGTGACATTTTTTAAATTTTCTTTTTTCACGTCATGATCCTGGGTTCCATTTGTCGACTGAGAATTAATGAGAAAAGACTTAATGAGGCTCTGTCCTAACAAGAATAGGGACGACTTAACGAGACTGATCTTTAATATGAAGTGTCAGAGACACACCTCTGCTCAGCTGCTCTCTGATAGGTCCTCACACTGAGCTGGCGTGTGATTGGTCAGAGATTCATGCTTGCGAAAAAGCAGCAGAACGTCAGAGACAGCTCCAACATCCAAATCTGCCAAATGAGCTCCTAACGAGCTCTTAACAAGCTGTGTTCACCTGGAGAAACAGGCTAAAAACAGATGGTTTCCAGCAGTGAAAAGGAAAAAGACAGATTCAGCGATCAGGTGTGGGGTTCCTCAGGGTTCTCATCCTGGTCATTTCCACTTTACATGTAACATTAACACGTTAACAGTCCACACTGTCCCGTGTGAAGCTCAGGCCTCAGTTGTCTCTGTTCACTTCCACTTAAGTCTGATGTGATGAAGAAACATCACCAGTATTTAGGTATATAGGAGTATATAGGAGGATTGAACCAATCAGATTCAGGTCCTGTTGGTTTGAATGCTTTCATCCAATGAGAGAGCAGCAGTCTGACTTCAAATAACCTCCTCCTCCTCATTATGATGAAGAACAGAAAGAGGAAGAGAAATTGTCTGTTTTCATTTGCTGTGAGCAGAAAGATGATGGACTCTTCATTATCTAATTTAATTATCTCTCCACCTCCACCTCCTATCTGCCATTGAGTCTGGAAAGCCAGGACGCAACTCTCCAGGCCTGGAAAAAAAAATTCTGTGTGCATGTGTGTCTGTGTGTGTGTGTGTGTGTGCATGTGCGTGTGTTCATGAGCAGCAGTGATTGACAGCTGACATTAAGTTGTTTAGCAGTAAAATGTCAGAGTCTGAATATTCCTGTTGCTCTGTTTGACCCTGTCTGTCTGCCGTAGGAGGAGCAGCTCCACTTTAATCAGATTTCTCTCACGTGTTTTTGATCCAGTTCAGGTTCGTCCTGTTGAGTGAACCACGGACACTATACATTTATATTCAGCAGCACAAGGATGTTTGAGTAAAGAGAGTTCTGACCTGTGCTCTGATAAACTGGACGGACTGAGGCCCGATGTTAATGGAAACATTATGAAGGGGAAAGGTGTCTGGATTAGTGGGTCTGGATTTAGTTTGAGCTTTCATGGTTTTTCTGCGGTTTGGTTTTCTGTCCTTTTGGAGACTCCAGTCTCATCCTCCAGGCTCATGTCTTGTCTATGTCTTTCATGACCTTCATCACAGTTTCCAGTTCCAGTCATGGACACATGTCCTGTCTCTGCCCCTTTGGGTCTTGTCTTTACCCCTCTCCAAACAACAGTTTAAAGTGTTTTGTGCAAATGAGCACAAATCAGCTTCAAATCAGTAGTTTCCGTGACAGCTGTCATTCCTCTGTCAGGTCCTGAGGACAGACATCCACACTGTGACGTTGTTCTGGTCTGATCGTGAGCACCATCAGTCAGTAAACAGTTGGTGTAGCTGACAGCAGAGCCTGTGGTGTCATTACCATGAGGGTGTGTGTTTGGTGTAAAACAGTGTGTGGGAGGTTGTACCTCAGATGAATGTCAGGCGCCTGCAGAACAATGTAACGAGTTGATGGACATTCTTCTGTCAGTGGCCGACTGTAAAACTGTGACGACGGCAGTTTCCACACTCTGCTGGGTGCCTCTCCTGATTGGATGCTAACTCACAGGAAGTGATGTGAGGACATGTCCTGGGCTGGTCTGAGAACAGAAGTGGACACACTGCAGTGTAGCTCTTTGGTTCTCTGAGGACGCCTGCCAGCCAATCAGGAGACACACTTTACAACTGATCTGAAACCAACTGTGTCACATCTGGATTGCATTTTATCTCTCCTTGACCTGATGTTTGGACTGTGTGACTGTGTGTGTGTGTGTGTGAACAGTAACAGCTGGTGCTCTGTTCTTCAGCATGTGATACCACCTCTCCCTCTCTTTCACAAACACACACACACACACACACACACTCTACATGACTCTTCATAAGTATGCAAAATCACACATTTTGTCTCCAGCTATAAAAAGGCAATCAAAGCGTGTGAGCGTGTGTGTGTGAGAGTCATAATAGCTGTTAATTAGCTCCATGTTCAAACCAGCCGCGGATGCTAATTAGCAGAAAACCTGTCCAGCATTTGGTGTTAATTAGAGCAACAGGCCCAAACACATCTGACCACACACACACACACACATTCACCCAGCTGTCAGACTCTAAAGGAGCAGCAGTGTGGTAGAAGTGTCTGTCGGTGCTGAAGACTTCAGTGCGTTTGTTTAACAAGGCTCAGGATCAACACACACACAAACACAGATGATGATCCAGGCACGTGGAGAACATGTGGAGAACACGCGAAGAACACGGTTAGGAACATGTTGCCTGACAGTTCCTGTAGTCTCCAATTACATCAATCAATCTGAGGTCAAAAGGAGTAGACTCATAACACTAATCACCTGAACACTGCTGAATAGTGTGTGTGTGTGTGTGTGTGTGTGTGTGTGTGTGTGTGTGTGTGTGTGTGTGTGTGTATTATGCCTCAGATTTTATTTGACAACAAACATTTGTTTTTGTCTTAGGACTTATCTTCCTCCTCCTCTTTCTCCATCAGCTAGTTAATCAATTACCAACCTGTTGTTAATTGACAGTTGTCATTAATTATGTCTGACTGCTCTAATTAGCATACCAACATATTCAATTTCTTCTCCTCATTTGCATATTTTATTCATCATATTTCATACAAGTTGTTTGTTATTTATTCATGTTTCCTTCAGTTTGCGTGTGTGTGTGTGTGTGTGTGTGTGTGAGTGTACAGTGTAAGCCACCGCAGTGGGTGTACCTAGTCTGGTCTGAGGTCAGGCCCTGTTCTTAGTCCTGCTCTGACGTCTGATTGTCAGTCCTAGTTGACTTTCAGATGCAAAATCAATAAAAACAACATCCTTTGGATGACTGAGGGTCATCTCCTCCGTCTCCTTGACAGACAGGTCACTGTCTTCAGTCCCCCTTCCTCTGCAGCCAATCAGAGAGGAGCTCTGTGATTAGAGTCTCTTAGACCCAGGTAGCATCAATCTGTCCTCGTATGTACCTGGAGGTGTCTCTGTCCCGATTGGAGGACAGAGAGCTGAACAAACTGAGCAGCAGCTGCTTTAAAGTAAAGATGAACCTGAAGATGGAGATGGAGCAGCGGAAATGACTCGCATCAGATTAACAGGCAGAGCTGCCAACAGCACGTAAATCATACACACACACACACACACACAGTGTGAGGCATTACATTACCGTCAGTATAATTCCTCCTCACACTGCGACTACATTTTCTACCTCATAGAGCATATTAACTCCAACACAGTGTGTGTGAGAGCATGTGTGTGTGTGTGTTGTGTGTTTTCAGTGACAGTGTGTGTGACTTCTTTCCTTCCCAGGGATAAATTTGTGGTGCGTCCTAATTTCCTGCTCGTAAATATGAGCAGTAAGGGAGTGTGTGTGTGTGTGTGTGTGTGTGTGTGTGTGTGTGTGTGTGTGTGTGTGTGTGCGTGCGTGTGTGCATGTGTGTGGTCTTCCCTGCTTATCACATAACAAATTGAAAGCTTAATCTGTCCTGCCTGTAGATTTACAATGTCGATCGCTTGCTGTCCTCAGAGAAGCAGGAAAAGGATGGAGGAGGAGATGAGGGAGGAGAGAGGAAGACAAGATGAGAAAAGAGAAGGAGGAGTGTAGATAAGTTAAGTCTATGTGTCTGCAGATAAGGTGACGATCAGCTGAGACTGCTGATGCTGAGTGGTTACCGTGGTGATAGAACTCTGTGTGTGCTTATGTGTGAAAGAGAGAGCAGCTGATCAGAGGTCAGAGGTTACCCTCACACACTGAACTTATCTTAAGACAAACATCATCCACTCAGGGACCCTTTCTTTCTGCTGAGAGGATGACAATAATAACAACAACAAGTCCACCAAGATCATCAACGCTACAACTTTTACCTGAACATGTGACATATGGCGGCCATCTTTGATATCACAGAAAAGGAGGAACCGCCTGTGCTGTGGAAGTTGCTGCAGTTGCTGATGTTTAGCCACAGTCGTGTTTCATCTACAGAACATGTGACCTGGGGTTGAGTCACGTGTGACGCGTGTTGACAGTCATGTCTCAGTTGGAGCCTTTGTGTCTCTGAGGGTCCAGCTGAGACCTGCGGTCTTGCTTAGTCCTCTGAAACCAGCCAGTTCACAGTCTTCTACATATTCCATAATGCAGAAGGACAGTGTCTTTCACTAAAGCTTGCTGTCAATCATCCAAGGAGGATCTCACTGCTACTAAAACAAGTGGAACTCTAGTGTCAGTGTAATTATAAAAAACACATTATAGATCATAATTCATAGATTATTATTATACAATACAGATTATAGACAATGGATTATAGATTAATATATGATCGTGTCAGGCAGACTAAAAACTCACACACTGATGTTCTTGTGGAAAGGTTTGTTTGTTTACAGAGCATCTGCTCAGTGTGTGTGTGTGTGTGTGTGTATTGTGTCAGTGTCAGCACTTTGTCCTTCTGTAGGCTCATTAGAGAGGAGCAGCAAGGAATGCTGGGTAATCAATACTGCGGACCCTCAGAGACCAAAAACATGGCCTGAGAGGGAGTTCTGTCTTTTTTGTCCTTCTGCAACTGTGTGTGTGTGTGTGTGTGTGTGTGTGTGTGTGTGTGTGTGTGTGTGTGTGTGTGTGTGTGTGTGTGTGTGTGTTTTACACTCTATTACCATAGAAACCACAGTGATGCTATGTTATACCACACACAGTCACAGCTCAGTTCCAACGAGTTTGTGAACATGTAGGTCACTGTGTATTGTGTGTGTGTGTGTGTGTGTGTGTGTGTGTGTGTGTGTGTGTGTGTGTGTGTGTGTGTGTGTGTGTGTGTGTGTGTGTGTGTGTGTGTGTGTGTGTGTGTGTGTGTGTGTGTGTGTGCATGTGTGTGTGTGTGTGTGTGTGCGCCAGGTGTGTTAACTAGGTGCCACCAGGTCCTCAGCATGTGTGTGTGTTGTTGAACAGCAGCAGATAGTCAGAGTCACACTTAATGTCACCTGGCTGTGTCACCACATCTCACAAAGTCTTTCACACACACTACACCTCTTCATTATTGTGTATGTACATGTGTTTGTTGCAGGTTCTTTCTGAAGTTCTTCCTGAAGTGTAACCAGAATTGTCTGAAAAATGCTGGAAACCCACGAGACATGAGGAGGTTTCAGGTAACACACACACACACACAAAGATGAATTCATATCCCTGAAGGGCAGGACATGATTTTGGAAGACCTCCTGTACCCATAATGCATTGCAGCAGGGCAACCCAAGGCATTTTCTTTGTCTCTATGGAAAGTTTCCATAACAGCAGTGATAAGATGTGTGTGCATATATGTCAGAAATGTTCACTGCTGGCTCTTCTCAGGACAGATAAACATGATTAGAGTTTTAGTTGAAGTGTTCAACCATCCAGTGGTTGAACAATTTTCCACTTTCTGTGAACGTCTAAAGGGAAATGTTTCCCTGACTGTTCTTGCTGGACGCTGTTGTTGACCTTTGACTTTGCTGGACATGATGACACAGATGAACGTAGCATACTGAGCATGTGCAGAAGGTTACAGGAGCAGAATGCAATCGGCTTGAGTGTTTCCATGACTAATTTTCCTCTCTAACGGATTATCAGAAGTCTACACCACCTCTTTAATCCCATTAAACTCTCAGTCTGAATGGGGGATTTCATTCCCATCAAACTGTTTACATGAAGATGTTTCATTCACATCCAGCTCTGGACCCATTATTAGGGGACAGGTAACCAAGGACCACCCCCCACCCCAACGTGCCCCTCTGTCTAACAGGATATTCAGTCCAGTTAAACCAGCAGAGGAGAAGTCAGGGCCTGTGGACAGAGAGAGGGATTAGATGAGTGAGACAGGTGAAGTCAGGTGAAGCCTGCAGACTCATTGCCAGTTGTCGCGGCGACAGCGGGGTGAAGGATGTGCTGGTTAGTCACCGTGGCGACAGAGAGGACACCTCAACTCGCTCTCTGTGTGACCTTCTGCTCCGTCGCCATGGATCAACAGTGGCAGCCTTGCCATGGCAACCAGCCGTGGATGATGAATGACCACAACTGAGAAGCTGTCACAGTCAGTGACATCACAGAGGGGTGGGGCCATAGTCCATAGCACAGTGAAAGTTTTTCACACTAGGTGGCAGCACTGAGACCCATTGACAACTTTTGATTTTGATTTTTTATATTTTCAACAAATCCGCAATTCAACTATTTACAATTACTCATCACCCTCCTCCTCCCATCAAAACCATTCAGTGCCACAGTCCATGGAGACAGTCAATGCATACACGCAACATTTTTCTCTTTAATAATAACATCTTCTGTTTGTGTGCAGGTGGTAGTGTCTACGACGGTGAACGTGGATGGCCACGTTCTAGCAGTCTCTGATAACATGTTCGTGCACAACAATTCCAAACATGGCCGCCGCGCCCGGAGACTGGACCCGTCTGAAGGTAAGCAGTCACCTGAACCACAACTAAAAGTGATTTATAGTGATTCAAAAAAACAAAACAAAACAGTCATTTCAGTTCACACCTCTGGTTTGAAATTTACTGATGCCGAAGGTCTCAGGAATCTACATGAGTAGTCAGTGCCCCTTTTTTTACTCATCTTGGACTCTACAGAACATAGTGTCCTACACAGGTGGACAATACAGGTGTGTAAGTCCACGTGGTGTATGGACCAAGCTGTCCAGGGTCAAGTCTGTCCATTGACTGCAGGTCTTCGGTTAAAGTGGATGGTCAGACAGAGAGCACCATCGGGACAGTTTCTCAATGGTCATGTCAGATCTGTGAGAAACCTGGTGACAGTCCAGCTGGAACCATCTGATCTGTGAATCTTGGTCTAATGTGGTCTAAAAGATCCAGAACAGAGAACCTGAACAAAGTGAGACAGAGACATGAGTGTAATTTGGTCTTTGAAGAGAAATCACCCCAGTGGCTTGTGGGTAGAAAGACCAGACGCCTCACCGTCCCCAGAGAGGACAGTGTGTGTGCGTGTGTGCATGTGTGTGTGTCTTTTTGCAGGCCGTTCAACCTCTTTAATTGCCCTCCTAATTAAAGATGGTAACCATGGTAACCACCCCTCCCAATCAGAGCTCAGTGGAGTCCCGTGGGTTTGAACCTTCTCTCTCATTTTACTGTTTCTGTTTCTTCTTCCTCAGACATTAAAGTCGGACTGAAATAAATCTGCAGAGCCAGAGAAGAAAGATGCTCACTGCTAACACCACTATTATAGAAACATTTGCATACATACACAGATATACTGTATATCTGTCTCTAGTAATACTAGTAACACCAACACCCTGACTATTTTTCAAAAGACACAAGTCATGTTATTATAGTTCACCCTAATGACATCATATGATGTCATTATATTCTTTTTCCTGATTCCTCACATCTCCATGTTGCCACATAAAGACACGTGGAGATGGTTTTAAATCTTAAATGACATCAAACGTCATTCATGGATAACCCTCATTTGATCATGTATCTACGCGTTAATTCGTCTTTCACATGAACAAACACAAAGCTGAGGACATGATCTTGACCTGGACCTGCTTGCAAGTGTGATTTGTTAGGACGTGACTCTTTCTAACTCAGGTCTCACCTGTCCTGACAGGGACTCCATGAACAGATAGAATGAAAAAGAACAGAACAGAATAGAATGGAGGTCAGGTGCTGTAATGTCATCTTAAATCGTCAGTGGTGAGATTAGCTGCTCAGCTTCACACACACACACACGCACTGTGCTTTCATTTCACTTTATAATTAATCTGCAGCTGCACTTGAAAGAAGAGGGAGAAGTAGTCATTACCGGCCAAGTGTGTGTGTGTGTGTCAGTGATGTTAGCATGTATGTGTGTGTGAGCTAAACTAAAGCGGATAAAAGCCACGACCCAATTAAATCACGCTTGCCGTGTGTGTGTGTGTGTGTGTGTGTGTGTGTGTGTGTGTGTGTGTGTGTGTGAGACCTTCAGTTTACTGCAGTGATGTAGATCACGTTTTCCACACAAACCTGAGGAGGAGTTAGAAACAGATTATAACAGATTATATTTATACACAACAAACGTTGAATATTGAACAAGACAACAATTGGAAACAAAGTGAAAAAAATGAAATAATTAAATTAATTAATTAAAATAATGTGGCTGCAATGTGACCAACCAAAGCTCGAGTTTAGGGTGGTGCAGTCGGGTGCGGTTGGGGCTGTCAACATTAGCTCTGACTACAGTGGCTTCCATCATGTTGTTGTTGACCTGACGTCAGTGAAACCCCCGGTTGTCAGGACCCAAAAACAGCTGATATTAACATCTATTTATTCCCTCTCTGTCTCTGTGTCTCTTTGTCTTTCACTGTCTCTGTATTGTCTCCGTGTCTCTGTGTGTCTCTTGTCCAGCAGCCACTCCCTGTATCAAAGCCATCAGTCCCAGTGAGGGCTGGACGACGGGCGGGGCCACTGTCATCCTGATTGGAGACAACTTCTTCGACGGCCTGCAGGTCGTCTTCGGCACGATGCTGGTGTGGAGCGAGGTAACAGAACTGATGACTGATCAATAGGGGATGAATACATCATGACATCACTTTGTTCAGCTGTAAATCAAAACTCTCTCTTTGGCTCTAGTTGATCACCCCACATGCCATCCGGGTCCAGACTCCACCTCGTCACATCCCCGGGGTCGTGGAGGTCACACTGTCCTACAAGTCCAAACAGTTCTGTAAAGGAGCTCCAGGACGCTTCGTCTACACAGGTGACACAGACTCACTCTGATTGGTCAGAATCAGTGTGATGTTAAACTCACATTGCACTCACAGATTCCGCTCTGCCTGACACCACTTGGGGACTTCAGCCCCCAGGGGGCTGTACAGGGGTAAACACCAAAGAGCCACACGTGGAATAAATAACAAACAGCAACAAACAGAAAGTCAGCAGGAAGACCATATAAGCAGGGATACATGCGGTTAAAAGAAAACAAATCATCTGATAACATGTTAAAATACAATCACAGTCTAAGACAACTATATTATCCATGATGCTCTGCTGCTGTTACTGTTAGCTGCCTGTTTATAGTTGATCTGATCCATATTGATCCAGAATCATTGATCCAATGATGAGCATTCGTCAACTCAGATCAATACTCACTGATCTGATCTTTATTACCAACACCAACAGCATAGAAGCTAAACAGAATGCTGGGACATCCAGCAGTTACCAGAGTGACACAGCTCAGACCTATTGATCAACACAGTGTGCTGTCACTCATCACAGACGATTAACCAATCACAATCAGGCATCGCAGGGAATGAGTGACAGCTGTTCACAGCTAAAACACAAACTATCACACACACACTGTAACATACACACACTGTAACATACACACACAAACTGTAATGTGGTTGTGGTTCAAGAGACATTAGGTCGTCCTCTGATTGGTGGGTCAATTGTTCAATCCCCACACACTGTAACACATTATAATATGCTCAATGTAATACTCACATTGTAACAAACACAGTAACAAACTGTAACATAGTTTGTAATACACAAACTGCATCACACAGACTGTAACACACACACTGTAACACACACTTAGCACATACACCGTAATACTCACACCACATACATACACTCGTATCACATACTGTGACGGATACACACATTGTACTCATTGTACACATTATGCTCACTGTGTGTTACTCACAGTGTAACAAACACTGTAATACATGAACTGTAACATACACTGTAACACACACACACACACATCCTCAGTAGCAGTAATAAATAATTATTAAATCACTATCATTGGAAACTCTAAAATAGTCAGTGAAGATAAATTCAGCTTTGATGCAAAAAAATCTATATATTTTACAGGACACACAGGAGCTAACTAGAACTGTACAACAGCCAACAACACAAGGTCACACACACACAAACTGTCTCTCTCTCTCTCTCACACACACACACACACACAAACAAACACACACACCGACACATGCACAGCGGGCTGTAGATAACACAGATATCTAGAGAGCTAACACACTCTTATAACCGTTGCTTGTTCCGGCCTGTGAGCCTTCAAGGACTGAACACACACACACACACACACACTGTTTGTGATGTATAGTCAGTCAGTCTAAAGCTTGTTAAATGCAGCTGAACCAAGACGGGATTATGATTCATACACTTCACACTTACACACACACACACACACACGCACGCACGCACACTGCGTTCACTGATGCTCTGATTTATCACCCCCAATCCAGTTTAAACTGTAAATGATGTTAGAGGAGAGAGAGGAAGGGAAAACAATAAGGAGATGTCTGGCAGACTGAAGATCACAGAGACAGACGCGCAATCACACAACTACATAATCACAGAACCACACCCTTCTGTCTTTTTACCTGCTCTTCTTGATTCTTCTATGATTCAAGCTATGTTTCTGGTTCTGTTTTATGTTTTTTCTCTCAGTGTTTTAGTCTGTTCCCACACATCTGTCAAACCCTCCACATCATGTCCTTATATTTGGTAGTTTGATGACAGAGGTGGATAATATTTCATTTCATTTGATCCAAACAAGCTGTAGAATAGTTCCATGAGAAGAACCTGTAGAACCCTGGTCTTTCATATATTTAGTGTGTGTGAACCATAACCTTTCACCACAGTGAGTCAAATAATTCTGTCTGATCAGTGTGTAAAGCACTACGTGACTGCTGTGTGGTCATGTGACAAACGTATATAAACATGTATTGTCTGATCAGCTTCGTCTTCCTCTTCCTCCTCAGCATTAAATGAGCCTACCATCGACTACGGCTTCCAGAGGTTACAGAAGGTCATTCCTCGTCACCCTGGAGACCCAGAAAGACTGCCCAAGGTACCACCCCACACACACACACACACACACACACACACACACACACACACACACACGGACAAACAGTGGTTTTATACAAACACAGACTCAGTGATGATTGTTGCTGTTTTCTCCATCACTCTGAGTTCTGGTTGGCTGCTCCGAGTTCTGATAACCATCAGCTGCATCTAGTTCTACTGTTTAACTTGCGCATGTACACACACACTACTAACACCTCTAACACTACGTGCGCACACACACACACACGCACGCACGCATGCACGCACACACACACACACACACACACACAACTCTTCTCTCTTTAATAGACACAAAATGTAACTTTGACACATAGATATGTGTGTGTGTGCTGCATCACCTGGTCACATTTCAGAGCAGAGGATTCTGGGTCACCAACATTAGTGTTAAAGGTGCACTTTGCAAGTCTGGTTACTTTTTTCTCTATGAAGCTCCTTCTACAGACCTCTTATAGTCAGGCCGAGTTCAAAATGCACGATACATAGCAAAATGTTTAATGCATGATGCCAGCTTTACAACTAGAACGGCTTTTTAAATAGATCAGGTTTATATACATGTTGGTGCTAATTGGGTAACTCCTTGAACACACCTACCAAATGGGAGAAAACTACATGGAAAGCCTGTTGCAAATCATTACACAACACTGTGCGACTAAACTTACTCTTTGTCAATCCAACATCACCAGATCATAGAAACTGATTTCACGGTGGAGCAGCAGAGAGACCCTTCATTCACCCTGTAAGGAGTCATTTAACCATCACAGTGACTATGAAGACGCTACATTAACTTAAAATTCTTGCATAGTGCACTTTTAAACCTCAGTGTGGGCTCAGCAGGATCCACATTAGTCTATGTCTTAAATCAATTTGACATCACAGCTTCCTCTTGTTGTGATTGGTCAGCTGTGTGCGAATGAGAAAACCTGGTTAGACTCAGTCAGAAACACCATCATCTGTCTCCGTCCACCAACATCTGTCGTGTCTGGGTTTTCGTTCTGGTGGTACCGCTCAGTGCTATAGTGCTAATGCTAACCTCTTCTCTGAGCAGCAGCTAACGCTAACAGCAGCCGGAGGCTGTGTGGAGAGTTTCCTGTACCTCTGATGTGAGCTGACATGCTGTTAGCTCCATAATGAAAACCACGTCCCACCACGTCTTCAATTATTCATCTGTAATGGTTTTATTCAATTACCCACGCTGCCTTGTGCTCAGCGTGCAGCAGAGCGACTGTCGACCACAGAAAGTCTAATAACTGGAAGTAATCCTGAAAGTCTTGGAGTCAGACACACATCCTTGTGATTTTTAACGAGGGGTCAGTGAGCATTAGGATCCCAGATCTGATCCAGTTCATAAGGATCCCAGGTCTGATCCCAGACACACATGCTGTCCACCATGTGATGTTAATGTCAGTTGAAAGCCTGTAATTGTTCGGCTGTGTGTTGAGGTCTAGTCGAGGGGTGATTGAGTAGGTCGGTCTTATGTGGGTTTGACTCAGTCCGGGTCAGAAACTGTCAGTCACCATGTTTGAGATGCTGCTGGTTATGGCCCATGTCCTCATGTCCCTGTATCATTCTTCACGTTCCCAGCAGCACCAAGAACCACAGTATTCACCAGCTGTCGTTCTGCTGCTGATTCTGAGCCTCTGACTGTCAAGTCCTGAATGACTGATGATGATGATGATAATGATGATGAGGATGTTGACTGTCAATGGTTTCAAAAATTTCAGTGTGAGCGGATCTTTACATGAGAGTGGTCTTTGGAGCTTTATGTGTCAGTGTCCACTGACTGACACTCACAATAACCAGACACCAGCAATACACATATGCACACACACACTGGAAAGAGCATTAAACACACACATACAGGAGATGATTGAATCAAAGGTAAACCAGTGTGTGTGTGTGTGTGTGTGTGTAGAGCCCATTGGCAAACAGGGAGCCTGAAACAGTCAAATCAGGTAATCAGTGAGTGCAGCCATGTGGCAAGGAAGGAGATTGGCGCGCTTGCACACACACACACACACACACACACACACACACACACACACACACACACACACACAGAGAGAGAGAGAGAGAGAGAGAGAGAGAGAGATTATCAGTCTGCCTTTTATCTGATTTATAAAAATGACTGTTTCTGCTGTTTTGCTTGTGATGACACCCCCACCCACCAACACACACGCACGCACACACACACATACACATGTGTAGTTTGAACTCAGCAACATGTTGGATGTTCACATGATGTTTGTCTCCATTCTTTCTCTGTAAATCAGCAGGTGATGATCGTTATGTTCTGGTCTCGGTTTCTGTGTTCGGGTGCACAACATTACAAACACAGTTTGGTTTCAAAACAAAATAAGCAATTCATTTATTCATGAATGCTCTTCAAAAGAAAATGTAAGCTTTACAGATTTAACCAAGGCCACTACAACAAACAAAAATAAAACTACCTGTTTTAAGAATTCTACCTTTAGAAATATTTCCAGCAAAGGAAATAAACAGAGAAAACATCCACTACACTATACTCTGTGATCTGAACTCCATAATCCCATAATGAACTAAAATGAACAAAAATGAACAGTAAATTAAACAGTATGACACAATAAAACAAAGTTTTATGTACAAAATGTTAGATATACAGTGAATAATTTCTCTCAGGAGCAGCAAACTTTTGGGTACTATTGTTGTAAATGCATGGTAGGCTAGACGCGTCATTATGTTCAGTCGACATTCGATGCAGCCCTTGAATTGAGACAAAGTCTGTAAAACTGGCCACAGCTCTAGCAGCTGACCATCAAACCCAGATCAACTCAACCTGTCAAAGATCCTCAGAAAAAAACAAGCGGTCTTATGAGCAATAAATAAGTAAATAGACAAAACATAACATGGCATGTCTGGTTTTAACAATGATGATGGTGGTGGTGGTGATGAAGACAATCCCATAATACCAAAACCTATTATCCTCACCTCAGTTCAGGAGCTGGACCTGCAGGCCAAAGTTATTTATTCAGACGTTTTCATCTTATTGTAATTATCCAACATGTTGCAGTTATTAAGGTTCATTTCCTGCTATTCAGGCTGTGTGCGTGTGTGTGTGCGTGCGCGCGTGTGTGTGTGTGTGTGTGTGTGTGTGTGTGTGTGTGTGTGTGTGTGTGTGCACGTGTGTGTGTGTGTGTGTGTGTGTGTGTGGCTGGCAAGACGTGTGTGTGTGTGTGTGTGTGTGCGTGTGTTAAACAGAATAATTGGTTCCCTCCTCAGTGATGACATCCCAACCTCCGGCTGTATCGCCGTGGTAACCTTGTTAATGTGTGTGTATGTGTGTGTGTGGGGAGACACAGAGAGGTGCTTGTCATCTCACTGGGAAACAGTGAAACACTTGTAATAATAAGGCTTTCATTTGTCACTATAAACACTGTGTGTGTGCGTGTGTGTGTGTGAATAAATCTCCTCACACGCTGCGATACACTTGAACGTCGCTCTGCATAAACGAGCAGATTAAAGACGATCGCAGACTGAAAGCTACTTCACAGAAATGACTTCCCCTCTCAGTGTGTGTCTGAGTGTGTGTGTGTGAGTGAGCGACGGTGATAACTCGCCACTTAAACAGAAATGAAAAGAAGAGAGTAGAAAGTGGAAGGTGTACAGAGAGGTCCATAGAGAAAACAATGTGAAAGGAAACAAGGAAACAACAGAGAGAAAGGTAAAAACATGAAAAAGAAAAAGAAAAGAGGGGGAAGGAAGCAAGGACACGCAGCAAAGGAAAGAAAAAACTGAGTAGAAGGAGAAAAATGAGATGGTGAGATGGTAGAAACAAAAAGGTAAAGGATAGATGATGGATGGAAGAGTGATGGAGGGAGGAGGAGGAGGAGTGCACAGGGGGCGGGGTTAATTGAAGAAGTTAGTAATGAAAAGCAGCAGATTAACTGAGAGAGTGTGTTTAATTAAGATAAAGACTAAATGAAGCATTGTTCTGTCACTGCACGATTAACACACACACACACATACACACACACACACACACACACACACTCACTCTCTGTCTGTTTGTTTGGCAGTGTTTAACTCTGCTCACTGAAGTGATTCAGTGTTAGAGGCTCAGTGTGTGTGTGTGTGTGTGTGTGTGTCCGCCTTTCTATACAATTGAGGACCAGCCAACAGTTATGACTGTGAGTTAAGACCAGATCAGGTTAGAATCAGGTTTAGTTTTGTGTGTGTGTGTGTGTGTGTGTGTGTGTGTGTGTGTGTGTGTGTGTGTGTGTGTGTGTGTGTGCAGTCTGTGAGCTGTAACTGAGCTCTGATTAGAATAAACAGTGTTTAATACAATCAGCTCCATCAAGTCAACACGCATACACACCTGCTAGGTGTGTGTGTTTCCTGTTGAGTGTCACGGTGACATCAGCAGGTCTGTGAGGGGGATAGAGGATTCTGTTTTTTTCCACACATTAACACTTCCTGTTCTGACTTGGTTAATCTCCTTGACTTTGTGTTCCTCCCCTTTTACTTTTTCATCGGTGGAATTGTAGTTCACCTCTCTCTGCTCCTCTGTTGCAGGAGGTGCTGTTGAAGAGAGCAGCTGATCTGGTGGAGGCGCTTTATGGGATGCCTCATAACAATCAGGTAATGTTTGCTCCCGCACAGGTGGGCCGGCCTGGTTGGTCCTAGTTTCAGTGTACAGGTTAACATGCTACACTATGTTAAATCCAGTCTTTATTGGACACAAAGACAGAGACACGAACAGAAGAAAAAAGTAATTAGACAAAATGAGAACAGAACACAGGTTGAGTTCAGATTGAACTTCTGATCACACTAAGACTTCTTTCAGGACACACGCACACACACACACACACACACACACACAAGGTGTTTTTATTTTCTGATAGAAAAAACTACAAATTTCCCATGAAGCTCAATGAACAGGACGAAGCGCCTCCTGCAGGTTTATGAGTCAGAACCTCCTGAAACACTGCAATGGAGGAGGGGAACTCTTTATATTCACTCCATCCTCCTGACTCTCTCTCCGACACGCTTCTCAACCCGCGAGTTAATCACCCCAAACACACACACACACACACACAGGTCTAGTGAAATGAAAGAGTAACCTTGAACAGAGAACAGAGGTTGTAAACGAATGTAAATCCAACTGTAGTAACAATAATAACAACAGTGTGTGTGTGTGTGTGTGTGTGTGTTTAAGGTCACACATCTTCATGTATGTTCAATCAAACACAGAACAAACTGAACACGTCGGTCCGTAGCATCATTTATAATTTAAAATATAATATATAAAGAGCTCTCCCTTCAGGTCAGTTCACTTAATAATCTAATGAAACAATTAAGAAAACAAGATAAGATCAGGTGAGATGAGACAAGACAAAATGAGAAACCTGAGGACAAGATTTGGTAAGATGAAATAAAACAAGATAACACCAAAAACGACTAAATGAGATGGGGCGAGTCAAATTGAGACCAAAGAAGATGAGATGAAACAAGATGAGAGGAGATAAGATGAGACCAAAGAAAATTAGATTTTTGTTTAATCTTTTACAGAAGTATTTCTGTTCCTGTGTTAAAGATCAAACCCCAAAAACTTTATTTCAGACCTAAAACTCTAACATAATGACATTCAGCCAAGGCAGCAATAAAACAATGACTCTGTGATATCATGAAAAAATAAAAAAACAAAATTTCTCAGTGTAATTGTCTGGTGACAGATCATGTGACTTCTTTGTGGATGCAGGAGATCATCTTGAAGAGGGCAGCGGACATCGCTGAGGCTCTGTACAGTGTCCCCAGGAACCACAACCAGATCCCGTCACTAGGCAACACTGCCTCCCACGGCATGATGGGAGTTAACTCCTTCAGTGGACAATTGGCTGTCAACGTCTCGGAAACAACACAAGGTACAAGCAACAGGGGAAGCAGGGTCATGGTGACAAGACGACAAGAAACACATGATATTTATTTAGATTTGGACGATTGATGGTGAAGACATGGACGAGGGGTAGACAAGGACTGTTTCATTGCTGTGACACAGCAACACGCCTCATGTGTACCACATCACAATAGTTTTAGGTACCCTGGTAGTTCTGTTCCCGGCAGTGGTGCTGGTTATGGTAATGGAAAAGGACTGCTGTCCTTCCATTTGGCTACTGTCCCTGGTAATCCTGCTCGTGTTTTTCTAAAGCTTCATTGCTGTCCTCTTCCAGTTGGTTACAGTCGTAACACCAGCAGCGTGTCGCCACGAGGATATGCCCCAAGCTCCACCCCCCAACAGAGTAACTATGGAAACACTGTCAGCAACAGCATGAATGGTTACGGTAACACTGGCATGCCAAACCTTGGAGTGGCAACATCACCAGGTTTCCTCAACGGGTCGTCCGCCAACTCTCCCTACGGCAGTAAGTATCAAGGTAAATAAAATACTGCTACAGCAAATACTGGAGTAAATACTACTGATAATAATACTATATACTACTGGTTTATGGGCTGGTTAAATAAATGAATCTATTTTGTATTCACCCTGTGTTACAGTTGTTCCCTCCAGTCCGACCATGGCGGTGTCAAACTGTAACTCCTCGCATGGAGTTTTCTCCTTCTCTGCCGCCGTCAAACAGAAGAGCGCCTTCGCTCCTGTCGTCCGACCACCGGCTTCACCTCCTCCTCCACCAAACTGCTCCGCCAACAATGCCAACGGCCTGCAAGGTACCCCAACAACTCCCCCTGCTGTCTATTAACATTTCATCACATCTTCATTGACAACATTCCTCCTTGTTCAGGATGTCTGGGTTTTACTGCTTTGTAATAAATGTAATAACGTAATAAATGTTTAAATGTAATATCATTTTAAAAATGTACATATATACATATATATATATATATATATATATATATATATATATATATATATATACACACACACACATATATATGTATATATGTTCAACATATGTTCAGTTTCCTAGTGAGAAATTAACCATTATTTACTTTTGAATTTATTTAAACAGACAGTTTTTCCCCAAAAATGATCATGCAACTGTAACAAAACTGTGAGAAACAGCAGCAACACAGCAGTGATTTTTTTATGGACCTTAGTCCTGGTGAGATAGTAAACGAATGGTTTGTTTCTCCTCCACACACACACACGCACACACACACACACACAGACACGCACATACACAGGGTGGGTAACCTGAGTACTGTTAGTATTGCATGAAGAGTGACAGGCCAGTGCATGTTTTATTCACTACAAACCACAGATACATCCTCTAAACACACACACACACATACATTAAACACACACAAATATTAAGCACACACACACACACTCTGGCAGTTGGTGTGTGTGTGATGTCAGTGTTTCTGACAGAGAGGTTTGTCGAGTGTTAAATATTCATGCTGCTCTCTGCCTCCACTGAGGCAGAAAGGCCACAGTGTGTGTGTGTGTGTGTATGTGTGTGTGTCCATTTGCAGCCGTACACCATCACAGCAGACGAATAAATACACTATAGATGTTATTAATAGCTGTAGCAGCTGCAGCCTGAAACAAATAAGATGTATTTACCATCAGTTTGTTTTCACGAACCCCCCGCCCCACCCTCTGAGCTAGGTCAGTCACACCACATTAAAACTTTATCCTCACTTCTGTCATTTAGTTCTCCTTCTGTAATTAAAGATGACTTCAGTTTTAATATTCAGTATTTTCCTGTTGAAGTTCTGCTTCTCTTGTCTCTATCTGTCTCCATGTCTCTCTAACACTCTCTCCTTCTGTGTTAATGACTGAACAAGTGAAGTGTCATTTTACAGACCTGTGCTTTAACTAAATTAACTCTCTCTCACACACACACACTCTGGCCTGTGTGTGCCTATGTAATGAGCTGGTAAATTAAACTGCGTGCTGCTACATGCATTTTGTCGTTACAGGAAACTAATGAGGAAAAACATGTCACCACACCCTGTGTGTGTGTGTGTGTGTGTGTGTATTTTGTCAAACTCTGACAAACTTCTCAGGTTTGGTCTCAGTTTAGTTAAAGGAGCAGTCATTTTTTTTTTTGGTCACATAAAGATGATCAGAGCTCAGGTTGCTTTTGTTGCAATATGGCTCAGAACTATCCTGACATGAGTATCTGATTCCTGCTGCTATGTGTGTCCAGTTTGTTTACATGAGCCTCAAACTCAGACCCTGGTACAGTCAGACCTTAAGGATCCACTGCAGCAGGATTCTGATCAGGTCTGCTGCTCTCTCCATAGAGGAAGACAGAGATTCATGAGACTTGGATTCATCACCTGTAACAAGCAGCTTACATCAGGAACATCAGGAGGCACAGTTTTGAGCTTCAGGACCAATCTTGGAGTACTGTGAAGCAAATAGGAACCAAATCACTAGATCAGCTAAGTTTTCATGCAGGTTTCCTGAGTGCCAGAGCTGCAGATCTTCAAAACTGCACACACACACACACACACACACACAGTGTTTGTTTTCAGGATGTGTCCCTCTAGAAACATACATACGACAAATGATGTCGATTGGCCCGACACACTCTCGCGTGCTGTGTGTATAACCATGCACCACTGCCAGACCTGCAGGTGGCACTAATTTATTTTCTGTCTCTGTTTCTGTTTCTGTTTCTGTTTCTGTTTCTTTAGCCATGTCTGGCCTCGTCGTCCCTCCCATGTAAGACAAACTTCCTCCTCTTTTCTCGTCACCCTCCTCCCTCTCAGCCACGAGCACCAATCACCTCAGAGGAGGAGGGGCCTCAGGCAGCAGCGGCCCAATCAGGAAAGAGTATCGATCCTGTCCGTCTCAAAAACGGTGGTCTCTGACTGGACGGAGGCTTCGTCTCTGAAGAAGAAAACAAACAGGACTTTTTGTACAGTGGTTTTCTGCGGGTGCTTTCAGCTCTGTAATTATTCTGATATTATACAGTTTTTTTTTTTCGGGGGTCTGTTGGTGTAAAAACTTTGATGTCACTGTGATCTGCGACATGACATCATCACCTGTCCGTGTGATGTAACTCCAGCTGAGGAAACGAGGGACAGATCTGACTGGTTTGAGGATGAGGAACTTTGAAGGCCCCAAATTTAAAGGCATTGGTCACAACTGCACTGACGAGCAGGTACAGTCGTCTTTCTGTCAAGTGATAACTACCTTAGCCACCACCTGCCCATCGGCATCAAGGAGAAAGTCAGTGAGAGATGACAAACAGTAAGCGTCCTGTTTCCAAGCAGGATGACCCATTATGCTTTGCATCAGAAAATAACACACCTGTATCAACATGCTATGAGTTCACCTTTGACACTTCACAGGCAGAAAATCAAAAGATCCAGTTAAGAATTAGTTAGGAAGTAATGCTTGCTCCCTGAGGGGAAAAATCCCGCTTAGCAAAAGAACAAGTAAAACCTGAAAGGAACAAAAGAGCAAGATGATCACTACAACTTAGGGAAAAGAGAGGAAGTCTGCTTCCAGTTAAGGAACAAGGAAGACCTCTAGTTCAGAAGAACAGACGATGGAAGAGTTTCCAACACGGGGGCAAGGATGATGTGAAATGTTGAACTTCCTCTGAAGGATCATGAAGGAGGGAAGCTTCCAGTTTGGACGAAGGACAGAAGAACATTCCAGGTAGAGATTAGAGATCGCAGCTTCATGTAGGTAAACAGCGTAGGAGACAGAGAAGGCTTCCAGCTCTAACATCCGGAGCAAGCTTCTTCATAAGATGAAGAGAACTTCCACTAAACTTAGTTTTGAATAAGGACAAGGGAGGGGGTCAGAAGGTGACAGAGGAGAAAGCACCTTTCTATAGTTTCCATCTTGTAAATATTGTTCGTGTCATTTCCTCCAAGCTCTGATGTGTCGAAGGAAACAGTCCATCATCTCAGTCACTTTAGACCATGTGAATCTCACTGTCTGTCACCTGAACGCAGCAATGTAGCAGGTGAACTTGGTCCTGATTGGCTCTCCTCACTGACTCACCGAATCCAGCAATGTAACAACTTTTTATTTGACCTTGTTACTGACCTCAGCTCAGATACATGATATACAAATAAAAAAAAAAAAAAAAAAGTGCCACACCCCTTCAGCCCCATACCTACCAGCCCGCGTTTATTTTATTTATTTATTTATTTTTAATTAAAATGCTTGCACTGTAAAAACAAATCCTGCATCCTGATAGGCTACTGTGACTGTCCGTCTTATTGTTCAGAGTTGTCTTTTTAAGCATAGCCCCTCCCACTACCCAAGCCCCGCCCCTAGCACATAAGCCCTGCCCCCTCCGTGTTTTCTCTGTGGGTTTTGTGGTTTTATCTGGCTGAATATTTATACGTCACTGTGGTTGATCACCCCACCCCCCCCACTCGCCTGTCACTGAGCTCACCAAGGGAACCTGTTTTGTATCATACAGATTATAAATATTTGTATTTATATCTGAGATTGTTTTGTAAACATGGATGTGGAGTCATGTCGTTGTCATGGGGTTTTAGACATGTGTGTGTATGTGGTGGTGCCACACAAACAAACCATTGTTTTGTATCAAAAGAAGAAAAGTGAACGTTAATGTCTTCTCACATTTATTTATAGTGAGTCACACCTGTCCAATCAGCTCCCCTCGTTTGAGTTTTCCTTGTTTTTAATGTGAATCTGTTTGGCTGTACTGAAATGATTTCCTCACGGTGAATAAAGTCAGCAGGTTGCTCTGACACATTCGAGTCCAGTTTCTGAAACATGAATAAAAAAAAAATAATAAATAAAATTAAATCTGTGTCACTGAGTTTGTACAGATTTTACACAACCAACCCATTGACAGTGAACTGGAGAGTCCTGGACTGTGAAGCAGGATGTGTGGTTACCATGGTCACTTCAGGTGGTAAATCAATATGACTGATGTCAAATCTGTAATCTGTCCAGGTGAACTCACCAACAACAGCCCAACTATTGACCAATCAGATGAGAGGACAAGCTCTTTAATTTACAATGAAGTGACAACAAGAACAGATTATTGTCACCGATAATTAGATTTTAATCATGATTCTCATGACGCTGATTCTAAGCAACAGAACAACCAGACGAACTGATCCCTCCTCCAGATGAAGCTGTGTCATGTGACCAGATTACTGAAATTAAACCTGGGTCTGTTGAACCTGCTTCATTAGTTCAGGATCCAGGAGACAAAAGCAGACATAAAGACGGACAGATGCAGTTTGTTAATACAAAAATGAAATAAAAAAAAATGTTTACTGGATTTTGAGCATGTCAAGGGCCAAATTGATGATCAGTACATGACAGTTCAAAACAGGTGACAGATCCAATCCAGAAACCAAAAAACACACAGGCACAAGTCAGAGTTCAAAATATAAAACCCACTGGAGGCTCTGAGGAGCAGAAAGAGACAGGTCTTTACAAGAGGAAGTAATATCAAAAACAAACCTAGGACAAAAGTGACACCAAAATAAAACATGTAAAGAAAACACAGTCTGAACAAAGAGTGCTTTCAAGGTCATTCATCAGTGTTTTATTCACCCGACTCACATCACGTGGATGCTTGTTTAAGAAGACAAACAGGTCCTGAGAGTGAAAGGACCAGCATCTGGATGTGACGCAGCAGCGAAGGTGTGACTGTGTTAAAAGCACGAGACAGTGGACAAACCGGGAGGGGCTGCACCGACTGCCCTGAATCTACGCTGGTTTAGGAAAACAGAGTTGTTGACTTCTGGTTGCTGCATCTGGAGCCAGATTAGTCAGGATCAGTCCGACCTTTAGAGGAAATCCTCAGAAATCCTCAGAGCTTTTCTGTGAAGATTTCTATACAGGAGCTGAAGCCTCAGATATAAACACAACCAACCAGTTTCTGTGTATATCATGTGTTAGACACGTCCCTTATCATTTGTTTTTCATATCTCACTTTTCTTTTATTTAACTGTGATGATTAAACAATGTTTTCAGCTGAAGACAGAAACAGAAAGAAAAGCGTTAATGAACTTTTATTAAATGGCTCCATTCCCTCGGCAGACACAAAAGCACAAACAAGATTTGATTAAGATAAATCACTGATAACCTCAAACCTCATTATTGCACAGACCTTTATTTATTCCTGTGATTTCACCTCCAAGTTTTCATAATTTAAATCCACAAACTGGGTCTTTAAAGAGGATATGAGTCTTTCCACAGGAGGAACTGACGGACATGATGAGTAGCTGGAAAGTTTCAGGGACAGTTTGATCTGACAAGGATCAAGTGTTGAAACTGTGTTTAGGTGTGTTTAGTTGTAGTCAGATGTGGGGAGACTTAAAGGAACAACCTAACATCAAACTGCTTATTGTGAAAATGTTGCACTGTTCTTTTAAAGGACGTTTCCACAGTTTGCTGTGTGTGTGTGTGTGTGTGTGTGTTTGAGAGAGATCAGACCACAATAATCACTGTCTTCTTCTTCTTCTGTTGCAGGATAACATGTGATTGTGTTTCTGTATCCAGACAGGCCTTCTCACACACACACACATAAACACACACACACACACTCAGCCCGGGGGTGTCCCGGAGGACCTGATTGAGAGCAGGCAGCTCTGGTTGCCGTGGCAGCAGCAGCTCCCCTCCTCCATCAACACTCGTTTTCTTTTTCTCACTCGTTTTTGTGTCTCCTTTGTTGTCCTCTCTCTCTCTCTGCTTTGTCTCTATGTCTGTCCCCCTTTTTCAATCTGGATCCTGGATCAGAGCAAACCAGTCCAGTCCAGTCCAGTCCAGTCCAGTCAGTCATATATATTAGTAACTTGGATCCTGATAAATATTGATGATATTTAATTACCAGTTAAAATTTCAGATGAAAAAATTCCTAAACAAAATTTGATTTTTTCAACAAACTGATGAGATGGTGATTCCACTTGTCTCTGTCTGTCTCTGTCTCTGGGGTTAAGGTTGGAGCTGCAGCTCCTTCTCTCAGACTGATGTTCTCCATTACTGTTGATCGATAGACGACCTATTGATCAGCCTGATATTGATCAACAGACATTGACACTCTGTGTATGTGTGAGTGTGTGACCTGTCTCACCTTGTCTAATCGTCCATTCAGGCTGTTTACATCAGTGTGTGTGTGTGTGTCCTGCAGTCACGTCCAGCTCGTTAACACACCTATTTCCTTATTAGTGATTTGATTGGATGCTGTGGACTCAAATTACCTGCCTTAATGAGTGCAGACAAACTTTCAGATGTTAGAAAGTTTCCACCAGTATTTGAATTTGTTTATTTGTCAAAATCGCATGTCTGCCAGTGGACTCCCAATCTCACAGTCCTCAGCTGCGTCCTTCGAGGGTTGAACTCGTTCTACGTCACAGCTGGAGACTAGACGGTCTCGTTTCAGAGGCGACTGAAAAATCCAGTTTCTTTTCTTGAGGGTTGGATCCTTCATAGCCCAACATATCCCAAGATTCAATGTGGAACAGGTGATGTTTGCGATGTGGATGTGCAGTTAAAGCTAAAGGTCACATGACTGGAGCAGTGAGGAAGAGGACAGTTTTAAAAGGGCTGAATTAGATTCTATCTGATAAATGTAAAATGTGCAATGAATTCTTTCCTGTAATGGCAGAAAATGTTTAGGCCCTGTGTTGTTGGCAGGCAGCAGTGGTAGCATGTGATGTAAACTTGCTAGGCACATAACAGAAACAGAACTGGAACAGCTCACTTAAGCTTCATTGGTTTGGTCATTGTAGATGTAGAGTAGGTGCTATAAAGAACGCAGCCCCTTGGCAGCGCAGAAAACTCTCTGTCATCTTTACTCTTTGTTCCACTCTCTGCAGACTGGTCCACACACATAACTTGAACCTTTTTTCTAGAATAAAAATTTTGTTTAAGAACAGTTTGTTTCAACATATTTTATTCTTTTTCAGAATATGCCTGAGCAAAATTTCCACAACACCAGTTTTTAAAAATTCACAGATGAAGAAGATGAGGAGGAAGAGACTGAAGTGTTTCAACCTCATCTCAGCTCTGACGTCAATGGGTGTTGATCAAGAACTGCTGCTATGACGACACATCATCAGATGTCACACAATGATGTCACAGCTCTGACCGAACCACAGTAACACCTGTCTGATCATCGATCAGCCAATCACACTCAGGCCGTGTCGCTATGATGACCATTGGCTTTAAACTTGGCTTACAGGAAGGCAGCCATGTTTGTTGATTAAATCTTATACCCATTTCCACATCAGCCTCAAGTATAAACATGCCTTGTCACGCATCATGTTGCCTACCTGCCTACTACTCCCCCAGTAGATTCACCGTGTTCTATTTTTTGAATTTGGACACCATTGTTGTCAGAGCACTGATGCTCACTGAGTTTTCTTGAAATCTGTTTTTGTTTGTCATTTTGCAACTTCGTTGACCAAAGCATGATTTTGTGTGTGTGTGTGTGTGTGCATGTGTGTGTGCATGTGTGTGTGTGTGTGTGTGTGTGCATGTGTGTGTGCGTGTGCACGCTCATGTGCACATGCCTGACAATAACAAGATGTAGTGACATCAAGATGAGGTTCCATCAGTGTTTCCACACACAGCAGTGAATAATTGATGGTAAAGCTAAAACACTGTCTGCTTTTAATAAAACAGTGTGTGTGTGTCTGTGTCTGTGTCTGTGTCTGTGCGTGCATGCGTGCGTGTGTGCGTGCATGTGTGTGTGTGTGTTCAATAAAATATCAGTCGTCATGTCGGCAGATGAATTATAAATCTACATACACATTATGGAGATGGTCTGTGAAACTCTCTGTTTCTCAGACACACACACACACACACACACACACACACACATACATACACACACAGTGACCCACAAACCTGTTTTTTTAAACACAGTTTGAGTGTCAACAACAAGGAAGAAGCCTGCAGAATGTGTGTGTCAGACTGTCGTTATTAATAACAGTAAGTGAATCTGCTGCAGAGACAACAGACTCTCGCTCTGTCGCTCACTCTCTGTGTGTGTGTGTGTGTAATTGAGTTTCATTGGGTCTAAATATGATCCATGTCTGTTGTCACGGTGACAAGTGAGCGATTATCATCCTGCCCCTCTAATATCAGACTGAACACACACGCACACACACACACTTCAGATAAGAAACACAAATTTGTCTCCACAAGATGTTCACACAGCCACACATCTGTACAACAGCAGCTGCTGATCAATAAGTACACACACATTCATTTACCAGGCAAGACAGACTGAATGGAAAGCAATTAAAACTCAACATCAACACCATTAACCCCAACACACACACACACACACACACACACACACACGCACACACACACATCTTGTGCATGTGTGAGTGCATGCGTGTGTGTGTGTGTCTTGTGTTGTGTTGTGTGTGTGTGTGTGTGTGTGTGTGTGTGTGTGTGTGTGTGTGTGTGTGTGTGTGATTGGCTGCTAATCCTGGTTAAATTAATGAGAAGAAAGTTAATTTGTGGTTTTGACCCTTTTCTGCTCAGAAAACGGATTAAACATAACACACACACACACACACACACACACACACACACACACACACAAACACGTGAGTTGGATGAGGTCGTTATAAAGGTCTTGTTATTAAATTAATCTTTCTCATTATTTTTGACCCTCTGAGCTTCTGTAGTCTCCCGCCACCCACCTACCCCCAACACACACAAACACACACTCTGTCTCTGTGTCAGTATTTCCTCTTCTGAGGATCACAGTCTGGTCCTCAGCTCTGTCCCTGATCACCTGCTGTCCTCTGACCATCCACCAGAGGTCCTCAGACTTGACCCCCCCACACACCCCCCCTTCCACACAAATGGTCACAGTCCTCATCAGACCTGCAGTCACCTGAGCCCTCATCTGGTCCTCATGGTCTCATCAGGACCAGACACAGCACCACATCCTGTGGCTGTTTCTTCACTCCTCTTGTTCTTCATGTCCTGGTCCCTGGTCCTGTTTGAGACCTGATCCAAATAAAAGGGCTCTATATTGTTGTGGACTTCTGGACCTGACTTGTTCTCAGTCTTATTCAGCTACAGGTTCAGATCATTTATTGATCTGTAGTTCATGATGATCCCCACCCTGTCATCAGATTAATGCGACCTGTTTGTTCTTCTCTGCAGCAGTGAACGTTTTTTTTTTCTGTTGAACTATCTCATTAAATGTTTGCATTACAAGATAGCACGGTTAATCCTGGTGCCAAACATTGTAGCCGTTGACATTAACGTTAGTTCATGGAGCGCCGCTGACAGACTTTAAAAGTGCGAGTTTATTGCACATCATATACATTTTGTCATGTCCAATCTAATCCATTTTATTTATAGAGCACAATTTAAATAAACATGAAGGCTGTCACAATGTGACAACCTCAGGTTTATCCTGACCCTGTTAATGAAGTGGTTCAGACCTCTTACGGCTCTGGTGTCAACCACTGACATTGTATGGAACAATACATAATAATGTATATTAATATATTCTCTAACACTTTGACTAGGTGTCACTGCTGACACATACTTTTACTGATTGTTTGGTGCAGGACGTTTACCTGTAATGGAGAATTTGTTCCTCAGTCAGACCGTGAGTGATGTTTTTAAAACTGCAACTGGTGAAAACCTGCACTGAGTTCACATTCCTACACACTCGCAAAGAAGAGAGTCTGAAAGTGCTGATGTGTGTTTGCAGTTTACAGCCGCAGCCTCTATGGCCAATTACAAACTGCTGTTTAATCAGTTCTGGGATCAGCTGATACCATGTTGATGAGAGGAGTCTGAGGAGTTTTAATCTCATAACTCAGCTGCTCAGTCGCAGCTCAGTTATTATTTTGCTCCTCACTTATAAAACTTTGGCTCTGATAAATAGCAGGTGATGGATGTTGGCTGCTCGGCCCTGATGTTCCATCCAACATGAAAAAGAGAAAGACTATTATTTCTTATCATCTTCTTAACATTATAAGCAGTGGAGTGTTATCAGGGGAGCAGAGAGGAGGTGCTCTGATAGACTGTCACCTCCTCTCCTCCGATAGCATCACGCACAGATGAGAGGGGGAGGCCGAGCGAGGAGGGGGGAGGAGGGTGAATGACAGAGATATTACCGCCGTGGAAGATTTGAGCGGCGATTCGTTCCATGACAAATGACCCAGTGAAGAGAGGAGCAGGGGGGAGGAGGGAGAGACGGGGGAGGCAGAGGTGTGGACAGCCGACTGTCTGACAGCTCAAATTATAGAAGGAAATATCACACAATCTGCAGCCTGATGGGGGGAGGGGGGGTTACCTGCAGCAGCTGTGGACTCAGGAAGAACCGGAGGAACCTGGAGAACCCTGGACTAAATCAGTCACTGCTAAGTCCAGTCCAGTTCAGTTCACGTGCCTGTGTTTGAAAGCAATAAACACCATAAGTTCAAATAAAGTTTCAATGAATTCAATGAGTTTCAATGAGTCACACAAAAGAAAACATGGATAAAACATATGTATATACCTCAAATGGTAAATGGACTGAGTTTATGTAGCACTTTTCTAATGTTCTGTTGACCACTTAAAGCACTTGACAGTTGACAATCACATATTCACACAGCGCCTTTCTATACATTGTGTGCTTCTTGTTAGTCACATTCACATGCATTCACCATCCACCTTCCGCTTAGTGGACAACTCGCTCTACTTCTTGAGCCACAGCTTCTCAAATTCAAAATCCACCACAATACAAAAAAAGTAAAAGAAGTAAGTAAAAAGGATGAAATGGAACAAATATAAAATGAGCTGTTAGAATTAAACCACCTGTAACCAGACAACAGGTTGAAAAAGTTTTAAGATTATGTTTAAAACTGTGAACACCTCCAGCTCCTCAGCTCTCAGTTTGTTCCAGTTTCACCAAAGATTTTGGTTCTGAGTCTAGACACACCTGGAAGATTTATGCCCGAGGACCTGAGACCAGATCATGAAGTGCTTTAAAAACAAATAAAAGAATCTTAAAATCGATCCAGAGATAGACAGACAGCTCATGTAAAGACTAAAACAAGTGCATCTGCCCTGGTTCTGGACCTGATCCTGATCCTGGTCCTGACTCAGACTGCAGAGTTCCCTACCTGTTGAGGTTGAGCCATAGAAAGATATTTGATATCCATACATCACCATCTAAAATACATATTAAATTAAATAAAATCAAGAATCATTGGGCTCTGTGTCATCATGAGACATGGCAACATAAAGTCAATGACGATGATGATGCTGTAGGAAGCAGCAGGGTGGAACAAATAAGAAGTGACAGAACACAGACACGAGGTTTTAAAAACACATCAGGAGACGTTTCAGTTAGCATGTTCTGCTAAAAGGCTATTGTTGTCACACACACACACACACACACATACACACAGAGTGCTCCATTATCAGCAACCAATAAATTATCAATGACTCCACTTTAGTGTCTTTCACCTAAATCAGACGATCGAGGTTCAGCTTTAATAAAACAGCAGCCTCTCGCTCTGACTGACAGGTCGTTCTCTGAGTCATGTGACAGGAAGCAGAGATTTAAAATGTGTGTGTGTGTGTGTATATGTATATATATATATATATATATATATATATCTTACTGCACTACTACTATTACTGTGTGTGTGTGTGTGTGTGTGTGTGTGTGTGTGTGTGTGTGTGTGACAGATGAAACCAGTGTGTCCTCATTCTTGTGTCATTGTGTTTCCATGTGTTTCCGTGCTTCAGTTCTGGGAACTGAAGCCACCACTCTTTATTTTGTTTATCTTCACTGGCACGAAGTAAAACAATGAACACATCATTGTTGTTTTACTTTGTGCCAATAAGTGTGTGTCACATGTGTATTATCAGTGTGAGTTTGTCAGCTGTGTTTGTGCTGTTGTTGAGTTGAGCTTTGCAAACGTGGCTTTTTCCTCTGATGTTTCTGACCTGAACTGTCTAACGATGCCTATGAATCCATCACTGTGAGGAAATTTTTCATCAGTGATCAAACCTTTGATCAGTTTTACATATGAAAATGTGACACAACAAATTCATTGTGACAGTAATGATCAACTCCTTGTTGTTCCTCAGTCAAACATCTGAACACGAGGACATGAGGACACTAGAATACAAGGACAAGTCAGTGTCCTTCTAGTTAAAGACTAAAACCTGTGCTGGACTCAGACAGACAATCAGAGCTGACAGAAACATTTTCTCTGGCTTTTGTTTTTAATGAACTGTATTTGGCCAGCTCTGAGCTTCATGTGACAAATCACGTGACAAACAGGTGTATCACATGACACAGCTCCACCACCACGCCCTCGCTTCTCAGCTCTGCAGGTTTTTCAAGTATGCTGCTCCACTTGTTTGTCTTTCTGAATGTCACGATTACAGTCACGGTGAGTAAATGATTTATTATTATTATTATTTATTATTATTATTATTGTTGATTGAGTCCATCTCTATAAACAGGTGGTACTCTGCCATGAGTGAATGTGAAGACAGACAGAAGGGAGTCTTTCAATGTGGAAGACCTGGGAACCAGACCAGAGATCAAAGGTGAGACCAGGACTCTTCTTAGGTCACAAAAATCTTTCACTTTACCTTTTATCCCCTCAAGATTAATAAAGTGTTTTGGATCCTGATCCTGATGCTGCTTGTGTGTGTGTGTGTGTGTGCGTTGCAGCCCAGAGCAGCAGCACATACCAGACTCACCTGGATCTGAACCTGGACATGAACTTAGTTGTTTGTCAATGAAGAGCAACAGACCAATGGATTTGTATATCAAATCCAAACAAAGAGCTCCATTTTACAAAGGGTACAATATAGTTATTTACATTCTTCATCATTTTATAGAGGAGGAATTTGATGGATGAATTAATTAGCTCAAATTATTTCATCAGGATACATCAAAGGTCAGACTCAGCTGGACTTGGACCTGGTCCTGGATTAAGCTGTGTGTCAATGAAAAGTGACAAGTCCATGGATCCACCTGTAGGTTTTAAAGGACCTGGGCCCATTACAAAGTAAGTACCAGTGTCATCATCAGAGCCTCATTTTCAAGCTTCTTCAGCTGGATCATCATTATTTAACTTAGTTTGCAAAATAAAATTCCATGTGTTATAATCCAAACACAAGACTCTGCCTCCCACACCACCATCATAACAAGGAAGACATACAACTATTGATGAGTTTATCACTAAACATGTCAGTCAGTGGCTATGTCTTTCTCTGGACCTAGAGTCATCTCACTCTTTTAAACTCATATTTTCTCCACAGTGCCGAGCAGCAAAGCTCAGACGTCCACAGAGCCCAAGACCTTAACTCCATATTTTTGGTCTGTACATGTACAACAATCATAGACTAAATGCTAAACCACCATCTAATTCCAGGTCTTAAGGACCTCCGTGCTGTTCCATTCAGACCACTTTAACTCTTTACTCTGTTATGTTTCAGCTGCTGGAGGACAGTGTCATCACCTTTGTCAAAAATGAGCTAGAGAGAGTTCAGAGAGTCCTGAGACCAGATTACCCACAATACTTAGAAAGGCAGAGAGAAGATGAAGAGTTGTTGGAGGGTGAGGAAGAACAGCAGAGGAGGAGCAGCAGAGAGGCCTTTCTGAAGATCACAACAAATTTCCTGAGGAGGATGAAGCAGGACACACTGGCTGACTGTCTGCAGAGCAGTAAGGATTTGTCTGAAGGTTTAACACAGTTACACAGTTGTCACAATTATGTAATTCAACTTTGTTCTTGTTAATGTTCAGAGTCAGTGAGCGAAGCAGTTTTGTTGTGAAATGTTGGGCTGGAGGATCCTTGTCATAGAGTCAGTGTTACTGACTAGATCTGGAGGGGCTGTCAGGGAAGACTGAGCTGAAACCTGCAGGAGCCAATGAGAATGAGCTGTTACAATTGTGTCACCATCCAGATATAATGCACATGTGTCAAACTCAGACATGGCTGCCATCGGCTTAGCATAGCAGAAGGATGCATAGGCCCTATTTGAAACAAGTCATAAATTTGTACTTACAGCTGGCCTCCACCTGGCTCTGAAGCATATGGATGTCATGTTCATCTCGTCTTGTGGTTTGAAACACAACACCACAAATATTCTGAGAGGTCAAGTGTGTGGTCCTGGCTCTGGCTCTGGCTCTCCTGCTCTGTGTGTTTTAATGATAAAAATATTAAATCACATGAAACTGTATGGTCTCCCACATATGGTGTGGTGCCTTAGTCCAGGCCTTTGGTAGATTCCACCATCCTCAGTGCCATGTCTCTGACTCTCTGGCAGTGATATATGAAGTACCTGAAAGGGACACTTGAGTGGAAGTACTGATACTCTACTTTGATATAAGTTAATGTCACCCACTAGAATAATACTCATGTAAAAGTCTTAAAGTATCTTGTATTTACTGTACTTAAGTATGTCAAGTAATCTATAAGTAAATGTACTTAATGGAAGTAAAAGTACCAGTACATGTTAATAAAAACAGAAGAATATTATGAAGTTTATTCAGAACTTTAAAACATGGAGTCTACAACAATCTCCATAGACAATGTCTTGAGTCTGAACTAAAGTACTAAAGTTGTTCTACTTTCCCCAAATTTCTGTTTGATATTGTTTGAGTTTCTTCATCCATCCACCCTTTAAGATGGAGCCCACATCAACCCTCAAACATGGTGTTGATAGTCACAGGTAGACTTAGAGTGAACTGGAGCACTGGAGAAAAACACCACGTTTCATTTCATCTGATTTTTGTAACAACACTGAACAAATTATGAATGTATCACAGTAAAAGTATACAATTAAGTTATGAAATGTTGTGAGAGTTAATAGAATTAAAAAAAAAAACTGAAGTAAAATATACTTCCATACACACTTAAACTACAGTAGTGAAGTATTCAACAGGATATGATAAGGATAACTGTCTCTGTTGCATCTTTTTTTACTCATGATGAGCAAATTGGGCAGACTCCTGTTAGTGTAACCTGCATCTTTTCACTACCAACACCAAAGGCAGAGTTAGAGGCAGAGCTCTTACTTATAATGTCCAAATGCATAATGTCTCATGCATTTGAGTCTATTACCTGTGGTTTATCAGATGTTACAGTCAGGTCTGTTCACATTTAAAACTGATCTATGACCCCTGAGCTGGTGACTACATTAGGCACCTTCACTTTCCAAATTTAAACTGTACAGTATGTGATTTTGACTGTTGTTTGTTTCTTCAGGAACTATTGCAGCAGTTTCTCAACGCAAACTCAAGTTTAAATTGAAAGACAGGTTCCAGTGTGTGTTTGAGGGGATTGCTAGAGCAGGAAACCAAACCCTTCTGAACCAGATCTACACAGAGCTCTACATAACAGAGGGAGGGACTGGAGAGGTCAATAATGAACATGAGGTCAGACAGATGGAAACAGCATCCAAGAAATCACACAGACCAGAAGCAACTATCAGACAGGAAGACATCTTTAAAACTTCATCTGGAAGAGACCAACCAATCAGAACAGTGATAACAAAGGGAGTTGCTGGCATTGGGAAAACAATGTTAACCCAGAAGTTCACGCTGGACTGGGCTGAAGACAAAACAAACCAGGACATACAGTTCACATTTCCATTCACTTTCAGAGAGCTGAATATGCTCAGAGAGAAAAGGTTTAGCTTGGTGGAACTTGTTCATCACTTCTTTACTGAAACCAAAGAAGCAGGACTCTGCAGGTTTGAACGGTTCCAGATTGTGTTCATTTTTGATGGTCTGGATGAGTGTCGACCCCCTCTGGACTTCCACAACACTGAGACCCTGACTGATGTTACAGAGTCCACCTCAGTGGATGTGCTGCTGATAAACCTCATCAGAGGAAAACTGCTTCCCTCTGCTCGCCTCTGGATAACCACACGACCTGCAGCAGCCAATCAGATCCCTCCTGAGTGTGTTGACATGGTGACAGAGGTCAGGGGGTTCACTAACCCTCAGAAGGAGAAGTACTTCAGGAAAAGATTCAGAGATGAAGAGCAGGCCAGCAGGATCATCTCCCACATCAAGACATCGCGGAGCCTCCACATCATGTGTCACATGCCAGTCTTCTGCTGGATTACTGCAACAGTTCTGGAGGATGTGTTGAAGACAAGAGAAGTACAGCTGCCCAAGACCATGACTGAGATGTATATCCACTTTCTGGTGGTTCAGCTAAAACTGAAGAAAATCAAGTACGATCGAGGATCTGAGACAGATTCATGCCAGAGCCCAGAGATGATTGAATCTCTGGGAAAACTGGCTTTTGAGCAGCTACAGAAAGGAAACATGATCTTCTATGAATCAGATCTGATAGACAGTGGCATTGATATCAGAGCTACCTCAGTTTACTCAGGATTGTTTACTCAGACCTTTAAAGAAGAGAGAGGCCTGTACCAGAACAAGGTATTCTGCTTTGTCCATCTCAGTGTTCAGGAGTTTCTGGCTGCTCTTCATGTCCATCTGACTTTCATCAAGTCTGGACGCAATCTGATGGCAGATCAAAAGTCAACCTCCCGCTGGTCTGAAATGTATGGAGGCAAATCAACATGTTTCTATAAGTGTGCTGTGGACAAAACCTTACAGAGTCCAAATGGACACCTGGACTTGTTCCTCCGCTTCCTCTTGGGTCTTTCACTGCAGACCAATCAGAATCTTCTACAAAATCAGCTGACACACGGAGAAAGAGGTCCAATGATCAACCAGGAACACCTACTAGGTCTGCTGACACAGTCAGGAAGTGGCTCACTGAGCAATCAGGAAACAGTCCGGTACATCAAGAAGAAGATCAAAGAGATTCCCTCTGTAGAGAGAAGCATCAGTCTTTTCCACTGTCTCAATGAACTGAATGATCATTCTCTAGTGGAGCAGATCCAGCAGTCACTGAATTCAGGGCATATCACTTCAAACAAATTGTCTCCTGCTCAATGGTCAGCTCTGGTCTTCATCTTACTGTCCTCAGACAAAGATCTGGATGTATTTGACCTGAGGAAATACTCTGCTTCAGAGAAGGCTCTTCTTCAGTTGCTGCCAGTGGTCAAAGCCTCCAACAATGCTCTGTAAGTCACTGTGTATATCTATTAGATTTATTAGCTTCAACTCCACATTTTAATGGGTTTGTTTTCATCACAGTCACATTGCAGTTTGCTGTGGACCCTATTTATGTATCAATGAAAACCTCACTCATGCTTCAGCTTCATGCCAACTTGTTTAAACAATCAATCATAACTGTCTTTTTGTTCATTGTCCTTTCAGACTAATTGGCTGTAACCTCTCTGAGAGAAGCTGCGCAGCTCTGTCTTCAGTCCTCAGCTCCCAGCCCACTAGTCTGAGACACCTGGACCTGAGTAACAACAGGTTGCAGGACTTAGGAGTGAAGGCTCTTTCTGCTGGATTGGAGAGTCCACACTGTGAACTGGAAACCCTCAGGTCAGGATTAAGTTTGTGTGTAAAGGTTAACTCTACAATGGGTGTGAACACATATCTGATCTAAAGTGTGAATATGATCACTAACAGCACATATTAAATATAAATGAAAAGATTAAATGTGTTCAGTTATACTGACAGTGCAATATGTATTAAAAACCAAGCTTTATTAGATGAAAATGACATGAATGTGGAGTGGTTAGGGCACACCACTTTGGCACATAAGCTGTGCAGCAATCGCCAGTATGTGATAATCATTTTCTGCATGTTATTTCCCCAACTTCCTGTCTACCTGTACTCACCTATCAATCCAAGGAAATCAAGGCAAAATGGCCAAAAACACATCTTTAAAAGAAAATGACTTGAATGTTATTTGGCAGAAACCACATCCAGTATTTTATTGCAAATGTATGAAAATCTCATCTTGTTTCTTCAGACTGAATGGCTGTAACCTGTCAGAGAGAAGCTGTGCAGAGCTGTCCTCAGTTTTCACATTCCAGTCATCTTGTATTAAAAACCTGGACTTGAGTAACAACAACCTGCAGGACTCAGGCGTGAAGGATCTGTCTATTGGAATGAAAACTCCACACCAGAGACTGGTCACTCTCAGGTATGGGCAGACGGCTAAACAACAGTAGTAATCACACTGTTTCTCAGGGACTCATGTTTAATGGTGCATATGTTTGTACTGTATAGACACTCCCTTATTCTTCAATTTCATGCCAACTCATCCACACTGAATTTACAATTTACTGTTTCTTCTGTCCATCATTGTCCCCTCAGACTGAGTGGCTGTAACCTCTCTGAGAGAAGCTGTGCAGTTTTGTCCTCAGTCCTTAGCACAAAGTCTTCTAGTCTGAGACACCTGGACTTGAGTAACAATGACCTGCAGGACTCAGGTGTGAAAGTTCTGTCCAGTGGACTGGAAAGTCCACACTGTCAACTGGAAACCCTCAGGTCAGGATTTAAATTGTACTCCTTGATTCATTGAACTGCAGTATTATATAAACATAACTATGAGCTGTCACAGCTCTGCTATGTTGTGAAATTATAAACAATTCAGTTTTACAATGTGAAGGTACAGTTCTAAAATGTTAGATTGCATTTGTAAAACATTGCAGTTTGTGAAATGTTAAGCTACATGGAATGTTTTTTATTTATTCTTCTGTTGAATGTTGCGTTGCAACTGTAAAAGGTTTAACTAGCATGCCTCAGTTCTAGAATGGACAGTTCCAGTTCCAGGTTTTCAAGTTGTAATTCAAGAGCATGTTATGGGTAATCATGCAGTGGATATGAACATGAATCTGACCTCTGTCATAGTTATCTTTCATGTCTGAATTTCACAGACTCTAATATACAAGTGTGTTTGTGTGTGTGCAGTCTGTCGGGCTGTCTGGTCACTGAGGAAGGCTGTACCTCTCTGGCCTCAGCTCTGAGTTCTAACCCGTCCTATCTGAGAGAGCTGGACCTGAGCTGCAATCATCCAGGAGACTCAGGAGTGAAGCTGCTGTCTGCTAAACTGAGGGATCCACACTGGAGACTGGACACTCTCAGGTATGTACAGATGGACAGGCAACAGTAGCTGTCACACTGTCTCTCTGTTTCTTTGACTTACTGAGGGATATAAGTGAAGGTGAATGAAGCTGATTTCGACTTTGTTTCTTCCTCCAGGTTGGACCATGGGGGACCACAGAGAATGAGACCTGGTCTGAAGAAGTGTGAGTGTTTTTTATTTATGTGTTTGTCATCCCACACTTCTTCTAATGCTATATGGAAAAAAATCAAACTGAAAATGCAAACTAATCATGTGTTCTGCTATTTCTTTATCTCTAAAGCTAATGCTGACCTCGTCTCTTCTTCCCTAATCAGATGCCTGTGACCTAGAGCTCGACACAAACACAGTAAATAAGTTCCTCAAACTTTCTGACAACAACAGGACGGTGACTTGTGTGGAGAAGGATCTGTCATATCCTGATCATCCAGAGAGGTTTGACTGCTGGTCTCAGTTGCTGTGCAGAGATGGTCTGACAGGTCGCTGTTTCTGGGAGGTGGAGTGGAGTGGACAAATTAATATATCATTGAGTTACAGGGGAATCAGGAGGAAAGGAAGCAATGATGATGGCAGGTTTGGAGTGTATGATCAGTCCTGGAGTCTGATCTGCTCTTATGATAGTGGTTACTCTGTCAGGCACAACAACAAAGTAACACCCATCTCCCCCTCCCCAGTCTCTCACAGAGTAGCAGTGTATGTGGACTGTCCTGCTGGATCACTATCCTTCTACAGAGTCTCAAATGAGTCACTGATCCACCTCCACACCTTCAACACAACATTCACTCAACCTCTGTATCCTGGGTTTGGATTTGAAAAGATACTGCAGTCTGGGCATGGGCTCTGGGTCAGGTCCTCTGTTTCCCTGTGTTCTCTGTAGATCTGAGAGTGGACAGAAAACCTGCTAACTGCAGGTCAGCTGAAGTCAGGCTTCTTGCCTTCATAACCTCTGAGTCTATTTGCTAATTGTGATCTTGATTTAAATAACATTTCTGTTTTTAGCCCCAGTTCACTCCACTCTAGCTTTGTGTTCATCATGTGATATACTCACAGCTTCAAGCTACCATGTAGGACCAAAGTAAAGTTATACATGCATGCAGAGTGTTGAATCTAAAGCAACCCATTGTAGATTCTTGAAGACATTTCACCTTTTATCCAAGACATGGACACAGGAAGTGTTTGATATTCACGTTGAATGGCACAAACATCAGTCAGTAACCAAGCAGGGGTGGTTCAACAACAGATGGTGGTTAGATTCAGTGTTAATATCTGTCAGACCGAAGGAAAGTTCTATAGTCACTGTGCTCACTTTAAAAGTGTTGTGGCGGTGTTCCACATCAAACATTTACTAGAAATAACAATGACAATGTCCCCTTCAGTTATATAGCCAAGTGTGACTGCTAAGGGTGGGAAGTTCATTGCTCGTCAGTGTGAACTCACCTCTGAGATGCAGCGTTGGGGGTCAGCAATTGTGTTAGATTTACTGGTAAAAGTATGATGTTTGTCACATGCTTTTATAAAGGATTTAAAGAAGTTTCATGGATGAAGGCGATTCATGTTGACAACTGAAACTGTATACTGTAAACTGTGTATATTGTTCATATGTTTTCTTGTTTTTCAACCATGTTTCTTCTCTGTAAATTTTGCTAGAGAACCATTTGAAAAAATGGAATGAAACAAATGTAGCCAATAAAGTTTGTTGTGATTATTTGAATTGGATTGTATGAATCTTAACCTGAAACAATTTTTAAGAGTCCAGATGTGTGTGCCACCCCCAGAAGTCCCTTGAGGCCCTAAAACCTTTTATTAGACTTTATTATATTTATATAAACTCCTTGACCTTTGACCTGTTCTGAGACATCCTCAAACATGTAGTTGTATAAAAGGGGCAGTAAACCCTGATCTTTGGGTGCCTCCACACTTTGCTGGAAGTGAACAAGCTGAAACTTGAACCCTGATCTCAGTCTTTGAGCTCACAGATGATGTGTGTGTTTGGCACCCCCAGTGGTCAATATGTTTTTAATGCACAGCTTCTGTAAATGACATAGAAAAAGTGTGTGTGTGTATGATGAACAAGCTAAGCAATGAACAAGCTGAAACCTGGACACTGATTTCAGTCTCTGAGTTCTCAGTAGATGTGCGTGCCACCCCCAGTGGTCAAGCGGAAGCGGAATTAAAAGGTGCAATTATGACTGCAATTAAGAGTAGATGAATATTAATAATATGCTATATAGTGATGTAAAGGCATGGAGGATGAGGGAGAGACAAAGACAAAGAGACACATGGACAGAGAGAGGAAGAAGGTTACTGGAACACCCTGATAGTGAAGTGTTATACTAATCTAGTCTTGAAGTAACAAATGCCTAAATTAACTTTTGAGTATGTAGGTGGGGAAAAAAAGCTGTTTTGTCCCATGTTAGAGACAGAGGACATGCCCTAATCAAAGATAGTAAGTAGAACTGGAGGCCAAGGTAATGTCATCCAGTAACTATGTGATCTGTATGTTTAAGTCCATCATTCAGGTCTCATTAAGCCAATAATCACACAAATCAGCTTGTATAAAATATATATTAGCCCGACCTCCTCATGAATATTTAAATGTACTAGTAAATATGTGGTCAATGTAACTGATTAATGATTAATGAGCTCAGCTGTTTGTCAGTTATAAGTGAGGAACTTATTATTTGACGATGACAGCGACCAAACATTGGGTCAGATCATATGACGAGCTGGGCGGTTACATATTTAGTTAGCCTGTCTGCTGACATCTAATGTGACAACTTTATGTCTGATGACATCATCATCAACAACACTGTCATCAAACTCAGAGGAAAGAGGAAGAGGAAGTGAGTCATAGTCACAACTCTGAGTGTCTCCAACAAACTCAACTTCCAAACTGAATCACACAAACGCAGCTGATTGGATGGAAATGAATTTTCTCTCAGACATTAACGAGAAACAGTCGCAGGAAAAACAAGTCCAAATCAAATACCCATCAGCCCCAGGGCCTGTCTCGCCTCGCTTCACCCCGAGCACCTGAGCTTCGTATATATACATACGACTTGTTTCCATTTACATGGAGAACATTGGGTTATTACAGCCATAATTACTGCGTGGTGGTGGCGGCTCCACGCCGCCTTCATATTTGCCAATAAACCACCAACCAAACGCCCAGCACTGCTGCAGAGCTGGGAATCATGGGAATGAAATTAACTCTTGATTTGGAGTGTGTGTGGGGCAGCCGGAGCGACGCTCAGGTTAAATGAAAAGATAACTGTGGCCCGTTTGGCGGGGCTGTTCATTTGTTAGCGGACGCTGTGGGTTCGATTCCCCCAGAGGCCAAACCGCCGCCGCCACCACAACCTGCCGCATCGCATCAGCACCACGGCAATGGAGAATCAAATATGAAGAGAGATGATGTTCCCCACGGAAACACGACGTAAATAAACTCTTATGGAAATGTCCGTCTGTAACGTCGTTTTGTCACAATCAATTTCCCATTACCCGTCACCGCGGCAACGCATGGCATAATATACCGTACACACACACACACGCACAAATGCACACACACACACATACACACAGGCTCCCCTCTGTGACTGAAATTCAGTTTGAACAGCGAAGACGGAAAAATGAAAAGAAACCAGGAGGGAAAACAGACGGACAAATAGAAGGAAACAAGGTTAGGGAGGAGGAGAAGGAGGAGAGGAGGAAAAGAGCAAGAGGAGGTGAGGAGGAGCAGGGGAAGAGAAGTAAAGTAGGAGGAGAGGAGGAGCAGAGGAGGGAGAGGAGAAGAGGAATAGGATTCATGACATCCAAATCTGAGTTCTTTCAAAATAAAACTTAAAATAACATCATCTGAAACTTTGGTTCTCTGCTGCTCTTTTATTGTTTCACAACTTCAGCAGCAGCAAGGAAAAGACACAGATACAGACACACACACACACACACACACACACACAGTGATAATCTGATGCTAATAAAGCAGCAGTGTGTTTGGCAGAGGGCCGGTGACCTTTACATGATGATGAAAGACAAATGTCATGAGTGTAACAGTGTGTGTGTGTGTGTGTGTGTGTGTGTGTGTGTGTGTGTGAGAGAGAGAGAGAGAGAGAGAGAGAGAGAGAGAGAGAGACTTTGTCAATAAGCTTTAAACACACTCTGCTCTGCATCCAAACAACAGCAGCTGTGTCAGAGGTGACATTTACTCTCACACTCACTCATAAACACTCTGTTACCACGGCAACGAACAACCCACTCCACCCGACTTAACCGCTGAGCATTATGGGTATGTTCATACGTTGTACCATCAGGTGAACAGGAACAGACCATGATCCGACACACTGCAGCGTGAAGCAGCCGAACCAAGCAGCTTCCTGTGAAGCATGTTTTCGACACCACATGTTCAGCCTGCAGCCACAAACACTGCAGACTGAAGAAAGTGTCCATAGGGACTGTGAGGAAAACTGCTGCTGCTGACAGCAGCCTGGATGTTCACAGCAATATCAGACACTATATGTGTGTGAGTGTCTGAAACCTACTGAGGATTGAGATGTTACTGGTTTAGTTTCTGCTGAGGCGGCATTCAGACAGTTAGCGAGCGCTGTTTATGCTTTTGTCTTCTACAAAGGAATTAATTGAATCTGTGTGTGTGTGTGTGTGTGTGTGTGTGTGTGTGTGTGTGTGTGTGTGTGTCTCTCACGCTCTCTGGAGAGAGCGCGAGAGCAGTAAAAAGTGCAGTCAAACTTATTTTTGTGTGAACTTAAACCTCAATGTTGAATTGAAGGATTTCACAGACATAAACAATCTCATGCCTGCGTGCTCATGCCTGTAAGGACATTTAACAATAATATTTATTGTGTGTTTGTATGTGTTACTAATTTGACTCTGAATGTAAAGTGTGTGGGTCAGTCGTGACACTGACCTTTACTGTTTTATTTCCTTTGATGAAAATTATTTTGTCTCACACTCTTTAACTTTCTGCTTTGAATCACCTGTGAATACCCTGAGCTCAGACTGAACACACACACCCCGCACTAATACAGACAGTGTGTATAACTGAATCCAGTCGTTGTGTCAATATCTTCTAACCAAATATGTGCATCCTGTCAATATATGCTAACCAAATAAAGACGTCCTGTTGGAGGCGGAGTCTCAGCAGCAGCCAATAAAAACTCAGTTGGTCTGAATAAAAATTGAAGCAATAACCAACAATAAATCTCCAACTTCAGTTCACCTCTTTATTGTGTCTGTCACGTGCTGAACAGGTTTGGTCCATCCTGACGAACCCTGTATCATCTGGTCCAACCTGATCTGGTTTAGGCATCACCTGCCTCCTGATTCCTGCCCTGTTCTTTCAGAGTTCTGCAGACAGGCCTGGCTGTATTTTTAACCACAGTCCAACATATTAACACTCTGACAGTCACCTTCTGTCTGCTTTAGTCTGTGAATGAAACTTTAAGGTGATCCAGGTGGATGGAAAATGTACTCAGATCAGCCCTGAGACCACTGAACAAGTCTACATCCTGATTTGAGGGCAGTGAATGGAACCAGGCACAGAACTAAAGTCCATAGGTGGAAACATGATCCCGTCTCTGCCACCTCTGTCCAGCATGTCCAATCAGTGCCCCCACCTGTTCAATGACATCAATAATTTTAATAATAACTGTGATGATGATGCTAATGATGATTATGGTGATGAAGTTAGAGGTCACACTGGCTTGCTCCTGGGCACCTAAACTCAAGCTCATATGACTTCTTGTTGTGATGGATGATGGTCACTATGGCGACAGAGAGCTGATATGGAGACGCTACCAGACAATGAGATTCTTCCTGGAGACCTTCATCACTCATCCTACACATATCACCACGGCAACACCACGGTCACCGCTGCCTCCAGGCTCTGTGTGTGTGAGTGTGTGTGTGTGTGTGTGTGTGTGTGTGTGTGGTTTAAAATGAGGCCATCTATCAAGCAGACGCATGTATTTTATGTACTGACTAACACACACACACACACATACACACACTCAGCAGGGTGTAGATGTGATAAACTGATAGCAGAGCCAATTAAAGGGCCATTACACTTAACATGCTGTCATTACCCTGGGAGAGGGCACTCTGTGTGTGTGTGTATTTGTGTGTGTGTGCGTATGTGTGTGCGCGCGTGTGCACGTGCGTGTGTGTGTGCGCACTGTTTCAATACTCAGTGGATTATGTGTATTCATACTATAGCTTTGTCCAAACTTCATCTGCATTGAAGGCTGAGTTGACTCAGCTGTCCCAGGTTGCAGACAGGTGATGTTAGTGATGTGGATGGACAGTTGTCATTAACAGTGTGACAACGTAAATATGTACATGACATAAACAGGAAACTGTCAGGAGACTGGGCCGTATCCTTTCGGGGCAGTGGGTCTAGGCTCCTCAGTGTACAAAGGATGAATACTTCAGAGGACAGATCCATAAGAAGACATAGACGCTTCATACACTCACAGCTCATGTGTGGTTTAAACAGAAAATGGTTGAACCACATCAAGACACAACTTAGTGACAGCACTCATGAGGAGCAATCTGATTGGATGGAAGGAACTTCATACTGTACTAGCACAACTCTGTAGTGTTTGATCTGTACCAGCACAGATAGCACACCTAGACTACACTACACTAGTACACCACACTACAACTAGTAGTGTAGTCTAGCACTGCCATATAGCAGTGACTCCTGAAATGAATAAATACACACTTCCTCTCTCTCTCTATGTGTATGTGTTTGTGTGTGTGTTGCGTGTGGGTGTGTAAGCTAGAGGCAAGGTCACATGAGGTTAAAACTTCGTAACACACACTCTCTGTGATGTTAATCAGTACACACACACACACTGGTTCTGAGATATTGACACTATTTATAACATATACAGGGATGTTTGTGTGTGTGTGTGTGTGTGTGTGTATAAATAGTGTCAATATCTCAGTACCAGGCACAGTATTCCACCACAATAATGGTTACAGATCACTGTGTCAGTGTGTGTGTGTGTGTGTGTGTGTGTGTGTTGAGCTGCCCTGAAGGCAGTGTCAGATGGTAGAATTTATTACCTCTTGACATCATAATCTACACAGCAATACACACACTCTCTCTCTTACACACACACACACACACACATTCACACACAGCACAGGTCAACAGACCAATCAGGAGCTCAGTGAGGACATTGTGAGGACCAGCTGTCATTTTAAACCTTAGAGTTTATAAAGAAAACACAAAGGAAAACCATTTTCAACATGTGACCTAAATCAAACAGCATAACTATGAAATTAAAACAGCTCATGAGTCAATGATCAGCTCTGGTTTGGTTGTTGTGATCTAATTCCTGCGTGTGTGTGTGTGTGTGTGTGTGTGTGTGTGTGTGTGTGTGTGTTATCTGATCACTGTTGAACAGAAGAGCAGCTTGTTAACATGAAGAGAGCACTTATCTACATCACACCATCTCTCACTCTTACACACACAGACACACACACACATACAGGACTGCCTCTCTGTTTTGTTTTCTCCTGAACATCACAAATCTGGCCGATGTCTTCAAACAATTGTACTGTTATTTTGACAGAAAAACAAGCTCTTATTTTGATTTTCTTAGTCTTTCCATGGACGCACAGGACAAGTCTCTGTCTCAGGTTGTCCATGATCCTCAGGTGAAGACTCAGCCTGGTGAGCCTGGATCTACCTGAATTTGGACATTGTGGTAATACAGTCTTTTATTTTAAAATACAGATGTGATTTTTATTATTCATTCTCTATGGGAATGACAAACACAAACATAATGAAATAAATCAGTGAATAAAAGACCAATAATTTTCTGTAGAGACTGGAGTACATCAACAAAAGCAAATACTGATAGTTGGACTCATTAATCATCATCCAATCAGCTTGCAGCCGTCTCCGTGACAACAGACAGGAAGTGTGACAGGTGCTAACAGCTATCGTCTTGTTAATGAATCCTCCAATAATCTTCAGAACGCGTTAATAATCTGACGTTAATGAATCTTTTAGAGGACGAGGTCGTCGCCTGACACACAGTTTAACACCATCTGTGTGTGTGTGTGTGTGTGTGTGTGTGTGTGTGTGTGTGTGTGTGTGTGTGTGTGTGTGTGTGTGTGTGTGTGTGTGTGTGTGTGTGTGTGTGTATGTTCATTAGAACCTGTTACCCTCAGTGCTCACTGAGCTGAGCTGAGAAAATATCGACACTCACACTTTTTTTGGTTTCTCACAGACACATACACATGCACACACAGGCAGGCGCACGTGCACACACACACACTAAGGACACAACACCAACACTAACACAGAGTTAACAATGTATGTGTGTGTGTGTGTGTGTGTGTGTGTTACCAGTGTTATCAGTATTATCAGTGTGTGTGCGTATGTGTGTGTGGGGGGGGTGTGTGTGTGTATTTGCGTGTATCTTTAATGAGGGTGGCGTTCCCCTAATTAGCCTCAATTAGCCGGCTGCCACAGCAACCCATTTATTTACACACAGACGCCATATGTAAACAACCACATTAACACACCCACGGCTGTTAACAACAGTCCTACACACACTTCACACACAGACACAAACACAAACACTTCTCACCCTTCTGTTCTGATTCACCAGTGGGGGCTGTTTTATATGTATGATATATTCATATGATCAGTGTAGTGAACAGTGTCTTTTCCATAAGCCCAGTGTTTGTACAGACTGAGTGTCATGTTGGACCTGCTGCTGTTTCCATCTTCTATCTTTATTTTTTGTGTGTGTGTTCTTCCTTCTCTAACGCTTTGTCTTCCATTTTTCTTGTGTCACTTCACATTAATAAATTAACACAACTTGCGGGTGTGTGTGTGTGTGTGTGCGTATGTGTGTGCGTGTGTGTGTGTGTGTGTGTGTATGTGTGTGCCTGTGAGATGATCACAGTGTTAACATGTAAACTGGTTTAATCAAAGAGCTCTCCAGGAGGTGAGGAAGAGAAGAGGAGGCTAATTAAGAAAAGACTCAATTCAGCATCACACACACACACACACATACACACACACACAGTAACACATACGCACACTTCAGTGTAATGATGTCAGCCATTGAAGCAATTAGGCAGGCAGAGGGCGAGCAAGCACAGAGACACTGGACAGATAAACAGAGAGAGAGGAAGTGTGTGTCAGTTTTAGTATTAATTAGAATGTTTCTGCTATTGACCAGTCTCTGCAGGGACAGTGTGTGTGTGTGCATGTGTGTGTGTGTGTGTGTGTGAAAGAGAGAGAGGGAGATCGTTGCCATAGGAAAGAGATTGTTGCCATAGGAAAGTCTTTAATGAAACAGAAGACAAATCCTATAATAAGGCTTCAACAGCAGAGTTTGTATGTGTGTGTGTGTATATGTGTGTGTGTGTGTGTGTGTGCGTCCATGCGCGCAAGTGTCTGTGTATGCGCACACTGTATCTCTGTGTGTGTTTAGAAAATTGAACGTCCCCACAAAACTTCCTCCGCATATAACAATTATTCAACCATTCAATCGTCATAGTTACAGCAGAAAGAAGTGCAGACAGTGCTATATCCATGACCCACCTGAACCATCCCTAACTATGTGTTTTATCATAGAGAAAAGTTTTCAGTCTAACCTTAAATCTAGAAAGGGTGAGAACTGGTTCCATCAGAGAGGAGTCAGATTCCACCTCCAATTCTGCTCTTACAGTATTTTTTTTTTTTTTTTTTTTTTCTCCCTCCAAATGCGTAAAATGACTAAATTATTTATTGGAATTCAACTTAGTGATTTGTGTCAATGGGTCAATCTTTATCAATCTAATATAAAATTATTAATAAAGTACTCATTTGATCAAATGTATAATTCATCAATAATTTTATATAAATTAGATTAAGCATCATTCACACATGCACATTCATTAAACCACCAGAAAAAGACCTGGAAGGTGTGTGGTGATGGACGGTTGAGGACATGTGGCTGCAGGAAGATGGAGCACATTTAAGAAGTACTCACTAAACTGACTAATGGCGCTCCCCAAGGCTCAAATTAGTTCCAAATTCTTTATAATTTTTACATGTTGCCTCATCAGGAGACACAGCATAAATGTTTATCGTTGTGCTGATGACACACAGCTTTTTATTTCTGTGTCACCAGGTGACACTGTCCTTTTTAACTGTTGCTTTTAGACATCAAGACATGGATGGCAGACAGCTCAACCAGGACAAAACGGAAGTATTGGTCATTGCTCTGAGATACACAGACAGTAACTGTATTGAGAATTAAAGTCACTATCAATAAATCCACCAAAAAAAGTAAAGAACCTGAGAGTTATATTGGATTCAAGCTTAAATTTTATATCATTTTAAATTCTCTCCGTGAGAATAAACTGAAATGTGTTTAGGTTCATTATAATGTTTTGTCATATAGTGAATGATATTATTATATTCTGTTTCTAATGAAACTTAATGATTTACAGCGTTGCTTATTGTGCAGACAATACTTGTTCACGTGAGTATAAACTTTCTAGGTGTGTGTTGTTGTTGTCATGTTGTCGGTCTGATGAGATTCATGTGTGTAGCACTTGAGGTTCCTCTGAACAAGAAGAATTCACAGCATTAGCCAGAAAATTCTGTTTCTGATTTCTGATATTATGATCACATAGATGTCTCAGAAACTAAAATTACTAAATTTTTTCAAGAAATAAATATTTCAGATTAAAGAAAACGGTTCATTTAGATCAAGTCAGTGGAAACATGCTTTTTTTTAAATTTAGGCCAATTTGAAATATTGATTTGCAACAACTTAGGAAAAGAGTTTGCATGGAGTGAAGAAACTGAATGGTTTCTAACATCTCTAATGTGACTGATTACTTCAGTTTTTTTTTTAAATTGATCCACTCACTTTAAGATATCCTCACACTCCTTTTACCTGTCTGTGTGTGTGTGTGTGTGTGTGTGTGTGTGTGTGTGTGTGTGTGTGTGTGTGTGTGTGTGTGTGTGTTGAACACAGTGCTCTGACAGGCACAGGTCGACACACAGACAGACAGAGATGTAAATGGATGACTGTCAGTCACTCTCCGCCATCATCCTCCTCTGACAGGAATACCAATCATCTCTGAGTGTGTGTGTGTGTGTGTGTGTGTGTGTGTGTGTGTGTGTGTGTGTGTGTGTGTGTGTGTGTGTGTGTGTGTGTGTGTGTGTGTGTGCGTGTGTGTGTGTGTGTGTCAGGGGAGTTGGAGCAGACAGTTGAGTATCATCAGTATTCAGAGATGGACGACTCTTTTCTCTCTGCAGTTATTTCCTTCAACAGTTCTCACTGCCTACACACACACACACACACACACACACACACACACACACACACACATAGAGAGAGAGAGAGAGAGTACAGTTATTCCATTGAAGTGGTATTAATCATCATGTCTCTGCACAGTTCAGCTGGAGTGACCATGATTTGCAGATGGAAGTAAAGATGTCCTCATATAAAAACACGTTGTCACTAATTAAAGTTAGTGTTGTCAGATAAATGTGGTTTGAGGAATGAAGTGTCTGTTGAATAGAAACAGTTGGACTGTTTTATTAATGTTCCTATGCTCTGAAATCTGTGAAAAGATTTAGATGATAACCATCCATGTTTAGTCTCTGATCCAGGGTCTGTCCAGCTCTTCCTGGTGGATCCTGAGGTGTTCCAAGATCAAATGACATATTTAATCTCTGCAGTGTGTCATGGGTTGACCCCAGGTCTCCTACCAGAAAAAACCTCCACCAGGAGACATTCTGATCAGAACCACCTCAGCTGGCTCCTTTAGATGTGGAAGTAGCTCAACTCTTCACCCTGTCTTCACGCTGTCTCTGAGGCTGAGCCCAGACACCGTGCAGAGGAAACTCATTTCAGACACTTGCATGTCATTCTGTCAATCTGTACACAACGCTTTCAGACTTTGTAAAGCCGGAGAATTGTGCTTTTTGAGTCTGTGTTGTGGGTCTGTCAGTGATCGCTCAGTTCGCAAAGAAACTAATAAAAGGCTGAAGTATCCGACTTCAAATTATTCTTCATCTGTGACATGTTATCTGATCTGCCCTCATGACAAATGTACACACCCTTTATTCATCTTTATTCACCGCCACTTAACCCCTGCTCACTGTACAGTCGCCATAGCAATTCCATCCCATCATAACTCTACACTTACCTCAGGTAACAACTGAAATTCAGGTTCATTCACAGACTCCTTTACTGACTATATCAGCCCTGACACCGGAGGCGGCCACTGCTGAGGAGGTCAAAGGTCACAACACACACACACAGAGAGAGAGAGAGAGAGAGAGAGAGAGAAAGCGAGAGAGTCAGTGATTCATATTCTGTCTCTGCTGCTGCGACACGCCCTGACTGTAATTACCACCAACCTCACTGCTATTAAAATATCACACAAACACTCAGATGTGAGGTGTGTGTCGGAGACGTCCAGGGGGACGGAGCTGTGATGTGAGACTCTGAGGTCGTGAACCTCGTCTTATTTGTGTGTGAGACACTTACAGCCCAGTCAATTATCATACTGATACACGGTGTGTGTGTGTGTGTGTGTGTGTGTGTGTGTGTGTGTGTGTGTGTGATGCTTTTGAGAAAATTTGTCTTCACTTTTCTACCTGAAACAAACTGTAAATGTTGTTGTGTTTGTTGTTTTCGTTGTTTTCAAGGCTGCACTGAAGTGACATTACTGTGTGAGTGATTGAGGTCTGTGGAGTGTTCCATATCTGTTCAGTGCGGAATACATTTTTTATCTTTTAAATACAGGGAAAATCTGTGTTTTACAGGTTGGCAACTCTAGGAGCAAGGTGGTGCAGCAAGGTGCTCATGTTGGTTCCTCCAGTAACAACTTTAACTTGACAGCATTTGCAGTAAGTAGATGTTTGGTCCACATCCAACCCTTTTAAAACTAAACTATCTCCAGACAGCAGACACTAAAGTTCTTCTCTGTCATCATGTTCAACTTCAACATCTGCTACAGCTTTAGCTTCAGAACTTCCTCTGTCCATTTTCACTTCAACATGTCCACTAACACAGCTGCTGTTGCATGTTTAGTGATGCAGCAGTGAAAAAGTTCCCCCACCAAACAGTTTCCTGCTGCGTCACATTTCAAACATTGTTCAGGATATTTCAGCTGGATTTGCAGTTTAAGAAAAATGCATAATGTAACAAAAAAAAAAAAAAAAGGTTTTCATTACAAACCGGTTTACCACCCAGCTCTGTTATTCAGTGTCTCATATCAGATCAGCAGTGATTTCACCATCTGCTTCATTGTGTTGATGTTTATGTTTATGTTTAAATCTGCTGCATCAAGTTTAAAGTGTCACACTCTGAATCAATGTGCAGCTTCATGTTACAAATAAACAGGAGACAGTCTTATCGTCACTGTTGTTGCTGTTGTTGACACTGTTGCAGATCGCACTGAAGCATCCTGTCATCATGTCAGGACCAGCTCAACTCATCCAGTTCCACATGTGTCCATGGAGATGGATGCGGTGCCCGTGATGTCACTGATGTGTGAACAAGTTGATTTAAACATGTTAACAACAGTTACATCTAAATAAAGCATCATCTTCGCCTTTCGTCCTCTTCATCATTCTCGTTTCCTGCTGCAGCTCTAATACTCTGAATATTAAACACCTCCTCCCCCTCCTCTCCCCCTGCCCCCTCCCTAGTGACCACTGTCTTTAAACGGGCCTCCCCCTCATCCCATCCCATTCCACAACCTCGGCTGCTCCAGCTGTTGCCATGGCGACGACAATCCTCTGGTGATTAGTGTTAATTATCACCATGGCAACACCATCAGTACCAGTGTAATCATGTGTCAAGAGGTGTGTGTGTGTGTGTGTGTGTGTGTGTGTGTGTGTATGTGTATGCGTAGTCCGGATGGTTCTGAGGCCCTGTTCTGGTCTTGGTGTTGATCTATATGGAGCAGATTGTCCTCTGACTCTATGGGGTTTGGACTCAGATCTGATGTTTACATGAATTCTATAGAATTTAAAGTTTAGCTGCTTTGTATATTTATTCATGAATCATTCTTGTGCTGTTTTCAGACCAAAAGTTAAGAAAATTTTAACGTGATGCAATTAGATAGATTACACAGTTGAGCAAAAAAGCTCAATAGTGTGTCATGAAAGCTTATCAGCATCTTACAAGCTTTGTCTGGAGTGATATGATATGAACATGGTGGTTCTTGTTGGGTCCACATTTTGCTCTTTGTGAAGGTTCTGAATGTTGGTTCTATGTGTTTGTTCTGCATTTTAGGTTTATGTGTCGATTCTACATGTAGGTTGTTTTCATGGCTTCTAGATATGTTGGTTCTACTTATGCATTGTTATCATCTGTTCTATATGTTATAGTCTGTAGTTCCATGTTCTGTAGTTCTTTACTTTTAATACGAGGTTAATTTTCATCTTGCGTCTGACACTCTGAAGAGGAGTTGGGTTGAAAATAGCTTTTAGCTTATTAACTAATTCAGGAACCTTTTCACAAGCTGGTTAGCAAGGAAGTGAGTTATCCCCCTGTGGTTCACACACACACACACACACCTCCATAATTACCATCCAGTATCCTCTTCTTGTGGATATTATGGTCTACAGGCATGTCATGGTGGTGGTGAGTTATGTGACCAGTTAAATACCAGGTTGATGACATAATTGGTTGCTGGGCGGGTTGCATGCAGGAGAAGATAAATGTTACCTGAGCAGGAGAGACTAAATCCTGACGAACATGGGCAACTCATTTATCATCGTTAACAGGGGGATGGACAGGGGTGGACCCCCAACACCTGAATCTGTCACGCCTGCCTTAGTTTTAATATTTGTCGAACTTTTAAGGTGTTTCCTATTTTATTTTGAGGTTTCTTTTTGGGTATTGTTCTGACTCTGCCTTTTACCTGTGTCTAGTTGTCTCCCCTGTCCTCAGTGTTGCTGGTTTGTCAACAGTTTGTCTGTTCATGCCCTGATCCTGCCCTGTGATATTACTCACTGCCATCTTGAGTTCTTCCCCATCGTATCTGTTCCTGTCTCCTGTGCCGTTCTCAATTTTGATTTTTGGATCACTTTTATTTTATCTTGTTGATTTCTTGTATGTACTTCGCATGATTCTCTTTTTTCTCTTTGCTTTTTTTTCCCCCGTCAACCATTATTTCTGAATTTGGGTTCATTCTCACCTGATTCCAAAGCCATGTCTTAAATTTTCATTCATCTAGTTCTCTACCACTTCTACAGGTCGTATCTGAGCAGGACATAAAGACACGAGGTCCAGAACTGTCTCAGACCAGATGCTCACACAGATTTCACTTTGTCATCTTAAATCAAACACTTACTGGAATCAATGATCACAACATGTGTCTAGTATTTTACCACCATTGATGTGCTCTGCAGGCACATTTTCTGTTCTTGAGAGAAGCTCAAGAAGCAAGACACAGAACAGGATTCTGGACAGTCTGGATCCCACAGAGGCCTGAGTCCAAGATCACTTAAGACGTCTGAGATAGACTGAATCCAAACCAGCAACAGAACCTGGGTAAATGTCCTCAGTTCCACTCAGAAGCACTAGTGGAATGATTGTATCCGTGTGATTAAATGAACATTAAGCTGTGGCGCTGATTTTATTTTGTTTGATTAGTTCAGGTCTGTATTTGTCACAGCTGCTTGTTTTTAATGTCACCACAATGAACTGTCCAACAAGAAATGTGTCACTGAGCTTTTGGAGGCTTCGGAGACAGAAAAGACAAATTTGCTGTGAATATTAAACACTTGACGAGGAGCAGCATCTGAGTCGAACAACATTTAGACGTCAAAGCAGCTTCCTGAGTGTTAATCTGTAAAACATCACGTTCATGTTTGATTCAAGACATCAGCTCTGCTCTTTCACTGAAATAAACATGAACACACAGACGTTTAGTTTTCACTCTGTTATCCATTTAAACCATTGGTGACATGCACGCACACACACACACACACACACACACACACACACACACAAACACAGAGCCAGATGTGTGTTGGAGCCTTTTAGCACTTTTTGTCGTCAGTCTGTGTTAAAACTTAAACAGCTTTGGGAAGAATTTTTTTTTCTATTTTGTCTTATTTTAAATTTTAAAAAAGGGCATGCATGTGTGTGTGTGTGTGTGTGTGTGTGTGTGTGTGTGTGTGTGTGTGTGTGTGTTCAGCTGAGCAGGCAGAGAGCAGGCAGGCGCCTAAAAGCCAGAATAAATATTAAAAACAGATCAATATTTTATTTAAAATAAATTATTATGGAGTGTTTTTGAAAGCTTGCAGTGTGTGTGTGTGTGTGTGTGTGTGTATAGCATGACATATGTTAATAATGAATCACGTGTGTGTCACTAACAGTAGATTGTGATGTTTAAGTGACTGCATCTGGTTCTGATGTGAAGTCAATTACAACATACGACAGCAGCTTAGATGACACATGTTAATATTTCATCAGTGTACGTGTGTGTGTGTGTGTGTGTGTGTGTGTCTACACAATTATACTTGTGAGAACTGGTGAAGACATTTTTCAAATTGCTGTTTTAGGCCCATGATTTGGTTTTACATTTGGGTTTTATGTTGTGATGGTTAAGGTTAGGGTAAAGGGCTGAATGGGGTATGTCAATGAGTGCCCTCACAAAGATAGAAGTACAAGAATATGTGTGTGTTTCTCTGTCTGTCTGTCTCTCTGATGTCAGGTGTGTGTGTGTGTGTGTGTGTGTGTGTGTGTGTGTGTGTGTGTGTGTGCTGTTGCATTTATTCTATTCTGCACAGAGACGTCAGCTGCTGCTCTGCTGATGATGTGGAACAGCAGGAACCGTCTTTGTGTCTGGACTCTAGAACCTGCCAGGAGAGACGATCAAACCTGAGCTCAGGCTCCAGACTCGCGAGCTAAACACATGTCATCAAACCTGCACCAGAAACCATTCAGGACCAAAAGATCTTTCATGAAACCAGAACATTCCAGAGACTGTGCACTTTAGAGACCTGAGTTTTAAATGTTAAATATGCATAAACTATTTTGACACAACAGAATCACCTTGGGTATAGAATCTGTCTAACACAGTAGAATCACACAGTAGATCCTGAGTGGAGCACAGCATACCAGTGGACTGGACGTCTCAGCAGTAGGAGGACGCCATGCAGCTGGAAACAGCTGGCAGAGGAAGGGGTTAACGATGGATGCAGGAAGTTTGATGCCGAACTTGTTTCTGTCAGACCAGTGTGTTAAAACTAGTGTTAGCTATGTAACAATGAAAAAAAATGCACAAACAGCAGTTTTAATTCAGTGTGAGTGTGTCTCCACTGCAGCTCAGCAGGAAACAGAAGAACAGTCACAGCAAGAACCACCTGTTCACATGTTCATATGTCGCTCTGACACAGACACACACACGGATTAGTCCTTTAACGTGTAACTGTGTGTGAGCAGCAGGTGTGATGATAACACACGCACAGTGTTCACAGTGTCGGAGAGCAGGCTGAACTCTGCAGCGCTAATGGCTGCTGTTACAACAGGTTAACACACACACACACACACACACACACATTCACAGACCTGGTGTCAGACGGTTTTCCACCTGGTTGGTCGAACATCCGTTCATTAGCTCAGACAGTCTGTGAAACTCTGTGTGAAGCTGATGACATTTCACAGCCCGGCCTGGTTTACATGTAGAGCGTGTTTGATCTGACACGCCTGAACACACCACAGGTGGAGAGAGAGAGGAAGGAGAGAGAGAGAGAGAGAGAGAGAGAGAGAGAGAGCACAGATCCTCATTAAACATGAGGCAGATCACAGAGCGAGAGCTGTTACTAAAAACACACACACACACACACACACAGACACACAGTTTTAACTAAAAGAGATCCAGTGTGTTAGAACGTCACCCCCAGAGTTTCACATGTACAAGTTTAAAAGTATCATGCACAACACAGAAAAAAATAACTCGAAGCAGTTAGGAGGTTGAGGAGGAAGATCATGGAGGGGGGTCCATATACCATATATATCACACAATATACAGTTAACACTGTGTGTGTGTGTGTGTGTGTGTGAGAGAGAGAGACTGTGATTGATGAAGGCCAGTGGCCAAGGTCACACACGTGTGCTGAGACACACTCAAACACACACACACACACACACACACACACTTCTGGTCAGGTCCTTAAGAGGTTTGGAGAGTGATCTCGAAGTCTGGAAGGTTTTTGAGTCAAAGTGTTTGACTGGTTAATGATAAACATCGTCAGTCATTTGCTGTCAGAATTAAAAGCTTCAACTAAACCTGCTGAGTTAAATTGTTTATTAGCCTCTAGCTGGTTAGTCTCCAACAGTTTTCAGTTCATCTGTCATTAACAGTGTTGTAATACATCACAGATTATTAGTTACTATTATTAGTTACTATAATTTCTTACATTACTGTCTCTAAATTGTAATGTGTTACATGGACGGTTCTGTTATCTCGCTGTCTCTACACACTACATACACTACACACAGACTGCAGCGTGCCATTAATGATAATGCAACAAAGTGGTTGCAGCAGTCGGTAAGCAACCTCCAGCACCATAGGGAGAATGCTACAGACCTCACATTAAAACCTCAGGACTGAACATAACATGTCATGTTTCATGAACTTTGTATAACAGGTGAAAGGATGTGTAGAAATCTGCAGTTGTATCTGTAGAGAAAGAAGCAGTAAAAGATGTGTGCGCACATCTTAAACTAATTTATGCAACTTTTTACAGTGGAGACTTTGTAAATGGGGCCATTGGACCAGACGTGGACCCAGAGGGTCCAGGACCAAGATGCACAACATCTGGAACCAGGAACATGAATAATAATATAAACAAGATGTGGCTGAAGTAGTTTGGTCCGGCCTGTGTCATGTAAATAAGGTGTGAAGTTTTAATATTGCAGTTTGTGTATGTGTGTGTGTGTGTGTGTGTGTGTGTGTAGGTGTTTAATCCAGCTGTTAGCGACCATCCGTCTCATCAATCTGCCACTCTGTAGATGTGTCAGTCCAAACAGAGCTCAGCCAATCAAAGCGCAGGACAGGGGATGGGGAAGAGGAGGGGGATGAGGAAGGGAGAAGAGACAGCAGTGGAGGTGAAGTCTCACCAATTTACCTGCCAGAGGTGTGGGAAACACACACACACACACACACACACACACAGGCACAAACGCACTACAATGAATAATGTGTATGATTATGTCTGAGTTAAGACTGCACTAGGATCAGATACAGCGACGTAAATTTGACAGTTCACTGTCAAAATATTCACAGTATTAATTCATTAATTAAGTGCAGTAACTAGTAACTGTCTTAACAGTTTTGTTGTTGTTGTTTCATCTGTACTATTCATATAAATGGTTATTTTTCTGATCAAAAAATAACATGAGCAACATGAACACTACACTTTTTCTTCTTTTATTCATTTATTTATTTATTGCCATACAAGCTATTTATTTATTCATTTTTACTTGACTTAATTTTGTGTCAAACACACAAATTTCCCCCTGGGGACAAATGAAAGATTTCTACTCTAAAACCATATCATTTTAATTAAATATTTCAAATCGTAAAATACCTTTCTCAACATGTTTTATCCAAATACCTCAAACCCGACTCAAAATCACATTTACAAAAAAGTGCAATGTGGTTCAATATGTATGAAAATAAAATGCACAAAAAGAATGAAAATAAATTAAAAGACATTAACAGTTCAATTCTAATTGGGAAGCGTGAAGTCCAAGGAGAGAACTGTGGAGTGACTGTGCTGGAAGTAAGAGAGAAATCATTTTCAATATGTTACAAATCAGTTTGTGGCTGCATGTGAATGTGGATGTGTGGGGGTGGTACAGTTTCCCATACAATCAAATGCCTTCGTATGTTCTCATCTTCTGCTGCTGGCACCACTTTTTAGTGGAGGTCATGTAAAAATAAAAGGAGATGCTCAGTGTTGTAGGGACCAATTTCAGCTGGACCCTCCCAGTACTTGAGATGGTAGTGGATATTATGATGTTTGTTCCTCTCTGACCATCAATGGTGGCGCTTTTTCAAGGTTAAACCCTGTTAAACCCTGCCTCATCAATGGAAAGTAATTCATGGACGGTCCAATTCACTTCCAACTCCATGACTCACTGAACAACATACACACTGTGTGTAAATGTTTTTCAGTATGTCCTACTACATGTAATGTAATACATTTGTATACATAGTTAACAGACAGGACACTACAACTGGACATTGTTGCCAAAGTTCTTTGGCCTGCTCACTCCTTTCAGAAGGAACTGTATGTAGTTGTCTCATTTGCTCAGAGTCTGAGCATTGTCACTCAGACTGATGTGATTTACATTGTGTAACATCTGGTTATCTTGTACAACACTGGTCTGAATGTCTATCAGCTTTATCGTATTGTCAGCAATGACCATTCTTGCAGTGACTGGATTTTGGTCTCCATTATGTATCTTTTCTGGCTCTGCTGTTCACAAACCCACATTGAGCAAAATTCTGCCCAAAGTGCCTCCTTTTTATGTGCTGGCCCATGTAACTGAAATATCTACAGCACTTCAACAACTACAGTATGTCGCTAACACTGGAATCAGCCGTGGTCCTCTGAAGGACTCGGCCCTCTGAACTACTGACTTCTTGTCTTTTATTATTAATGCAATAAATTATTCTGAATTTACAGTAATTCACTTCTCAAACAAACAAACATTTTAAAGTTTTTATTCAACATAGACTTGAACATGATGTGTAAGGATGATAGACAGACAGACAGAAACAGACAGAGAGACGGATACAGGTGTCTCTTCCTGCTCCTAGATAAATGTCAGCCTACTGCTGTCTGACTGACTCTCAACTTATAAAATATTCAGCAACATTAAAACATGAAACTTTTTTATTCGGCAGCAATAAAAAGTTCAAACAGAGCTGAGAATAAAAATATATTTTAAAGAAGAAACTAAGAAATAAAGTCAGAGTAGGAAGAATGTGACACTGAGATGACTTTCACATTTTTATTAGACAGAGAGAGGACGAGAGACACTGACAGAGAGAGAGATGACTACTTACTCTGTTCTTCATTTTCATTTAGGCCAACACACACATACGTACATTTGCATAGTGGGTGAATGGTTCTGTGGTAGTGTTGGAGTGAAAGAGAAGATGCAGGATCCATGTGGTCTGGGCTCTGGATTCTGGACTTTCTACTTTTCTGTTCTGTTTACCCTTTGTGTGTGTGTGTGTGTGTGTGTGTGTGTGTGTGTGTGTGTGTGTGTGTGTGTGTGTGCTCTCTCACTTTCTCTGGAGAGACAGTTGACATTTTCCCCTTTACATATGACTTCTACCTATTCTGTGAATTTATACATTCACTTATTGTGCACTTTTGAACTTTTCAATCACATTCGCAAGCAATCACACTCTAATGGACACTATAATATGCGGACTAGAAGAGAGGCTGTGTGTGTATGTGTGTGTGTGTGTGTGTTTGGAGAGAGACAGTGCTACTAATCTGCCTCAACAGACACACACAGGTTAAATGTGTAGCAGCAGGGTTAACTGAATGTTTCTAGTCTAGATTAGCAGATTATGAGGGACAGGTGTTGATCATGATCTCACAGTGTCTTTCCTTTATATGTGGATGTTTCCAGCATCCACTAGGGGGCATTAATGACAAGTGACGTGTGTCTCAAAGATCATGTCCACCTGTGTCCTGGGCCCATGCTGCTCTGTGCTGTCTGAACCTGTAAACTTTTGTTACTGAATTCAGACACAAAGAAAAGGGTGTCTTTGTGTTTGTCATGTTAGTATTGTGTTCTTTTTTTTCCACAAATAGTGGACCTGTCAGCCAGTGGGAATTCCCCTTCCTGTCAACTAGATGTGCTGCAATAATCACAACCACAGTTTGAATCCAGTGACAAATCCAGATGTTTAGACATCATAACCTCTGTCTGTATTTCTGATTCTTGGCTCTGAAGCCTTTTCTTGGTGACACTGTTTGCTCTGTCCATGCTTTATACTTTTTTCTGCAGGACTGTGTGTACTGTGGTGTCCACAGATGGGAGACTGGATCCCTGCAGAGGCCTCCTCTCTGCCTGGGTCACCGTCATGATATGGAAACACCATAAATTTCTACAGATATCATTTGTTAATTTATTAGACAACTGATGTTGTCATCAATGATGCGGCGTGTAGTCGGAGCCTTTGAACCGCTGTCGGTTCTGTTGGATTTCATTCTGTGTGGAACGAAGACAGAGGAGGAGCAGCAGCGCGTCACACTGATGGAACAGGAAATACATCATCAGCGACAGGAAACAGCTGAGCAACAGAACGTCATGTAGACGATGTTCACACACATTGTGAGGGGCATCAGTCTGAGTCTATCTTCGTTATCATCTGATTTACACCGTGTGTGTGTGTGGGGGGGGGGTGTGTGCTCAGTCTATTACAGCTTCATATTGCCGCTGCTGCCTCACTGCATTAAAACGTCTCTTATAGGTGAATTTATGTCACAGAGGCTCCATTAGCTTAGATATATGAACGTGCACACACACACACACACACACGCGTGTGCTGTCATCTGGTCTGTACAGGAACACACTGAGATTAATATTAATCCTATTATCCAGAATAAAACCAGATAAAATCCATGACTGTATTTTGTGTACATCGTATGTTTGTTTACTCTTTATTAGATGTGTAACTGATCTCCAGCACCTGATATATTTTGTTTATAAACCTGATGAGGAAACATGTGACAGTCTTGTCATCATCACAGCTGTCCCACCTGCTGCCTCCTGATTGGTCAATTCTTCACCTGTTCTACAGGTAAAGGTGCTTTAAAGTAAAGTCCAGGCTACACTCAGATTGGACAAGATGTAGAGCCTGTCCAGTAGGAGCTCAGGGTCCTCTCTGCTGTGGAGCGTCTCTCCTCTTTAATGAAGCTACAAAGAAGAAGAAACAAAAAAAAAAAAAGAGAGTAAAAACTGAAGTCTGGGGGGGCGGTGGTTGGGGGGTGTCAGTGATGGTTGACCTTTGTGCCCCCGCCTGTCTCTGGCTGTTCTGCTTCACTAATTACCATGGTAACAACACATCATCATCATCATCATCACCACCCGGCAACAGGAAACAGAGAAAGAGTGCTAATTTAACCAGTGTGTGTGTATGTGTGTGTGTGTGTGTGTGTGTGTGTGTGTGTGTGTGTGTGTGTGTGTGTGTGTGTGTGTGTGTGAGTGTGTGTGTGTGTGTGTGTGTGTGTGTGTGTGTGTGTGCTGAGTTCATGAGAAGTGGCAGTGTCTCTCTCTCTTTCTCTTAGTAGCATAGTAGTGAAGGTGTCTCGCCCACTGATGAAGTTAAACTCCACTTTCAGATGTCGTCACATGATCGTTCAGGCTGTTCAGAGTGAGCATATGCAGCAGGAAACTTAAAGTCTGTGTCTTACTGTTCAATCTTAAACTTAATAAACTTTAGTGTCATATTTTTGATATGAATGGGAACAATCCTGATGTTGAGGTCCCAGAAACTAAAACCAGGACCTGGACTGAGAAGGTGGGGGTGGTTTACATTCTGTCTCATTTGAAAATGTGAGATTTAAATAAATAAATATGTAAAAGGTACATGTTTTTCTATTTCCTGTTGGTCTGTGTCTTTCAGCACCATCTTGTTTGACTGATGAAGTTTTTTTTTTTTTTTTTTACAGAAACAAACTCAAACAAACTGAATCTGAAAATAAAAATAAATAAAAACTGAATCAGACTTGGGGCTGAACTGATCAGTAATGACCGAAAATAACTGTAACACGTGACAACATCAAGGCAGAATAATCCTCAGTAGAAAGAGTGAAGGTATGTTCATGTTACCAACCACAGCAAACTGCAAACAAAGAGACTGCTGCTGTCTGAGAGTAGCGAGTCTCTGAGGAGGGGGGTGGGGGGGGTGGGGCGACGGTAACAGAGTGGAGATGTGAGAGAAGAAGAAATGGAGGAAGAGTTTTTTTTCCCCTAAAGTGTGAGAGCTGTGTGTGTGTGTGTGTGTGTGTGTGTGTGTGTGTGTGTGTGTGTGTGTGTGTGTGTGTGTGTGTGTGTGCGCGCGCGCATAAAAGAGACAGACAGAAAAGGGCCAGAGCTCCCCCCGGTGTTCAGCACAAGAACTAAACTGCAGCATATACAGTACAACTTCTGTACTACCACCAACACTAAAAACATGAACCCAGTCCTCATGTCAGGGTTAGGGTCAGGGGTTTGGATCCTCATTATGTCTCTGAGTGTCCTCACAAGTACAGAGAGACCATGTCTCTGCTCCAAAAACAGTAAAATGTTTTTGAAACAACTATTTCAAACACCCATTCTTTCCTGATTATCTGATTGCACTTGCATTTAAGGAACACCACAGGTGCAGCTGTGTCCAGCTGTGATTTAAAGCTTTTATTTTTAAGATTCATCTGACAGGAAGCCTCTCTCTCTCTCTCTCTCTCTCTCTCTCTCTCTCTCTTCTCTCTCTCTCTCTGTTTCAGTCAATGTCTCCCGTCCACTCCACCTCTCTCCCTCCTCAGTCTCTTTCTCACTCAGTAAAATGACATTTAGAGCAGCAGGGTGAGAAAAGCAATCTGCCACCCCCTCCCTGGAGAGAGAGGGGGGGTGATGTAAATGTAAAAATGAGTGGAATAAAAGAAGAGAGGAGGAGGAGGTGAGGCTGAAAGAGAGAGGGGGAAGGGAGGAGTGACACCCAGAGAGGGGTGGGGAGGGATGGTGGAGGGTCTTTCCCTCCAACTCTGATTCTCTGTCCTTGCCTGCCCTAATGGATATCTGTGTGTGTGTGTGTGTGTGTGTGTGGTGTGTGTGAAACTGTCCAAACAGCAGAGTTCAGTGACATTATAGAGCATCAACAGCGTGGGATTTTTATTGTTGTTGTTGTTTTTGTTGGAGTCTCTCACACCCAGTAACAACTGGATTATCTTGGACCCATTTAACAAATTCAAGCTCATTCAAGCTTTGACTTTCCACGTCACCTGCTCTGTGATTATCAGTCTTCTGACATGACTTGTGGATCCTGATGTGTGGATCCAATGGTGTCCAGTTAAGAACACTTCTTGTTTTATTTTGCAGTCCTGTGTTCTCATGTCCCAGTTTGTTTGACTTCCTGTTTTCTCTCCTGTCAGCCGCAGTTGTCCAATCATCTCTGTCTGATCTTCAGGGACACTCAGGTGACTTCTGTCCTATGGACTCTGTTCTTGTGGAGATGTGAGAGAAGAAGAAATGGAGGAAAGAGAGTTGTGTGTGTGTGTGTGTGTGTGTGTGTGTGTGTCCTGGTCACACACTCACACACTGGTTAAACAGAGGCACAGCTCAGCGTCCAGCTCACTGCACTTCCTGTTCCCGTGGTGACGTGAGGTGCCTGTCATTCACAGTTTTTGTGAGTTTGTTGTTGTTGACAGGCTGTCACTATGGAAACAAAGATTTTGGAGGGAAAATGAGAGCAGTCTCTCGCTCCGCTGGTCCATCGATCGCCCTCAACAATTCCTGAGTGTGTGTGTGTCGAGTGTGTCTGTCTTAACAACTATTGTTGTTACTATTTAAATGTTCATTGATATATACTTTTAGCTATTTTATTATCATTACATATCAAATTCATTGACATGTCTTGTCTTTATTTTATCATCTGAATATCAAAACTTTGAATAATAAATATTTTGTGTTGATATTGACATTTTATGTAATAAAGATAATTGTGTCAAAAATACTATAAAATACATATATGTGTGTGTGTGTGTGTGTGTGTGTATATTTGTTTATATTTATTTGTGTGTGTGTGTGTGTAAACCACGGCTCCTTCACGTCTTTGTTTCCTTTAAATGAATTCAGTGTTTTTAAATTTCATTTCTCAGTTTGTGTGAAGCTGCGGCTGCTCGCAGCGATAATTAAGTCTCTGTTCACTTCTGTGTGAAAACACTAGAGTTATTGACATCTGTCAGCACACACACTCATAACACACACACACACACAGAGCACACACACACGATGTTTTTCAGTGTTTTGCTGTGTGAGCAGTTTGTTGCTTCATAAATATGATTCGCTGTTTTCTCCTGATTGGCTTTTTTGCAGCAGCAGCAGCAACGAGGGAATTATTGATTGATTTACTCACCGCCTCGACAATAATTGTACATGCAGACACACACACCCACACACACACACACACACACACACAGATGAACATTAGCATTTAAAGAGGGAAAGTTTCAACATTTAATAACTAAACTGATCAATGAACAATTAGAGCTAAAACATTGCTGCTTATGGACACAGAGAGAGAGAGAGAGAGAGAGAGACAGTGTGTGTGTGTGTGTGTTTACAACCTGACTTGTGGTCACAGGTTCACTGAAAGTTGCAGTGCATGCTGGGAATGTCCAACTGGGAATGGGAATGAACAAACTTTTATAACAGATCTACACTTGTTCACAGGAGTCTGTTACTCTTTCGGCTCAGACAGGAGTAATGTCCTTAGTAACAGATTACTCATACAAACTGTTACTGCTGGAACTTAACATACATGTTGTAATTTTAAGTGACAGTGTTGTAGTTAGTTCTGACGTGATTGATACACCTGTGGTGTTGTCGTGGCAACATAACAATACAATGAGCCATGAGAGATCAAAGGTCAGTGGTGTGAGTACTGGACCAGTTCAGGATCCAGGGTCCTGGTCCAGGACCATCTAGTGAAAGCCAATAAAGACAGAGTATAAACATACACTCACACAAACTCTCTCTCTCTCTCTCACACACACACACACACGTCTTTATCTTCCATTTGTCTGAATGATGGAGAAACTGCCGTCTCAGCAGAAAATTACTGCTCTTTAACACCTCTGCTGATTTAAACCTCACCTCCCCCTCCGCTCTCCCCCCTCCTTTATCTCTCTGTCTTTCTGTCCGCACCCCTCCTTCCCCCAAACCCTTTATCTCTCTCTCTAAAATGACTCTTAAAGACTTCCCACTCGACTAAATCTCTCTCTCTTTGCTGCCGGCGCGTCATTGGTCGGCTGCTGACATTTTGTTAGACGTCGTTAAGGCCGGCGGCTCCATAAAGCACCCGAGGGTGACACCTTCCACCCTGCCCGAGAGAGAGAGAGTTATAGTTCTTATTTAAGGTCTCGATTAACCTTCTTTTCTGTACGACTAATCAATTTTCATGATACGAGCTCCATAAAGTCCTGTTAATACTACACACACACACACGCACGCACACACATACATGTAGAGGTATGTCTGCAAAGAGCAAAGGTGGAAGCAGAACTCACATCTTTTACTCAGGTGAGTAAAGTAGAACAATAAACCTGCAGCTGCTTCGTGCTCATAAGAACCAACAACACTGAGATAAATCTGTTTCAGCTTCATCTTCACGTTGAAGAGAAACTCTGCAGAACTTCTGGAACCTCGTCTATGACGACCGAACCCCCTCTGAAAACCCCATCAGTGATCTCAGAACCTTTGAAGGACTTCCGACAGAACTACACAATGCTCCTGAAAGAACCGCAGAACGTCCACAATTACAGCTAGAACCACCTGCTCCTTGTCCACCTGCTGGTCCTGTGTGAGGAGCCTAGTCCAGAAAGGCCTGGTGGTTTCTGCAGGTCTACATGGTTTACATGGACCAGGAACATGAAGTGGATTTCAGAGATCAGTGCTGTGCTTCAGCTGTTTATTGAAATGTTTTGTTTTCAAACACCACTGATGTACAGTAATTAACTATTACCTGACCTGTCAATCAAATCAACTGCGTGAGGGCTGTGGGGGCAGGGCATCATTTAAAGTTTCTGATTGGACATTTAAGTGTTTTTCATTGTGGTGAAACACTCACATTCAAAGGTCAAAGGGCAAATGTCTCACTGTTGTCTTAAGTCACAGAGCAGACACAGATCAGAGAGTTTCCCATCATGCCTCTCTGAAGTCGTGGGGTTGAGCAGGCAGCGGCCGACCTCGACCTTCAGCTGCGCCTCGGAGGACGAAGCCATCGTTGGAGGAAACGTGTGGGGACAGACAGACGGAGATGGACGGGAGCGAGGCAGAATCCATTCAGAGACGTTAATAAAATCAAAGAGCCTGATATGATCAAGCATGAAGTACATTACAAAGGTAATGTGAATTTAAGCCCAGATCCTTTCATTATCAAAAACACTGAGCCGTCGCTCGGCGGCGCACAGACGCCGGCGAATTTATGAGGCCAACTTCCTCAATCTAATAGAAGGATTCAGGTGTTACTAATGGACGAGAGAGGGAGGTAATAGAGGAGAGAGAGAGCTAATATGGAGTGATGGAGACTGACGAGAGACACCGGCAGAGTGCTGGAGAGAGAGACAGAGAGAGAGAGAGAGATGAAGACAGATGAGGAGAGAAAGAAAGAAATGGAAAGTTAGAAAGAAACTGAAGACAGAAGAAAGAGAACAAAGGGGAGGAGGGGGGGTGAAATCTGAATAAAACATGGTTTTGTTCACAGAAAGAAACTGTTTGTTGAGGTTAAACGTTGATTTCAGTTTATGAGGAAAACTGAGCTCAAGTGCAGTCATGTTTTTTTGGCTGGCTGTTGCTCAGGAGGGAGAACGGGCCCTCCGCCCGTCAAAAGGTCAGCAGTTTGATTCCCACCTTCCCAGGTCTGCATGTCAAAGTGTCCTTGGGCGAGATACTGAATCCCAACTTGCCCCTGATGGCTGTTTGATCAGTGTGGAAAAAAATCTGCACATAAGTGTTCATGTCTAAGAGTTCCATGTCCAATCCTGTGCCCAAGTCCTTGTCCCAGACATGTTTTACACATGACATGTTTAAAACAACACGTCTATTTCTGTATCAAAGTTGTGATGATCGAGGGTCAGACGAGCTGATTCTGTGTGACTGATGTGAAATCTGCTCACTGAGCTCAGATGTTTGTCTATTTGTCAGCTCTGTTTGTCTCATTGCAAAATGCCCTGAGTGTCTACAGGACAAACCACTTTAAACCTAATCACACAGAATTAATAAGAGTCAGGTCAATAAACGCTGCAGAGTTTTAATGAACATGTGTAACACTGCTGCTGTTTGTTGACACAGACGCAATGTTTCATCCCATAAGCACAAAATGAAATTGATTTAACCTGGGTTAATTTCGCAGCTCTGTGTCTCTCTCTCTCTCTTTCTGCCTGTGTGTGTGTGTGTGTGTGTGTGTGTCTGTGTGTTTGTGCGTGTGTGTTTTGAATTGAATTAGCTGTTGTGTTTTTGCAGAGGGCAGCAAACATTGTTAGCTTTACAAGCTGATCACTCAACTAAAACTACATCACTAATTAAAACCCTGCTCTCTCTCTGTCTCTGTCTGTGTGTGTGTGTGTGTGTGTGTGTGTGTGTGTGTGTGTGTGTGTGGGAGGAAGGAAGGGGGCAACCATTTTAAGGGTCTGTCGGTCTGATGTTGAACTCAGGACGGGGAGAGAGACGGGTCAACACACTCCTGTTTTTTCCATTTCTCCATTTCTATTCCTTCTCTCCTGTCACTCTGTCTGTCACTCCCTCCCTCTCTCTTTCCCTCTCTCTCTCTCTGGGTAGCTGTCAATCACTCAGTTACTCAACCGACACATTACTAGTTTCCGGACACACACACACATACACAGCTGACCATCATTACCAGGCTGCAGTGAAGCAGAAAAGCTCAGTAATAGCAGGTCACCGCCCTCTGAGTGTGTGTGTTGCAGTGTGTGTGTGTGTGTGTGTGTGTGTGTGTGTGTGTTGGTGTGTTGACCACTTGGCAGTCTATTAGTGTGATGTGATGGACTGTGTGTGGCCGGAGTGGGTGTGTGAGATCAGGGTGGCATGTTGCTGAAAACCTGCAGCTCATTTTCAAACTGCCAGACTGAAGTCTGCAGCAAACTTCAACACATTTTATAACCAATGATGGTTGGAAGACTCAGCACCATGGACAGAGACAGAGCCACAGTCAGGGACAGATATAGAGACAGCACCATGGACAGAGACAGAGATAGACGCAGCACCACAGACAGATAGACATACAAGCACACACTTTTTTGTAACCCAAAAAAATGTTTTATTTGTAAAAACAAAGTTTCAGGGTCATGCAATTCTTTTTTTTTTCCCTGAGAGTGTTATGATTATTTACCTGTAAAAATGCTGCTGACTGCAAAATAAATGTGTGATCAGTACGTTGTGGCTTCTTGTTTTGCTGAAGAAGTGTGTGTCCTCAGCTCTTTAATATCTGAGGTGCGTTTGATTCATGCACTGATGCGACCTGCTCAGTTATTCACTTCATTATTTGACTCATTTCTTCTGCTTAATATTTTGTCCAAACATGATTCGCGCTGCCTGCTGGTTCCAGCACTGCCTAATGGCCTGAAGTCTGAAGCTGTGCAGCTGGAAATGATTCGATCAGTGAGGACACTTAAGGCGGATGTGCTTCTGCTTAATATTTAACCTGCTAAGTGGTTTTAAGGTGGCCTGAACTGTTTTCAACAGTGTTTTAATAACTAACGCTGCCTGCTGAATTAAACATGGCTGCGCAGCCTGCAGCCCATCAGACAAAAAGGAGCAAGATTGGCTTCCTGCGAGAGCTCTGATTGGACCAGAGACACAAGACTCAGGTTCAGGTTGGGTCAGAGTGTTCTCAACTTCTTTATGATTTATATAAATAAAAACTTTTTTATTCGTTTATTATCTCGGTGGAGACATCTCTGTCTCTGAGCACCATCCTTGACTCTCGTCTCCTCAGGAAGCTGGGTGCACATTAACGAGCAGCTCGTTAATCTTTAATTATCACAAAGGCGTCAGACAGCTGGACTCTGCTGCTGCCTTGCTTCGGGGTACCACCGCTGCAACGGGGGTCAAACCGGTGACCTTGAGCTGCAGCTGCTCTTTCTACACCACCCTGCCAGCAGGGGGCACTGTACCTCAGCCTTACGCACCTGCAGTGTCTCTGTCTCCCCCTGCTGGCAGGGAGAGGAATGACTGTTAACAGCAGCAGGAATTAATCAGTGTCATTTGATCAGATCAGTCATGTGACCTGCTCTGTCCAGCTGTTGGTCTCTACTGGATCAGGACTCCATCTCTGATCAGGTCCAAAGACCTTGTCCCTTTCTGGACTCTTTTGATGCCCCGCCCCCTCCTAACTGACAACCAATCAGGGGCCACTCTGTCTGTTAGAGACGTTTAAAGTTCTGCAGCTGTTTGATTGATAGAGTGAAACTGACCAATCACAGGATAAGGAAATGATGGACACTGAAACACACACACACACACACACAGTGTAGGATGATTGACAGAGTTAATTAACAGCAGTGTGTAGATCAGAAACTGATCTGTTTGACTCTCGCTCTCTCTCACACACACACACACACACACACACACATTTAAATAACATTGAACTGATGTGTTCACTGAGCTGTAATGACACAATGATGATATGTTTCTTTACAGTGTCTGTGTGTGTGTGTGTGTGTGTGTGTGTGTGTGTGCGTGTGTGTGGGTCTGGCATTCCTTACATTGAGGGGACTTAAATCTGTTTACATACTCATGTTATGGGGACAAAAATCCGGTCCCCATAATATAAAAAAAAGACTTAAAATAATGACTTAAGGTTTGGTTAAGGTTAGGGTAAGGTTTAGATAGGTTAGACTTCTAGGCAGTAGTAGCAACAACTGAGATCTCTAGGGTTTCCAGGAAAGTCTCCAGGAAATGAATGCAAGTCAATGAAATGTCCCCAAACCAGACTGTGTGGTGTGTGCATGTGCGTGTGTGTGTGTGTGTGTGTGTGTGTGTGCTGAGGTGATCATAACATCTGCAGTCTCCACTACTGGATCCAGATCAGAGGTCAGAGGTCAACCACGTTCACAATCTCTAATCTGAATATAGAATTTTTATTCACATCCATTAAATGATGTGTGTTTTTGTTGTACTCTCTGTGTTCTCTCTCTCTTGTTAGCTGTGGATTCATGTTTAATTAGTTTACAGTGTGAGCTCGTTAGCGTGGAGGATGTGGCCTTGAGTCCGAGAAGCTGAGTGTTACACTAATGATTTAATTACTCAGAGAAACAGACAGTACCAATATCAGCTTGTTAACAATCCTAACGAGCTCCTAACGAGACACTGAGTGTGTTTACAAGGACGGCTCTGAGTCAAATTTTAATTGTTTGTTTTGATTGTTTAAAAGATCCTATCCAGGACACACCTCTTTAATTAACATAAACAGAAATGAGCTGCTAGCTGGTCTCCGACCAGTTGAAGAGTAATTGTTTCCTCTTGCTGCAGGTGGAACTGGTTTAACTATGGTTTCGCTGAGAGGACTTGACCCATGAATCCTGGGACAGAAGTGAAAAAGGGATGTATCAAAGATGATGATGTGTTTTTCCAGTTTGTTGTGGAGCAACAAAGTCCTGCTGCTTTGAGATCAGCAGTTAATCTGCTTGTTAATAATCCGACCAGTGGCTCAAGTTCAGAGACAATCCAACACCAGTTTGGTCTTCTCACTGGAGCAGCATCTCTCTTCATGTCTCTAATTGACTCTCTCTCCTCTTCCTCCCCCTTCCCTCCCCTCTCTTCATCTCCCTCTCTGTGTGTTTGTAGCTGCAGGGCTCGCTGCAGCTGATTGGCTGCTGAATTACAGAGGGAATAACTGTGATTGGCAGCTGAGAGCCACAGTAACAGCTTGGCAGCAAGAACACAGGACTACTAATTACTGAGGAGTGTGTGTGTGTGTGTGTGTGTGTGTGCGTGCGCGTGTGTACGTGTGTGAGTGTGTGTGTGTGCGTGTCGTCAGATGATATGACGATCGTGTCCGTCCCAGTGGTCGTCAGAGAAGATTAGCTGCCATCGCCGGGGGAAACACACTCGTCAGTTCCTGTGTTTCTGACACTTTGTGATTTTCTCTTTATCCTTGGGGTCGACAACAACAGGAATCAGGTCTGTGTTCACACCAACACCAGAACCGGACTGAGTCTGACCCCAGTTTTATACAGCTGGTCTTCGGTTCTGTCTAGAGCTTCCCTGCTCCTGCAGATTTAGGGACAGGTCCTGGTCAGGTGAGCTCTAAGTTGTGGATTCTGGATGTGGAATCTGGTCTCTGGTCTTTGTTCATCTGCAAGATGGGGACACTGCTGTCATTGTGGAGCACAAACATGATAAACGATCAGTTTCAGCTGCAGGAAGATCCGGACCAGGTCTCAGACCAGGTCTTCAGATCAGATCAAATCTGCAGACTGAGTGAACTTTAGTTTTTAACTTTGTTTAATGATAAAAAGTAGAAGTCTCCTTGAAGACTTTTCCCTTCAATCAGACACTGGTCATCTCTCTCTCTCTCTCTCTCTCTCTCTGTCTGTTCGTTTGTGTGTGTGATGATGCGAATAGTTCTGATCCATCACAGAGCTGAACCCTGGAGCATTCTGGGAAACATCACATATTCCCTCTAATGTTGACTCTGATCTGTGTGTGTGTGTGTGTGTGTGTGTGTGTGTGTGTGTGTGTGTGTGTGTGTGCTCCATGAAGTCTGGGGACATGGACAGACAGAGGGGCCGGTCCAGACTGGTGCAGCAGAAGAGTCGAGTTCTGCATCTGTTCTAAATCAGTTTCCAGGTTCACGCTCACACAAACAGACACAGCTCTGAAAACTTGCACACCTCACCTGTGTGTGTGTGTTAGCACATTAGCAATGCCCTAAAAAAAAAAGATATTAACAAGATCCATAAAAGGAAAAAAGTTTTAATGTAAGGTGGTCACACAGTGGCTGTGTGTATGTGTGTGTGGGGTTGGTCAGTTTGTCTCATTAATGACCCCTCCCTCTTTAACGAGCTAACGAGCTGTAATGAGAGCTCGTTAACTCAGACGGAGCTCAGCCAATAAAACACGTGTAACGACCACAGCTGCTGGAACCATGGCGACCATTCTCAGCAGGGGTGGTAGTGAGGAGGTCAGGTGTCGTTCTTGTTTAATCTCGTGTCAATTAAAAAACAACACTACCTTCAGGTTTATACACCTGAGTGCAGAACTTCACCAGGGTTCATTCAACTCAGAGTCTAAAAGTTCCTCTGGTCTTTAAAGACAAGTGAGTCCTGGAAATGGTACCAGGAAATGGTACCAGGCCCCCTGAAGGTCCTTCAGAGGGTCCAGGAGGTTCCTCTTCAAGGCACTTTACATTATTACAGACCAGAAAAAACATACAGATCTATTATGATATGAAGGGAACCATGAGCCTGATGGATGGATTCTGGTTGTTAAGGGCCTTATATGTAAGCAGGAGGATTTTGAATTATACTTTAGTTTTTACAGGGAGTCAAGACCCTTTAACACCCTTGAAATGTTTCAAGGGTGCTTGAGGAGGTTGTGGAATTCCAGAACTTCTTGCAGAGATTCTGTGAAGAGTGGTTGGAGAAGTCCTTAAAGAGGTCCTAGAGTCTTGGAGGGGGTTTAAGTAGTCATTGAGCCTTGAACCTGAAAAGTGAAACATTCTGATCAGAGGAAGCTGCTCGTTAAAGGCATCAAGTGTCACTAACAAGGTCCCGATGTAGACTCCGCCTCTTCATCTTCCTCTTCATCTGTGTCTCTTTAATCTCTCTCCTGACATAGACTCTGACTTAACTGGTTTAATTTGACCTACCTGCGGGGTGCTGGAGGGTGGGTGGGGGGTAACCTCTGTGAAGTTAAAGAGGAGGAGGAGGCAGTGGAGGACTGACGGCTCTTGCTTGGTCTCCAGAGAGTCTCTATTTCTCTCAGACAGGCAGTGGTGCTGTTAGCGGCTAATGTTAGCGTCTTGTTGCTCTAATGGAGTTTCCTTGTTTCTGTCACTGATGGATGGACAGAGGGATGGGGACAGAGGATGGGGAACAAGGGAAGAAGGTAAGTGATGTGAGATGTAAACGGACAGATACATGCTGATCTGCAGAGTGAAGCTCGATAAACGGACTGACACTGATCAGAGAGAAGCTTGAGACTTTATCCTCAGGGGTCAGAAGCCAGGGGACAGATCCCAGGACATTGTCCAGGTTCATCTATATCAATATCTATCAAGTCTATGCAGGTCTCAGGTGGACTTTGTGAACAGATCCAGGCTTCACTCATGTTCAAAATATTTATTTAAAAAAACATTTGTTTTTGTTGTTTCACCGCTGGTTTCATCACCTGGTGAACCAATGGACTGGTAGGGTTGGGGGTTCAACTGTTGAACAGTTGAACAGAGACGTAAGTGTGTCGTGTCATCACTAAGATTTTATTTGATTGACAATCAGCTGTTTCAGACCTGACCTGACCAGACTGAGACAGTTTGAGACATCCTGCCTCTACTGGTCTTCACCTGGTCTTCAACTGGTCTCTACTGGCCCTCAGCTGGTTTCTACTGGTCCTGAACTGGTCTCTACTGATCTTCAACTGGTGTCTGTTGGTCTCATCTGGTCCTTAACTGGCCTCTACTGGTTTCTGCTTGTCTTAGCTTGCTGAGCGGATGACTGTCAGTGTTTGCTCTTATTCACCATCCTGATGGACGTACAAGTGAGACACTGGAACACTTCAGCTCGACTACGTCATGAATTCAGGGTGACGGTTGCGATAGAAACATGTCATTTCACAGAAATCTACTCTAATTACCTCTCCTCATCATCATCATCATCCTTCTCCTGCTCCTCTTCCTCCTCCTCTTCCCCATCCTTCTCTTGCTCCTCTTCCTCTGTCTCATTAAGCAGGTTCTCTGTGACCTCAGAGTGTGAATGTGGCCTGAGCAGTGAACACACACTTAAGTCCTGATATTTAACAGCTTTAATCAATGATTGTGTGTGTTACAGTGTGTGTGTGTGTGTGCATGTGTGCGTGTGTCTTATTGTTACATTGTGTGAATTAATTACAGATCCTCAGAGTTCAGCTGTGTCAGTTTGGACCAATCAGAACAGCTCCTCCGCAGAAACTTTCTTTTATCAGTGCGAAGTTGTTCATCATCAGTGAACTTTGACCCCTCAGATGTGTCCTACAGACATATGTCTTCGCAAGAAGTCGATGGAATTCATTAATTGCAAACACGTCCTCGTTAACAGCAGACCTCTGACCTATACAGAGTCCACATGGTCGTCTCTCTACAGGACGTCCTGTATGGTGAGGAAGTCTAGGTATCAGAGGACATCTTTACTGTGTACTTTAAAGACAATGTCCTCTGAAGTCCTCACTGTATAGGATTTACTGACTTCAGAGGATGTTGTCTTTAAAGTGTACAGTAAAGATGTCCTCTGATACCTGGGCTTCCACCCTATACAGGATGTCCTGTATAGTGAGGACATCCTCACTGTATAGGACATTACTGACTTCAGAGGACATCCTGCATGTTGAGGATGTAAAGGACTGAGGGGGCATCAGGGGACATCCTGACTTTAAAAGACATCCTGACTTCAGGAGATGGCCTGACAAAGCCGATGTCATCCATGCCGTCCCCTTTAGGGACGTGCTTTGAGGACAGAGGGACAGACCTCAAGCATGTGCTAAGGACATCAAACTTTAATTTGTCTTGTGCTGAAACTTCTCTCTTTTTGTCATCATTGTTGTTTTTCTGTTTGTTGTAAAATGATGAAAAATTGTAGCTGTTTAATTAGGAACATGTTTCCCTGGAGACATGCGCCGCCCCCACATTCACACACACACACACACACACACACTCACACTGTTATGGGATAAATTACTACGGCTGTTTTTTGTTATTTTCTTCATTTCACTCATTTAATTTCTTCAGTTTAAATTAACTACAGCAAAACTGCAGAGTCAACACACAGTGAGACATTGAGACACACGGAGACAAACTCATGTCCTCCTCATTCTGCAGTCCCTTCAGAGGTTTATAATCTGATCAGTTGGCTCCAGATTGAGCAGAAGTAGGTTACACACACACAGAGACACAATTTTATTTCAAGTGTTTCAAGTGTGTGTGTGTGTGTGTGTGTGTGTGTGTGTGTGTGTGTGTGTGTGTGTGTGTGTGTGTGTGTCAGCTCCATTTTGTCCTCTCTGATGGTCTGGCTCTGGACCTGACTCTGGACTTGTTCCAGCCTGATCAGGGTTTTTGTTCTTTGTTCTGAGGGACCGGGACTCTGATCCCGATGCTGATCCAGAGTCCCAGTCCCTGAGCTCACACCACTTCCAGGATTTTCCAGGATGCACAGATTATTACAGGACCTCTCTGATGTCTTTTCAAGGTAAAATAGCTGCAGCCAGAAACCATCAAACCTGGTACTGGACCTGGACCAGGACGTGGACCTGAGCCTGAGAGAAGTTGTGTCTCTTTGTGTTTTTGTTGCAGGTCAGTGAAACATTAACACCAACATGTGTCACAGCAGAGACAATGCTTCACTTCCTGCATCTCTGGTTTTAAGTTATATCAGGACCCGCCTAAGTCCCTCATCTGGATCATATCATGTGGAAGCTGCTGTGGGGACTTGTGGTTCTGATCCAGCAGGGTGAATGGTGATGACCTTGATGATGATGATTATCTATGTTTGAATCACATCTGTGTCTAAAATCACATTTTAACAGAGCAAACAACAATGTTTGAGTCGTTTTCATCTGATATAAACTTTGAGTTTTCTTCTGTTTCTGTTCTCAGACTGACTCGGGTTTCGTCACTGCAGCGGCACTGTGCTTATCTGTGAAACCACAGCTCCACCAGCAGGACCAAGGGAGAACTGCAGCTGTCACAAACTGCTGCCGTTTTCTTTTGGTCCTGTGACTTAAAAAAATAAAATAAAATATGAAAATTATTGAACATTACTTAAGTAAAAACTCCAGGGGGGTAGACCATATTTATGTGAAATCTCTATTAAGACTAGAGAACATGTAACATATAATACATGAAGTATGGTATCTATAACACAATACCTAAAAGTAAAACAACATGAATAAATGAACATTTGGGAGGTTGACAGAACTTAATTTTGTACAAAGATAAAGCTCTCTTATTTAAAGGTGCACTATGCAGGTTGCTTTTTCTCTAAAGAACTCCCAAAGTCTCAGAGTCAGGCCAAGTTCTAGATGCACAATATTTAATGAAACATTTAATTCAACAGAAACAGAGGTGCTGATCATGTTGTTGTATAATGCCAGCCATACATCTACTCATGACAGCTTTTTAAATCGGCGAGGTTTATTAACACATTGCTGTGAACATTGCACGTTGCTGCTGGAAAACTCTTTGAACAAACCTACCAAACAGGAGAAAACCACTTTGAAAGCCTCCCTTTGTGAATTCAACATCACCGTTCTTACAAGTGCGTTTTTTTCTCCAAGAGACAGTGGAAGCAGCAAGGAGACCCTTCATTCACCCTGTAAAGAGTCATTTAACCATCACAGTGACCACCAAGCTGCTACAGGAGAGAATCCTGAGAAACAAGTTTTACAGTTCTTCCATTTGCATGTATGGATATGATGTTTATGCAGAAGAATTGTAATATTCACTATTTGTGACTGATTTTCTAAGGTCTTGGATTAAAATGGTTTTAAAAATGTTAAAAGTGACAGAGAATCAAAAACGGTTTTGACCTGGTCTTTGTTGAAGAATGGTAGTCCACCCACATTCAGGAACATGTGAAAAGTGCAAGAAATTCTGAACATCTTTTCATGGAAATTCCTTTTTTTTAGAAATGTCGGCTAGAAAATGGTTCAATTTCAATTTGTGACGTAAACTGTATCTCACCGCCCCCCACTCTGATTCTATTCTCTCCCCTTCAAAGGCGATTAACTGTAAAAAGATGGTCTGACTGTGTTCTGAAGCCAGCGACATTAGATTCATTCAAGTGGCAGTGAAGGAGCCAATCAGTGTCAAGTGCTTGCGTTTCATTATGAGGTTGCCAGTTGAGCCTAAAAAGATGTCAAATAGGTGTAAAACCACGTGTTTAAAAGAGAGGTTTTAATGAAGCTTCTGAGGCGTTACACATCCAACCAACATTTTTTGTGTATATGTCACATCACATAACAAGGATCAAAACCTGTTCAACCATTCTCTGTCACCTTTAACATTTTCATTTACTTTGAGAGGTTTAAAAGTTTGATCATATGAAATAAGATTTTTTGTTTTGGTTTGTTTTTTTTTGGTTTTTTTGTTGTTTGTTTTTGGCCATTTTTGCGTTTATTTGATAGTGATAGTGAAGATAGACAGGAAACAGGAGGGGAGAGAAGGGGAATGACATGCAGTGAATGATCAGCCGTGGATTCAAACTGGTAACAGGACATTTTAACCGTAATATTAGTTACATTCAGTTACAACAAGTTAGCATTTATAGAAACTGAGATCTCAAGTGAAAATAAATGAAAGTAAAAGTTTCATGAGCAGATTCACGTCTATGTCCCCGTTTGGTTCTCACAGAAACCATTCACTGGGGGTTGGTGTTTAAGGAGGGAGGGGTTTCAGACCACGATGCTCCCTGATGGATCGTAACAAGCCAATCAATTAACTTCAATTAAGTTCAATTAACTTCAGTTAAAGTCTCATTAACTTTAACATGAAACACAGTCAGTCGTCTGTTGTTTCCTCGTCTCATGTTTCTGTTTGTGGCTGTTTGTGATTTCACACACACTCTCACACACTCTCTCTCACAAACACACATACACACACACAGACACACACACACACACACACACACACACACACACACACACACATACAGAAACACTTACAGCCCCTCCCCCACCACTCCACACACTCCTCTGGGATGTTATTTGAACATTTTGGCCAAACAGCATTTCTTTATTCTCTCTGCTGCAAACTGACAGAAAATCAATGAAAACCTTCATCTCTCCTCCTCCTCCTCCTCATTCTCCTCCGTCTGTTTCTTCCTCTCCTCTCAGATTCAGTCTGATGACCAGTGACACTTTAATAATGACAGGAAGCTGCTCCTCCTAACGAGCATCACTTGGTTGCTATGACAACAGCAGTCTGAGGCTTTAATTGGTTCAGTGCCTTGCTCAGGGGAACTTGTCCTCAGGGGAGGAGGAGAAGGAGGAGGAGGAGAAGGAGGAGGAGGAGAACTCTTTGTTCTCTCTTTCTTCGTGAAGTTTTTTTTCCTGTTTGACTTGGAGGTGAACTTGTTTCTCCTCATTCAATTTAATCCAGAGAGTTAAACATGTGACGAAGTCCCTGTTTATCAAGTGGATCACTGAAGGTTTTAGGGGTTTTTTACTAAGACAAAAAAAAGTCATGAAGATGTTATTTTCTTGCCTACCTCCAGGTTCAGTGAATGCACATGCCATCACATGAATGTGAATTTACACAGTGAGTGACACTGAGCTGACAGTTGTAGAGTCAGTTGGTTCCGTATGTTGATGAGCAGATGTCAGACTTTTTGTTGGTGCAGATCGTCCTCTGCTCCAATCTTCCTGCAGTGTCAATTCTGATTAACAGCCACAGTGATCCCACATGGGTGACAGTCTGATCCTGACACTCTGCATTTCCTCCTGTTATTGCTGTGGTGCTGTTTACTTCGTGTCTCACTGTGTGATGTGAGACATAAGTTGCTGTGACCAGAACCAGCAACCAGACAACCTCAGACTGGATGTCCTGTTGCTGTCATGTCTCTTCCTTTGGGTCATTTAAATGAACCGTAATTAAAACAGACACTGACAGCCTAACAGACTAGACTCTCTCAATTAATTTGTTTGTTCAATGACTGTTATTCTCTCTTAATCTGACAAGAGCATCTTGATCGGCATGTTACACACGTCAGTGTCCATAAATACATCGTATCTGAGCAACAACAAAACAAGACAACAAATACAACAATGACCACTGTCATGGTAACACTGGGACTTGTGATGGTTGAACTAGGCCAGGAAGTTGTGCTTCTACATGACTGCTCTGGTTTCAGCAGCAGCTGTTTCTCAAACTTGTCACTGAACTGATCCCTGACAAAGTTTTTAAATGACAGACTTTTCATGTTGGAGCTTTGGTGTAAGGAACCAAGTACTTTCAACCTGTGTTCAACCACAGAACCAACATATGTAGACAAATGAATTTCCCTTCTTCATGAATATTGTAAATGATTCAATGCACCACGTCCTGACCTTCCATATTTGAATAGTCATATGTTAAAAGGTATACATTCGGTGTTTCAAATGTGAGAGTGTCTCTACTGATTTCAGATCTCAGCCTCATGACTTTAGCAGCTCAACTTATATATATATGTGTGTGTGTGTGTGTGTGTGTGTGTGTGTGTATTAAGTGTTTTTAATCAGTAGTTTAAATGCAGTTAGTCCATATATTACAAAATCGTAAATGAATCAATTATGTCCATAATCAATCAGTCATTTGTTTCAAGTCAAAATCTGAACCTTCTTTAGTTCCAGCATCTGATTTTCTTCTTACATGTTGGTTGGAAACAAGATGTCAAGTTCTGGAAACAGTGACATTTAATCAATTAACCGTGCAAATGACTGACAGATCAATAATGGCAATAATTGTTAGTTTCCATCACTGAAACTGTGACATAAAAGTTATTCAATATGTTTCTGTGACTCTCTCAAAAGGTGTAGCTTCACAGTGAAATGGTGAAAATGTCATTTTAATTTGAAGTTGTCTTCACAAGCTCATTGATCTCAGTTTGGGGGGATGGGACTGCAGCCTATCCCAGCTGAACAACCATTCACACTCACATCCACACCTACAGGCAATTTAGTATGCTCAATTCACCAATCCTCAATGTTGCATGTTTCTGGCGGTGGGAGGAAACCAGAGCTCCTGGAGGGAAACCCACGCAGACACAGGAGAACATGCAAACTCCACACAGAAAGACTCTGCACCCGACCCAGAAGTCAAACCCAGGACCTTCTTGCTGTGAGGCAACACCACTAACACCTGTGCCACTGCGCTGCTCAGATTCATTTTTTGTTTCTCAAATAATTACTTTCGGGCAGCAGACTGCTGCCCAAAACACAGCTTGACATTATCTAGTGATGAGAGTCTCCTGTGCATAGAGAGCATCATGTGACATTTAACCTGAGCAGAAAGCAGAGGTCTGTCTGTGTCCAGGTGAGACAGGTGAGACGTGGTACCTGACCTCTGACGCTTCCACTCAGTCCCACAGGAGAATAGAATCTGTACTTGTTTCATCTGGGAGATGCCGAATATGAAATTTATTTTTTCTATTGTCCTTCAGATCACCATGACATATCATGTGTCTGTAGATTGTCCTTAATTATTTAAATATCTGATGAGGGCACTCTTCAGAACTTTGCTCAGTGTGTTCAGTGTCTTACAGCAGCCAAGAAGGATGTTTTATGTTTGACATGATGAAGACAGAATCTGTGTTTCAGATGAGCCACAGTTGTAATGTCCATGGAGCATGACATGTATGGTAGTGAACTTCCATCATTTGTTTCTTTATTTCCACTGAGTCATTGTGCCTGTGTGTTTGTAGTATATCTTTATTAAATATGATTTGCTGAGCAAATGGTGTATATGTCAGTATGTCTTTCTGTTTTTTTCACAGATTTCATTTGCAATAGGAGGAGTCTGAAATATTCCTCCTGTTGCAAAATCACTTATTTCTACTTTTATGCATAAGGCCATTGGACAGTGAGGAAAACAAAATCAAAACAAACAAAACAAGCAACAACAACAACAACAACAACAACAACACTACTGGGCAAAAAGTATAGATTAATTTATACATGCTAATTTACATACCTGAATAAAAAAACATTAATTTCTTAACATTCCAATACATGTTTATTGCTCAAAATTCAAAATAAAATTCAACTAGCAGTATAAAAATTCAGGTACATTCAAAAGATAAAAAGGTCACCCAGAATATCTTCTCAGAGCATCTGAAAGAATACATTAACCAGTGTAAACCTGGGGGTTTGAATACAGAACGTGCTTTTCCAACAAAAAAAAAAAATAAACAGCGGTACAAACAGAGGAAATACTAAGGTCACTAAATTATCCCGGCAGGATCGACACAGACGGGAATGTTTTGAGACGTATTTTTTACACCGATGTAATCAATGATGTCAACGCGTCGCCCCAGCCCTAACTATGATCTATCTATTAATGACTGATCGCCTACTCGTCCATAGTGAAACCAGAGATGGTTTGGACTGTGACTCTGCTGCTCCTCTTCATTGGTAAGACATTTACATAAAATCATGGATCAAAGGTGTATTTGGTTTTCACTGATCTGTGGTAGAATGACAAAGTAAGTAAGGTTAGTGACCACAGTGTTGTCAGTAAGAGATGGTTTGTCTGAGGTTTGTCTCAGTCACAATTTGGACTTTCTGACTTGTGGTGTTGACCCAGTTAGTAAAATGTGCAGGTGGTTGATGCCTTTGACCTTTGAGGTAGAGACAGTTCAGTGGTGACACTGGCCCTACGTCATAGTTTGTGTATTAACTCCTCACCCATCACAACATTCCAACACATCAACACTGTGACACGACAACAGTTTTCTTCTCTTTAAATCATTTTTATTGATTTATGGTGTTTATTTGTGCAAATGATTTAATCAATACTAAAGATAGCTTCTATCATCATCCCTCAGGATGGAATTTAAACTCCTGCGCTCAGCTCCCCCTGCTTCAGTACCATTATACCAACCTGTCAATGTCCTGGACTGATGCACAGAAGTACTACAGAGAGATGAACACTGACCTAGCCACCTTCAAAAGGATGGATTACATCAACCTGCTACCACCTGCAATGTTTTCCTACTCGTATGCATGGATCGGACTGAATGACGACCCGCTATCTTGGAGGATATCCATGGGTAATGACCTCAACTCCTGGAGATGGTCAGTGACTGGTGAGACTATGGAGACTGGTTATCATAACTGGGCCGCAAATGAACCAAATAATTATGCCAGTAAAAAAGAAAGTAGGAATGTGTAGGAATGAACAGCTATGGAAGATGGAACGATTTTCCCTGTGGATTTTCATTCGGTTTTGTTTGTTACAGTGGTAAGAAAAGTTTTAAATTGATGATTGAATTGCTTCATTGATTGACTAAAGGACTTTTACATCTGGATGCAATTCCATACATATCCCCACAACCAGCAAATCATTTATTACCACTGCAACGGTGTTCACAACATGGGGGGCACAAGAGCTTTGTTCCAAGTCAATCAGCTGCTGCCTCACTGCTCATAATGAGATTCACTAATTAATTTCTGTCTTTTACAGTCACAAACCAAAATGAGAAAATCTTCGTGTTCGTGGGTATGAGTACCACATGGTGCTCTGCTCAGCAGTACTGCAGAGAGCATCACACAGACCTGGCTACCATTGACAACAGTGACGAAAATGCTCAGGTCTCCTCTGTGACGGCATCCGACAAACTAGTTTGGATCTGTCTGTATCGAGTGTCATTTACATGGTCCGATAAGTCTCTCAGCTCCTTCAAAAACTGGAAGAGTGGCGAACCAACTGCTGGTGATAAATACTGTGTAGCTGAGACTCATCTACATCAGTGGATTGATGCATTATGTAACTGGAAGTTCCATTTCATCTGTCATCAAGGTGACGGTTCAGGTCTTTTGATTTCAATTAGTCGCATTTGTGTCTCTCTTTGTTGTGTAAGTTTATGTCTGTTGTATTTTCCAGTTTTGAAGAGGAAGATTGCAGTGAGAATGAAGATAAAGACTGATGCTGACCTGACAGATCCAGCTGTTAACAAGCAGATTCTCCAACAGGTCAAATTCTCTGTTTCTGTTTTTGTTGTTTGAAGAAATGTAAAATGACAGTGAATATAGAAAACAACAGGACACTGCAGAGTCTACACCTAAAGATACTGAGAAATATAAACTGCCTGTGTATTTCTTTTGTTCTCCTCAGGTGACTGCGATGCTAAGAAGTCGAGGATTCACTGATGCCAAGGTGCAGTGGAAGACTCTGCCCAAGAAACTGAACAGTACAGAAAACTGACTGATAGAACCTGGATCTGATCCACTACACTGGACTTTTCTTTAAATGATCACTGGTGTGTTTAACAAAACTGTATCTGGTGGAAGACAGCACTATAATGTGAGTGTGTTCATAGTGTATATCCTTTTTTGTGATGTGCTGCTCATTGTTGATGCAGCAATGAGAAGATTCCCTGATGCATAGAAATGTGCTGCTGAAATAATGAGTCCATTTACTGACTGACACAAACTGATGTTTGTAACTACGTATGTGATCACTCCATCATTTCATTGTATCAGAGATGTAAAACCTGTTTTCTGCTTGGTTTTATTCTTACTTCTTACTTTATTCTTACTTCAAAATGGTCACTACAACCTGGTATAATGACTGAAACACCTGAAACAACTGAAACACCTGAAACACCTGAAACACCTGAAACACCTGAAACAACTGAAACAACGTGAAACACTTGAAAAACCTGAAACAATGTGAAATGGGGAAAAAAAAAATTAAACATGACACAACTTATAACACCTTTCCTGTACTAAATAATAACACAGTGCATGTTTGTGTTATGTTTTATAGACATTAGACATTAGAAATAAAAGCACCATACTATATAGTGAGGCCCCATGGAAAACATGTGGTGCTCCATGTTGAGTCAATTTAAAAATGTTAAAACAAATATAGCCCAAATAAATACAAGTTTTGTGGTGATTGACAGGCACTGATTTATGGCAGTTTGACCTGGAGACATTGATGTCTGGCGGTGGCCCGTTACACTGTTTTCATGTTACTGCAGAGGTAGTAGTTACTGCAGTGGGGAGCCGAGTACTTCCTGTTGATCACTTCACTGCAGTGCTGTGTGTGTGTGGGTTGGGGGGGTAGGAGGGGGGGTCTGACCCAACCTTACCTCTGACCTCACTCTGTAATAGAGATTTCACAGTCTGTTGATACACACACACACACACTGTGGAGGGTTCACACTTCAGGCTGCGGCTGGTTGGAGGGTAATCAATCATACAGCAGTCAGACCTGCCAATCAAATTGACATCTGAGCACACACGTAAACACACACACACACACACACAGTAATCATAATGTCTGATCAGTCAAACAGGTAAACAGCTGTCCCATCACTAGTGTCCTATTAGTCTCTGATCATTAACAAAAACAATATTGGTAGTTTAAACTTAACTGAGTCAGAGCAGTTTTTAAATACACACACACACACACACACACACACACACACATGCACACACACACACACACACACACAGTGTCAGCTGTCAGTCAAGCAGAAATCAATACGAGTGTAAAAGCTGTTAAAGTTAATATTTCATCTGAGTGGCTGCCGAGGAACCAATTAATGGAGGGAGTGAACCTGAGAGATGAGTGTGTGTGACTTTGTGTGTGTGCATGTGTGTGTGTGTGTGTTTGTGTTTCTGAAAAGCCAAATGTATGTTTGATCATTTTCATTGTTGTCTGTTGTTGGGTTTTATCAGGCTGTTCCTAATACAGGGGAGGAGTGTTTTCTCGTGGCATGTGGTTTTAGCGTCGAGTTTGTTTCATCCGAGTTTCATCCAAGACGAAACTGAGAAACTTGTCTTGTCTGCTCAGCAAAATAAAAGCCCTGCAGTGTCACTCAGGAGGCTTTTAATGTGTCCGTGTTTTAGAGGCTTTTAATCTGACAATCACATTTCATGTTTGAGCTTTTTTATTTCTTTTTCCATGCTGACGGCAACACAAGGACAACACACAAGACACAAGACATTTCACTGTTTTCACTGAACACAGCATGTCTCTGTGTCCATCATATCCCTGTACCCTCGTGTCTCTGTGTCTCCTTGTGTCTCCCTGTGTCTCCTCATGTCTCCCTGTGTTTCCTCATGTCTCTATGTCTCCTTGTGTCTCTATGTCTCCTTGTGTCTGTGTCTCCTCATGTTTCTGGGTCTCCTCATGTCTCCTTGTGTCTCTATGTCTTCTCATGTCTCTGGGTCTCCTCATGTCTCCTTGTGTCTCTATGTCTTCTCATGTCTCTGGGTCTCCTCATGTCTCCTTGTGTCTCTATGTCTCCTTGTGTCTGTGTCTCCTCATGTCTCCTTGTGTCTCTATGCCTCCTTGTGTCTCTGTGTCTCCTCATGTCTCTAGGTCTCCTTCATGTCTCTGTGTCTCCTCATGTTTCTATGTGTCTCTGTGTCCCGTTATGTCTCTGTCTCCTCACGTCTCTGTGTTTCCTTGTGTCTCTATGTCTCCCTGTGTCTCTATCTCCTCATTTATCTGTGTCTCCTCGTGTCTCTGTGTCCCCTAATGTATCCTCTCAGTCTGATCTCACAGGACCTCGTCCTGGTGAAGCTGTCTCAATGTCTCAGGCCTCAGGGACAAATATTTTCTGCTCAGATTCCTTTAACATGAAGATAATCTGCAACAAGTCAGGGAGCGGGCGATGGGGATGGGGGAGTGTGTTTGTGTGTGTGTTTCAGCTCTCTCTCTCTCTCTCTCTCTCTCTCTCTCTCTCTCTCTCTCTCTCTCTGTCGACCTTCACTCCCTTGTTTCTTTTCTTTCTTGTTCTTTCGCCTCGTTTGCTCAAAGTTTCCACTCATTTAACAGAATCTCAAGAGACAACAGACATCTGACATCCATCATGCCACTGGAAGAACAACTCCAACAAATATTTCTTATACTGTAGTGTCTGCCACGACATATAAAAACTACAATAACCTCTACTATGACTACTACTAGCACTATTGATAATAATGATAATAATAATAAACATAATCAGCATAATAATAAGGATCAAGTAGGAAGGAAGGTTTGTCTCAGTGATTTCTGTGACTTTAAGTCTTTGCTGTCACCTGCTGGTCACTTACAGACACTGAGTCCGTCAGTACGTTCTCCGTCTGTCTCCAAATCTCGTGAGACTTTGCCTCGATTCTAATTGGTTCATTCAACGCCAACGTCACAACATTTGAAACTGGAAACTACAGTGGGAAAACTGAAAACGTGACGCGTCAAACGGACGGAAATAATACTTCCTGTTTAGTGAGTGCCACTTCAGCGTAAAAGCATTCTCCGGTGTCCAGTTGCGGTTCGGTGTTTGTTGTAAATAAACAAATAATTATAAGAATTAGGGCTGGATCGACGCGTCGTTTAAATCTTAACTAACGTTGTCAACCATAATAAATAAATAAATAAAATATGGAATTGTCCCATAATTGAAGAATAAAAGACCGGAACGCACTTTGTTGAGTATTATTGACAATCAAGTCCATGACACACAAACTGCAGATTAGACCACTGATGGATCCGAGTCTTGTGTATGGTAGCAACGGAGATGCAAGATGTGTAGATAAAATGGCGACACGTGAGGAGAAAAAAGAATATTATAAAAGTACAAATGTAAATGTAAAGATGATTACATGTGGGTGAAAAGCGCGACAGAGAACCACTATAACACAGCAGTGCAATAGAAACTATACTTAAGTATTGAATGAAAATCTGAATATCTGGCTTTTCTAAATATTGAAATGTTAAGAAATATTAAGATATTCATGTTGTGTAAATGTTATATTAATTTTAAAAAAGTTCTTTGACATGAATGTTTTTATAATTTTGGCACTATGCACATCAACTTCTTTTCCCTTTTTTGCTAATAACTAAACATACTATAATCATGTTCAAAAACAATCGTGAAATATGAAATCAATATGCAATGATGATAATAAAGTATAGTGACAAAAGACATTCTATTCTAATAACAGTGTGACTATTTCCTATTTGCTTATATTCTGCTGTCTGTCAGTATCTGTCACTATTTTTGTTTTATTATCCTGTAAAAAAAAAAAAAAAAAAATACAATGAGAACACTGTAATACAGGTACTGAAATAGGACAGTTAGTAAGTGTAAGAAGAGATTGTGCTTTTATTGTGAAGAACCCCGTTCGTCTTGCGCCGGAAGTGTAAGCGTCGTTGCTGTAAATTTGACGTTTCGGTCAGTAGAAGGTCGCGGTTAACGGGTTAACTCGGTGTCCGTCCTCGGTGTCGGTCCTTGTGTTCACTAAACGGACACATTCACTCTACTCAGCCTAACGACCGCTAGCTTCCGGGCTAACGGCAGAGTACCCGGTCCAACCGGACACACCGACGGTCCGTTATTTGCAAGTTGTTAGCTGTTAGCATGCAGTGTGCTAACCTGCTAAAGAAGAGGAGCCTGGAGCCCGACCCGCGCAGCCACAGAGCGGTGAGTGACCGATGTTGTTATTGTTGACGATGACAGTGATGATGATGATGCTGATGATGATGCTCAGAAATCTCAAGTGTCACGCATTGAACGTGAAAAACAAGCTTTTCCACAAGTTCACACGCCACACATGATGTTGTCACGTTGAGAAGTTTTTATGGTTACGGCATAAAAAAAAAAAATGATAACACTGTCTTGAGTTAGCGACCTATCAGCCAATCAGAAAATAGAATTTCTTGTTGCTTGGTAAAGTCTGAAAATAAGTTTGCGCTGCCAGCGCGCGTCCATGAATGTGCTTTGAGTGCGTGCACGTGTTGTAGACGAGCTGGAATGAACTGTCAGAGTCCTGGTCGATGATTCCAGATCAGTGGCTGGTCTCAGGTTCACTACAGGACACTTACATGAGAAGATGATGATGATGATGATGATGGTGATGATGGTGGTGGTGGTGTTGTTTGTGTTTCTCAGAAACGGTTGTGCTTTGAGGCAGAGTTTCAGACGTCAGAGTCTCCAATGGAAACGACCCACGGATTGACCAATCAGCAGGAAGTTCAGCAGGTCAGTGCAAGTTGTCATGGCTGTAAAGCTCATTCTTGTTGATAAAGGTGTGTAAAGTTGGGGTAATGTCCATGTTTTCATAAAGTCAAACTTGTCATGGTCATGGCAGCATGTTAATGTGTGTGTGTGTGTGTGTGTGTGTGTGTGTGCATGCATGCGCAGGTTGCTGTGGTCCGACCCAGACCTCCTCAGCTCAGCTGTCCCAGGTGTCTTGGAGGAGAACCAGTAAGCTCAGTGTGTGTGTGTGTGTGTGTGTGTGTGTGTGTGTGTGTGTGTGTGTGTGTGTGTGTAGCCATGATCCTTAGCTGCTGTTGTCAGTCCTTGATCAGGTTTTCAGCTTGTTGCTTTGTGATTGCACCCTGATCAATATACAGCATCTTGGGTGATGGTGTTTCAATGTTTGTTTGTTTGTTTACAGTGAGTAATGTTTTCATTACAGGGTCACATCAACCACATTCTGGGTCACTGAGCTGATCACAGCACTCCTTCAGGAGGCCCCGATCTCCCAAACACTTCGGGGTCCACCAAGTCGTCCACTCACATTACTGCTTCAGGTGTCCCTCTAACTTTTGATTTGATGTTTGATGATGTAATTGTTACCATGCCCACTTTAGGACCAAATTGGTGCTTGATTGTGATGATATGAGTCGAGGAGATGATGTGATCTTTCCTGGTCGTTGTGCAGCCCGTCAATGAGTTCACCATCAAAGACAGGCTGAGGTCTTCCTCCTCTTCTAAAGTCTGATTGGTTCAGACACTTAAATGCAGCAGTGAGTTAATATAACAAATCAAAAATCAATGACTCGATGACCATTGACCTTAATTCATGAGGCATTCACTGTCAGTGAGGGCATTCAACAAAGGGCTATTACCCTCCTCAGCCCTCCATTAGCTCTTTAGTGACTGATGCAGCAGCAGCATCAACAGAAAAGAAGCTTCTTCCTGCTCAAACTCTTTGTCCAGTCAGAGCACAGCTTCGTCAGGGTGGCCTTTGATTGGTCAGCGAGGTGATGGCTTCAGGGTGCCTTTCAGGTCCTTTGGATGCTGTAGCATTCAGTATTTAAATGACCTTCATCCTGTAGTTTCTGGCATCACAGCTCCACTTCCTGTCTGACGTCTTGCCGATGTTTACTGTGCCTACTGTCAGCCAGTCAGAATCTATAACTCATGCCTTGTAAAGGGACTGAACGTGTACGTCAACACGTCGTCGTTAGAGAAGAAACAGCTTCTTGTTTCCTCCTGACATTTCTCACTTGAACTTCCAGTTTTTAGATTTATATTTTTACGGAACAAAGTTTTATATTTTTTGTTTGTGTTTTAATAATGAAGGAATGTAAAACGGCTTCCTGCACTATTTTCTAACCACAAGGCAGCATTTGCACAACAGATTTCAAAATAAAGGGTTTGTCTGAATAAAAACTTCTAGGTTGTGTTCTTTCACCTGACGGCAGCTCATCGAACAGTACAGAGTCTGAATTTTAAGACTCAAATCATCCTGCTGTTTTTAAAAGATCCTCTGAATAAATTATAAAAGTAACTTCATAGACAGACAGATAGTTTATTCAACCAAAATTAAAAAAAAGAAATTATCACATGACATTTGAGTCTTTTCCAAATACCAGCCATCAGGGGGCATTAGATGCTCTGCCCTCATCTGTTATCACTCTGCAGGACCTTTGTGTCTCTTGGCAGCAGGAGCCTCACCTGTCCAGTTAAAAAAAAAAAAAAAAAGAGGGACAACAGGTTGTCAGAGGACACACAACAAGTCTGCCTGTCTATCCCCTCAGTCCACAGTAAACATACACTGATCAGAGTCTGGTGGAGCCTCCTTGTGGCAGGATGAGTCACTGCAGCTCTTCATGGTGTAGATGATACCACTGGCTGACTTCCTCGTTTCTGAGCAGAAACACACTTGAGGTGAAATCACATGACCTGACGTCTATTAACAGGTTCAACTCAGAGGACCAGAACTCTTTTACCTGCGTGTAGTAGAACTGAGCGACAGGTGGAGGACACGGCGTCTTTAGCGTCTCTGTCTGACAAACTGAACAACAAACCTCTGAGGAGGAGGTCAGGAAGACAACACACTCATACGCACAAAAACACATACACAGTAAACTGAGGCAGCAGGATACAGGTTGGTGACATCATATGGACCTCTGAGCTCCATGGCCTGAAACACAAAAACAAACATCAGGTTAGATACTGATCAGTACTGACAATGATCAATTTTGATCAAAACTAATTACTGACTGTGTCAGCAGCGCTGGACAGGATCACACTCTGAAAGAAACAGAAAAATATGTCAGAGTTGTGACATCACAGTGACATCACAGATCATGTGACTGGAAGCCATACCTTCCCCTTACAGACGTCCATCAGACTGACAGCATTTGCGATAGTGTAACGTCTCAGGGTGGAATCTCTGATGGCGGTGGCGTACGACACCTCGAACACCACACCTCTGTCTGCAGCCTAGACACACACACACACACACACACACAGTCTTATATCTCCTGAAGGACTTATGATGATGATGATTATGATAAAGACTCACCCCATTGACTGGTGCTCTCTTAAAGAAGAAGGGAAGTTTATCTGTGACTGAGATGCAGACGATGTCGACATCATACAGCATACAGGCTGCCTGAACACACACACACACACTGTTGGGTTAGTAAACTCAGAAAACTGGTAAACTCAGAAACTGTGAGTGCATCGGTGAATCTCACATGGAATAATTTCTCTGTGGTCGGTCTGACGGCGAGTAGGTCGAAGCTCCTATATTCAACAGCAGTTGGTCTCTGAGCACAAAACACACAGTTTAACACAAAACAGTGTCCTAGTGTTTAGTGTCAGTGACCTGATTAAAATCCACCAACACTCACATAGTGACTGGAGTCTGACATGACAATCGTAAGTCTGTTCAGCACCCTGATTGGACGAGAGCGACCCTGATGGATACACACACACACACACACACACACACACACACACACACACACACACACACACACACACACACACACACACACACACACACACACACACACACACAGTGTTAACACAGTGAAACTCCACACTAACCATCATCTACATGCCCCAAACGGTACCTGTACGATGGGCAGCTGATCGATTAGCTCATTGATCGGCGTCGGTTTGGGGATGTCCTGTAAACAGGAAATGGAAATAAACACAGACTTACAAAATAAAAGTCCAGGGTCCTGATGGAGGAGTACAGCTGGTCTTTAAGTTTCCCTGCGTTTGAGAGTGTCCCTAAACGCAGCACAATGGGTGAACACACTCACCTGTTTCTTTTTGGCCGTCGGTTCAAACACGTAGTTGATGGCGACAACGGAGAAACCGACTGCGGGAAGAAAACGAAGCAAACATCAGTTCACTGAATTAGCCTCGCTGCTACATGAATTAGCCTCGCTGCTACATGAGTTAGCGTCCCTGCTAGCTTGTTAACTAACTGAACTCCAGTGCTAAAAAGGCGTTAAATGCCGCCTGACTACACAGACTCACGATGAGCTGCCGTCTCCACCATACTCCGTAGGACGCTCCGGTCCGACGTGTAACTCAGGTTTAAATCCATAAATACAGACATGTTGCTGTTCGCTGCTGTCTGCCATGTGCTGCCGAAATGCCTGCTGGGAAATGTGGTCCAGACGTCGGTATAAAGGCCACCAGACAGGGTTATATTTGTACATATTTTATACTTTGTTACCGTATTTACTTGTAAGGAAGGTTTAACCTTCTTATATTAAATTATATTTTTAAAGTATACAACTTTAAAACAGTCACAATATAAAAATGACGAACAATAAATTGACGTACTTACGACATGTGTTTATGCAAACACATACCACCTGTTTAACAACATCTGTCTTTAGGTGTGATTTATTGAAATCACATTGAATTTCACGGAAAGTAAATAATTTGTAGAAATTTTATAACATGAAAAATCGAATTAGTCACATAAACATGTAAAGATGTGAACTTGTTCAATAATTATTATTTTAAACGAGCTTCAGATGTTTGTTTTTTTTTTACTAACATTTAATAATGTGAGCAAGACAGAGTTTGATTCATATTCTGTCACTTTATTCAAACTTTAATAAGAGTCACATGACACGGCAAAGCTTCAACAAAATCTGAAGTAAAATGAAAAACTGTCACATGATATGATCAATGTTGAACTGTGATTGGCTCCAATGTTTTATTGAAATGCTCACTCGCTCTGAGGTAGATCCTGAATTTTACTGTGCAAATATAAGTTGTGTATGAATGGTACACAGCTACTGTGTCTCATCTGTGTCAGGTGACATTCACAGTAGCAAAGTGTTTCTGAATAGCAGCTGAATATTTCACTTAGAATATTTTACTTTGTGCACTTTGTGGTGTTGGTGCATCCTGTTCCCCTTTACACTGAAACCTCCATTCCTAGAAGGAGTAGAGGGACAAAAATACAAAGTGTAGTGTTATCATGGCTTTATGGTATGTTCCAGTTGTACTCGGCAGTCTGAGTTCCTAGTTTGGACAGGAACACTGCCTGAAGTTGGATTTTCAACTCAGAAATCACACCAACTGCACCAGCCCTCAGTCTGCAGGTGTTTGCCCACTGCCGCTAGCTTGTTGGTGCTGGGCTGTTGGTGTTAACCAGCAAGTGTTAGCCAGTAGGTGTTAGTCCCACAGGCTCAGCACTGCATTACGGGTCTTGGTGGGTGTCACTGACTGCTTCGCTGCCGGTCTGCCCACTCCCTGATGAGGCGGTTGGCGATAGCGTGCTCTGGAGGAATCCAGAAGGTGGTGGGGTCCCCTCTCCTGGGCGGGGTCTTCAGCTGCAGGGCTGAGGTGATTTCCTCCAGACTGAACCAGCGAGCATCTTCTAGCTCTGTATGGTCCACGTCCAGCTGGCGAGGAAACAGTACAGCTGGTCATATGACATGTCAGGTGGGTGGAGCTCTGTCTTGTATGTGTATATTCTCACCTGTGTGTGGGCGGGGCTAACAGAGGCATGGCAGGCCAGCATGAAGGAGCTATGAGGGAAAGGCCAGTGCTGCGACAAGCTGTAGGTAAAACTGCAAACCTCCAGGCCCACCTCCTCCGCCACTTCACGCCTCAGAGTCTCCTCCAGGGTCTCACCTGGGTCAGACACATAGCTGTTGGCATGGCAACAGGACACCAGGTAAACAGGTGATAAGAAAGTGAGACTCACCCATGTCACAGAAACCAGCTAGAGCACTGTACATCCCCCGAGGGAAGGAAGACTGCCGGGCCAGGAGACACCGTGTCCCATCAGACACCAGGACCAGGACCACTGGGGACATCTACAAAAAGACCAGGACCAGAAGAAACCAGTCAGAACCTAATCAGAACTAGAACTCTATAACAGAGCCGCATGATGGACCACATTCGGATCTAGTTCAGAACTGGTTTTAACCTCCAGTGTTTTACATATGGTCTACCTGTGGATAATAGACAGCACCGCTGCTGCTGCAGACTCTCTGACTTCCTGCCTGGTTGCGGTGGGTGGGCTGACCTGTGGCGCTACAGAACCTGCTGGTCTGATGCCAGCGCAGCAGAGCCTGACCCTGCAGGGACATGAAGATTTCCTCTAACATTTTCAAAATAAAATACTCTAAGACAGAAACCATCAGGTTCCAGTTGTAGTTCCTGACCTTGGCCACTACAGGTGCCTCTGTTCCACTCAGCAGAAAGAAGGATTTCCTCAATTCGACCACATTCCCTCCACATTGTTCTTCTACTGCAGTCTGGTCCAGTTCTCCTACAGCCCCAAACAAACCAGGACATAAGACCAGAATCCACCTAGACAGTCTGTGATCTGGATCCATGTGTTCTTACCAAGATCCAAACAGAATTGAACCTGGTTCTGTTCAGAGCAGCCGAGCAGAACCGACTCCTTCAGCAAGGATCCATCTGAACCCAATCTGTCTAGGATTAGCTGCACATCTGGAACATAAAACATCAGGCATGTTGGAATTGGAGGCAAAAATAAGCCTCAGGTTACTTCTCCACCTGCAGCTTTACAACGTTCTAAGTACAACACCATCCTCTCCACCTGAGGTTCTGTACCTGCGCTGTGCAGTGCTGTTGCTTTGAAGGATCCTCTTTGTGTTCGCTGCAGCAGAGGACACAGGCGGTGGAACAGGAAGATACGACCATTCTGCAGTGCTGCGACACACGATGCATCATCCTCTTTCAGCTTGTTCATGTACCTGACAGAACAATCAATCTGCCAATCAATCAGTCTGTTCATTGATCAGTCTGTCAATTGATTGGCCAGGTTTACTCACCTCATCCTGGAGACAAAGCCTGAACCATGGCGCCTTGGCGGACATTTTGTGGCACAGTGAAGGATCCTCAGAGGACCCAACATATTTGCCACTGTTAACCAGTCTGGACCAGACCAGTTTAAACCGGTTCTGCTGCCTGCAAAGAATGAACAAGACCCAGAGTAGCATTTATCAATACAACACATAAACCAATAAATAAATCACTAGGACATGGTTTATTTCTTGAAAAGAATTAACTCAGTAACACATTTCTAAGCTGCGTGTTAATATAAAATAACTGTTGTATATATTTGTATTGTACTGTGTGTGTATATACACACTAGGGTATAATATGTGTATAGATATGTAATATGAATATAAAATCAAGTGTAACCTGATGTGGTCCTATGAACACACACCAGGTCAGATCACGGTGGTGGGGGCAGACCTACATATTGACGCTGTCACGTGATTTTACGTACACAGGTGAGTGTAAATTATATCTGTGCACATTCAAAGTAGCTACTGAGTCTGGACAGAAGTTAGATTCCTCCAGCAGATGTTTGTCATGTGTTTGTGAGACATTAATGACCCTTCAACAGTGAATCACTTCACTAACGGTGTCAAGTCCCCGTTTCTCCGTTAAACTGTCCGGTTGTGACCTGAGTTTGGAGAGAAAAGGCAAACGAGGAATAACAACAGATATCAGATCAAACCTGCACAAGTCTTCTTCTTGTGAGGTCTCGGTACCTGGTGTGTCGCCCCCTGCAGGAAACAGACGTCACGTAAAACACGTAATGGAAAAGATCAATTATCGATTACGAATCACTTTATCTGCGAGTTCTGTTGGTTTGAGATGAAAACTTTACAACAGATTCAAAAAGTCGTGATTTTATAGTTGTTGTTTTTGTTTGTTGTTGTTTTTACTAAAATGAAAAAAAAAATGTCACCACACCGCGTATCATCTGGGGCTAATAATTACAATTATATCAAATCAAATTATATTTAATAACTGGCCTCACCTGTCACCAAAGAGAGGGGGAAACTAACTCGTAACACACATTTGTTAAATTATAACCGTCCTCGGCTCCAGAAACAGTTTCCTGTTTGACCCGGAAATAATTAAGCTGTTTCTTCTTCCGGTCCAGCCTCTTCTGGTTTGTTGTCACAGTTGTTTTCTCCCGAAGCGTCGGTTTGACTCGGTTCGCCTCCAAACACGGAACCAGCCGATGCTCCCCGCCGGGGGCAGACGGTCAGCTGTCAGCCGGGGTGAGGAGGCTTCAGACGGGATGAGCTCCTCCGCGGCCCTGCACACCCAGCTGGCCACCGTCATGGAGTCTCTGGTCCACGCTGCGGTGGCGGAGCTCAAGAAGCTGGTGGAGGACAGCTCAGGCTTCGTGCGTAGGACCGGCGGAGGAGAGGAGCCGCCTCTCCGGTCCAGAGTTCAGGCCGAGGGCCGGGAGAAGATGGTGAGGAGCTGGGAGCGGGTGTACGGGGATCAGGTGGACTTTATTTGGTCAACTGTAACCACAGTCATGATCACAGTGGATATAAAGGGACTGCCATGTTTACTGAGAATGAGCTGAACAAATTCACACTGACATTAAGTTACTTCTTAGTGACTGCTGGTTAATGGTGATAAGAGCTACAATTGAAACGCTAATCACCTGTGACCTGTGTCAGGTGCTGTTCGCCTCCATCATGGAGACTCTGGGCAACGAGGCTCTGGGGAAGATCATGAACATCGTGGATGAGGCCAAACTGCTGGTGGAGAAGGAGTCGGGGAGGAGCGGCAAGAGACCTCAGACCAGTGTCCTCAATGTCCTTAACAACGCACGAGTGGGTATGTAAAGAGATCCCAGCCGCTATTACTGACACACCAATCAGGATGGCAACCTGGTGATTATGTCATACTAATGTGAAGTGTCATATGTCCATCACAGAGATCGAACACTCATACGGACTGAGAGCACCAAGCTCCGAGACAGACCATTCCACTCAGGTAAGATGCTGGCCCACATGTCCATAGCGGTGCCTTCACTGACCTAACCACCATGTCTGTACATTACAGACATCATTGCCAACCAAAACAGAGGAGGAGGCAGCTGAGACTCCATTTGTGCCGGCGGTTACCATCAAAGACGAGCACGGAGTCATCAACCTGGGAGCCATCGCTGAGAGTGAGCACCTCATCAACACATGTCTCTGATCAGACTGATTAATACCTGTCCCTGATCATATGTCAGTCTCTGTTTGATGTTTATTTACCACTTTACATGTGTCTTTCACAGTAAAATCCTACAGTAGTTGATAGGACAAAATTTTATTATTTTGAGAGGTTAACAGGAAGTACTGTAAATACATGGGTGGCTTAATATGTTGGGGGATGAACCAGTCCAGACCGGGTAAGGGTCTGATTCAAATCCATGAGATTCAGGTCTGTCAGGATCTGAGGTCATAATCTTTTCTAATAATGATAATAATTCTCCTCAGGATGTGTGGTCTCTGGAGCAGAGCGATGTGGAGCAATGGGTCTGAGGCCTCACAGCTACATGTCACCAGATAATTAGTTCATGGAAAAAGAAAAACATGACTGACAAGGTCTCAATGTAATAGGTGTAGAGTTTAAGGATTTAATGCAACACAGAAACATTTTAAACAGACTCTTGTTTTGTGATTTTGACAGAACATGAGATGTGTCCAGTATCAGCATGGATCTTATCATTGCGTCAGCTCTAAACTGAGCACAAGTAACATAGCATTAGAGCAGCCAGTTAATATAAAACCGGGATGTTTGTAGACGGAACAAATCTCTGTCATATGAAAATAATCAACACAGATAACATCATTGACCACTAGGGGGAACCCTCATTGTATGTTGGACTCTAACCAGTCTGTTTTTTTCCCTCCTAGGAGCGCGAGTGGAGGCAGCCGAACCTCTTCCTGTCGACATACAGCCAGAGGAAGCTCCTGACTCGGCTGAGTTCGTCCTGCAGAGCGTCACCTGGAAGTATTTCACATGCACGGCGTGCGGTAAATCCTTCACGTCCCAGAGCAACTTGCAGTCACACTACCGCGTCCACACAGGGGAGAAGCCATTCTCTTGTACTGTGTGTGGCCGAGCTTTCCGCCAGAGACAGAGTCTGCAGAGTCATATGCGCACACACAGTGGTGAGCGGCCATACGAGTGTCCAGAGTGCGGCAAGTGTTTCTCTAAACGGGCGCAGCTGAAGACGCACGCCATCATCCACACCGGTGAGCAGCCACACAGCTGTGAGGTTTGTGGACGTCGCTTCAGCCTGCTGCAAAACCTGCACCGCCACGCACTCACACACACGAGCAACAAGATCTTTATTTGCAACGTGTGCGGGAAAGGCTTCACCCGTGCCGTCACACTGAAAACACACGAGCTCATCCACACCGGGCAGAAACCTTTCAAATGTGAGGAGTGTCCCAAGACCTTCCGCCACGCCGTCAACCTCAAGAACCATCAGAGGATCCACAGCGGCGTGCGGCCCTTCAGCTGCGACCTCTGCGGGAAGAGCTTCCGTCAGGCGGTGAACCTGAAAATCCACCGCAGGATCCACACAGGCGAGCGGCCGTTCAGCTGCCAGGAGTGCGGCAAGACGTTCAGCCAACAGAGCAGCCTGATCTCGCACGGACGCACACACTCGGATGAGAAGCCGTTCGCCTGCGACTCCTGCGACAAGAGGTTCAACAACGCCAACAGCCTGAAGCTGCACCTGCGTGTCCACACCGGAGAGAAGCCGTACGCCTGCGACGTCTGCGGCAAGACCTTCAGCCAGGGCAGCCACCTGAGGACGCACAAGAGGCACGTCCACGCCGGTGGCAAGCAGTATATCTGCGACCGGTGCGGGAAGAGATACTCAGACCAACGCAACCTGAAGCTGCACAAGTGCAGCTATGCATGACCCAGACACGACAAGATTGTCTCACAACATTTCACACACGTCCACACGTCTGTGACACACAACACCTGAGTCTCTGGTCTGGTTTTTGTTCCCTTGCTACCCATGAGGCTCAGTGTTGCAGCTGCAGCGACGTTCTCCAGGAGTTAGAAGTGTGGACTCAGTAGCTGAGGGCTGACGTTGGCCACAGCCAAAACAAAATGAGACGGTTTAGCTCACGAAGCATGTTCCTGTTTACATCATTTACCTCCATAGCAAATTTTACATTACAAACTACTCCCGTTACCTAGCAACAACAACAGCACCTGTTTGCAGCGAAATTAAAAGAAAAAAAAAATATTCTACGAGTTACACATTAAATGTTGTATGAACCATACTGATAACTAAAACCTACCACTCCGGTCAAGATTCAACTACACATCCACATCACAAGCATCACCTGTGCTGCAATGAATCTTGGGATAATTTGCACTGTGAAGGATCCAAACATTGTAGCTCAGGAAAAGAAGCTGCATTTGTTGAAGGAGCCTCTGAAATGAGACGATCTAGTGTCCACGAGTCTAGACCTCAAAGGACACAACTCATGAAATGGGACACAGCTAGTGTGTGACCTGTGACTTTTCCACCCGACTGACATGCTGCACTTTGATTGGTTGAAACCTGAATTTTAAATAATTATTTTTGCTGAAATTATAAACATGTAGATTGATGTTTTAACAATAATTTTATACGTGTTTTCACTTTTTTAATATGAATGAATAAAGCTACAGATTCTGTAGGAACACGTCTGTCTGTGCATCGAGTGTCTGTGCGTCACACACCCGTCCCCCGCCGCTGGGGGCGCTGTTATCTGAACAGAGATGGACTTTGGTTCATTGTTTCCGGGTCGTCAGTGTGAACCCAAACTCAGATCAACACGCGTGTCGACAAACCGAAGCTTTTCACTGATACACGCCGAATAGCGACCGTCAATCCCTGGTGTGAACCTGCGGAGGGACGCGGAGACTTGTTACCGCCATGGGCCCGGTAAGTTCACAACGGAGGAGACACGGAAAGTTTCTATTAAGCGGAGAAATCTGAGAACAGGGCACGTTTTCAGTAAAAGTAGCAGCTGATGTTCGTCTCAACAGACTCGAACTGTGATCATCGTTAAATCGTTTCCTGAGCTGTGTTAGTCCGTCTGTTATCAGTTCAGGCTGACACCAGCATGACTTTAAAGTAACTGTCAGTGTGTGTGTGAGAGAGAGTCTGAGTAAACACAAGCTGAGACACTTAAGAGAGAAAAAAACAACACACTGATCTTTGTCCAAAGTGTTTCTATTAGTTTGATTCACATTTTGAAACACTTTGATATGTTTGAATAGATACGTGAAGCTGCTGTACCGGGACACACTTACACTCTGACCACTGATCTGTGTTTTAATCAGTGTCTTGACAGTTGTGCTGCCAGCACTGTTCAATCAGGACTAAAGATAAAAACACACAGCCAGTAGTTCAGTGTGAACAGAGCCACCAACGTGTGATATGCTCTGGCACTCAAAGAAGATCATCAGGTGAAGCTCACACATTAGTGAGGTCATGCATCACTGAGGTCACACATCAGTGAGGTCACACATTAGTGAGGTCATGCATCACTGAGGTCACGCATCAGTGAGGTCACACATCAGTGAGGTCATGCATCAGACCAGAGGAGCAAATCAGTGAAAGAGCAGCTTTTATAGTGTCCTCTCCTCCAGCTTTTGAAGCCGAAACTCACTGACTTGAACGTGACCTGCTTCAGACCAGGCTCAGTCTAGCATCAGTTACCATGGTGATGTAGCATCAGTTACCATGGTGATGTTGTGTTAATCACAGGCTGATCTCAGTGAGGAGCTACAGATGTCAGCTGTCTCATCCTGGTGGTTTGGATCAGTATGAATCATAACACCATATTTTTTATTCCTTTTTTTGTTTGTTTTTGTTTTTGTTTTCCTTTATATAATATAAAGACTCACAACTTTCAAAATAGCGGTGTTTTTAAAAGGCGCAGATCATCAAATGTAACTTCACACTGTTGTCAGCATCTCTTCGGTAAAGTGAATCATGGTTCGTATGTGTTATGTCCCACCCTCCACCACGTCAGCCTCGGTCAAAGAAGCGTCGTCCGACGTTTCGTCGCCTGTTGAAGACGAGCAATGTGAAGCTGGAGAACAAGCTGAAGAACCGTCAGCTGAAGCAGCAGAATGTCGCCAAGAAGCAGCGCAAAGAGCAGAAGAAGCTGAGGCACGCAGTGAAGGATGCCGTCATCAGGACGCCACGCCCCCTGGAGACGTACAGGAAGAGACCAGGTGAGGCAGATGATGTGATGAATAACATTTACCTCTGCTCCCATAATGCACTGCTCACTCTGACCCTGCTCTGACAGAGGAAGAGGAGGATGAGGAAGAGTTCTTGGAAAGTCTGCCCACAGACATGATGGAAGATGACGACCTGCAACAGATGGCAGCCATGGCTCAACGAGCATCCTTTGTCACCAGAGACTTGTCGTCATGGTAATTGAACACACATGTACACTGACAACAGGTATCTGCAACATTACAACACGACTGAGGTGTGTTTGTTTTGTGTTGCAGCGCGCCGGTTCACAGCGGTAAGAAGAGGCAGAGCTCTGAGGTCATCAGGAGCTACGAGAAGGTTCCGAGGAAGATGGCGAGGACGGAGGAGACGGAGGTCGTCCACCTGCTGCCAATCAAAGACAAGACCGGCGTTATCCCACAGAGCATAGAGAGAGGTAGGACACACACCGTCAAGAAAGCAACCTGATTGGTCTAAAAGAAGCAAAGCTAAAATAATATTGTGTTTGTTTGAAGTTATTGAAAAAAAGCAGGAAGAGGAGGAGGAGGATGAGGAAGCTGCTGAAGAGCCGGAGGAGCCAGAGGATGGTATGAACACACTCATAAAAACACACAGTCAGTCAGACTGATGAAGAAGGCTGGACCAGGACTATTCATGGCTCACTAGTCCTGGTCCTGGTCCTGGTCCTGGTCCTGACATGCTGTAATGTGTCTCCTATGCAGAGGAAGAGCCAGAGGACATGGCGGGGCTGACAGCAGAGCAAAGAGAGCAGCTCAGAGCTCAGAAGATAAAGCAGAAGAAGCTCCACATTGCTGGTCTGTGTTCAGCCATCATCTCTGACCCAGTCCACAATGTAAGTCTGCACCGCAGATCCTGGATCAGAGTCGTACATTAAAGTGACAGTGTGCTTAATTTTTTTTTTCTACATCTAAAACAGTATACACATGGTAAAGGTTGCTTGAAATATGATTTGTCAGAGTCAGAGGTACAATGTGACAGAAAAAAACAGTATTATTGTGTATTCTGAAACAAGAGAAGAAATCAGAATCCTGTGTGGTGTTCATGTCTCAGGTGAAGCGTTTGAAGGAGCTGCGTGGTCTTCTCATGGAGTCTGACCCATGTGTAGCGGTGACAGTCAGGAAGCTGGTGATGGTTTCTCTGATGGAGATCTTTAAAGACGTCACCCCCACGTACAGGATCCGTCCCCTGACAGCGGCCGAGAAGGGCGTCAAGGTTCGGTCCTTGTCCTCTCATTTTACAGTTTGATGAAATGGCCACTCTGATGGTGCGGATGGTTCTGAGCTGTGATCGTTTGGTTTGTCTGCAGGTGAAGAAGGAGACGCAGCAACTGAGAGAGTTCGAGGAGGGTTTGGTCAGTCAGTATAAGTTCTACCTGGAGGACTTGGAACAGGTTATCAAAGGTACACACACACACACACACACACACACACACACACACACACCAGCAGGTGTTAGCATGTGTCCTCTCTCTTCAGACTGGAAGCAGAAGAAGAGGAAGCAGAGTCAGGCTGTAGCGTTCCGGTCGTATTATGGCCTCGCTGAGGTCGCCGTGCGCTGCCTGTGTGAGCTGCTGCTCACTCTGCAGCACTTCAACTTCCACAACAACATCATCGTTGTCCTTGTCCCACTGATGAACGACCCTGTCAAGAAGGTGAGAGCCCTGATCTGTGGGATGCCTTCAAGTGGCTGCGCATTTCAGGAGTCAAGGAGGTGCCGTGATGCATTCATGTGTATGTGTATCACAGGTGTCGACGATGTGCTGCAATGCATTCAGAAGCCTCTTCCAGCAGGACAAACAGGGCACCGTGTCCCTGGCCACAGTGAGGGTCGTCTCTGGTCTCATAAAGAGCCTCAACTACAATGTCAGACCTGAGGTAACGAATCAAACGCACCCAAACCAAACCACAACCACTGGAACACACCAACCTGAAAGAGCAATGTCATAGATAAAGACCCTCCCCATCCTCCAGGTGCTGAGGACCCTGCTGAGTCTGAGGATTAAGGAGGTGCAGGTGAAGAAGGATGTGGAGGACACAGCACCAAAGAAGAAGTTCATGAACAACAAAGAGAAGAAGAAGAATCTGTCAAGGATGCAGAGGAAGGTACACAGCCTCATATAATATAATTGTGTTGAGTTGTGTTGTGTTGTGTCGTGGTGTATTACAATGAGTTGCTTATATAAACAGTGGAAGAAAGCTGAGGAGAAGCTGGAGAAGGAGCTGCTGGAAGCTGAAGCCTCAGAGAGCAAAGAGAACAAGATCAAGCTGGTGAGTTGAAAGCTGAAGCAATCTTTGGTGATGAAGCACGAGTGACAGGAAACTGATTGAGCTCCTCATCTTCCTCAGCACACAGAGACTCTGAACATCGTCTTCCTCGTCTACTTCAGAATTTTGAAGAAAGCTCAGAAGTCTGTTCTTCTTCCTGCTGTACTGGAGGGACTAGCCAAGTATGATACACACACACACACTCAGACGAACAAGTGCTGCATTCTTGCTGTTGGACTGACGATGATGTCATTTCTTGTCAGTTTCGCTCACCTGATCAACTTGGAGTTCTTTGACGACCTGCTCAACGTGTTGCAGAACCTTATCCAATCAGGAGTGAGTTTCACCTCGACCCCACCCCTGAGGGACCGTCCATAAGTCTAGTAATGGATTGATTGATTTATTGACTATATGCTCTTTGTAGGATCTGACCAATCGGGAGATTCTCCACTGCATCCAGACCATCTTTACCATCTTGTCAGGACAAGGTCAGACTTTTATTTTGAAAGGAGAAATAGATGATCTGAAGTCAGGAGGCCAAAGGTAATCTGTATTAATGTGTGTGTGTGTCAGGTGACGTGCTGAACATCGACCCCATGGCCTTCTATTCTCAGCTCTACAAGCTGTTGCCGCGGCTGCATGCAGGTCAGAAACAACAGCTCTGATTGGCTGGAGCAGTCACATGGTTATGTTTCAGCCAGTGTGTGTGTGTGTGTACGTGTTTGTTAAACATGAAACAATTGTTTGTGACCCAGGGGCACCAAATGATGACATCGTCATCGTGCTGCGGTGCCTGGATGCCATGCTGATCCGCCGCAAAAAGCAGGTGACCCTGCAGAGGGCGATGGCGTTCATCAAACGACTGAGCACGCTCAGTCTGCACGTGCTGCCCAACGCCAGTGTGGGGATCCTCGCCACCAGCAGAGCCGCCATGCACGTGAGTGTGTGTGTGTGTGTGTGTGTGTGTGTGTGGGGGGTTTCACTCAAGTAGAAGTACAGAGGCGTGTGTATAACAGTTATTATTATTGACTCAAATTTTTCTCTCAAATTAAAGTAAAATGTCGACTGCCTCTAAACCTAAATGATACAAAACCTTAAAAGAATCATTCAAATAATGTTGACAGAAAATAAACAAACAGTTTATATAATAAAATGTAGGAAAAAATGAAAAAGTGCAAGTCTTCAGAGATGAGGAGGAAGGCTTGTGGGTGTGATTTCTGCAGCTGGGAGTTTAAACGCTGCTGCCAATGATGTAAATCCTCAGGTCTGAATGTGTGTGTATGTGTTAATCATGCAAAATTCTGAGAGAGGTGTACCCTCTGTGCATCTTAATGTGATTGTGTGTAGAACATGGTGTGGACATGTGTGGGGAACAGAGTGAGAGAGATTAATGCACAAAAACGAGAGTAACAAGCCTATTTTGTAAATGTAGTAAGAATATAACGTACTGACATTCATGTTGTGCATACGTAATAAAAGTTAAAAGTTGTCACAAAAATAAAAACATAGGTACAGTAACGATACCTGAAAACATGACATTCAGTGTGTCTGTGTATGTGACAGAGAAGAGGAAACCTGGGTTAACTTTCATGTGGTTTATCTACATAATGATTCACTTACTGTGTGTGTGTGTGTGTCTGTGCATGCATCAGTCCTTCCCTAAGTGTGACTTCCTGCTCGATAACGAAGTTCAGGGCAGCGGCTTCTTCCTGCCAGAGCTTGACGAACCTGAACACTGCAACGCACAAAACACAGCTCTGTGGGAGCTACACACCCTGCAGGTACACACATACACACGCACACACACACTGAAGGTACATGTACACAAACTTTTTATTTTACTCTTTTGCTGTGTTTGTGTGTGTTTCCATCCGTCCATCTATTGTCCACAGAGACATTACCACCCAGTTGTGCGACAGTTTGCGTCCCACCTGTGTCAGGGGTCTCCCAGTGAAGGGTCGGGAGCGTTGGGGGTGGAGCTGAGCCGCAGGTATGAGCAGGTTTGATGGTCACATGATGAAACTTGTGCTGCAGGAATATGACTGTGGCTTGTCTGACTTCGTGTCCAGGTCTCCATCCGAGCTGTATGATCTTTACAGCGTCAAAGACATGACCTTTAACCCACCGGTGGCACCGCCCGGCACCAAGAAGAAGGTAGAAGAACCAAATGCACCTGCACTGCACTGGATGTTTACACTGTAGCGTTCATCAGATGTTTATCATTAAACTTTTATTTGTTTCTGTTTGAACAGGATCGATTCACTGCGAAGCTGCTGGACACAGAACTGCAGAGACAAGTCAACAACGTCCTGACCGCCACCGAGGACACACACTTGGACTTTACTACAATATACACACCTGCCCAGCCATGACACACACTCAGTTGAATCTTTTGTAACAAACCCCACCAACTGGGAACAGCTGAAGGAGACTGAACCAAGCGCCGGAAAGACTAGTTTTGCCTTCAAAATAAAAGCCTAAACTGTGTGTTTCAGGTGAAGATGTGAAACTGAATTCCTTCAGTCAGATTTACAATGTTCATGTGTTTCGCTGAACCTTTGGACTGTTCAACACTTCTCTGGCATTTTTATGAAAAACTAAACCTTTAGTTTGTTTTTACAATAAAAATACTAAAAAATCAAATCACAGGTGAAGCTTTGATAAGTTAACCACAATAAGAAGAACACAAACGGTTCCTGATAAATATCTCAGTGATGGTCAGATCATCTGCCGACACTTGTTCTTCGACTTGATGTGACAGAAATGTTTTTGATATAGTGTCTGGACGTTTTTTAGGCTAGTGTTAGTTTGTTTGTTTTTTTAGTTCATTTTTTGAGCGTCGAGTGATCAGCTTCCCTTCAAACCACCAACATCCAGAGAAGAGTCTGAACCTCAAGAGGACCAGAGGATCCCTTGAGTGACTGACGGGTCAACATCCAGATACAGGGGTCACTGTTTGACTGGGTTCTGGAGAGTAGACAAGTGGTCTGGACCAGATCTATAATGCAGTGGCAGCTGTTTGTGTCCAAACTGCAGACTTCACAGTGACAACGCACAACTAAACACTCCAACCTGATCTTTATTTTTGATGTAAAGCACAAATATTGTTTGTTGATTTATTATGAGATTATTGTGTCGCATGTTTTACTTGTAACACACCCACACACCCCACACCTAGTCAGGAAATTCCTCATTTGTTTCAGTTCCTAAACACCTGACATGGGTCTTGTTGACCTGGGTGATATTGGTGCTTGTACACTCTGATCTACAGCCTGACCTAGTTTTTATTTGCAACCTCAGCGAAGCTTCAGAGTGAGAAAATCAGCCCCTGATCTTTTAATGTCACAGTTCAAACGACAACCCATACTCCAACTTTCCATCAGCAGACGTTACCACAAATTTCACACTTGGTTATGTCTGTGAAACTTGACATTCAACTCAACTCTGTGTGTGGTTGTGTAATATTTATTATTTTTATTTTTATTTGATATTCACCATGTGTGAATGCAGGAGGGAAAACAGGAAATTTTGTGGGTTGTTCATCAACACCACTTCTGACTCAAAGCTGTATCCTGCCAGAGAAAACATATTGACAGTGTGACGCTGATGGTGATCAGGTGGTAAGTCCTGCAGTCAGAGTGGAGACAGAGACGGACGTCTACCTGGACATGGACCTGATGCTTATGCTGATGCTGCTGTGGTGCTCAGGTAGGACTCTGCTTTAATGATGGGTGTGAGCTCTCGCAACACTTCACTGAAAGGAGACGCAAACAGTAAAAAGACTGAAGAGTCAGTGAACTTAACTGTCAGAGGAAAACCTCCTGTCTACCACATTAGAAACTCTGTCTCACACAGCAAAATGTTTTTCCTTGTCATAACTTTTCCAAATGAATTGAATCTGGATCCACTAGCTTCACCTTTAACTTTATATATATATATATATATATATAAACATATTACACACAGTGATGATGATGAACAGAAGAAATCAATGATCACATCAAATGCAATAAATAATTCTGATGAGTGAAACTACATTGACTATACCTCAGAACCCCACAGCACCACTAAGAACCACAAGTCAGCGAGTGGGGGTAGGTGTGGTGAATAATTCTGGTAAGTTAATCTACATTACAGAGTAGGGTGAAGAGTAAAACCACAGCTTCCATTCCACTTCTTTTTTTTTTTTTTTTTCCCTTAATAAGAATGATTAATATCTCTCGATGATGCTTATGCCTGAGTGGAAGAATGCATCATGGTTCCAGCTTTTGAAAATCCTGAAACAAATGTAAACAGTAAATTGTATTATAACTGCTGAAATGTATCTAAACATCAGCTATTAGACTCATAGTAGAATGACACAACGCTACAACACTGCACGCTAACACACTATGAACGCTACTGTTGTTGTGTTGCTACAGTAACCAGTATTGGTCATATGGACTGTGTGTTATTTACATTGATGTGGCTTATTGTCCATCACTGAATGCTGTCAGAAAATTAACATCCTGTTGTGCCGCCACTACCAAACTCAAAATGTCTCTTTGTTAGATTCATCTCAGAGTATGTGAACTGCTTCAGTTACCACATGTATTGATGTATAACAGAGTTAGGGATTTCATTACTTGCCACCATTTGTAGAGAAGCTCGTGTTGATATACAGTATTTGTGCTGTACATTCTAGCTGCTTTTTATTTGTTCAGAACAGTTTGTTACTGATCTCTCACTGTGAGATGTTGTGTGTGCTTTGTTTGTAGTTATACACATCCTTATGTTTTACAGTAAAGCTGACTGCTACTCCCCAACAAGCTTAAATACTGAGTGCACCACAAAAATGCTGCCACGTGATGCATCTGTTCAGGGCACAGAGGTGGACATTAGCAATGAGTTTTATCAGGTTGGCTCTGAGATAGCTTGGCCAATGTCATGAGAGTTCAACAGACTGCTATGAGTATTTCTCACAGAGAGACAGAGATCTGTGCATTCCTCTCCTGCCCCATGGCAGGGTGATGAGTAGACAGAGCTTTTGAAGAGAAGAGAGAACGAAAGAGAAAGGTGAGCTAGGCTTTTTTTTCGTTCTGTTTACCTTATGGGGCAAAAAGACCACGTGTTTCATCTTCTATTTTGGATAAACTGCAGCCCAACACATTCAATACGTCAGTTATGCACTAGCACAATAAATCAACCAGCAGTAACCTGGATCAGACAAAGAACCACATTATAGTAGCAACTTCCATAATGTTTCCCTTGTTTTTCTTTCCATACACCTGTCATTAAGTCACAATATCTGTTTCTTTTTGGAAGAAAATCTCAATGAATATAGATTTTTTTTTTCATATATTGTGATGTTGAAACAAGTGTGTGACTGATTTCTCTCTTTCTTAAAAAAAAAAAAAAAAAGGAATTAAGCTCTCTGAAGTCACTTTGTTCAGGTTTATCAAACCAGAACCCGTTTGTTAATGCTCATGACTTAAACTGTGAACAACTCATCTGCTTGTGTTAGATAACAAGAACTGTTTAGAACTGCTGCCTCGTTTTAAATTGGACTTTTGTCATCCCAAATCTTTTTTCTAAGCTGTCTTATCATCTTTTTGCTCCTGTTTCTTCGGTTTAGTGATGTTGGTGTGTTCATCTCAGATATTAGCTTGACTGGATGTTTCTGTTCTGATTGGCTCCTCAGGAGTCCAGGCTGGAGGAAACCATGACTCCCCAACAAGGAAAATAAAGCTGAAAGAAGGTTGGTATGAGTGGATGAGTCAACATAGATGACTCATAGACGACTTTATTAATCACTTTAGGAAGTTCCCTTAGGGAAATTGAAGTTGACTTTGACACCTGAGACTTTAGTTCACCTCCTGTTTCCTACTAATAATCAGTGTTGTTATAACTGTGACAACAAAGTTGAGGAGTTCTTTTGACCAAAACCACCACCATCTCCTTCTGTCTTTAAAGGTGCATTATGCAAGTCTGGTCACTTTTTTCTACAAAGCTCCCCCTACAGTCAGAGTAAGGCCAAGTTCAAGATGCATAATACATAGCAAAACATTTTATTCAATAGAAATACAGATGCTGAACGTCCTGTTGCACGCCCAGTGTTGGGGAGTAATGGACATGTACATATGTTACATATTTAGATTACAAACTGTGGGTAACTGTATTCTGTTACAGTTACAGTTTTAAGAGATAGTAATCAGAGTACAGTGACTACTATATTTTTTCTGCTTTACGTGTTTATCCTTCCTCTAATAAATTTTAAGTTTAACAGTAAAAGTATAGTACAGGTTACAGTGTTAAAAAATTAAGGCTCTTCAGAACCCAGACAAGGCTCCCACCTGCTTTCCACATAAGTAAGAGAGTGTAGCCCTGGAGATAGAACTAGCTTAGGCCTAGGAGGAAACTGATCTCCCTATTCCCTAATTTCTTTGGTGGATAGCAGTGATAGAAGAACACCATGGAGAGAAAAAACATTAAAACATGCACACGTTTTAGTAAATTGTTCATTAAAATAAATAAAACACTGATTAATTGCTAATGAATGGATATCTACGATGTAATACTAAGAAATAAGATTAATTGGTTAATCATAATCATTCCTTATATTACCTTGTACATATACATCTATCTATCTATCTATCTATCTATGCTCATGTGACCACGAGATAGAACTAAAGTACCAAAAAAAATGTGCGGAAGATTTTCATGAATGTTTCTGCTGTATGACTGATCTGTGTCTCTGTCTACAGACTATGTCAGGCTGGTGAATGGGTCCAGTGTGTGTTCAGGCAGACTGGAGGTGAAGACTCACCAGTCTAACCAGAGATGGTTGTCAGTGTGCGAAGCTGATTTTGACCTGCAGGATGCAGAGGTGGTCTGTTGGGAGCTGGGCTGTGGAGCTCCGTTAGTCCCCCAGGGGGTGCTCTATGGAGAGATGGAGGCTCCACTGCAGAGCAGAGAGTTCCAGTGTAGAGGTGATGAATCTGCTCTCCGGGTCTGTAGAAGCTCAGACTCAACTAGAACAACTTGCTCATCTGGCAAACTTGTTGAACTCACCTGCTCAGGTAGAGGAGGAGCTGCAGCTTTAATTTGGTTCATTTGTCTTCTGATAAGACTTTACTTGTTTTGCTGATGGCTCTCTTCTTTGTGTTCAGAGCCTGTCAGGTTGGTGGGAGGAGCCAGTCGCTGTGCAGGTTCACTGCAGGTCGACCGAAGACCATTGAGACCAGTGATGAATTCTGGCTGGACCCTGAAGGAAGCAGCTGTAGCCTGTAGAGAGCTGGGGTGTGGCTCTGCTGTTTCAATGAAAAACATGGAGTCCTCAACCAGACCAGTGTGGCATATCAAATCTGAATGTGTTCAGTCTGGATTTACCCTGAGGGACTGTACAGCATCATCTTCCTCTTCCTCCATCCTGCTGCTCACCTGCTCAGGTAAGTCCCTCAGTGACAGTATCTATAACAGTAGTATTTACAGTGTCTTACTTCCTCTGTTTCAGTAACTGTGGAAGAAATATGACATGACATGTTCTTATTTCATAACTCAGTCTCCCTCTTTGGTAGAAGATGTTGAGAGTCTGCTCAGCATTACGTAGATATTTTTCTATCAGACTGTTGTTCACCATCAGACCGTTCTCACTGTTCTAATGTGAAAATTGCTAATGGACATGACTTCCTCAGTCCAAGTATCAGTGTGTACCAGCCTACTGTTTACTGTTATATACAGTGATCAGTACAGTTTTTAATCTTCTGTGATGAAATACAAATCACAGTGGTAAATTACATTAATTTGTCTCCACATTATTCACATTGTTATTTTTTCATTTGTGTTATTTGGTATCCATCCGTACTCCACCACATACCCAGGCCCTGGTCACACTGGTAGAAGTTTGAGTAAAGTAACCCAGACATGTTTGTCATCAGTGTGGTGAGAGCAATAAGGGGAGAGAGGAGTGAAACACCAACTACAACCACACAGGAAAAACACAGGAAATGTCTCAACAAGCTGGAATAGTGTTTTTTACACCGCAGCAGTGAACAGACTTGTTACTCGAAAAGAATTTGTTTTCTTAATCAACCAAATATTTGATTGCAATAATCCAAAATAACACATTTGCAGGGACTGGAAAAGAATATTAACAGGCAAATGAAAGTTACTAAAAATAGTTTTATTACATGTATAGTTAAAAAGGCTTTAATACAAAATGTAAACCATATGTGAAGCCTGAAATATTTGAACTGTTTGTGCAACATAAATTAAAAAAATGAGGAAACTAAGCTGTGGCCACTTGTGGAGAGGCCTCTCTGGTCTCACCTCACCCAGACAACAGTAGTTGGAGCAGCGAAGTACATCCCCAGGTATATCTTCCACCTCCACTGCTATAATCTCCCTATGTGCATAATCCTTCAACACAAGCTCAATGATGAGGAACCACAGAGACAAAGATGCCATGGGGGCTGCTTTCCTGGGGCCCATGTTCTGGACATCCATAATAAACTGCCTTGTGACCTGAATGCCATCTGGACTTCTCAGACCTGGTCATTCATGTAGAATCGCATGACCTCGCGATTGGACTACAGAGCTGATCAACAGCCTTTAGCCTGAGGTAGTCCAGTACCAATTACATTTCAGGACCAGCTTCTACTAAAACAGGCCTGTATTCAGGAGGGAACTTGTGCAAATGAACAAAACATGAGTCAAACATGACTAGAAGAAGAGGATGACTGTAAAGATTAGCAGGAGCAAAGCTGCCCTCTTTGAATGTTGATGTTAAACTTCATGGAAATGTTGAAGTTTAGATTGTTGGCTGACTCTAGTTTTAATACAGTTTTAATAGAGTGATTCAACACCTGGACTGTTAGTTGTTTTAAGGGTTATGGGTTTAATAGAAGAGAAGGTTACTTTGTTGGACATGTGCTGAGTATAAGGTTTAAATAAAGGAAAATAAAGATCAAATGTTAACTTGTCTGTGTCTCTGTCTACAGACTCTGTCAGGCTTGAGATAAATGTTTTTATGATATGGTGCTAGGGATGGAACTGTTCATGAAATCTGACCGTGTGCAAACACTGAAATATATTGTAGCCTTTTGTACTGTCCAGGACAACGGTTTCCTCTGGGACTGAAGCTGGTTCTCTTTTCAGGGCTTACCCCCTCTTTCTTATGTAGACAGCAGGTGGGAACACATAGAGACTTGCCTGGGTCCTGAACATGTGGGGTCTTTATTCTCTGACACTGTAAATTTAACATTAACTAACTAACTAATGAACCACTGATTTTGTGAACCATCCTACCCCTATTTGTCACTATAAAATTTAATTTAATTTAATTAGTTAGTACTGAGTTTGTATGTGACTGTAGGGATTAGGATATTTGTGCACTGTGTTTAGTGTAAATGTGATGGCGAAGGCTGCAGTACAATGGCTTTAACTGAAACTTAACATGATTTGAAATGTTAACTTGTCTGTGTCTGTGTCTCTGTCTACAGACTCTGTCAGGCTGGTGAATGGGTCCAGTGTGTGTTCAGGCAGACTGGAGGTGAAGACTCACCAGTCTAACCAGAGATGGTCGTCAGTGTGCGAAGCTGATTTTGACCTGCAGGATGCAGAGGTGGTCTGTAGGGAGCTGGGCTGTGGCGCTCCTTCAGTCCTCCAGGGGGTGCTCTATGGAGAGATGGAGGCTCCACTGCAGAGCAGAGAGTTCCAGTGTAGAGGTGATGAATCTGCTCTCCAGGACTGTAGAAGCTCAGACTCAACTAGAACCACCTGCTCATCTGAGAAACGTGTTGGACTGACCTGCTCAGGTAGAGGAGGAGCTGCAGCTTTGATTTTGTTCATTTCTCCTCTTATCAGACTTACTTTACTTGTTTTAGTGATGACTCTCTTCTTTGTGTTCAGAGCCTGTCAGGTTGGTGGGAGGAGCCAATGAGTGTGCAGGTTCACTGCAGGTGAACCCAGGAGAGTGGAAACCAGTGGATGGCTCTGACTGGACCCTGAAGGAAGCAGCTGTAGCCTGTAGAGAGTTGGGGTGTGGTTCTGCTGTTTCATTAGAAAGGAGGATGGACTCTTCTAAAAGACCTCGCTGGTGGATCAAGTCTGACTGTGTTCAGTCTGGATTTACTCTGAGGGACTGTTCATCATGGTATTCATCTTCCTACACCCTGCTGCTCACCTGCTCAGGTAAGTCCCTCAGTAAGATCATCAATGACAGTAGTGTTTATAGTGTCTTTCTTCCTTTGTTTCGGTGACTGTTGAAGAAATATACAGTGAAATGTTCCCAATCCCACTCAGTCTCCCTCTTTGGTAGAAGATGTTGAGACCTGATCCTGGATCCTAGACTAGGAAGTCAACTTTGGCAGTCGACAATTGAAAATGTCAGTGGTGCATCTCCTCATGTACAGATCAATTAATGCACCCAAACTCTCCATCTGCCCTGTTTTTGTTTAGTGGTCACACTAATTTTCACATGACTTCTTGATTTGTGCCTGCCCTTTTAAAATTTGTGTAAAATACAGAGGGAAGACAAGCTCCCTCTCTGAACTGTCATCCTTTTATTTTGACCAAACTGTGGAGCTCACAAGAAGACTACAAGCAAACAATATATTAAGTGAGTATGCATTACATCTGGCTGTATGTGGCCATGTACGTGTTCACATGGAAGTATGAACATAGCCTTACAAAAGAGAATAAATCTGCAGAGACCAAATATGCAGGACTCGTAGGACTCGTCCCTGCAAACTCACACACAGCTGCATCTGCTAAATACTGACTAGAAAAGGGCTGAACATTTATGGATCACTTATTTTATGTTCTAGATTTGTTTTATTTAATATTAAATGGTAAAAATCTGTTTGTTGTTTTTCATAAATTATATTGACTTTGATTATTTTCTAAAAGCAATAAAAGAGAAAACATCAGGGGTTGAAGCCTTTTTTCCAGTCACTGTATATGATTATTTATTTAAACTAAAAACTGAAGCTCATTTTGAATATATGGTTCATATATTCTCCCACTAGTTGTTTGTCTTCTTCTCAGTTCAATCTACTCTCTCCACCCCCCTCATCCCACATTTTGTCCACGTTTCCCCTGCAGTGACTGTGATGTATTATTTCTGATAAAAAAAAAAAAAAAAGTTGGACTTCTTCACTCTTCTGTGAATCTACATGTGCCACAGTTTATGTACTTGGTTATAGTTCTTTTCTGATGTCCTCCTTTGTGTTAGGTTTAGGAAATCAGTACCATAAGCTACTAGTTATATTGTCAAGTGCCTTGAGATAAATGTTTTTATGATATGGTGCTAGGGATGGAACTGTTCATGAAAACTGACTGTGTGCAAACACTGAAATATAGTGTAGCCTTTTGTACTGTCCAGGACAACAGTTTCCTCTGGGACTGAAGCTGGTTCTCTTTTCAGGGCTTACCCCCGCTTACTTATGTAGACAGCATTTGGGAAAACACAGAGGGACTCGCCTGGTTTCTGAACATTTGGGGTCTTAATTCTCTGACACTGTAAATTTAACACTAACTAACCATGGATTTTGTGAACCATCTCACCTCTATCAGTCACTATACAATTTAATTTAATTGAATTCAGTACTGAGTTTGTATGTGACTGTAGGGATCAGGATATTTGTGCACTGTGTTTAGTGTAAATGTGATGGCGAAGGCTGCAGTACGATGGCTTTAACTGAAACTTAACATGATTTGAAATGTTAACGTGTCTGTGTCTCTGTCTACAGACTCTGTCAGGCTGGTGAATGGGTCCAGTGTGTGTTCAGGCAGACTGGAGGTGAAGACTCACCAGTCTAACCAGAGATGGTCGTCAGTGTGCGAAGCTGATTTTGACCTGCAAGATGCAGAGGTGGTCTGTAGGGAGCTGGGCTGTGGAGCTCCTTCAGTCCTCCAGGGGGTGCTCTATGGAGAGATGGAGGGTCCACTGCAGAGCAGAGAGTTCCAGTGTAGAGGTGATGAATCTGCTCTCCAGGACTGTAGAAGTTCAGACTCAACTAGAACCACCTGCTCATCTGAGAAGCTTGTTGGACTCACCTGCTCAGGTCTTGATTTGGTTCATTTCTCTTCTGATCAGACTGACTTTACTTGTTTTACTGATGATTCTCTTCCTTGTGTTCAGAGCCTGTCAGGTTGGTGGGAGGAGCCAATGAGTGTGCAGGTTCACTGCAGGTGAACCCAGGAGAGTGGAAACCAGTGGATAGTTTTGGCTGGACCATGAAGGAAGCAGCTGTAGCCTGTAGAGAGTTGGGGTGTGGCTCTGCTGTTTCAATGAAATGGATGGAGTCCTCAACCAGACCAGTGTGGAGGATCTACTCACGCTGTGTTCAGTCTGGATTTACTCTGAGGGACTGTTCAGTATTGGATTTCTTTTCCTTCACTGTGGAGCTCATCTGCTCAGGTAAGTCCCTCAGTGATAAATATTTCCATCACTAAGGTTTGGGAAGTTTTTGGAGACTTCCTGTTGCAACATGTAAGTCAGCGCCTTTAAGAAACCAGCTCACTGCACCACCTCACAAACAATAACTACAGTGGAAATGAAAACCGTGATGGTTCCGTGTTCATTGTTCAGCTGCTTTACACAAGGACAAACATCCCGGTCTCCGTTCCCCTCATGGTTACATTGCCCGGCAGACTCTGCAGTCCAACAGGGTCAGAGGGAGAGCTTGTTTCTGGTGGACTATAGGGTGTTAATGGACTTTGACTGACCTGGCTACCTTATATTTGACTTTGTTTTGGATCCCAGAGAAGAATCACACTTCCTGGTGATGATAAAGGCTGCAGCTAATTGTCACATGATTCATTGATGCTTTGTACATTAGCTGCAAACCACTGACAATAAAAATTCCTCCAGTAGACACCCTGATGAATTCATCAGGGACTTTGTGTCCACTGGGCTCTTTGACCTCTGACCTTCTGGGAAAGAGCCACAGGACATCTGGACCAAACTCAGCTCACAAAGCATATTAACATTCAGTCAATCATGTCTCTCTGTTTACAGATGGATTGGTTCAACCAAACATCTTAGTGTCCTCAGTGGACGGGGTCATCAAGGCTCAACAGCAGGGGCATTCAGCGGTGGTCAGGGGCTCTATATTCACCATCAGCTGCTCCATTCAACCACAGTACCCTGGAGGCTTCTTCCAGCTCAACTTCACCTCCTCCAACACAGCACACATCTACACCCAGCCAGATGTCAATCATTCTGCTCACTTCCTGTTTCCTGATGCAGAGCTGGCCCACAGAGGAAGCTATAGTTGTGTTTATCACATCAACGTTTCATCTCACAGCTTCTTCTCCAAGAGCCATCAGCTGATCCTCAGTGTCTCCGGTGAGTTGAACTCAAACAGCAGGTCCAACACAATAATTTCTGAGAGCTGAGGTAGAATCACGTGAGTTATTTTTTACATTTACGTTTCTACAACAACAGGCATACATCATTTCAAGTGATCTAATGTGACAATTGAACATGTGTCATCAGATCCAACAGTCTTGACAGTCTTTATGATCAGACTGGTCGTCCTGCTGCTGAGCCTGCTACTGATCATCACTATGGTCTGGTTTAAGGTTTGTGCACATGTCTGTGGAGCAGATAACTGTCTGATATGAAATACTCAACTAGTGCAGACTGAACTGAAGAGAGACTGATGCAGGAACTCACATCTCTGAGTTATTGTGTCTATCCAGGTCACCAAGAAGCAGAAACAAAGACTGCAGGAGAACATGGAGCTGGATTCTTGTAATCTCAGTGCCTTCAGAGTCCAGGCAGCAGAGTAGGACCTCCAAGCAGCTCATCCCTCATCAGATGGATTTCTCAGCTGTCACACAACTGTCCATCAGTTCAGGCAAGATTGCTCTGAAACTTTAGTGGACTCAGGGAGGAAAAAAAATACTCCCTGCCATGATTTCACAAAAGTTTGAATCATCTTCAGACTAAACTATTTGAACTAAGTGAAGCTGAAGCTGAAGGGCAGCAGAGAAGACATCTGATTGGACTGTGTGGTTCCACACTGGTCACTTGATAAAAGTCTAAGACAATTCTCTATCATCTGTAAATAGTTTATTAACAACTGTAAGTGTTTCTCGTTTTCTGCTCTGGTGTGATGTTCTGTTTAAATCTTTTTCTTTGCTGCCTTTTATTCATTTTACTGTCAGAGTCATTTTCGTTTCTCTTTTGGTATTAATCGTTTTATCACTTAAATAAAAATCAATAAACTAAAAAGTGATGGATACAAATCACATTTGACCAAAATCTGTCTCTAAATATCTTGGTGACACTTAAAGAGTTGCTGGGTTTTCTTTGAAAAACATGGACACCAAAAGAAAGAGACACTGGCGTCCACCAGTTTGAGACTTCGTCCCCCATGAAACTGAGATACACACCGTGTGTTTCCAACTACCATCCACTGACAACAGAAGAGACATCTAGTGGTGGAACATGTTCATCTCAGTCCAAGTTCATTCATCAGCTCTGATACAAGTCACCTCCATCTGTCTGTGATCTTTGATCCATCTGATGCGATGATGTTTCTTAGTCCCCCACCTGTCCCATGTTCATCACCAGCAGCTGTTTGACTCAGCTCATGGTCCTACTATTCCACTGCCACATATCCAGCTCAGCTCAACTCAGAACAGTTTTACACTGACAGCTTGTATCACCTCCAGCTACCAACAGGAGGCACAGAAACAGCTCTTTCCTGTGGGTTGACTTGATCAAAGTACTGTAGTCAGATGACCGTCCACTCTGAGTCTGGTTCTGCTGGAGGTTTCTTCCTGTTAAAAGGGAGTTTTTCTTCTACGTTGTCACCAAGCGCTTGCTTGTTGTGGAAATGTTGAGTTTTTCAAATGTTTTTATAATTTGGAGCTATATAAATAAAATAGAATTGAATTGAATTAACTTTTATTACCATTAAGCCAGGGTTGACGTTTCTTGCTGTGTTCCCCGCTGCTAAAAATATATCCAGTGTCTGAGTCTCACTCATCAACAAAACGCCAAGATACTTGAGCTCCTTCACTCAGGGCAGAGCCTGAGACCACGTGTCCAACCAGCTGTTGAAATTGTAAAACGATGTTTCACTGCAGCTGAACTCAGCTCACAACTCAGGAACGCTGTTTGCAACTGATAAAAGGTTAGTTCTTAATCATATTCTTTTATTGTTTTTGTGTTGCTGGCACTCCATTGGTTGGTGTGAGCAATCCAGAAACCATTATGACTGATGATGTAATAAAGTTACATCATTGTTGTCAACACGTCCTTCAACCAGAATGACCACAGGTTTGTCCCTGCTGATACCACCTGTGGTCTCCTGAAATGTTCCACTGGCGGCAGGCGTGCCACACCTGAGGGATGAACTACAAAACTATGAAAAAGTTTGACACAGCTGGGTTTCTCTGTGAGCTGCTCCACAGTCACAGACCTTATTACTGCTCCCGAAGCTCTTCTGTACAGATAAGCCACACTATGATGTTTGAACACTTTTTTTTTCCTCCTTCAACAAGCAAAAACCACAAAAAACTGAGACAAATGTGTTTAAAGGTGACAGGTTTTACACCTATTTGACATCTTTTCAGGGTTAACTGGCAACCTCATTATGAAATGCAAGCACTGATTGGCTCCTTCACTGTTACTCAGATGAATGTAACTTTGCCGGCTTTGGAACAGGGACAGAGCATCTTTTTACAGCTATGGAATCAGAGTGGAGGGGCAGTGAGATACATTTTACATCACAAACAACCGTGAGGACTGAGGACAGTCCAGTGGAGACAGACGCCGAGTGTCAGAGACATCATTTCAAATCCAGCTCAAAATACAAAATGTTACCTGTTGAGATTTCACTATAGTTTCAACTCCAGTTTCATTTATTTATTTTCATTTCACTCACTGAAGATAAACTGACTGTGTGAGCATTTTGCTTTTTTGTCATCATCTCAGAAAGGGGGCGTGTCCTCTGAGTGGAAAACCCAAAGCGGACCAGAGTAGACACTGGGGTCTAAAATTAAACACATCTGCACAAACGAATAATAATAATAATAATAATAATAATAATAATAATAATAAATGTCATACTTGGTGCCTGGAAAACGACTGTTAGTGAGACATCCTTGCTGCTGTATTCCTGTCTTCGGCGGCGGTAGTGCGCGTGTGCACAAGCCACGCCCACCAATTTGTACCCGGAAGGTGGGAGTGAGTGAGTCCTCAGCGTGCAGAGATGATCTGTGCACCGTCCGTCGGTGTTTGAGGTACTGCCGGAGATTTCGCACATTCTATCTCCGCTCTCAGCGACCTGCGTTCCCCTTTATTCAAACCTGCCTCTGGTTTTTAATTCCCGCGACGAGGGACCTTAATCCGGGCTGGACTCCGGGATGGATGCCGACAGCCTGCACAGATAAGACCTCACAGAACCGGTAAAGTCCTCCACCTCCTCCCGGAGCTCTCTGTCCGTCCTCCAGTGAACTCAGGCCGTGGTTTGCTGATTCTTTCTGAACCAGTGTGTTTAAATCTCAGCTGTGTTAAAGGAGCAGACTAACATTTTATTAAAGCTGCAGGGCGGTCAGTGTTTCCTGTGACACGTATTTTTTGTGACAAATGATTCACACAAAAACAGCAACTTTACTTGGTCCAGAAATCACAGTTTAAAACAACGAATGAGATGCACGTCTGCCTGTGTGTTTGCATTTCTGTTTATACACTGATGTGCATGAATTTGAACATAACTCTTATTTTGAAAAGAACGATTTCTCCCTTAATGTACCAATTATTGGAAATATGAAACATCTCCTTTATTAGTTAATGTTTTAGGGTGACCTAAAAACCCCTAAAAAACTGATTTAATCTTAAAATTGGCATGAACTGGGGTGAGATAGACAGATAGGAACATTAAAGGTGCAATATACAGGATTTTTTAAGTTAATGTAGCAGTTTGGTAGTCACTGTGATGGTTAATGACTCCTTACAGGGTGAATGAAGGGTCTCTCTGCTGCTCCCACTGTCTCTTGGTGAAAAACCAACACTAAGATCAGTGTCTATGACCTGGTTATGTTGGATTCATGAAAGGCGAGTTCAGTGGCACAATGTAGTGCAACGATTTGCAACAGGCTGTAAGGCTTTTCCAAGAGTTTAAGGGGAGATGGGAGGACAGATGATGTCTCAGATGTGTTCTTCTAACACCCTGTCATTCTCCTGTTACACTCCAACATTGCCCTCATAAACCCCTATCATTGTCTTCTAAAACCCCAAAATTCTCCTCTAACATCCTAATATTCTGCTACAACACGTAACAAACACGTGGGGATGCTGTCGCTCAGGAGACAGAGTTGGTTGTCCACTAATTGGAAGATTGTTGGTTTGATTCCTGTGTCCCTCTGTCCACATGCCGAAGTGTCCTTGGGCAAGATAATGAACCCCAAGTTGCACCTGATGACCGTTCTATTGGCGTGTGTGTTAGTACCATAAACGTGGCATTGGAAAAAAAAACTCTAGTAGGAAGCCCTTTGAGTGGTCAGCAGATGACTAGAAAAGCACTATAGAAGTGTAGTCCATTTACCATTACCATCTATAACACCCACCATCCTCCTCTAACACCCTAAAACATTCACCTCGAACGTTCTCTCCTTCATCCTCACCTGCTGTACTGAGGCTTTTGTGTTGTTGTGCCTTACTGTGAGTCATTGTGGATAAAACAGGTGACTGAATGTAAATGGAACACAACACATCAACATTAAAGGCTTTTCTGAGCCTTTAAGGGGGAGAAAGGATGATCTTTCAGATGTTTTCCTCTAACACCCCAATACCCTTCTCTAAATGGAGTATAACACATTGTATAGCAGTCAATTAATTATCCCCTTCAAGACCCTATTAAAACACCTCACTTTTTAGGTACAGTTCAATGGATGCCATTGTAAGGGATTCTAAATCACACAAGAAACCCCATTAAGAATATATAAAATCTGTTCATATACTTCTCATCTATTCATTTAATAATATAGTGAATACAGGATTTTAATGACAGTGAATGTATTGTCATATGCTGAGGGATTTTGCAATTCAGTGTAGTTTAAGAGTTTTTTAATAGAAATTAGAAACACCTTAAAAGAGTTTTGAGTTTTACCTGGAATTATCATTAAATTAAACATGATGTTATTAAGATCAATTCTTTAGAGGAACAGTCATGGCTCCAATAGACAGGTGCTCTGATTGTTCCATTTTTACAAACAGAACAAAAAAAAAAAAAAAACACCTTAATACCCCCGAAAATCTTGCAGTGATTTCAGTATTAGGTGAGAGCACATTCCTGTCCGACAGGATCCTGTTCACCTGTGCAGGTGTGGCAATGTGATTTAGGTCGAGCAAGATGTTTGAGTGACAGCTCACTGCTGTGGGAATCCTTCAGTGGGAGCTTCTGGGAGTGCCCCCTGCAGACGCCTGGCACAGAACCAGTCAGATACCTGTGGGACATCTTGTCTGGAGTGGACATGTCCTGGCAGCAGTCTTCATCACTTGCTCAGTTTTCACACTTTAACCAGGAAGGTGGGCTGGACATAAAACTGCCCCCGTAGGCCAGAGGGCAGAATACACCCTCTAGTAGGTGGTGGTTTACAGACTGCTGCAGCTGTGGCAACCACAGAGAGGCGACACTGAAGCCATCACACACCTGGAGACGGGACTGGTCGGAGGTTGGAGGCATCTGTCATCATGGTGACAGTGTCAGTGACAGTTGTATTTTTTGAATGTTCACCCCCTTGCTGAGCAACATGTGTACAGATGTTAGAACCCGACGAGGAGCGGGAGGTCGTCTCCTCATCCTCCTATTCGTCTTCTATCCTCTGTGGTTAATGATGACTCACTGTGTGGTTAGTTACTGGTTGTCATGGTAACTGTGGAGCAGACTCAAGGACGAATGAGGCGTGATGACGAGGCGGGGGTGGGCGGGGGGGTGTGATAAAAACGGCCTCCCTACACACTGACACACACTGCTGTTAGCTGACTGTTAGCTTTAACGGTCACTGAAAGTTACAGAAGTTAAAGGAGCAGTTCACACAAAAGCTCCTTGTCTTCTCTCTCCCCCACAGTGAAGCATGATGGGAGGTGGCAGATGGATGAGCCAGTCGTGGGCCTACCAGTGACACACACACACATACACACACACACACACCATGGACCAAGGCTTCAGCTTAAATATGCTGGTAAGTGTTTCTGTACATCCACGTTGCAATTGGGCTACAATGAATCTTGGGATATGTTGGGCTGTGAAGGATCCGACCATTGTAGCCTTTGTGGCTCAGGAAAAGAAGCTGGGTTTGTCAGCCATATTTGAAGGACCCTTCGAATTGAGATTGAGTCCATTCTCCACCTGTGACATATACTGTTGATGACTCCAGACTGCGAAGGACGCGACTATATCACGACTCTGAGACCTTCAAATTAAAAGTCTACATTGTTTTCGTCCTCCTTCCTTTCCCCCTCTTTCTCCTTCTGTCCTAGCCTCCTTCCTTCCTCTCCTCCTCCCTCAATGTCTTTTCATCTTCTCTCTTTTTATTTCTTGCGTCGCCTTATGAATAGGAAATGCTTTCAGAAAACAGAGGACCGTTTGTCCTTCTCCAACTAGTCAAACATCTTCTCATGTAAATGAGTTGACTAACAAACGCTGCATTCAGCCTCCCAGCAGCCTTGGTAAATCTGAGCAAAATGGCAGCCATCACATGTTAACGACGACATGTTGTCGTAGGGCTGAGATATAAGTGATACATGTTAAAATCTTGATAAGTGATTGCAATAAATTACAACTGCGTGAGCATCTGCCAGTCATAATTCACCTTTTCCTGTGTCATTTCTATTTGTGAGCATAACCTGCCATATTTCCTCAAATCAGAATGATGATTCAGATTAAAAAGTGGGTCTTATATAACGTCCAGGAGCCTGGAGACTATATAGAAATAAAGGGAAGATAGAAACACTAGGATAAAATGATGGGAGGTTGCACACATGTGTGTACTAGTTTGGTATAAAGTAATATCCACAGCCCGGTGAGGTCACTGACTTTACCTGGTTTCTTTGTTCTCTTTATTGGACAACATAACAGGAGACCATGTAGCTAACGCCACTATAACAACAGCTGCCGTTAGCTCTGTGCTTATAATTCTCTAATCTGTGAGATTCTCTAATCAACTGCGCAAACTGGTGACTTATTCACTGGCACTGGGAAATAGCAGCACTCCAGTTTAACTGTTTCTATTATTGTGATCACATTTTATGCCCAGCTCTACGTTGATGTAGTAAAACACAGACAGGAAGCTTCACATTCTGATAATTCATTCCCCATGCTGCTATTTACACTATAATCTATGACACACTCTGTGCTCCCTTTCTGCAACATAACTTTCTGCTAATTTGTATTCACACACAGAAGAAGCTGGCAGCAGAACCAGATTACACTGATGTGTCACTGACGGCTGCGGAGCGTGTTCGGGCGCTGGGAAAGATGGGAAGTAGCGTGGAGATCAATGAGGATATCGCACCGCGGCGTTACTTCCGTTCTGGTGTGGAGATGGAGCGCATGGCGGCAGTTTACCTGGAAGAGGGAAGTCTTGAAAACGCCTACGTCCTCTACACTAAGTTCATCACGTAAGAGATGTGACATGCTGATGTCACCACATAATGATGTTATGTTGTCAGTGTGATCCAGACAAACGTGGAACTGTGTGTCAGTCTGTTTGTAGAGAAGCTGCCGAGGCACAGAGACTACCAGCACTGCAGTGTTCCCGACAAACAGCTCATCATGAAGGTAATAGTAATAAGTCAACTAGCATTATCATAGCTGCATAGACCTCTGGAACTAACCCTTGACTTCTAGATCTGGTCTTAAGGCCTCTGGTCCTCAGGCCTCTGAAACCATTCCCCAGACCTCTGGAACTAGTCCCCAGGCCACTGGAGCTGGACCTGGACCAGACCTCTGGAACTGGTTTCACACCTTTGTAGCTGCTCCCTAGACTACTGGAACTGGTCCTAAACTTTTGGAACTGGTCCCAGAACTCTGGAACCAGTGACTTCTAGATCTGGTCTTCAGGCCTCTAAATCTGGTCCCCAGACCACTGGAACTTGTCCCCAGACCACTAGAACTGGTTTCAGACCTTTGTTACTGGCACCAGACCTCTGGAACTGGTCGACACAACTCTGAAACCAGTCCCCAGACCACTGGAACTGGTTTCACACTTCTGTAACTGGCCCAGAACCTGTGGAACTGGTCTGCAGAGAGGAACTGTCTGAAGACCAGTTGCAGAGGTTTGTAGCAGTGTTAGCTGCAGCTGTGCTAACTGTAGCTGACTGTCTCCTGTCCTTGTGTAGAAACTTCAGGAAGTGGCATTTCCACGTAAGGACGAGTTGAAGCGGCGTCTGGAGGAGAAATACAGCAGGGAACACACAGAGTACCTCAGAGCTCAGGTGTGTGTACCTGTCATCCAATCAGATTGTACAATGTGTCTAATTTGCACTTTGTGTTTACCTCTTGATCAGTCATCTCTGTGATTGATGATGATTGTTCTGTCGACTGTGCATGATAACAGGCAGTAATGCCCCTGTTTCCTCAGAGCCAGGCTGCGGTGGTGAGTGGGTGTGGCCAGCAGCTGCAGCAACTCTCCCTCTTGGATGAGGACAGGAAGCGGCTCCTGCTGTTGGAGGGGGAGAGGCAGCGTGTTGCTGCCCTACGGCGCATGCAGATTGAATCGGAACAATTTCGCTTCTTTGAGGACCAGCTGAGGCGTCAGGAACTGGCCAGTAGGAGAGGAGAGGAGGCAGAGCAAAAGGTATCCTTGTAGTACTACTACTGCCATGTAGCACTGGCAGTACGTTTGCAATGAGATGTTTGTCCTCTAGGTGGAGACCAAAGTGCCTGAGGTGATGGATGGCTCCTGTCTGTCTCAGAAACCAATCAGAGACAGCCTGCAACCGCATGGGGCAGATCTGAACAGACAGAGGCCAGCTACCCCCGTCAGCCAACCACCCGCCACGCTGGTCGGAGTACACAGTAAGTACACACAGGTACACACTTTGTGTACATGTACTGCCACTGTAGAAAGCAGCAGTACATGTAAACACATGCCCTCTGTGTGTGTGTGTGTGTGTGTGCAGCTCAGAGGGTTGAGGGTCTGAGACGGGTGGTGCTTCCTCGAGATCTGACGCATCGTTTCCTCTTGCTCGCCGCCGCAAACACCGCCAGAGGCATCGAGACATGTGGAATCCTCTGTGGACGGCTGGTCAGACTGTTAACTGTTTACTGTCCAGCAGTTACTCAGGTGTGACAGTGGAGTTTACTTATTTACTCTGCGTCTCCTCACTCTTAGACACACAATGAGTTCGTGCTGACTCATGTCGTGATCCCGAAACAGTCAGGCGGTCCAGATTTCTGCGACATGGAGAATGTGGAGGAACTGTTCAGCTTCCAGGACCAACAGAACCTGCTGACACTGGGCTGGATCCATGTATGAATGCACAAACACTACACACTAAACCAAATCATCTGTATCTGACAATGCCACATGATGTTCACAGTCATGTGACACTGAGTTGTGTTTCAGCCTCTGACTGAACTGAGCTGTGCTGGGTTTGGGTCTCCACAGCGTGACATAAAACCATGTTTCACACCCACTAATCACACACTCAGAAAAGTGACCTTCATTTGCATGATGGAATATCACCATGGCAACAGAACCTGTTGTCAAGCAACAGATGAGTAGAGGGAGGTACAGAGATAGGAAAAGTAATACAGAGGTCTCACTCTACTGTTCTGTTGGCGCCAGCGTGCCTGTTGGGCAGCAGATGGTCAGGTTTGCGTCCTCATGGCGTATGTCTGTGTTTCAGACTCACCCCACTCAGACGGCGTTTCTCTCCAGTGTCGACCTCCACACTCACTGCTCCTATCAGCTGATGCTGCCGGAGGCTGTCGCCATCGTCTGCGCCCCCAAACACAACGAGTACTTCCAACATACACACACACACACACACGTGTCATCATAAATCCAGGTGACTGATATTGACTCTAACCTCTCAGCCTCTCTCAGTGCTGGTGTTTTCAGGCTCACCAGTCCAGGCATGGCGGAGGTATCCAGCTGCAGATTGAAAGGTTTCCATCCACACTCTAAGGATCCTCCTCTGTTCACTGTGAGTATGTTTCTGTTCCTTCTCTCACAGGTTTGAATCGCTGTGTCCCTCCCTCATTATGGTTCCTGAACCCCTCATGCTCAGTTTGGGTGCTGCACTGTGTCCAGACATTTGATGATGACTGATGTCAGTCTGGAGTTATGCTAACAGTCATTGTGGTGAACTGAACAGGATTTACCTGAATGTTGTGCCACTCCTTCAAGAACATGAAACACTTGACTCTCCCTCTCTCTTTCTCTGTCTCTCACCCATTCAGGTGTGTAAACACGTGGTAGTGAGAGAGTCAAAGATCAGTCTGCTGGACCTCAGGTGACAGGCAGGAGGAGCTGTTCATCTGTTTACTGCTGTTTACTGCCAGGCTTTTATTTTTCCAAGAGGAAACTGTGAACACCCTGTGTGTATGTGTGTGTGCGTGTGTGTGTGTGTTCTTTGTATTCTTTAATCTGCTCACTTACATCTGCAGACTTGTTTGTTTGGATGTGATTCAACAATTTCCCACACTCATGTCAGTTCCTGAATGCTCCTCATTTGTTTTAGCTTCATGTCATATTTGCTGCCCTCTGGTGGCGACAGACAGAACTCAGTGAACAGAAATGGAACAGAAATCAATGTTCTTTTACTTCACCTCAAAGATCTTTGTTCGTGTTCGTTGTGTTTATTATTTACAGTACATTTTTCAGTTTCAGTTTGTATTTGTTTATGTGAAAAGTTTAGTTTTAAAACTGAAGTGAAAGAGAAGATGTGCTGCTTCAAAATAAGAGCACTCTGTCAGAAACTCCCTGTGCTTAAGAGTAAAGGGTTTTTCAGACTGGACTCGCTTTCTATCTTTATAAAAAACAGTTTTTAAGCTTTTGACTTTATTCTTACTGTTGCCGTATCTTCAGTCTCTGATCTGATGTGACCGTTCACCTGCAGGTGATTTAATGTTGAAGTGTATGTTTTTTAACTAACTGCCATGTTTTGTTAATAAAACACAGAGTGCTGCTGCAGCCTGTTGAACTTATTTTTGCCTCTCGGATCAGTTAAATGTGCAGGAACTGTAGTGTAATGTTTGTCCCTCAGTGTTGGACAGAACAGAGACAGACACTGAAGTCTTGTAGGACAGCTCTTTATTGTCTTCCTGGGGACAGACATCTGTCACGTCCATGTTGTTGACATCACATTACACTTTTTTTTAATCATCTTTCATTTCACTAAACGTTTCTAATAGAGATGGTTCTACCGCCCACCTACCTCAGAGTTCAACAACGGTGATATCATCATTCAAAATGTGACATCATCATACACTTTAGTGACATCATCATAACACTGCATCAGTGCGTTCTGCTCCCAACGATGGACAGTGACACCAGCGGGCAACATTCAAGCTTTATTCTTCAAAAATAAAAACACACCTTTTGACAAGAAACAGTACCAACATGAAGGGTGGGGGCGACTGGGGGGTGGGGGCAGGGCAGGTGGGTGGAGCAAGGGGAGGTGGGCGGGGACAAGCGGCACATTCACAGTTTTACGGTGAGCAGAGAGGGAGGATGTTTGAACTGATTTTCTGATGGAGCTTCTGAATGGGTCAGAGGTTCATGTAACAAACAACATCTGGGTTGAAAAACGACGACTTCACTTCCCTTTTTCCAGCTCTCATAAAAAAAAAAAAAAAAAAAAAAAAAAAACAAAACAAAAAAACCCAACACCAACAACCTGACTGACTTCCTGCTGTTGTCGTCCCTGTGTGAGTTGTTTTGGACCTGTCGCTGTTGTGCTCAGTGAGGCTTAAAATAAAGAGGTGCTGGAGCTGAAACTAGAAACCAGAGGGGGGACAGGGTGAGGTGGTGGAGAGGGCGGGGGGGAGGCAGGAAGACCCTGACGGGTCTTTTAGAAGCACTTGCGATGGACGATGGATGGTCCAGCCTCGTCGTACTCCTGTTTGCTGATCCACATCTGCTGGAAGGTGGAGAGGGAGGCCAGGATGGAGCCGCCAATCCACACCGAATACTTCCTCTCTGGTGGGGCAATGATCTGGGGGACAGAGGGACAAAGGATGGTGAGTTTATTTTTTCTGAAGAGTCTCAGTAATTTTACTGAATATTATTTCTGGCCTGTTTACGCACCTTGATCTTCATGGTGCTCGGAGCGAGCGCTGTGATCTCCTTCTGCATGCGGTCGGCAATACCCGGGTACATAGTGGTGCCTCCTGACAGCACATTGTTGGCGTACAGGTCTTTACGGATGTCAATGTCACACTTCATGATGCTGTTGTAGGTTGTCTCATGGATACCAGCCGACTCCATACCTACAGGGATGAGAGACAAGACAAAGGATCAAATGGAGGTCAACGGGTGGGCACACAGACAGGTTGACAAACAGACAGACACATGGACAGGTGACTGACCAATGAAGGACGGCTGGAAGAGTGTCTCAGGGCAGCGGAACCTCTCATTGCCAATGGTGATGACCTGACCGTCAGGAAGCTCGTAGCTCTTCTCCAGAGAGGATGAGGTGGCCGCTGTCCCCATCTCGTTCTCGAAGTCCAGAGCCACATAACACAGCTTCTCCTTGATGTCCCGGACAATTTCTCTCTCCGCTGCAGAGACAATCAGACACTTTAGCAGCAACCTGAGGTGAATGTGTCCAGATTTGATGATGATGACGATGGTATTATACCAGTGGTGACGAAGCTGTAGCCTCGCTCAGTTAGGATCTTCATGAGGTAGTCGGTGAGGTCACGTCCCGCCAAGTCCAACCTCATGATGGCGTGGGGCAGAGCGTAACCCTCATAGATTGGTACATTGTGGGTGACGCCATCACCAGAATCCAGGACGATGCCTGGACAGACAGAGACAGAAACAATCAGACAAATAAATTATGGACACAGATATGCACAAGTACAAGTTAGTGAAAATCAGTTTACCAACCTGTGGTTCGTCCAGAGGCATAAAGCGACAGGACAGCCTGGATGGCCACGTACATGGCAGGAACGTTGAAGGTCTCAAACATGATCTGGATGCAAGAAGAGACACATGATTCAGATCTGTGTGTTATGGTGTAGGGTGGGGGTCAGTTTTGTGTAGAGTTTGAATGTCGCATACCTGTGTCATCTTCTCCCTGTTGGCTTTGGGGTTGAGTGGCGCCTCCGTCAGCAGGGTGGGATGTTCCTCTGGAGCCACTCGCAGCTCATTGTAGAACGAGTGATGCCAGATCTGAACCAATCACATAACAGAGATCAGAACAACAATGGAAAACATAGATAAAGGTTGTTTTTTGTCTTTTTTTTTTTTTACTGATGTTGGATGTAAATCAGACCTTCTCCATGTCATCCCAGTTGGTGATGATGCCATGTTCGATGGGGTATTTCAGGGTCAGGATACCTCTTTTGCTCTGAGCCTCATCCCCAACATAGCTGTCCTTCTGCCCCATTCCCACCATCACACCCTGAGACAGACAGAGCAGAAAGGTCAGAGTCTGGAGCTTCTGGGTCTGCACCTGGTCCCAGGTCTTGCACATGATCTAAGGCACCAATCTAGGTTTTGATCTTAGATCAGGTGTCAGGGCTGTGGATGTGTGATGGTTGTGTCTATATATAGATATGATGACTGAGACATTAGTAGCTGTGATTAGCATTCACATTAGCTTGTCCCTGTGTGTTTGTGGATCACCTGGTGCCTGGGTCTGCCCACGATGGAGGGGAAGACAGCTCTGGGAGCATCATCTCCGGCGAACCCAGCCTTGCAAAGACCAGATCCATTGTCACAGACCAAAGCGGTGCTCTCCTCATCATCACACATGACTGCAGGGGGCGCTGTGGACGAGCAACGATGCTACAACACCGACTCACACTGATGAGGACAGAGATGAAGATGAGCTGTGGTGAGATTCATACATTAGAGACAAATAGTTGGAGTAGTGGACTGTGTCTCCCTGGAGGTTTCAGATCATGGAATGTTGAAATGTTATACAGCAACAGGCAGGCAGTGAAAATAAAAATAAAATTCTGAAACACACATCTGAGCCTCCAAATTGTGACACCTTTGCCCAACCACACCCATATACCCCCTCCCCTCGTCCCCACCCACCCACCCACCCTCTACCACCACCATACACATACACATACTGAACTACCACTGGCCTTTACTGAATGAACAAGGCACTCTGGGAAAACTTCCTAATTAGGACATGAAGCAGAGTCCTGACTGTGTTTGGTATGCTCTCTCTCCCTGTGTTCACTCTACCTCGCTCACCCACTGATTTTCTCCTTTTATGCTCCCTCTCTCTCTCCATCTCTCTCTCTCTCTCTCTCTCTCTCTCTCTCTCTCTCTCTCTCTCTCTCTCTCTCTCTCTCTGACGGTAACTTTACACCATATTTAGTCATGAAATTTAGAGAATCAAATATTTATCTGCTGTTTCTGGCAGCCGAGCAGCCTGGGCTCATTTCACTCTGAGTTGTTCCTATTTCTCTCTGACAGACTCATTTTAGTTACTGTACTAACACACATGCACTGCTGTTGTCTGAAAACCAAAACAAATTAAGTTAATTTTTTAAGTTTTACATTTTTTAAAACAAAATATAACGGAAGGAAACAAAGTCTTTACTCTGGACTACTTTAAGCAGCAGACTGATCCACAGTTGATCCTGTGGTGACAGTGTGTGTGTGTGTGTGTGTGTGTGTGTGTGTGTGTGTAATAGTTATAAGAAACAGCAAAGCAGTGTTTCCAGCTTCACTTGTTCTCATGTCAAATTAGGTTCAACTGGACATTTAGAGTCCAGCACATGAAAACCAAATCAATTTTTTCTTTCCTCTTCATCCCTCAGTCATTTATTTACCAAAGACAGTACAGACAAACACTGGGAAACAACAGTGCCGCAAATAATATTATGTGCAGTTTACAATCTTTTAAATATAAAACTATTAAACTCAAATAACCATAATTTCATGTTAATTGCATTCACATTATATTTACAATGAGATGGTAAAATTAGCAGTCCTAATTTTTGTAATGTTCTGTCACAGGAGGCAGGAGGAGTTACTGCCACCTGTTGGTTGAATCCTAAACTTCCTCAGGGGAAATCAAAGAGCATCCCGATCAATATGTCCCTCTGGGCCTCCATAGTGTGTTTTGATTCTTATCATTGTTAACACCTGAGCTCTAAGTTTTACAGGGCAATGTAGCCTGTGCTCAGGTCAACAAAAACACACAGCATCAACATCAACTCAGCAGCCAACACATTCAACCAACTCAGAACACAGCAGAAGAATACAGAAGAGGAGCAGAGAGGAAGAGGAAGGGTGTTTTTGAAGCTACGGCAACAAACAGAGCAGTATACTCACAGGTGCAGCAAAGGAGAGGAGGAGGTAAAAGACTAGACTGTAGTAAAAGGAAAAGGAAGTGATGGAAGCAAGAGGCAAGAGGAGCAGAGAGGAGGTGGAAGAAGACATTAAACTGAGACACACACTTCTGAAAGACTTAGGGAAATAAGAGGAAATAGAAAAGAAGGTGAAGCAGGATGGAGGAAGTGATGGAGGTGTGATGGGTCTTACCGTGGCAGAGCAGGGCCTGCTGGGACGTGGGGTGGGGGCAGGACAGAAGTGAGAGTCTGAACTGCTGCGACTGAGTTTATCAAGCCTCCACTTCAACCATCCATCCCTCCATCCCAAACATGGACCGGAGCCCCCCCTCCTACCCCCTCCCCTCCTCTCCTCCTCCCTCGTCCTCCCTCATCCTCCCTCACCACCTCTCTCCCCTGCTTGATTCCTTATAGGGCAGGCCCTGTGGGATGCAGCCAATCAGATGGCTCGAGACCCTGCTGAAGTTTCTCCCATCATTCACTGCATTCCTCCAAGAGACAGACTGAGGCAGGAGACAGAAAGAGGGACAGACAGAGACAGAGACAGGCAGAGAAACAGACTGACAGACAGACTGAGGCAGACTGAAACAGAGAGACAGACAGAAACAGATATAGATGGTCATGGTGAGTGACATGTAGAAAACGGAATATAAAGAACTGTCGCCACAGCGCCAGAGTCTAATGAGGATTGTCAGGCGGACAGACCCCATAACGCCTGAGACACGATGAACCTGGACCTGAGCCCTGGTGTCCTCTCTGTACCCACATTAGCATGTAAACACAAGACAAACTGTGTCTGTCTCCAGGTTGACACCTGTGGACCCTGTCCCTTGACACAGAGACCAGCTGTCAGTCTGCTCTGACCCCCACCTCACCCACTGCTGCACCCTCAACCCACACAGACTCATGGCCCAGGTCTCATCCGGCTTTAGTCTGAAGTCCAGTGACAGTGGACAGTGTCCCAGTGGGGACGTCTGTGTGTCTTTGTTTAACACATGTGTCTAACAGTTGCTGAGCTAATGATGCTAACTCCCTTACATTTTGTCCTCAGGATTGTCCTTCATCACGCTACTGGAGACGACTTTCAGCTGGTCACTGTCCATGTCTAACAAACCCACACTGAAGTGTGAGTCCACTGAGCTTTCCATCTATTGAGGTGTCTGTCTGTTGCAGTGTCAATCCACTGAGGTGTGTGTCTTTTTATGTTTAAATGTTTTAAAACTAAACATTTCCATTTTCCGTTTTACTGTTTGAGCTGAGAAACATGTCACATGTGGTAGATATTAAAAACACACATTTTATTTCCACCTTCATTTACGGCCTCATCTATATTTCTATCAGATTTAAATAAATACAATAATAATAATAACAATGACCTGATCCAAATCAACCAGCTACTGTCTCTGTGTCTGTCTCAGCTCCTGATATGGCAGTGTTAACACACACTGTATACACTTAAACAGCGTGCCAAAAAAGTGACATCATCGGTTTATGTGATGTACATGATCATCCACATCTTAGGACACACACACATCATGTCTCAAACTTAACATAATTTCTGTGTATTTTAATTTTCAGAATAATTCATTATTATTATTATTATTATCATCATTATTATTATCATTATCATTATTATTATTATTATTATTATTATAGCAGACATTCCCGGCCCTCCTCCCCTGGTGAATATGAATATCTGTCGTGAGTTGAGTTTTAAATGTACTCACTCTCTTTGCTCCTGTCGCCATAAAAACAGTTAGTGTGTAACAGTGAGCGTGGGGAGGGGAGGGGGGGCAGTAGCCCATATCCTTAAAAAGACAAACTCAAGCCGGGTGAGGACGGACAGAGGAGGAAGGGAAGAGAGAGGAGGAGGGCGTCTGAATGAGGTGGTTAAGAAGAAGAATGTTTTGTATTAGGCCATTTGTCTCATCACGTGAAGGACATCTGTCCACTTGTCTTAGCTCAGAAAAGCCCCATGTATGGAACATGTGAACAGAATTCTGGGAAATGAAGGAATCCTGCGACTAAAGCAGGAGACTGGCAGAAAGGGAGGAGGAGGAGTCTCACCTGTCACTGTAAAACTTTTGCACTGCATCATTCCTCACGTTCACAAAGTCACTGCTGTGATGGAAACTGTTCATGTGTTTGCCTCAAATAAAACTGGACCCAACCTCAGCTAAGCCTGACCCCTATCTGACCCCCATTTGACCCTCATCTGACCCCCAACTGAACATGTTCAAATATGTACATGAAGACACAATTATTATAGGCTACTATTTCATCAAATGTGCCTGAACTGAGAGCATCCTTCTTAATGGCTAACTGCTTTACTGAAGCTAAAGAAACCCTGTATTATTGGTCAACTGAATTATTAGTTAAATATCCAACTAAAAGTACAAAGACAAGTTTGAGTCATACATTTGGACATAACGCCATGGAACATTCTGTCATATTTGGCAAACTAATAATAATCCGTAATTGTAGGCTATTAAAAAATCTAAAATTATAACAAAGCAACTTTTGCTAATCCAGATGTTTTAGTATATACAACCGGAGACGACTGACATGTGAAGTGAATTTAGTGACACTACAGTGTAGAAGAGTACAGTTATTAAATATTTATATGGTATCGCTCTTTGGTATTGCACTTTGTAGACGGTCTCTGATCCTTGTCTGTCAGCTGACTGCTAATGGATCATCGTAACTCGTCGTTCGTTTGGATGAAAACAGGTTGTAGCTCACTTAATGCAGCTAGAAAGCGCTGTCGGTGTCGTTGGTGTTTTGACTGTATCTCACTTGTGAGTTATTGAGTTTCGAATTTGTGAATATCTTTCAAATTTACCGAACTCTAAATTGTTAAATCCACGTGATTTTAACACGTGTGTCCATGAGTGCATTTGACCGGCCAGTCATGGCCGATCACGTGAAATCCGTCCGGTTCCGATCACCAGCCGATGAATCACTACATCCCAAATTTACATTATCAAAAAAAGAAATTTATTGAATATGAGTAAAAATAACAAAAAAATCTTCTTGTCTGTGCAATTTAATTTGGATATGTTATCCAAATATTTTATCCACTTTATTGTTTATTGTCATGAACCCTATTAAATTGTCTTGTATGAAATTGGTCCATGGTGCAAAAAAGGTTGGAGACCACTGCACTTGAGGGCAACAGCTCAGAGTCAGGCTGCCCTGACACCTACAAGCACGGAACATGAGGCCGAGGTGTGAAGGAAGTGAAGTGGTGGCGTCATTTTCTGTTCATGACACTGTGTTCAGAGTGAGAGTCCTGCAGCGTTGTCCTCACCCTCATCCACGGTGATGGGTTAGTTTGAGTGAGGCCTCCCAGCGTGCACTGCTGTGCATCACCATTTGTCTATTTAACCTCAGAGCCTGGACGTGTACAGATCTTGGTGCAGAAGTGGACAGATGTGTCCACATGTGTCACAGCTTCTCTGGTTACATATGATGAAGAGGAAGGATGAAGGACACAGAGTGTAACTAAACAAGGACATGCTGATGGACACTGCATGTCCTTAGTTTGTCTACTGAGACATGACCTGACCACACCCACCATGTCTCCTCTCCTTACATGAGGACGAAGAGGAGGAGGAAGAGTGTGATGCCAAGTCGTCTCTTATTTACCGACCGTCTTCCTTTTTAGGACGTGAGGACAGAGACGCAGACTCAGTGCAGCCTCATGTTTGATGTTTGATTTAATCTGTTCCTACTCCACGTCCTCCGTCACAGAGACGTTCTGAGGCATAGTAAAGGGGGTGGAGCCTCCGCCGCAGGAAGTTCTGTTTCCTCGTAGTAAGTTTCCTTGTAAGGAGAAGCTGAGTGATCAGGTCTGCGTCTCCATCCAACACATTCCTCTGCTCCGAGAGACGGACGATACCCATGAGCTTCAGTGAGACATCCCATCACCCCCCTTCCCCACTACAAATGTCTTTTCTGAAGGAGGAGACATTTAATTACGGCTTCACTTTCTGAGGACACAGTGTGTGACAAAGACCACCGCTGCCGTGTTCTTAAGATGTACGTTAGCACAAGTTTCTGCACTGACGCCATCTTTGTTGTTGTCAGACACCAAGCTGCCCTCTAGTGGACGTAATGTAGTGACAAACACACAGGGAGAGGGACAGACACACAGACATGTCCCTCCGAGACAGTTTTAAAACTCAGCAGCTTTAATTCACTTCATACACACACACACACACACACACACACACACACACACACACACACACACACACTGCCTGGACTTTGACCGAAAATGGTCAAACAGCTGGACGCCTCACAGAGAGGCCTGAGATTGATTCTGATTGGCTGAATAATGTCAACATACAGAGAGAGAGGGAAAGAGAGAGAGAAAGAGAGAGAGAGGCTGCAACCAGCTCAGGAATGTGTGTGTGTGTGTCATCTAGGTATTCCTCACATTGTGGGGACTACACACTCACATTACAGGGACTTGGACAAAAGCAGATCCCTAAAAAAACAAATCAATAAAGGGACAGACAAGACAACTTAGATTTAATTTAGGTAGTTAGGAGTGGGGACTGAGAGTCTGTAGCTAATGAATGTAAGTCAATGAAATGTCCTCTTAAGTCATCAAAACAAACGTGTGTTTGTGTGTGTGTGTGTGTGTGTGTGTGTGTGTGTGTGTGTGTGTGTGTGTGTGTGTGTGCGCGCGCACGTGTGTGTAGGAATTTAACATCAACTACACAAATTTCCTCCTCTCCTACCATCTTCTGTTCTAACTTGCCGTTTTCCTGCAGTACCCCCTGCTGGCAGAGGTAGCGTGCTGCAGTGACACTCAGTGACCTGCAGATGTCACCATCTGATTCTTATTCTGAACATTTGAAAAAAATAAATAAATAAAAAAAGTAGAAGCTGTTACCAGCATGTGAGGAGAAATATGTCACGCGATTCATGATAAACAGGATGTCTCTTTCTCACTCACCCACTGATTTTCTCCTTTTATGCTCCCTCTCTGCCTCCATATGTCTCTCTCTATCTCTCTCTCTCTCCATCTTTCTCTCTCTCTCTCTCTCTCTCTCTCTCTCACACACACACACACACACACACACACACACACACACACACACACACAAATAGACCTCCCTTGAAGGTAAACAGGCTGGACATAAACTCTGGACTTTCCCTACATGTTTTTTTTTTAATTAAAACTCTATTAAACTTCATTAAACTCTCATTGTTGATGCAACCACTGCAACGTCAGGGAGCTGATACTAATTCCATTATAGTATGCAATAGAAGCTGTAATAGAAATGAAAATGCTCGAAAAAAAAAAGTACAGTAACAGTAACCTATGATAAAGTTACCATAAAATGTATCTCATATGTCTGGACAGAGATACTGAGACACTGAGACAGAGGACGGGGGAGGTTTTATATATATATATATATATATATATATATATATATAGTAGTTGAAATGTCATTTATAACAGCCCACTTATTTAAAAAAAAAAATGTTGGGTTTAAATTGGGTATGGGCTCATAATTAGTCTTGTGGTCTTTGGTCTTGTGGGGACTGAGTCTTCGGGAGACAATGTGAGGTTCAGTATCTTGGGTTTAGGATCTTGCCTAACACTTCAACATGTGGACTGAAGAATCTTTAAAACACAACCAACGATTAGATCAGGTCCTGATCTGCCTCAGTACAGGCTACAAGTCAGAGAGGTATTTTAATCATTCATGACTGTAGTGGCATGTGTTTGGGGGGGCAGGTATGTGCAGGTCTGTCCTAGTGCCTCTGAATGGAAACTTGTCTTGTTTTGATGGTTTAAATGTGTGAATCCTTTAAAGCCTGACAAATAATAGCTGGAAATTTAACATGTTTTGAATCACATGTTTATTATTGGTTATTTTGATTTGATACATATCGATCATGTTGATGAAATAGAAGTATCAGCAGCTGATAGAGAAAGAGCTATAAACAGTAAAGACATGACTGTATTTCCTGTCGTGGTTTTTCTAAACTGACAATTTTCCTTGTAAGTTTTCTTAATTAGACTTCAGAGTTTGCAGACTCAGTCTGATGTATTTCCATCCTGTGAAGTTTGTTTAAAGTCTCTGTGCGTGCGACCCTCCCTCATTACTTCAAAGGAGCAATTGTTGTGCAAGATCCTGGTCCTTTCCTTTTTCCCGTTTCCCCCTTTTACTGGGAAATTCCTCATTGTTTTAATGTAAGTGAAAGTATTCGAAGACCTCCTCTTACACTCACTGGCTGTTGCTCAATCCTTGATGAGTCATGTGTAGTAAGGAAGTGAGTGTTGGGAAATTTCTGTTAGTCACACTTCTTATCTCTGTGCTCTATTTAGTCTTCTTGAAATCTGTTCTCACATTACCAGATCTAAATCTGAATGTATATAAACTGCAGCTGAGTCTGTGCTGTGATTGCTCTTCACACTTATTTCTATTTTTATTTTACCTTGTTATGACTTTTTATACAATCCTTTAATCCTCTGAGACTTGATGATATCACTTACTGAATTATTTACTACTTTACTGATACTGCTTAATTTTCTTCTTTTCTTTTCTTTGCCTTTTATTACTGAAAGACAACATAACAATACACAGAACAGTATACTTTACAATGATACAGCAGTACAGTGTGCACAAAAAAGAGAGGAGAAAATCAATTGTGCTTTCAAAACTGTTTGGAGGAAACATAAAAGTCAAACAGCTGTGCAGCATAGACACTTCAAAATGGTTTGCAATAACTAGTCAGCCAACCAGATACCCCTTTTCCGGTTATTTTAAACTAAACAAAGATGCTTGAGGAGTGAGTCTACACAGACATAGAAGCACGACTGTATGTTTTGTAATTTTTGGTGAAGAAAAGATGCAGATCACTTAAAGATGTTGAAAAGTTGAAAAGCAACATGTTCCAAGGAGCTATGAGCTGGGTTTTCCTGGTAAAACCGAAATTTTTTACACTTAAGGACTTTTTTTTTTTTTACAGGTCGTACATAGCGGTAGTTTCTGGTCGCCGCCATTTTTTAAAGTAGGTCTGACAGGTTGACTGACGAACACAAACCAATGGACAGAATAGGAGTAGGAGAATAGGAGAATAGGAGAGATAGTACAAATTAAATGTGTGCAAATGCCTGGATTTCATCTGTTGGTGACAATACCTGGTCATTGTCTACAAGGAAATGAATTAATTTGTACCATCTCTCCTCCTATTCTGTCTATTGGTAATCTACGGTTGGTAATGTATAGTGACTGGAAACTACCGATATATCGTACCTGTAAAAAAAGTATTTTTATAAACGATGTGTACATTTACAAAGTTGTCAGTGCCTCTTTTTAAATGTCAGGACCCTTGTTATACTAGCAAGGAAGTGTGGAGCTACTTTGAGCTGTTTTAATGGCTTAAAAAAGCAACGTCTTCAAGCTACCTAGGTGCCCCAATCACTAGCTTGATGACTCTTTTGGACAAAAACGATAAAAATAAAAATGTTCATAATGCAACAGGCTAGCATGGTTTTGCTCCTCAGCAAACATAACAACTCGTCATCATCTTTTACATATCAAAAAATCATTTTACAGGTTCTCCACACATCACAAGCAAATAGCACGTTCAGGTCTAAGCAAGCACCACCATAATCTCACTGTCATGCTCACATTTCCATGACGGCTGCTTTCAATTATTTCTTGACGTTCATGCCACTAATGGAAAAACTGTGATGACAGACTTCTGCAGTAAATCAGCTTTGATGACTCTCAAGATATGGGACATTTTTCCAAAAAAAATATATATATATATGAGTTGTTTGATTTGGTTCAGTTCACAACTTTATTTAATCTTAGCATTTGTTGAATTTGAACATTTATTGAACATTTATACATGTATTAACACTCTGACGTGTTTTTGATTTTGTTAAGTACATTCACAGATCATAATGTCACAGACAAACATATTTTTTCATACTTCAGCTTCATTTAGTCGTAGTTCATGTTATTCAGTTCACATTTACCTCCAGGACATTCAGTGCACATCGTATCCAACAGAAATACTCATGTAGAAACTTTCTTTATCCCTCTGATCTAACAGCAAACCTCCAGCCTCAGTCACAGTCTACACCTCCACACTTTGCTTTCATTTCACTTTCTCTGCTCCACCTTAGACACATACATTTAGCAACATACTTGAAAACTCCTGACTAGCTTCTCACAACACATCAATATTAAACAAATACCTTTTATATATGTATATATGTGTGTGTGTGTGTGTGTGTGTGTATATATATATATATATATATATATAGATCTGTTCAATGTGAACATTTTCTTTTGTTACAACACAGATTAATATAGAACTTAGCTGCCCAACATTTATGGCTCAAATCACAATGGAAACATTAAGTGGTTCTGTTTGTGATGGAGTACTTAAATTCAGTCTTCTTCTGTTTCCAGACATTGCAAACATGCTGATTATTGAAAATACAGTTTTAGTACAAATGTTAAGAAACAAACCTTCTGTAGTGTTAACATAGTGTATTCACACACCCATCATAAATCAAAGGGTTGTGGTTTTAAAAGTTCATAAATCAGTGAATGCTGTAATGTTGAACAAACTTATACATTGGCTTTTTAATGTGAAACATTTAATGTAAAAACATGATATGCATGCTTCTTAGCAGCAGCCATCCACATCTCCATCATTCACACCTGATGATGCGTCCAAAGACATTTCAGTCTGTTTTAGTGGGATCCAACACTTGTGGTTCAGTTCAATCCATCTCCATCACAGTTCAGTCTGTGCACAGTGTACCAGCCAGCCGGTCCCAGTGGGTGAAGTAGGGGGCATAGTTGCACTTTGACTTGAGGTGGTGGAGATCATGATGACGAGCCCCACCATACAGCCCCAGTGGAACAAGGTGATGTGTTGCCCAAGGTAGATCATAGCCGCAGTGGTCTTCCACTGACAGCCAGATGTTCATTATGAAGAAGGCCAGCTCAGTAAGTGGGTGGCAACCCAGCATCAGTGTGTTGGCAGCGGCGAAAAAGCCCAGACTCAAAGTCTCCCACACTCCAGAGTGCTCAGTGGTGAGGGCAGAGGTAGAGGTGTAGGTGTGGTGCATCTGGAGGAGCAGAAGGAGAAAAATAATTATTTCAATTCAAATTTATTTGTATAATGCCAAATTATAAAAACATTCATCAACTTCTCAAGGCACTTTACAATATTAAAGAACAGAAAAAAAAAAAAACCAACCGTTCTCACTGTGAGCAGAAATTGGTGACAGTGGAGGAAAAACTCCCTTTTAGCAGGAAGAAACATCCACCTGCCTTGACTGTTCAGAGTGATTGCCAGACATGTACAGTTTAACATCAGATTCTCAGACAGATGCAAATTCAGTTCTCATCTATTTTCTGTGACATGACTTTAATTGACTAATCGTGTCAGCTGTAGATGCAGGCTATACATCTTGCCTGTTCCACAATATCCTCAGCAGAAGTGTTAAAGTACAAACCTTGTGGAAGTTGCGGTACAGCCATGGCACCTTATGGTGAACCAGATGCCAGGTGAAGCTCTGGAAGTCGAAGAGCAGCAGGCAGACCAGCACCTGAGCCAGGAGTCTGGGGAGCGACGGAGCCTGCTCGGGCAGGTGGATGGGCCTCAGGTACCAGTTCAGGACAGTCAGCGGGAAGATGAAGACCAGGTGGTTGTAGAGCGTCAGAGCCAGGCAGCTCCGCACTGAGGCCCAGCTGACAGAGCTCTGAGGTTGCAGCTTATATCTGCGTACCAGGGCAAACTTGGAGGACAGTAAATCCAACAGCAGGAAGGGCAGGCAGAAAAACAGATAGACACCCAGAGAGAAGAGGATGGGGAAGAATGGCGAGTGCAGGAGGGTGGAGTGTCCCCGAAGAATGGTCCAAAGCGGCTGCAACAACATCCTGCCATAAGCTTAACACAAGTTAAGTTAACACAAGTCTATTTCATCATCAAAACTACAATGCAGCTTTTATTCCTTCTGCCCACGCACAAACCACTCCCCTAAACGTCAGCTCTTCCCGTCATGGAGCATGACGGGAAGAGAAGAGGCTTGATAACAGTCCTACAGGCTCACCTGCCAAATAATGAAGTGAACTGTAAAAGTGAAGACTTTTAACCTCATGAGGCGAAACAATGTTTGTGCGAGTCCATGCCTGTTAACTGCAACCTGACACCTTCTGTGACATGTTCACTATAAAACTATAAAACTCATAAAACTCTTCTTCATGCCATGCGTCATCATTTATGCTGCAGGCACTGTGCTCATAAATATTCACTGTCACACTTACTGAGAATAAATATCACATCAATCAATACAGACAAACTTGCTTCTTCAGCTGAGTCCAGCTGCCAGATGAACTCGGGTCTAAGCAGATCTGATCACACACTGACATACTGAAGGAGCTGGATTTAAACTCAGCAGCACAATGACACCTGCTGGGCAACGAGACTCATCGCAGCTGGGTCTGTTTTTATCGCGTGGAAATAAAAGTCATGTAGTCATGTCAAATATCTGTATTTACATACACCAGGTTAATTTTTATTAACCTGGTGTAACCTGTGTAAATTAGGCAGAAGAATGTCCCCGAAGAATGGTCCAAAGCGGCTGCAACAACATCCTGCCATAAGCTTAACACAAGTTGTTTAGTCTGAGTCTATTTCATCATAACTACTACACTGCTGCTTTTATTCCTTCTGCCCACGCACAAACCACTCCCCTAAACGTCAGCTCTCTTCCCATCACGGAACATGAGGGCGAGCCTGCAAGACTGTTATCAAGCCAATAATCAAGACAATTGAAGTCACTGAAGTGATATATTTATGAAGTGAACTGTAAAATTGAAGACTTTTAACCTCATGAGGCGAAACAATGTTTGTGCGAGTCCATGCCTGTTAACTGCAACCTGACACCTTCTGTGACACTACTACTACTGCTAATGATGATACTGATACTGATACTGATAATGCATATTTTACATTAGTTGAGGCTTGAATTCACAATCATCAACACCAAGACCCATCCCCTACTTCACTGAGCTAATAGGCAGATGTTAATGCCACTTGTAGCTTCACAAATTGACTAAGCCAGTCAGTCACTTATGAGCAAGACAGCAGCTGTTAGTGTATAAAGACTTCAGATTTCAAACAGCTGAAAACATACAAATTGCATCTAGACAGCACGGAGATGTTGGTAATGTTTTTTGTTTTTTTAGTTTAAAATGCTATTTTTGCATTGAGTCCATTTTCCAAACATCATCTACCATCATTTTTTAATGAACATTGAAAATGTATTTAGCAAGAATTTGCAAGTATATGTTTACAACACAATTTTTGATTAATATAAGTAATCAATAATCTGTGTGGTTTGTGTAGAGGGGCCTGAATATGCTCTGTAGCAAGTTTAACAGGTTTAATAAGTTTTACAGTTTTTGGAAAAAAAAATCAGTGATGGATTATTAATAATTTGTATAGGTTTAAATGTACAAACGTTTCTTCAGTATCGGTGTTATCTTTTGGTGAAAGTTGCAAAACTGTAGCACATTGATTTGCTGTGAATTTTCAAATTTTCTATCTTTAACAGCTTGCTGTAGCGCCATCATCAGGACTATTGACCTGTTTTTGCAGCTCTGGCAATGTGGCATGGGGCGGGACCTTTGTGCAAAGTTTGGTCATTTTTCGCGCACGGGAAGTAGGACTTTCTCGGAAGAAGAAGACGATCATCCAAAACAAACAGGATGGGGGCTAATGATAAACAATAACAATGTTGTATAAGATATAAAAAGCTTCATTTTTCCAGGTAGAAACACGAGATTGTCAACGTCCATGACCCAACCCTCTCCTTTACACGACTTTCCCACAGGGACATGAACGCATCATCACAGTTACTGCCGGTTTCGTTTCTTAATTAAAGCCGCAGATCCAGCGAGGTCCTGAACCGACCACCACCACCACAACCGCCATCAACGTCATCCTCGGCAGAATGAGGTCAGTTCGCCTCGGTTTGACATTAAAATCATTCTAATCTGAATCTCTTCATCATGCCGGATCACAGACCCACAGGGATCCGCCGCAGACCGGGTCTCAGGTCTCAGAACTTGCCATAAGTGTCAGGTCCGTACAGGTTTTACTGAGACATGATTATCGGGTACACTTTCCTCACTGAAACTCATGAACTCGGCTGACGTAAACCCAGACGCTGAGCCCATTAGGGACAGGAATGATACTATAGTGTCAGAACTCTAGGGGGCGCTCTGCATCAATTAACAGTGTGACACGGGGTGTTTTAATTTCACACTAACACACGTGATGAATCACTAGTGACATAAATAATAGATATTCAACAGTGGAACAAAAATAATTTATAGAACCTCTGTAAATATCAGTAACTGCAAACTAAAGTGTAATTAGAGCGCCCTCCATCTCTACCTCAATTATAATCAAAACTGATTAGAACCAAAAACTTTTTTCTTTACTTTTCAGCTGAATCAAGAAGCTGATCATGTAACGTCCCAGAATCTCAACTTTAAGTTTTTTCATTTTCTCAGCTTTAGTTTTGCTGTAGTTCCTGTTCCCTGTAGCAGTCAGCCACCTGTTCTCTGATCCCTGTAGCAAGCTGCTGTCCAGACTGATGCAGCTGCAGTGTCACTTCACCTGGGACCTGGACCAGGACACCGTGGACCTTGGGAACCTCTGCACCCGCCTGCAAGACCACATCAAGCTAGAGCTGGGACAGCCAGAGGCCATGGCTCGCTCCTACAGCCTCCTGGCCTACGTCAGGTACTGTGACATGTCCATGGCTCCTGACTGCACTGAATTTTCTTGGAGACATGTAGAATAAATAATGAGACTTTGATTCTGTTCTAATGCTTCTGGTAAATGATAAATGATAACGATAAATGGCTGGATTTTTTGTTTGTTTGTTTGTTTGTTTTTGTTTTGTTTTTTGTAGCTCTTGGGTTCTCAGGGTTAAACCAAACAGGGCAAAGTGACTTCCATTGTTTGTCCTCATCTGTCTGTCTCTCTTGATTTGTCTGTGCCTGTGTTCTTGTATATCTGTCTTCAGGTATCTTCAGGATGATCGGGAGGAGGCGATGAGACTCCTCAACCAATCACAGGAGAAGATCAGGGAGGTTTTAGGGGAAGACAGTGAGCGCCGTCTTATTGTGACTTACGGAGATGTGGCCTGGCTGGAGTACCACACAGGAAATTTCATGATGTCTCAAACCTATTGTCAGAAAGTGGAGGACATACTGGTATGTGTCCTTAAGGCTGTGTTTTTAAAGCTCTGTTAAGGCGTCTTGATCTAACAGCTTCCCTGTCTCTCAACAGCTGAAGTATCCCACTGACTCCTCCACAGCTCTCCACCCGGAGGTGCATGGAGAAAAGGCCTGGACCTACCTCAAGTTTTCCAGGTCTTACTATCCCAAAGCCATTGAGTGTTTCCGTAAAGTGCTGGAACTGCAGCCCGATGACAGCGAATGGAACGCTGGCCTCGCCATTTCTCTGTACCGCAGTGAACCAGTCAGTTTTCTAAAATGATTTTAACATGATGTTGGTGAAAGAAATGAAGAACGTTAAGCTCTTGGCTGCATCAGACCACCAAGACTAATGTTTTCTTTGAAGCAGATGGAGCAATTAAACAGACCATTTCAATAAATGAGTCTCATTTACAGGCAGGTCCAAAAAATCCAACAGATGAGGAGTCAGAGGCCACCACACAGCTTCGCAGAGCTGTGGACGTCAACCCTAATGATGGTGTTCTGCTGTCAATGCTGGCCTTGAAGCTTGTCAAACACCAGAAACACCAAGAGTCAGAAGAACTGGTTGAGCGAGCGCTGAAGATCAATCCGGACAACCCTCACATCACTCGCTACATAGCCAAGTACCTTCGCAGTCAGGTGGGTCAGAATCAGGTTGATCAGGCAGCCAATTTATCTGGATCTTGGTCTCAGATCCAGAAGCATAGGTCACAGACTGGCTGAGTTCAGAGTGAGGACTTATGCCGATGATTTCTATCCATAGTCACTGGGAGGGAGTCCAGGATTTTCCCCACAAAGACCAGACTACTCTAGTGGTCTTGTGTCCAGAAGTGCCATGTTTCCAGGTCATCTGTCACATCTTCCTGAATGTGATCTCTTAGGATTGTCTCTGGGGATTTTCTTCAAATATGACACAAACATTTACTTGGACTCAGATTACCTGGTTTGATTTTGGTAGTTGAAGGTCAAAGGACAAATTAACAGTGACCTCATAGCTCAGCTGAGGGGATGGGCCTCAATGACCATACAGTGATTCTAGTTTTTTTTCTCAAACTTATGTAAGTTATCTTATCTTTAAATACAAGACAGTTATGAGTTAATTGATTAAGATAGTGTAATAATTATTACACTGCTAGTTTGATAAGTGTTTGTCTCCCTGAGTTTGTTAAAGTTTATCAGTTTCTCATTAGTCCAGGAATCCTGGATTGGTCCTGTTTCATTGATCTGACAGTGTGTGTCTGTGGTCCAGGGAGAATACGAGCGCTCCATTGACCTGTTGAAGCGAGCTCTGGAGAGGACCAGTGAGTCAGCCTTTGTCCACCACCAGCTGGCTCTGTGCTACATGAAAATGAAGATCACTGAGCAGTGCAAGTCGCCATCCAAAAACAAAAGTACGTCTTTCAGCACTTTGCCATCCCGTTATACACTGTGAACTAAATGCTATTGTTCTGCATGTGAGCAGAGGTGAAGGACTTGCGGAGACTGTGCATCCAGCACCTCGAGGCAGCCGTCAAGATAAAGTCGACATTCGTGCTGGCGATGGCTGATCTGGCCCTGATGTATGGAGAAGAGAAGGACCTCATCAGGTGCTCACTAGCTCATCTTGTTCTGTCATTGTCCACTTTTATTTTTCAGTTTGGATTAATTTATTATCATCATTGTTGCTGTTGTCTGTTCTTCTCTCAGGGCTGAGCAGGTGTTCAAACAGGCTGAGGAGCTTCTAACAGACACAGAGAGCAGCATCTCTCAGCTTTTCCATCAGCGCTACGGCGACTACAACTTCTACCACACCAAAGAGAAGGATAAAGCCATTGACCAATACACCCGCGTATGTTCAGACATCATGACTCTCACAGCACAACAAGTACCATCCTTACACATTGTAACTGTGTCTTGATGTCTCCACCAGGGTCTACAGATTTCAGTGGAGACCAGGGAGAGGTTGCTGTGCATCAAGGTGAGGACAAGTTAGTCCATATTATATACCCAACCAGAGCTGAACCGGGGTGTTCTGGTGGTCCTGCTGCCAAGGTAGCTGGACCACATGATCCTCATTTATCCAATGAGACCAGTGTCAGCCTAGAATCCAGAATATTCCAGAGACCAGACTTTAGGCAAATTCAAGGCAAACTGCATCAAACAGTCTGTTTTTTTCCTCATACACTGAGAGACAAAAAGGAAAAAATCTGAAGTTTCTGTCAAAGGGTAGGGGAAGAGGGTGTTCATGGTTCTGGTCCAGGTCTTACATGTCCAATGGACAGTGAGCTGGAGACCAGATGTCAAACATGTTGTCTAACACCAGGCAGATGTGTCGTCATACAGGAATTAATACTCTTCTTCTTTTGCTGCAGAAGCTGACGCTGATCGCACAGCGACGCCTCGAAGAGAACCAGAATGACGGTCGGGCATACGCCCTGCTGGGTGAGGTGGCCAAGGCAAAGGGTGACAAGAAGGATGCCATGGAGAATTATGCTAAAGCCTTAAACTGTGATGAAGACAATGACGAGTACCTGTCTGCTCTGATGGCACTGCGTATCGAGCATATGGAGCTGAAGTGATCTCTGTGACCACAGGTGATTCATTGTTCAGATTAAATCTTCTCGGACTGACTTTAACCTGAATAGAACTGTAGGTGTCTGTGATTTTATTTAAATTGATGACTGCAGTTAAAAATATCAATAGTTTAGCTGTTACATGACCCACATAACCATGAAGTTACTGTCCACATGTATTAACATCAACAGCAGTGGTTCAGTGCGGGGACCCAAGCCTCAGCCACAGTAAATGAAACTTAAAGAGACTCATGCTGCCTTCAGGTCCAGTAGAAAAAGCCACTAACCAGTCATGTCCAGATTATGAAACATTTGAAATGTGTCTGTGTTCACTTTGTGTATGTGTAAATTATACTTCTAATAAACTGTTTTTTTCATTTGTGTTGAGAGTTAAGTATTTGTGTTACTGTTGGAAATTATTTTGGAACCCCACCCATCCACCCCCCTCACCTGTACACAATGTCTGAGGAGACAGTGAAGGCATCATCACTTCAGTTTTGTTTCCTGATAAATGCTCTTGCTTCCTTTGTTTTCCTCATCACCATCACTTCACTGCTCCTCATCGCAATCACAGGTCAGAGCCTCAGAGTTGCAGAAGATGAGGTGAGTCGATTGTTTCTTTATTCATCATGTGGTTTTGCTTCAAGTTTCTGTTTTCAACGGATCAGCTGGTTGTAGCGTACACAACCACAGCATTGCAACCAGCAGCAGTAAACTGTGGAGTTTAAACCTCTAGTTTAAACAACAGTGGATGGTGGGGTGGGATGAGGGTGTGGGGGGGTTGGGTGAGAGGGGATTAGCAGCAGGTTCTTTAGATCCTGAAGGTTTGCACATCACACAGATGCTCAGACTGGGACCTGGGTGTTTGGGCTTTTAATTACTTTCCTTCAATCATGTCCTAGTTTCTGTCAGGGTGCAGGACGACTGAACAGCCAGGCGCACTGTTATCAAGGAGTGTTACTGCCATGGGGGTGTGTTTGGTCTGAAACAGTGTTTAAACCTTCAGATGAAGGTCAGGAACCGTGATTTTGGCAGAATTACCAAATTTTAATGAGATGATGTACGATAGCGTCTGTGTAACTATTTCAGTACAGTCTCACACTCTACATGCTGAGTCTTGTTTGTGGCTGCAGAACAGGCTCTAGTCCCAACATGTTAATACAAATGAGAATAATGATGCATGTTATTTTTAAGTTGGTTTCAGTTTACAGTTTGATTTTTTTTTTTCTTTGAACAAAAGCTGCTTAGAGCCAGTGAACAGCAACAAACACTATAAGTGAACATATTGTTATAAGGTCTATGGAATGGTTAAAGCAGTATCCCATCATATCTCTACATTCATGAAAATAACAAAGACCTCAGTGGCCCGTTTCTGACATGTCAATGACCTGTCAACGTGATGCCGACTTGTCTGTGGTTATGTTACAGTAAGACAAGTGATGAGTTGCAGTCCAGGCTGCAGCAGCTGCAGAGTCGCTTCATCTGGGACCTGAAGAAGGAGGACCTGGAGCTGAACGACCTCCGCAGGCAGCTGCAGCATGACATTGACCTGGGCCTGGGACAGCGGGGGGCGGTGGCCCACGCCTACAGCTTCTTGGCTTATGTGAGGTATAAAGAATTTTGGCCAACCAATGGTATAGCTTCATCCGCGAGTTTGTTTTCTGTTCATTTCTGTTCATTCTCAATAAAACCCAAACTCTGAATTAACTTCTGGTTGATTCACTCTGCTTGAATATGAAGTCATGACTCAGTGAACTAAACGTCCAGTGATCAGAGGACTGTTTTTCCTTAGGTATCTTCAGGGTGAACCAGAGGAGGCGATGTCACTCCTCAACCAATCAGAGGAAAAGACCAAGAAGATTTTTGGCGAAGAAAGTGAGCGGCGGCTCACGGTGACATATGGAGACATGGCCTGGCTGAAGTATCACATGGAAGACCACACCCAGTCTCAGATCTATTGTCAGAAAGTGGAAGACATACTTGTATGTACACATCCAATATGTAGGGAATAACTGTATGTTAAGTACAGATGTAGTAAATTATTATTATTATTATTATTATTATTATTATTATTATTATTATTATTATTATTATTTTTTGTGGCAGCAGTGATGATAATAATATCTTTCTTATCATTGTAATGTCTTTTCATTTTTCTCTTTTTTCTTTCCCTCCAACCAGTCGAGGCAGATTTCCATCCACTCTCAGTCTGGTTCTGGATGTTTCTTTCTGTTAAAAGGGAGTTTTTCCTCCATTGTCACCAAGTGCTTCTCACTGTGGGAACTGTTGGGTTTTTCTATTCTGTGAATTCTGTAAAAGTGCCACGACATATTGACATTTTACATGATTTAGTGCTATACAAATAAGATCAAAGTTAAAATGGAGTCTGACATGATGAAATTTCAGAAAGACTGGGAGGAAGCAACCTGTGCCCAGAGAACTGTCCTGTATCTCACTCCCTGCAGGTGAAGCATCCTGCTGATTCCTCCACTGATCTCCGTCCAGAAGTCTATGGGGAGAAGGGCTGGACCTTTCTCAAGTTCTCCAAGTCCTACTACACTAAAGCCATCGACTGTTTCTGCAAAGCTCTGGAGCTGCAACCTGACAACTGCGAGTGGAACAATGGCTACGCCATCGCCCTTTACCGCACAGAACCGGTACTTTCCATCATCCAGTCTGTTGGCCAGGATCTGGACAGTCATCATGAAGAGTCACCAGCCACCAAGCAGCTTCGGCGAGCGCTGGAGATTAACCCAGATGATGGCGTCCTGTTGTCCATGCTGGCTTTGAAGCTGGTCATCTACCGGAAGCACAGAGAGGCTGAGGGTTTGGTGGAGAGAGCACTACAGGTTGGACTTGATGATGATCAGGTCATTCGCTACGTGGCTAAATATCTCCGCAAACAGGTAACTCCACCTAAGGTCTTACATATATCAGTTTAGATGAAAAAGGGATCTGATTCGGAAGTGATGTAATGGTTCCAACGTGGTTCGATGGTGCAGTCCGGTCTAGTCTGGTCTGGGTCAGGCTGCACTGCAGGTGAAATAATCCAAGCAACAGACAGGCTGTCTGTAGTCATGGTGAGGCCAGTATCCTTCACGACAGGTTTAATCTTCAAAAACTGTCTCTATTCCAGGACCAGCTGGATTCGTCCATTAATCTGTTGAAGAAAATGCTGCAGAAGAACAGCCAATCAGCTTTCATCCACCACCAGCTTGCCATGTGCTACATGCGGAAGAAGATGAACCTGTTTAACAAAAAACCCTGTCCTAGGAGAGGTACAGCTGCTGTTCAATAATGCAACCCATTAATTTTAGTGCTGGAGAATTAGAAACTCGATTACTTTTTCATGAGTTATGTGTAATGAGTAATTAATCATAGGTTTTAAGTATCTTGTCTTACGTTATCACACTGCTAGAAGTGCAGCACTGGAGGAGTCTCAGTATTCATCACCTGGAGGAATCTGTCAGGCTGAAAAACGCTTTGAACCATGCCAAGGCAGCTCTGGCCCTGCAGTATGCTGAGGAGAACAGCCAAGGAAGGTAACGCACAAAACACAAGCTGTTGACAACGCAACAACAGTTTGCTTTTCAGTCATTCCTGATCACACAGCAACCTAAAGTTAATGAGAGTTCACATCAGTATATTTTTCAAACTGTTGTTGTTTTTCTCAAGTTCTTCCCGTTCCTTGAATTATATCCACTAAAAAAACAACATCTGTTTTTTCTCCATTATGAGGTCGATTTAATAAATAACAGCAGACCCTCAATCCATCACCCATCATCCATTATCCACCCATCATCAGCCTCTGATCCAAGGTCACATTGCGGGGGTAGCAGGTCAACAAGGTAGTCCAGGTGTCCAGCTCAGTGAGACTGTCCAGCTCCTCCAGCTATTCCTAGACCAGATGACAAATACAATCTCTGCAGTGTGCTCTGGGCCAACCCTCAGGTGTCCTATCAGTTGAACATGCTTAGAAAAAAAAACTCCACCAGGAGAAGCTCTTAGTAATAGTGATCCACAAGCTAAAGCTGCTAAGTTTAGTTTACATTAGCATTAGCTGCTGTTTACTTACCAGTTTGGCCCCTCTCTTTGCAGAGCGAACGACATGTTCAATGATGTGTTGGAGAAGTTAGAGGGTGAAACTGACCCCATCCGTCAGTTTGTGTATCGCTGCTACGCTGAATTCTGCCACTATCACAGCATCCAGAAGGACCTCGCTGTCACCTATTACATCAAGGTACAAGTCGGAACATGGACTACTTCCCAGAACACTCCTGTCAAAGGGCAGGGGAAGAGGTTTTAACATCATCTGCTCAGATCAGGGATTGAAATGCTTTTTAAACCAGGAGTGAACATTCTACTGTGTTCTCCTCAACAGGGCCTGAAGATCTGCCCCACAACATCAGATGGAAAGTTTTGCCTTAAGGTTTGTCAACTTCTCACTGTATGTCAGGCAGGCGTTCTGAAAATCTTGAAGAAACAGGAAGTAATCTTTACATGTTTTTCTCCAGAAAGTGAAAAAGATCGCAGATCGACGTCTCTCCAGCAATCCCAGAGATGCTGCGGCCTACGGCATTCTGGGAGAAGTGGCCACAGCTGAGGGCTTGCAGAGGAGGGCAGTGGGATATTATGAACAGGCTCTGGAAATCGATAGAAACAACGATGAATATCTGTCTGCTCTGTGTGAGCTGCGTCTGAAGCTGTAGTGCTACTTAATGAGGAGATAATCCAATGTCAGTGACAGAGCAGCTCTATCACTGACTGCACATACAGTTCGACACATCTGTCACATTCATTTACCTCATAACTCAATCTCTTTATACAATACAATACATCTTCACCATTTTAATCAAACCAAGTCACAACATTTCCTGGTTCTATAAACCGCTGATGCACATGCTTTTGTGTCCTATATTGTTATTTTTCTCTTTCAAATAATTCCATTGAGGGAAAAAAGATGTTGGTGATGGTTTACAAGAATAATATTCAAAATGTAGTTCAATGTGTGAGATTTTTCTAAATGGTGTTCTTTTAAGTGTTCTTTTATTATTGTTTTCATTGATCTTTTTTTTTTTTTTTTTTTTTTTTTTACTTTTTTATTGTAAAAAGTTACTTGAAGCTTGCCAGGTGGAATTAAACCCTAAAAAAGAGAACATTTATGATTACATCATTGCTCTTTTTTTTTTAAATCAAAAATATTAAAAAAGCCTGAAGAGCCTCTAGAACCATGCAATAGCAATGGTGCAGGTTCTAGAGGCCACGGTCCTGCTTCATAATCCATTTGGAGGATTATCTCTTGGACTACAATACACGGTGGTTCCTACTGATACTTAGAAGCAGATATGTAGAGATTTTCTTCTTTGCGTATGTCCAACTAATAGTAGACCTGAGGGGCATCCCAGAACACAATGCAGAAATTATATATTTCATCTGGGATATAGAATAGAATAGAAATCATTTATTGGGGGAGGAGGGGGAGGGGGAAAAAAAAAGTGGTTGGTGTTGTAGTGTTGTAAAGTCTGACAGCTGTTGGAATGAATGACCTGTGGTAGCGTTCCTTCTTGCTCCGTGGGTGTAGCAGTCTGCTGCTGAAGGAGCTGCTCAGGACAGCTACAGTCTAGTGTAAGGGTAAAAGGTGTTGTCCATGATGGACATAAGCTTGGCTAATGTCCTCCTCTCACCCACCTCCTCGATGGTGTTAAGCAGGCTGTCCAGGGCAGAGCTGGCAGAACACAGCTGATGCTACCACAGTGTCATAAAAAGCTGTCAGAAGTCCTGCATACACCGAAGGACCTCAGTCTCCTCAGCAGGTGGAGGCAGCTTTGGCCTTTCTTATATAGTGTGTTGGTGTTTGTGGTCCAGTCCGGTCTATTGTTCAGGTGAAAACCCAGGTATTTGTAGTCTTCCACCATGTCAGTGTCCAAACCCTGGATGTTTACTGGTGAAGTGTGTGGTCTACACCAACTCCTTCGTCTTCCCGGTGTTGATGCAGAGGTTGTTATTTCCACACCAGATGACAAAGTCATTGATCAATCCTCTGTATTCCTGCTCGTTCCCCTCAGAAACACAACCAACAATGGAGATGGCAGGAGTCGGTGTCGTGTCTGAAATACAAGATATGACATTCTGGGAACACCTCAGGATCTTCCAAGAGGAACTGGACAGAGTCCCTGAACGGAGGGACACTGGGCAGAGTTGTTCAAAAGTAATCTAATGGGATTTCAGATAATGGATTGGATTGAATCTTGGAAATGGGTTGTTCCAAGGGAAAAGAGGTAATCAGATCAGATCACATAATCTGATCTTGGTTTTAATCTGGATCAAATCTGAACTTTGTGTTGTTCAAAAGTTTGTGTTCGAATTGGGATACTTTTGATCCAAAAAGAAAATCAGGATTATCCTGATACCAACACAAGGGTGGAATCAGTGCAGATTTCCATCCATCCCTTTTCTACAGCGCAAACCACTCTGTGCCGCGCTGCCCTATCAGTGCAGATTTCTGGCACAAAATTAAATAAAACTTGAAAACTCATCACAAAAGTAATGTTTGCAGGTTAAATTTTATACAATTGTCGAACTAGTAAAGTGAAATAAAGTAGGAAATAAGAAATGAAGCCTTTTTCTTGGGAAAAAAAACCCTGTGAGATGTCTCTTCAGATATAATATACTCAAACAAAATCTCAAAGCTATAAAAACAAAAAACTCTTCCGTCCTGCTCTTCTGTATTTTATGACAATGACAAGAATTACTATTACTCAATTCGTCAGTCAGTAGTAATGTGATCCAGTAACAGTGATCCAATCCAGTGTTGTTTTGAAAAATGGGCATAAAAGTAAAATGGATTACCAGATCCTGGATAGCAAAACAAGGGATTTCAAAACCCACATTACTTTGAGATTAGATTAGATTGTTTGAACAACTGGGCCCTGGACTACCTTGTTGACCTACTGAGATCTGACCCTGGATCAGAGGCCCAGGAGGATCTCTTTGCAACTTGGAGTCTTTTGCAACTTTTGCTCTTTGGGTCACAAAGACCCTGGTTTGTTTTGATTCTAGATGGAAACTTTTATCTATGGTTGAACTGAACAGTTCAAAATCAGGTGTGTGACCTGGAGCAGAATCCATCTCATGTCGTTGGGAAAGAGGTGTGTCCTTCCAGAGGTGCGGCTCTTCTTCTCCACTGCTTCAACATTTCAGAGCAGTGAGAACCAGTGTTACCTTGATAACTTGATCTCAGGCTGACGTGCAGATAGTCAGCATGTCGGTTCAGGTTTAGGTGTGTCATAGTGCGTTTAGGTGTGTTTCGCCACACACTCATTTTTTTTTTTTTTTTGGTTGCAAAGCTGTCTGGCTGGTGAAGGGACAAGCTGTGAAAACATGACATACACTGTGTGTGTCCTGGACCTGGATCTGACTCTAGTCCTAGTCCTGATCCTGTTGATCCTGATTCACAGCAACAATAATAACAATATCAAAAATGAATCTGACTGAATATTTTCACAATAAGGGCAGCTTTCCTCATAGTCTTCCTCTGCTGGACTCTGACCATCTTCATCAGATTCGTCATCATCACCACTATCATGACCTGCTGTCACAAATGTAATGAATTATGAATATTAAGTTGCATTAAACAGGATAAAGCGCTATAAGTAAAGTACAAGATTTGTACTTCACTTTAGTAAATGTTCTTACTGAGTTTATCGACTCATTATCTGAGATGAGGTGAGCAGACCTGAGAGGTTAGAAAGCTACACTGTAGTTACATTACAGTTACATTATAGATTACAGATTCATTTCAGATGATTGACAGTTAAAACACACACACACACACACCGAGACAAACAGAAAGACAAACATCGTGACGTCAGCACAGGTTTCATACGTCAAACTATACATAGTCAGATGAGTATAGACAGGAAGTGAGTGCTAAATTAGACCAGACGTATCAACTTGTCTCAGATCATCACTGCTGCTCTTCGACCGAAATGTTTTCACTTACAAATAGAATTAACAAATAATAATTTGTTAGCCAGGAGAAAGAGATAAAACCCTGTCCGCGCTGAATCCGACGGATTTGACACGAACTGCTTCTGACTTTTTATTTTGAAAAGTGGGCGCGGAAGTGCTCGTGCTGGCAGCGTAGGTGTGTTGACGTGTTCAGGTGTGTTCGCGCCGGTCGCCATGGGTCTGGTTTACTCTGAGGTACGAACTGTTCTAATCCCCTCTTCTGCTCTTTCATCAGAGGAGGAGGGTGGTATTTTGTTTCATGTTTTTATGTCGAACGGGCTTCCGGTCCGGACAGGTAAGTTTAGTCCGGACTCACGTGCTGCTGCGTAGGCGTCAGGTAAAACAGAAACCTCAGAATCGATATGGAGGAAATTAAAAGTTTTTGTCCGAACAGGTGGGAAATAACGACGTACTTTTACTCATCATGGGTCATTACTTTAATGTGTTCTATTACAGCATTTGTAATACTTGTACAGTACAGTAACTGTAGTTACTGTTAAGTCCAGCACCTTCAGTGTCAGTTGGTCCAGGTCTGTGCAGGTCTTTGTGGATCAAGGTTTCAGCTATGATCCGGATCTTATGTTTGTGTCAGGGTCAGAGGGGTGACAGCAGATGCGACGATCCAGTTCAACAACAACAAACTGGACAAACTGGATCGTTTACGACGTTTGAATAAGCAGTAGGAATAACAGCTGTCTGTCCTCTGGTGTCTCCTGTCCCCGCCCCTCAGCCAGCCTGTCAGTCCGCGTACGACGGAGACGTCAATCAGCTCCATCGCCTGCTGGCCAGCGACCCCAACAACCTGAATATCCAGGAGCCACACAACGGGGACACGCCCCTCATCGCTGCCTGTCGCCATGGCAACCTGAGGGCGGTCAAGTACCTGCTGAGCAACCAGGCGGATGTCCATCTAACCAATAAGGTGCTTTGGCCTAATAATGTCATGACTGAGATCACATAGGGAACTGTCGAAACTGCTGTTTGAACAGTGTGTGTGTTTGTGTGTGTGTGTTAGAAACAGAGGACATGTCTGCATTATGTGTCCAAAAGGACGCTGTCTCTGCTGGACTACCTGATGGTGTCCATCCTGATGCCTATCCTGCTGCTCGGCTACTTCCTGTTGGTATGCACTGTCTGCACCACTGCTTGTCTCCTGATCAGGAGTCCAACAGGTTTCTGATGGAGTGTGTGTGTGTGTGTGTGTGTGTAGTTACAGAAGCAGAGGCAGAGTGTGTCCCTGATGGATGCCGTTTTGAGCAGTGAAGTAAACGTCAATGCTGTCGACTATGTGAGTTATTATCGTTATGTACAGAGTCTCTGTGGTGGTTTAAAGGACTAGGTATAGCACTGGGTAACATCTATTAGTAGAGCTGCAGTATGGCAGTTTTCTGCCATAGAAGGATTCTGACTTTGCTAAGATATCTTAAGTTAGCTAGGTCTGGTTCTACAGGTTTCTTCCTGTTAAAAGGGAGTTTTTCCATTGTCACCAAGTGCTACTCACTGTGGGAACCGTTTGGTTTTTCTGTTCTATACTGTATAGCACCTTGAGATAAATCTCTTTTATGATTTTGCACTAAAAAAGAACTAAACTGTATTGAATTAAATTTAATAAGCTGAGGATAAGCACAGTGTAGTCAATGGAGACCAGTCTACATATACCAGACCTTCATAGACCGGGTCCTCTGAAGGACGCAGCCCTCCAACTGTAACACAGTGAGAAAGTCCTGCAGTAGGAGAGTATCTGATCTGTTCTGTGCTACTGTAGAAATATGGTGGTAGAACATAGCAGACTAAGTGGCGGGAGGTAATGACAATATTGACAATATGTGTCTCAGCTTCAGGTAATTAAACACTGATGCAACATCATGCTGATTACTATAGGTTAGGTTAGAAAGTCATAAATCTACAGACTGGTCCTCTAAAGATGCTATAAGTTTTTGCTGTTGCTACTTAACTAGCTGGCATTATCATAGACAGTGTGGTGATGTGTTCGCTGTGTGTATGTAGAAAGGAAACACGGCACTTCACTACGTCTGCCTGAGGAGGAGTCACCGTTTGGTCAATCTGCTGCTCGATAGGAACGCCGACGTCAGCATCAAGAATAACGTACGTATGAGTGTGGCTGTGAAACGCACCACCTGTGATAAGACCCTGCACAAATCTACCCTTTGTCTTTGTCCGGCAGGACGGAGAGACGCCGCTGGACATCGCTACCAGACTGAAGTTCAGCAAGATTGTCTCCATGCTGAGGAAGACACAGTGAGAGATGGACAGGAAGACAAAGAGACAGACAGGCGAGGATGCTTCAGTCCTGTGTCCACACAGTGTTGTCTCCTGGACGGTTGGAGGGAATACGGACGTGTCTCAGAGAGACACAGTCAGTCCATCATGTAAAAAGGACTATGGTTGTTTTACAAGTGTTTACAATCATTGTGCTAGGCTAGGCTAACAGTTTCCTCCTCTTTACAGTGTTTGTGCTCACCTAGGCTAATAGTTTTCCCCGTTCACTGCCTCTGTGCAGTGTATATGCGCAGCTGAACTAACCACATCCACACAGAACTGATCATCCATCTGAGAAATAAATAGAAAACCAAATCCGGCAAATTTGAACTTGTTTAAAACTTGATCTTCTTTTTTCTTGCTTGTTAATAAAACTGAAATCAAATTGGTTCTGTTTCTTTGTGATTCACATTTATTGGGCAGTTTCATAAAAACTGGTTTACAATTAAAAAGACTAAAATCATGATAAACATAAAAGCGATGTGATCATAAATCAAAGTTAAATCCCGCCCAACACAATTCACAAAGTGACACAAAGTCACGTGATTGGTCGTGGTCTCTGAGAGGCACGTTGGTATATTTTGTTGTGATTTTAAGATAAAAATGTAAAAAATGTTCATGTGTGACATAGTTTCAGACTCCCTGTGTTCTCGTGCTGTCCTCTAGTGGTACTGCTGCAGCAGCTTCAGGATGGACGGAAACATCTGCTCAGGAGCGTCCAAACCCCAGATGAAGTCCAGATGTTCCCAGTGCTCGATGTGTTTGTGGAAAACCAAGTTAGGGACCTGCAGGGAAAGACACAGAGCATCAGTCTCTGTTGGTGAAGACTCTTGACAGTGACTATGACCCTGAGGTTCTGTATTTGTACCTTCTGAATAGTGCTGGGGCGACGCGTTAATGTCATCATGATACGTCCAAGTCAAAACAAAGGTTGTGGCGCTGGTGGTTTTTGTAATGACTTAATGGTCAACAAATGGCGTTTTGTATGTATTCAATGATGTAACTCTTCCCATTCATGTCGGTACTTTTGCAAGCGTTTTCGCTTTTGAGGACGTGGTGGAGTGTCGCGTGTAGCTTCACAGGTTTGTTTATGGAGAGCTTTGGTTCTAAAGCAGCTTCAGACCAACTCTGGGCTTTATGTGATTGATAAGCATTTAATGAGATGTACATCGATGCTTTGTATGTTATAAAAAGTACCTTTAAATTGATTAAAACACAAACAGGCAGCCAGTGCAGTTCACCTGAATCACCGGTAATGTGGTCTCTGCTCTTGGTCTTGGTTAAAATTTTCGCTGCAGAGTTCAGTATGAGATCAATTTCTTTAGAAACCAGTAAAGAAAGAACAACAGTCTAACCGGTAATAACAGAATAGATTAGTTGATATGTCTTCCTGTCAGGGGAAGGCGACAGTGTCCTCGTACGTCAGCAGGACTGCAAACATCTGGCTGTTTACATCTCTGAGGATCTAATGTGGACTGTCCACATTCCAGCAGAGTATCTACCATCGCAAAGAGCTACGGACCTTAGACAGAACATCACTTGTGTTCAGAGACAGTGTCAATCACAGGTCAGCCATCTTTAACTTAGCTGTTGTGTTCTTCACTCTATATATATAAAAAAAATCCTAATTCAAAATCATCACCAGTTAATAATGATCATATTGTGTCTACAGAGATAAGACATGCTACGTCTATCTATCTAAATAAATGGTCTGCCCTCTGGTTGTGGTGGGGTCCATGCATCCACTTCGGTCAGTGGTGTTTGGCTCTTTAACCTGATAAAAAGCCTCTCTGGTTCTTCCATGTCCAGCCATATTAGCTATATTATTTTTTTTTCTTATAATTGATCACACATCTTATCACTGATTAGGGTTGGAGGGGAAGGGGGTGGACGGTTAGATGGGAGTGATTTCTGTTTTTAAACGTAAAGCACTTTGTGAAATATTTTATTGTAGTAACAAAGCTATACAAATTAAGTTTGATTTAAACTGAATAAAATTGCACATTTGTGCAATCTTGCTGCAACAGGATCATTCACAGAATAAAACTGAATATGTGCAGCACAAAGTTTATTCCTTTCACTGAAGCTGAACATGAAGAAACTAACCTGCACACAAACATTCGTGTGTTTGTGTGTGTGCATTGTCTCCTCTCAGTGAGACACCGTGTTAAGTCTTGATCTGGTTTTCTGGCTCCTGAGGGGTCCACCAGGACTCACCTGAGTGAGGAGGACGGCTACATCTTTGGGGTCCGCCAACGTGTCCTGTCCTCCTGAAAACAGAGCGGTGGGAACCTTCATGTCCTTGACCTGGTACTGAGGAGGAGTGGACTGAACAGGACACATGGAGAGACAAAGACAGAGAGAAACAGAGAGAGTCAAAGACGAGGATGGACAAAGACCTGGTCTGACCATATGCAGCAGAGGACACAAAACGTCAGGACATTAAAACTCCTGACTGGATTTCTCATCTGAACCTGGCTCTGGAGGATTCTACGGTCAAGGTTTCAGAGGATGTGAACTCTGATGGGTCTTGGTCTCACCTGGTTATAGTGTTTCATGTTTCCTGCAGATCCAAAGTCAAAGGCAGAAAGTTTTCCTCCGTGGACCGCCTGAAACCACAAGGACTCAGATTATAAGTCTGTGTGTGTGTGTTAGCTCAGGCTTTAGTTCTTAGTGATGCTAACTATCAATGGACAGTGCAGCTTCTTTGGTTTCCTATGAGATCCAAAGACCAGGTCTTGTGTAGCTAGACTCAGAGAAACCTGTGGTCACAAATGTTACCTGGGCCCAGTGGACCATGTTCTGGACTGAGGTCCCAGCAGGACAGTGTGTGGTGTAGACCGGAGTCCGAGTCTGGAGACAACAACAAGAGTCATCATCATTAACATCATTTATATTAGCATTGGCATTTTTATATAACCAGACCCTCCAGGATTTTGTAATGTTGCAATTGTAAATATTTACACAAATTCAACCAGTCCCTGTGAATTCTGTGCGACTTTTGACCAGTCATCTGCATTTTCCGCCAAGCGTTGATCCATACATGAGTGAACTCACTTCAGTATTTCTATTGGAAGATGCAGGAACTGTGTGATAAACACACACATTTACCCTCCAACATCACTACTAAGGACTGCGAGAAACAGTATCCAGGCACAGTTCACCATATGAAACCTACTTAACACTGCCTGTAATGTTGTGGAGCAACAAGAGGAAGTCGTCTATTGAGAAACACTTTGCCACTGTGAAACACACTGAGAATGATAGGAACACAGGGAGGATGTCAGACCAGACCACCCTAACAGAATGGTCTTGTTCCCTTCATTTTTAATTATCTATTAAAGTAAACTATAAAACCTCTATAATTACAACATTATTGTGATCAAAGTTGCAGTGTTTTAGGCATTTTGTTGGAATACAGTTGCACGAGCAAGTTGAGCTATTTTTTTCTTTAAAGGAGAAAAAAAATTGTGCAATTTTAACTTCTTTTTTTTCACAATTTTTTTTTTTTTTTTTTAGAAAAGCTGTCATAAAATCAGGCAAATTAGGCCACGACAATGTCAACTGAAGAGTTGGTATTAGCATTAACATAATGTCACAAACCATGTTGAGATTTTTCTCATCAAAGCCGCACAGGATAAAGAAGAGGTTTCCACACAGCTCACTGAGCAGTTGCTTGGCACACACGTGCTCTGCAAGCCACTCGATCATGTGGTTCTGTGGCAGGAAGTCCCGCTTTCCAAACAGGTCCTGAAGAGGAGGACGATACCAGACACATTAACATTGAGATATTATCGAATTGTATGAGTGTGATGTTAGGGTGTTTTCACAATTGGTCCCTCTCAGCCTTTAAAGCGAACTCAGATCAATAACTAAGCATATGTGAACTGAGACCACCTGAAAAGTCTGTAGTGCTGTTTTCCTACCGTACATTGTGCAAAGTGTTCTGGGTCAACTTTGCCTTTTTTTTTTTTTTTTTGAAAACTACCCAGCAGGGACGTCACTAGGACAGAGAGATGGGGGGGGCTTAGTTCCAGGAGTGTGTTTAGGAATAATGAAAAAAATTTCATAATAGTAGTTGTAATAACAACTTGTAGGTCTATTATTGTTCATTTTCACTCATTTTCTTGCATGTCTGCACTAATTTCAAATGCCAAAAAAATAAATTTAAAAAAATCACCCATAATTATAGGGGGACTTACCTAACGATGCCCATGCTTCCCAGAATGCCTTGCAGTGAAGGTCTGAGAGCTCCATAGAAGCTACAGTGTGAACAGAAAGAGGACTGAGGCTCCATCACAGCTAAGTGGACCAGAGAGAGAATCCAGTCCTCTTTCACAGTGTGAACACTAACAGAACTGAGTTTATTTCTGTTGGTCCACTTGTAGGAGACTGAGTTTGGTTTCGTATAAAGGGAACCATATGTGAAAACACCCTTAATGAACATTGACAGATCTTACCCAGATGAAGCATTCTGGCAGCACAGACAGTTTGGTCATGGGGCTGCTGGTGAAGGCGACCGTCGCCACCGGAGCCAAACCGAAGAACAGCTTTATCTTACTGGCCAGTTCCGGCAGTGCAGAGAACGCCATAAATGCTGGGAAACAAGAACCGTGGCAGCAACAATTTAATCAGAAACAGCAGAGCCTGATACCTGTACCTTGCTGACTGATCACCGAGGGAGGAAGCTGTGATGTCACAATGCATTACCTATTGTGGTCCCCTGAGAGTGTCCGATGTAGTAGATCTGTTCCTGTCCAGTCACCTTCAGGATGTGGTTCACCACAGCTGGGAGGTCCAGCAGAGCCATCTCATCATGGCTGCACACAGACAGGTGATGATGTCAGACAGGTGTTGTGATGATGTCAGACAGGGGGTGTGATGATGTCAGACAGGTGTTTCCTACCTGAACTTCCAGAAGTCTTCCTGTTCTGGCGTGAGGCTCTGGTGTTTCCTGGACCAGGTGTTTCCTCGGCTGTTCCCTAGCCACACATCATAACCGGCGTCAGCCAGCACGTATCCAAGGCTGGAGTTGGGCAGGTTGGTGATCCAGTTGCTGCCAGCAGCCAGGAGGCCATGTTGGAGCAAAATTGCCGGCCTTGGACCTACAAACAAATCAAAGACTGCTGAGAACTTGCACATAGAAAAGAGAGTCCCGATTCAGGGTAAGAATCCTGGTTCAGAGTCCTCACAAACACAGCAGTCTGACCTGGAGCATGTCTGAGCCCCTGTGGGATCCGGTTCACAGTCAGGATGTACCCATCCTCCGTCTGCACCTCATGCTCCTCCGCAGGGTAACCCCACCGCCGGATTATCTCTGACTGACACATGCACACAATATATAATATAATTAACATCCACATTTCCATTTCCCTAAACTTCTACCACAACGTTAAATGTTGATCTGCGTTTCTTTAACACCACAGAGCAGTAATTTAATTTTGTCATCTGTAATTACAACAACGATTCTGGTAACTGTGGTTCTGATCAAACACATTAACCAGTTCCCTCAGCAGCAGTCAGACGTGCTGGTCTGATGTGGTCTGGATCAGTTCAGTCAGAATCTCATCTCACTCAGAATCAGCAGAAGTGTCTGTAATCTCATGTGTGGACAACTCCTGAATATGAGTAATTAATCAGTCAGCCAGTCAGTCAAGAATGAATCAAGAAATCTGAGAATATTTGGAAAAAATTGAAAGGACAAGTATTTAAAAACAGGATGTTTCTATTTTCGATTCAGAGAAGAACTGAAAAAGACTGCAGGACAAAGGTTGTACATGTGACCACTGTCACCATGATCACATTTGTTCTCAGCCGTAGCAAAGTTCAACTGCACTGCAGTCAGCTTTTATTTTGAAAAACTTTACCTGCAGGTGAACCACAGCAACACTAGATTCAATCATTTGTAACCAATGATCAATAACAAATCAACAACAAATAATTATCAAACAGGCCGAGGTCTGAGTGACCCACAATGATCCGCTTCAGTCTGTGACAGCTCAGTGACCTCTAACCGCTGCTGTGAAAACTGAAGATGTCGCCACAATTACCACAATAACAATCCCTTTATAGAGCTGATTTTCAAAGCACAAGTCTGGAAATTTCCAGAATTTAGAGAACAGTCACAACTGTTGTGATCTTTCAGATTAAAAGCATGCAGTTTCTCAGAATGAAAGCTATAATACATTGAAACTGAGTCTACTCACAATGTTCATGTGCACTTCAGGGTCCAGCGCTGCCTTTGACTTTTCAGACAGTCCAGACAGTCTCAGGGCAGCTGGTCCAGTCCAGACAGGACCAGCGAGGACGAGGACACACACCACAACACACAACATCACCTGTGTGAACACAGACACACACACACAACATCTATTTAAACCCAAAAATTTCTCTGATTAAAGACTGAAGCTCATGTGAGATTAGTAGAATAACAGATTAACACCTGAATCAGTCCTGTGGTGGAACTACAGCAGCATACACCATGTCACGTGATCAAACTCACTGAGATGTTTATGGGTAAAACCACCAAAAGGAACCAGGTCTGAGTAATAGACTGTAGGCGTTCACGAGGCTGTTGGTAACTAAATATATGAACTTTACCCCATCAGCAGTTTTCTGCCGGTTCCTCTCAGATTCTATGTACACTCTGACAGCGGCAGTGAACTCTTCATCACTTTACATTAGAGAAACATTTAGCATGTGATCTGTGTGCTCGTGCGTTCTTAAAGATGATCCCTGACCTTTTCCCCTATGACGATGACATCATCCGAAGTTGGCTCTTGTTATTCAGTCCTTGGGACTGTACTTATATGTTCAGTGAAAATGTTTACCCGCGACTAAGTCCAGTTACTATGGTGATGACACAACGAGCTCAGCGGTTCCATCTTAAAACATCAACGGAGCCGCTTGAAACACAAACAGTGACGTGCACTTCGCTTCACGTGCACCGTCACGGTGAATTACCCGGGAATTAAATTTTAACGAGCAAGTAAACATCATAATACTCACCTCTGTGTTCACCTTCTCTGACTGCACCGCAGCTTCCGGAGCTGAGCTTCTCCTCAAAAGGCGGTTCACGGCTGATGTGACGTCAGAGGCGGAGCCTCTCGGTGATTGGTCAGAACAAGATCTCAACTTTTTCCGTTTTTTTTTTTCAACTATTTTTTTTTTAATTATTCAATTAATATATAAACCAAAAACTATATCATGTCAAACAGAAGTCAATTAACAATAAACAGACGAAACAAAAAAAAAAAAAAAAAAAAAAAAAACGGACCAATGTACACTGTTAATAATAAATCCGATAAATAAACAATAAATTTACTTCATTTAATTTTTTTCCCCCAACTAAACAACAAACGTTATATTTTCAAAGGCTGGTCATAACAGTTTATCTAATTTTGAAAGTTTCCCCAAAAGTTCCTAGATTACACAAAAATGACCATTACACAAAAAGAAACGATGTGCTGTGGTCTCAATATGTGAAGAACAAAAAAGTACAAAAAAAAAAAAAAAAAATGAAATCCAAATGAAATCTTTGCGGAAGAAAGTCATTATCTTAAGTCCTTTATCTTAGGTGGAATTGGAAATGACATTCTTTCATTACTAGTAAATCTCTGGAGAATTAATTTTCTTTTAAGAGGTAATGGAAATCAAACTAATGTAATAGAACGTCATGCGTGTATAAATGTATATAGATTGTTCCATATTGGTTCACTTGTTGAAGGTGAAAAATATGTGCTTATACACGAGCCTCTATTACAGAAGAACTTGCTGGTGAAAATCAGATAACGAGAGTTTATAATGGTAATAATAATAATAATAATAATAATAATAAAATCTATAAAATCTATACCCCATAATTTCTAGATAACCAAAAATCTTAGTAAAAGTTTGAAACTATTTTAATTTGATGGTACTGATCATTGTTTCAAAATCAATAACATGTGTCATTTTTCATTAAATAATGATGTTTATTTCTCAATATAGTAAATTGAAAATATCTTTTTATCTATTTTCTTGATTAACTTAAGAAAGGATAAATAAGTGTAGATGAACTTTCCATTTCAGTGAGTAGATACTCCCACCAGCAGATGAGTCCCTTTCAAGACGGTTGAGAACAGTTGTGTTACTTTGAACCTTCAGGTCTCAGATTATCATCGTTTATCATGTATTTCCTGTCAATCGATCGCTATTATTTCTGATCCAATTTTCTCCCTGATCGAATCATCAAAGACCGGAAACAGGGCTGATTAGGTCAAGGGTGAAAAAATATTTAAATGAAATAATAATAATGATAAGCACCTGGCTTTTTTCGCCAAATATCAATGAGACATACATATGTTTATCATAAATTACAGTCTTTAAGTTAAATGTTATAAATCTAATTGACCGTGTAACACTCGTCGTGTTTGTACTGGTCTTATTCATCTTCTACAACAGTAAATTAAAAAAACTTTATTTTGAAAATCCCAGACAGACGCTGACTAGATTCCCCGGGATAGTTTTTGGTTGTCCGTCCAATTTTTGTCGTTTTGTAAGAAGAGGCGTTTCTGACCCGGACTTGGACCGGGACCAGATCTAGACCCCCAGAAATCACGGACGAAGTGTTAAACGGGTCAGAGTCGGTTTGCGGTGCAGACATGTCCCGGGTCCTGATCGTGGGGGCGGGGCTGACCGGCAGCCTGTGCGCTTGCCTGTTGAGCAGGGAGCTGGCGGGGGTCCGGATCGTGGTCTGGGACAAAAGCCGAGGGTCAGGTGAGTTCTAACAAGACTGTTCACAAATCACAGGGTGTAACGGCCCCACGGTCATAGGCCGGACACGGTTCATCGGTCTGAACAGTCCGACGATGGATCCGGGAATTTTAATTTAACCACGTTTAAACGGGCTATTAATAGTCTGTCCCTCAGTGTCGATTCATGCCCTGTTCCTGAATACAAGTCAATCTGGTAATGGACCTAGAGAGAGGGACAGTTATTTGTGATTGTGTCCAGGAGGCAGGATGTCCACCAGTCGTCCTCCTGACCCGTCGTCTCACTTCGCTGATCTCGGGGCTCAGTACATCACCGCCACTCAGTTCTACGCCCGGTCCCACCACAGGTAGGACACATGTTTTACAAGGACATTTCACCCACTTCCCTAACATGTGTGAAGTTGCCTACAGAACCTAGACTTTTATTGTGAAGGTCTCTCTCTCTCTCTGTGTGTGTGTAGTTTTTATTCAGAGCTGCTGTCCTCTGGCGTCCTGCAGCCGTTCACTGGTCAGGTTGAAGGTCTGAGGCAGGTTGAAGACACCACAAACTACATGACACCACTGGGCATGAGCAGTCTGGTCAAACACTTCCTGTCTGAGTCAGGTAGACACCTGTCTGTCTGTATCTTTCAGCCGTGTCCCCTGGTCTTCATGATGTCTGTGTCCACACGATGACTTCTTCTGTGCCCTCTCTGTTTCAGGAGCTGATTTGTTTTTTGAGCATCATGTGACTGGCCTGTACCGCCGTGGTGCATCTTGGGAGGTCCAAAGGAAAGCAGGAGCCAGTGAGACATTTGACGCCGTGGTCCTGACGATGCCGGTTCCTCAGATCCTGCAGCTGCAGGGAGACCTGGGACACTGTGAGACACTGTTACAGACCTGAGCCAGGTCCTTAAAGGGGACATAAAATGCATATTTTTGAATATTGTAAATTGTTCTTTGAGGTGTCTGAATAGCATTTTTAATATTGGTTGGGCTGAAAAAGGACTAGGAACAGTCTAATGCAACCTCATGAAATACCTCTAGAATGAAACAACCAGTTTTCCTCTCCTACTCAGTACGATCATAAATATTTAAAATAGCTGCCCTCTGATTGGTTGGTTTACAGCAAAGGCAAAGAAGATCCACTGCTGAGTATAGTGACTGACAACAGCATTCAGAGTTAACTTCAATCTGTTTGATCCTGAGTCAGAGAAGTCAGATATTGAGGAGCAGCCAGTCGCCCAGAGACTGGAAATGAATTCGTCAGAGTAGCAACTCTATTGTAGCAAAGTCTCTTGGTGTCACACAAACGAGCTGATGCACTTTACTGAGCTCCAAGATGTTATTTCACCACTGTTGGCCAAGGCGGATGCCAAATTAAAAGGAAAACAAAGATTAAAAGACGACACAGACAGTCTTTAAGCACTACACACAGGGTCTCCAGGTCGCCAGAAATAGGTGGACAAATAGATACATAAGATAACCCAATTAGTGATTTTAATTATGTATAGAATCTGATCATAACTTTTATGTGAACCCGATCTTGAACATAATTAGTCATGTCATTTGTCGTACATATGTATCGTGTATTTTCCTTCACAATGAAGTGACTCAGAAAACAACAATCCCTCTCTCATCTCTCTCTAACTGTCGGTTGTGTTAGCGAGGTGCGTTCAGGTGCTTTCGGAAAATACACAAATAAACATGGAGAAGGTGAACACAACACAACAAGTTACAGTATGTAACATGTAACGTTAGCTGTAATAACACTAGTGTTACAAGTGTACCGTATCATTTCAGCCTAGTCTAGACGCTAGCAGAACTTTGTCTTCGATAAGATAAAACTTTATTCGTTCCACAGCGGGGAAATTCACAAATTTCACAGATTTCAACCCTCACCTCAGCAGCAGCTTAAATCACTCGGCCACGCTATTTGCTGTCTTATTCTGGCATTGGAAGGATATATTAACATAATTTTGCACGCTATTGATTGTTGCTCACTCTCATCTTGCAACAGTAGGAGGTGCATCCCTGACAACATAGATGTTAATTCACAAGTGTCCCCAAACTATTCCACAAAGAGCCGTGTGGCTGCAGGTTTTTGTTCCAACCAGTCAAGATCACACAGTTTGACCAATCAACAGTGTGAGGACTGAGATCAGTTAATTAAATGAGTCAAGTCTGGTGCTGCTGCTTGGTTGGAACAAAAACTTGTAGCCACGTGGCTCTTTGAGGAATAGTTTGGGGACCCCTGATTTAGAAGATTAAATTGTTAAAATGTTTTGCAGCAGCTGCAGTGATAAAGTGTCACCACCAGGAGACAGTATGATCATATGCAGCCGCCTTGATGTGATGACTTAAAAACACTGTGATTGGTTAATTTATTCAAACCTGACCCCAGAGCAGCAGGCTGAAGGTCACACAGGCAGACTGCAAGTTAATTTGTCATGGCTTTAACTTTGAGGTTATTATTTCTCTCTCTCTCTCTCTCACACACACATACACACACACACACACACACTCACACTCCTGGCCTATGATTGGTCGATGGTAGACACAGCTTTAAAAGCTGCAGGACTTTCTGGATCATCTGTGTGTGTGTGCGTGTGTATGTGTATAGATGATGATGATGATGTCATTTTTATCCAATCTGATTGGCCGACAGGGGACAGCGCCCATTTCCTCTGTGCTCTCCCTCTCTTACACAGTTGGGTTATTTTAAGACTGTGAGTTTAAAGGATGCAAAACCAGTGTGAGTGAGAAGTGAAGCAGAGTAAAAGCACTAACTGTCTCTCTTTCTCTGTCTCAGTGCTGTCTGTCCAGCAGAAGCAGCAGTTGGACACAGTTGTGTATTCATCTCGTTTTGCCGTTGCCCTTTTTTTCTCTCCGGACGTCGTCTTCAGTTTCCCTTGGGTTGCACGTTATGTTTCTGATAACCCCTGCATATGTTACATTGCTGCTGATGCCCACAAACGCAACGCAGGTCTGTTTGTCTCCCCTGCCCTTCAAGTATTTCTACCCATCTCTCACCTGCCTGTCTCAATTGTCTCTGATGCTTGTGTTTGTACAGAAGCTGCTGGTCTTGGTCCATCCTTGGTCGTCCACACCAGCGTCCCATTTGGTGTGGATCACCTGGAAGAAGACAAGGAGAATGTTCTGCCAATCATCTTAGAGGAGCTGTACAAGCTCCTCCCTGATCTACCTCAGCCAATCAGCACCAAGTGCCACAAGTGGCGTTACTCCCAGGTGAGTCTTTACAGGGACAAAGTCTGCTCAACCACCTCTGGACCTCTCACACCAAGGTGAGCATTTGATTCACAGACCTTCCTGTCTCTTGGTGTAGGTGCTGACTGCGGTACCAGGCTGCCCAGGTCACATGACTGTCCATGAGAGGCCGCTGCTTGTCTGCGGTGGCGACGCTTTCTCCCACTCCAACTTCGATGGCTGTGTAGAGTCTGCACTGAGTGTTCTCAGCGCGCTGAAGGCCTCGCTCTGAGGAACGTTGACAGGAGTCAACAGATTTAAGTGAATGAAACTAGTAGAGAGATGTTTGTATTTCAGTCTTTCTCTAAATAAATATCTTTAAAAAAAAATAAAGATCTTTAAATTGTGAAAATGTCTTTTTTCATGTGTTGTCATGAAGCAGATGTCTGATCTTTGACCTGTGTCGTCACGGTAACCCTGTAGCGCTATTGCAGGGTCACGCTCACTGTGCAAGTGTGACCTCATTTCTCCTGCTTGGTCTCCGCCTCTTTGAAGTGTGCTCGGTGGCGCTGCTACTGCATTGTAAATTCTGCCAAGTCACCATCGCTCACACACGCTCAGCGCTTGAACTTATGTCGTTTCCATGGTGACCAGGGTGCAATAATGAACACAACAAGCCAGCAGTTGCTTATAAATAGTTTATTCACCTTTACAGTGTTTTTATTTTCAATATAAAACAAGGAGGGAAAGAATAACAGAACCGGTGGGGGGAGGTGGGTTCACTTCAACATGTTGTTTCCATGGTGATACAGGCCGGTTGTTACATAGAGTTTCGTTTGTCAATTGAGTGAAAAACAAGATCAATACATGATAAAGTACAAACATCATCGTCATGAACAACGGTGGACCACTGAGCGGGACACTGAACCTGGACCACAGAGCCCAGTCCTGAACCACGTGTGAGACCTGATCAGGGTTCTGGACTGGAGTACCCAGCTGGATCTTGTTCAAGTTGAAATGGTGAAAATCACACGCTGATTGTGTCAGTCACAGTCATTCAATGACAGGAAGTGATGTCACAATGATTTGATTTACAATTTTATTCATCAGCTCTATGCTGATGTCAAAACGAAGCAGCTAAAAACAAAAGTTACATATTGTTTTATAGCAAATATGTACAATTTACATATTATTTATATATTTAGCAATTTAAATTAGCTGTAGCTTAGCTTGAACTTGTTTCATTGTACTCTGCAGTGACAATAAAGGACTCATGTCTATTTTTTCATTTCCCTGCTCTATACACAGATCCTGTAGTATGAACCTGTTAACTTTAGCCTAGCCAAGTGTTGGCACGATAGCATGATCTTGGACCTGTTAGCTTTAGCCTCAAAGTGTTAGCACAATAGCATGATCTGGGACCTGTTAGCGTTTGCCTCAAGGTGTTAGCATGACAGCATAATCAGGGACCTGTTAGCTCTCGCATGAGGGTGTCAGTATGATAGCATAAATGCTTTAATAAAAATCAGTATTTTTTAGCCTTTTTACAAAATGTAAATGGGGGACGGAGAACCTTCTAGAGATAGTGTTTTTTCACATGGATTGATGAAGCTAACATTAGGCTTATTGGCTAGCTCGCTACCACTGATGAAATGCTTTAGTAAACATGAAGGAGCTGTTGTTTCACAAACTGCTGTAAATTTGAGGCTCAGTTGTCAGATGGTTCAAGCTCTCTGGCTGTGGCGGCCATTTTGAACATGAAGGAAGATCCAACTGGGATCGAAATATCTTCCACTAAAATATTTGTGGGTTCCATTACACCTACATATGATATGCTTTATCTACATGCCCCTCTGACCTCTGACCTGCAGATGTGGTTGGTGTACTTGGCTCTGAGACACAGGAACTGTCGACAGGCTTCAAGTAAAGGTTTGGTCACATGATGCCTCTTTTTCACCCTCAACAAAATTAAAAAATGATCTTTGGATGTGTCCGGCAAACTGGCAGGTTCAGATTTCACATCCAGAGAGACTGTGGACTTTTAGTACAATAGACCGACAGACCTGATGTGACCGATCCTTAAGGCAAAACAAAGACAACATGAACATAGACCTCGTCAACTCCAAAACTAACAACAGACCAAGGATTTTAAAAAAAAGTAAGAAATGTTCAGAGTCTGAGCCTCGTTTTGGCAGGTTTCTGGTTTGGTGATGAGATGTAAACAAAAAAGAAGCATCATGTTGTCAGTTCAACAGCTTTGTCACAGGAAACACAGTAAAACTGTTACAGACTTATTTCTGAAGATTGACACGTTCAGACGTCAACTTCTGTCAAACTGGTTTCACCATCAACGTCGTTTATCTTCAAGATACGCTTCACCTTTTTATGTCAGCATGATACTCAGACTGTGTTCTGGATCAGTACAGGAACAATGTGTCACAAAGGAACCTGGTCGACACTTAAATGTAGTTAAAATCTGTCGAATCAGTTTGGATGCAGAAAACATTTGTTGTGTCTTTGAGATGAGGCTTTGTTTTGACTAGAACTACAACTATACTCTGTGAATGATCACTATAAAATGGTCATAATAAAAAGTTATGGAGCACCACAGATGGTCAGAGACATGGACAGCACCTGTCTGGTCTAAAATATCCAAACCCCACTATGTACACAGCTTTGCTCTGGATCGGGTTTGCTGTGTTCAAGTTTTAGCAGGTCGCACCCATCACGTCTGAACGAGTCACCCGTCAGAAAGGGAGGCCGGGCCTGACAGCACCCAGCAGGACGAGGTCAGACGTCGGCTGCTACACAGAGAGCCCGTGGACGCGTTGCAATGCTGGCAACTGAGCTGTCAAGAAGCAACAGTCCCTCTGACAGAAAGCACCACAGATGGACAATGGGCTCGGTGGCAGCCCGGGCTATCTCAGCTTAGCACCGAAAATCCAACACGGTGAACTGTGGGTTTCACAGCAGCGGCTGTGAGGGGATGTTCTAGGTTGGAGTCAGGGGCTTCTGGTTCATTGGCAGCTCAGAGTTGGAGACAAGCCAGTGGTTCTGTACATGTGATCACACAGGAAACAGTTTGACAAGTGCTCCACCTCGTCACCTCATGCCATTTCAGGGTCACACTCCTTGGGGAATAGTTTTTTTTATTCGATCTACGTAATCAAGGTTTGTCGCGGCCATATTGTTGACGTACACAGCAGCTGACTGACAGTGCAATACCGTTGGTGTTATCACTGGTACACATGTGTGTTGAGTTGTTGTATGTGTTTGATGGAGTCACTTGTGAAACAAATATAAGGTCATCGACCTCATCACACTGAAGCGATCTGAGGCCTTTAGCTCCGGCAAGTACGGCCATACCGTATGAACAAGGTAGTCTCAAATATATGGAGAAGTTCCAGCTACAGTCATGATGGATCTTTGCTGGATGTCATCAAGTCAGTTTGATATAGATCCACACCTTCCATCAAGCTGATCTGTTCATGGTGTTGATGTGATGAAGCCGTGACTGAGCTCATCTCAGATCTGGATGTTAACAAGTTACATACAAACAGGGTCTGACAATGAGAACTATAACTGAGATATCCCTGTTGTATTCTAGCATCCTTGATGTTATTGTTGGCCTGTCAGAATCAGACTCTGTGTTCAGGCACTAATCTGATGCAAAGATAAAGCTGAAGGTTTGGAGGTGGATGACGCCTCTCTGAACATGTTCTCGTGGGTCTTAGTGAGTACTCAGGCCTTGGCCTACAGCATCTTGGAACTACATTAAAGTAGAGGAATGATCAATGGCTTGAGAACCAACACAGGGCTGATGATCCGGTGTAGCACCAAACATTAGGACGGAAATCAGGATTTGGGCATCTGACCTGGAGTCAGATGCTTGTCGATCAATAGGAATCTCCTGAAACTGGCTGATATCAATTGCGGATGCCGTGTAAATTATCTGAGAATCCCTAATGTTCATTTTTCTCTTTAAAATCCACACAGAATAGTCTTGAACCTGCCGTGATGGTGATGGGACCCTCAGACGACAGTCTGAGGCATTAAAGGTACAATTTGCAAGAACTTAAGTGCTTAAATGTCTCTACTAAGACGTAGTGAATAGAAGGATTATTAGTCCACGGACTGAACAGTAACTGTACAGCATCACCCTGTTTGAAATGTCAGAAACCACAGCCAGATCATGGTGGTCATGAAAGAGTCGTAGATTTCTGTGTTAGTTTGTGTCGAGCCTACATATGAAGGAATGGTTATAATGTGTGTAGCTTGTTTGCTTGTTAGCTTAATGATTGATCTAAGTCAAAGAATAACAAAATATGTTTCCTGTAAGTGTGAGAGCTGATTGACACGCTGAAGAGAAACAGGAACAGCACGAGTTCACAGTAGGTTTGGACTGATGTGATTGACAGAAACTGCAGCAGATTGTGAATCATCCAAGTTTCTCTTCTTCAATGTCACATTCAAACACGAGGTTGACACTTCTCTGTGGGTCCCGATTCGCCCCAAAGCCAACCCAGTCCAGCTGAGACCGAGTCTAGACGCTCAGACCCTGGTCCAGCTCGGTTTGAACACAACCGAGGCAAAGAGGGAGAGTGTCATTACTAAATCAACATAAAGGCTGTTGATCTGAACTGACCGAGACCTGCTGCTGGTTCCAGAACAACTCGGACCCGGGTCCTGAGAAGCACAGACAGGTTCAAACCGCTGTAAATCTGGCTCAGACCAGCGCAGGCTAACTAAACTGATGCAGCACAGTCCAATCTGCTCTTTTCCAGGAGGATTTTTCAAGGCCAGGGTGAAACCTGCTGCTTTTAAATCAAAATCCACCTTTCATCAATGTTTCATTCAATTTAAAGTGACACGCTTATTCAAATAAATATGTTGTAATTATTACTGTCATCATCTCATCCTCATCCAATCTAAGTTTTAGTATGACAGACTGGTCTCAGTTCAGTTTCAGAGTCAACTCTAATTTCAGATTTTGTATAAATTTTGATGAAATTCAATGACATCTGTACTGGCCTTACTATAATTTAAAATGGTAGCAGAAAAATAAACCAGATGTGAATCTGGGCATCGAACACAGAGAGAAGAGTCAACACTGACACAGCTTGACAACACTGACGACTGAAGACAGCAGAGGTGGAAAAGTAAAGATTGGTGTGCAGAAAGTTTCCTAAACCTGGTCAGGAAGGAAGGAAGGAAGGGTGGAAGGACACAAGGAGATTTATCCAACAAACACCTTGGTGTGGTCACTAGAGAAGTCTACTCATCTTTCAGTTTGTGTTTATATTCAAGTTTTACCCCTTTTATATTGAACTCTCCTGTCTGTCCATTCATCAGTCGTCCGACCCAGCCACGCCCACGCATTTAGCCCCACCCTCCTCACCCCCGACCGCTGTGTCATGTGATTGTCCTGGTGTGCACCAATAGAAGATTGGAGGGGCTGGTGGTGGGGAGTTACACTGATCTGAGCTCTTTGCAGAGCAGAGTCCCACAGATCAGTTCTGGTCCGTCGGTTATATTCCCCCATACGCTAACCACAGCTAGTCTCAGTCTGGGGTTCATGTGTGTGTTTCTGTGTGTGTGTGTGTGTGTGTGTGTATATACTGTATATACACATTCGTGCTCACACACAAACACACACACACTGTGTATATATGTATGTATATATACATATATACATGAGTATGTTTGTGTGAGAGTGTGTGTCAGACTTTCTTGATCTGATCGTGGTGGTCCTCTTAAAACTGCTCGTTCTCCGGGTCCGAGTCCGTCGTGTCCGAGTAGCGGTAGTGATCTGGTTCGTTGTCACTGACATCTGGGGTCCCCGACGCTGTGCTGCTGGCGTCGCAGTTGGCGCCTTCCTCCACAGTCTTGGTAAAAAACAGCTTCACCTGAAGCAGAAGAGGAAAAGAAGATCAATTCCATTCAATTCAATTTTATTTATATAGTGCCGGATCATAAAAAACATTTATCTCAAGGCACTTTACATAGAGAAACCCAACATTTCCACAATGAGCAAGTGCATGGTGACAATGGAGGAAAAACTCCCTTTTAACAGGAAGAAACCTCCAGCAGAACCAGACTCAGAGTGGACGGTCATCTGCCTCGACCAGATCAGGGCCAACAACCTGTGGATTGCTGCTCCCGGTGCCTGAGTAACTGTGTTAGTGTCAGTATAACACTGCTGCTACAGACTGGATGTTTTAACAAGCTACCCAGATTTGTCCTGACGCTGGCAGAGCCATGAATGTGTAGAGGAAGAACATTTACTAAAAGCAGAAGTCAAATCCAACAAAAGCTGAAAAAAAACAACTACAACCATTTTTTTGGAGTTACCTGAAGTGACATTTTTGGGAAAGTCGTCCAAAAATTCACACAAAGATAAGTGCGCTAAAGCTAACGTTATTTTATGAGCAACTTGTGTGTTTCTACTAATCTATGAATACAAGACAACCTGTCCTGTACAGTTAACACCACTGATTAAAGAGGAAACATTGTTTTACAGATGTAAATAAAAAGTTGGCGGATACTAACTTGAGAAACATAATAATAATAGGTGTTCTGAACAAAAAATCTGAACCGCTTTTCTCTTACTTTTATTTTACATTTACACAAATTACCATGGTCCAGTTGACTGTGACTCAGCTACTTTAGATACTAGTCAAAAGACTACGACTAAGGGTGTTTTCACACTTGGTCCTTTTTCAGTCTTTAAAGCGAACTCAGATTGATAACTAAGCATTTTGGCTCTAAGTGCACTCAGACTCCTTTAAAGCGAACTGAACTCAGACCACACAGTAGCTGGTCTGAGTACAGTTCGCTTTAAGACCGTGGTCACCTATACTGTGCAGTGTGTACACAAAGCGTTCCAGGTGCTCTTCACCTTTTTTTTGCAGTGTTAGGCAGGAGCAGGTGCTCACAAAATAATAAAAAAACAACTTTTTTACGAGCGCCAATGCCAAAGCGTCCAATAAATAAATAACTTTTTTTTTTTGCAAGCGTCTATGCCACCCCATCAATATGCCAGGGCATTTTTTAACAACGTGTACCGATCGTTTTTCTAATGCCCCCAGGGGATTCAGCAGCTATAAGCATGCATCTAATAGTGCAACTAACACCATAAGTTGGCTCAGTAAATCACGGCAGTAGTTGCTTCCAATTAAAACATATTTCATTCGTAATATTGTGAATCCATGTCTAGAATGTCACAATTAATTTTTTCGGGTTGTGTGAAAAAAAAGCAGGAAAGAAAAATTTACAAAACGGATCTGATATGGTTCTGTGACCTCCCGTGGTTTTATGACGTGGGTGAAAACTACCCAGAATGCCTTGAAGTGAGAGCTCTGAGAGCTCTACAGAAGCAAGTGTGAACAGAAAGAGGACTGAGACCCCATCACAGCTTAAGTGGACCAGAAAAAGAACCCAGTCCTTATTCACAATGTGAACACAAACAGAACGGAGTCTGTTTTCAGTTGCTCCAGTTTTAGGGGAGTTTGGTTTGTTTAAAGGGAATTATATGTGAAAACACCCTGAAACTAACTCGGTAGAAACGTCACTTTATTTCCAGCTCTGAAGTTCTTCTCCCTCAGAGTTAAAATGAATTTGGTGGCGACTGGCTCGTTGTTCGGACTGTAGCTACACTAGCGTGTGGTGACACCATCTGCTCTGCAAGTTTCCTGCTGCTTTCAAATTTTAATGTTTAAGAGATGCAGCAACATCCCTGACATCATATTCATTTAATAATTATTCTAAACAATTACTCAAACTCCTCCGTCCTTCCTCTTAACACATCTGGGATTTACATGCGATCGCAACCTGAAATCTTGACTTTCGTGTGAAACTTAAGTCTCTAGTTTCAGCTTCCTCACACCAGCTCCATGTTGTAATTGGGTGAACCCAGAAAACAAGTCAGTTACACATTTAAAAAAAAACAACAAATAAAAGTACTGAAACCTGTTTTTTCTTGATTTGATCTCTTTTCTTAGTGGACTAACTCTACTCATTTTTACTGAGCAGCAAAGTCTTACCTTGAAGTTGGGGGAGAAGTTCCTGTTGGCCTTGTCCTTGTTGGCCTTGTCCAGGTCGTTCTTCACCAGCGTTAGGATTAAGTAATCTCTGTCGTTGGTTTCTCCTAATGTCATCGAGCTCGTCATCAGCCCCAGGCTCTGTGGAGTTCTGTCGCCTGTTTCCCGCAGCGTCCCGGCGCTGCCATTCTCCAGTCTGTCTGGGCTCTCCTCTGGACCCGGGATGAAGAAGGTATTGACCCAGAAGTGAAACATCTTTTCCTGGAAGGACAGACGTTAGGGAGTTTGAGAAACCTGGACAACTCCTGCTATGGAGGACTGACTGTAAGAACCACCAGGGCCTCACTCAGAGAGCCAACCAAGAAAACTGACCCACCACGTTGTGTTGAGCCAGGATTTAGGACAATTTTATTCAAGTTATTTACAATGGTCAGGTCTGACAGGATTCCTACTGGTATTTACAATGGTGTAAATAACTTCCTTAATCCTGTCAGACCTGACTGTCGTATTGTTAAAGCGGCTTCAGTCAGATAGCAGACAAAATCACCGGACATGAAAACTTATTTAAGACAACAAACCAAATATGGCTCATGAAAAACTTAATCAAACCATGTAACTTTACATAATCTTAATATTTCTTATGGGTCACTCCATAAGACACTGAGGAATGTGACTTTTCCCTTATGAGTCTGTAACTTTTGGTTTTGTATCTTTACTGGTTATTATTGGACTGAAAGTTCAAGAAATATGCTTGAATTCTGCAATCAACCCGAAATCTTTCATGTGTTCATGTGAACGCACAGTATGGTGGTTTTCTTTGTTCTCTACTACTTCAAACTAGAAACACCCCAATCTCAATCTCCAGTATCAGCTGACTGCTGAGCTGACTGGCTTGAAGCACAAACTGAGCACAGGTAACGTAGCATCAGCAACTTGTAGCTAAAATCTCTGCACTGTGGAAATATTCAAAAGTGCTTCAACACAACCACTTTGATCAGACATTTATAAACTAAGCATGCAACAGAACATGGAAAGTTCACTGAAGCTACACAGGAAAAGAAGCAACAAACTGTGACCAAACGTCTGACAGGAAGAATAGTCAGTGATCTGTGGTTTCTGTTTATGTCTGAGAATTTTACAACGCTGCTGCAGTAAGTCACAGGATCAAACTCAAGATGATGATTCACTGATGGAGGATAATTCATGTCTAGTTTATAACTATGGTTCAAACTGTAGCTGAATGTATTAAAAGCAAATATCAGTTTAGGCATCCTGGTTCAGTAAGTTGGTTTGGTCACAGAGAAGGAGCCTGTAACAAAAATCAACACTTGACTATGATGTTTCTGATATGTTTCCACAATAATTCAAGAGTTTCAAGTCGAACCCCGACACAAACAAAGTCAAACAGACTGCAGCTCTGTTATTTTATAACACACACGTTTCAGATCAGGGCTCAGCAAATAATCAATATCGTATAAAACTTTCACTGTGGTATGTTGACTCTCTCACACACTCTCACACTCTCTCACGCACAAAACTGCACATTTATTGTGAAGTAACCGCAACAACTAACAACTTTTCTGTGACAACATAAATAAAGAATAAATCTTCCAGGTCAGCAGGTTACATTTCTGTTCTGTAATGAATGTGTGGGTTTTGTGAGTAGAGTTAATTATCAGCCGTTAACTGTAAATTATCTGTGATGATCTATACACACTGAAGAGTCTGACAGCAGCAGTACTGACTCCTCCTCCTCCTCACCTTCTTCATCATCTTGTTCTGCTTGTGGAAGAACTCCACCTTGATGTCTCCGCAGACGGGAAGCGGCTGGGGGAACTCGAACAGCATCAGTTTGTCTTCCCGCCGGGTGTGGGTGGGGTTAGAGGTGTGAATCTTCACCTTCAGCTGGTAAACCACGAACTGAGGGTCTAAGGGCGAGCACAGACAAAACCGTCACCGACTGAGGCAAGACACTGGTGACAGACGTGCACACGGATTCTCACACTTACTGCAGGTGCCTCCGGTGAACATGGGGATGGTTTCAAACAGCATCTTGTGGAAGAGCAGAGCCACAGGTTTGTACTGCAGCTGGTTCCTCAGCAGGAAGCTGTAGTACGCCACATAACGCCGCTGACTGGGTATGGTCACGCCCTGAACACAAACACGCACACACACAAACTATCATTGCCTATACTTTTAGATTAAAATCCTTCCACATAGCAACTGATAAATAAATAACAGCTCAGTCCAAATGTTCAGAATCCATATGACCAAAACAACATTCTGATTAGTTCAGACTAGTGTTGTCATGAAACTAAAATGTCAAACTTTGTTCTGCCCGAGGATTTATTTAACTAAAAGATGACATGTTATGTTGTTGTACATTAATGGGGTTTATAGGGAATAGAAATATATTAATATATGTAAATACAGTCAGGTAATAACAGTGAAATGACCAGCTTTTATTTGAAAGAGCAACCGTTTATACCCGTTAATCGGATTAACAGTGATCGAACGAGGCATCACCATTGCCATAGTGACCAGTTTCCGTTGTATTTTGTGTGTTTTCTCATGTCTATGTCAAACAACATCTGTAAGTATTCATGTTGTTCTTTATCAGTTTATGTAGATTAATTTTAATATTGGCTTACCCGTGTTGTCTGTGATGTTTTTTGTTTCATTGTGCTCGTCTATCTATAATTTGAGAAGCTTTGGCGGTTGCAATGTTGTACCAATCTGGTCAAAATTAAAGGAGCAAGACGCTCGCTTTCCCTGGCTTGTGAAACGAATTTGGCTACTGTGAAGTCTGTGTTCACGCACCAGCAACAACACACAGACAGAACAGTACAAACTTGATACAGATACCAAGGATATTACTTGACACAATAACATTTTCGATAGCGGGAAAAGATGGGCAAAGATTGAAAACAAAAAAAGAACAATTCTATTTTTAACAGAAATTGAAACAACACAAGTTGCACATAACACTGGTTAAATTTCAACGTCTATTTAATGTCACGGACAGGGCTGACAATGAGCTGCCTGGGGAGTGTTAGCATCACGTCGGCTAAGATAACTATAATAACTTGTGCGCACCAGATAAAACAAAATATCACCTTACAGGATTTTAGAGCCTCTGTATTCACATGCAGCTTGTGTAGCAGTACTGTGTACAGTCCTGTCTGTAAACTAAATGTCCTTAGATACTAACTTTGGTATCGATTTAAATCAATTTTTTGACAACACTAGTTGAGACACAAACTGTCCAAGTTCTCAGCTGCTTCAGAGGATGAACCAGGACTCCTTAAATGAGATGATCTAGCCAGTTGAGAATTTCCCATTTAAGTAGTCTCCGGGATTACACGCGTCCTGCAGTAGGACTGTTAGGACAGGGTGCATACCTTCTTGTCGTGTGTGCGGACCTCGCCATAGAAGTCCAGCGCCTCTTGAGCCTCCTGAAACTTGCCACGGTGCAGCAGGTAGGCACAGATCATGACGCCAGTGCGACCTTTTCCCGCTTTGCAGTGGATAGCAGCGATGTGCTGCTCGTCCTCGCTCAGCCACTGATCCAGATCCTCACAGAACGGTTTGATCAGCTCCAGCTGAGGCGGGTTATGGTCCTCAAACGGATACTGGGCGACTGAGGAGGCAGAAAGAGAGAGAGAGAGTGTTACACAAGTGAAGGTTCTGTTACATCATAACATCTGAAGCCGCACCGCCACGTCTCACCTTGACAGTTGAACTTCGTCGCGTCATAATGTCGCTCCGCACATCTGTGGAAAGAGACCGAGACACATGTTAGGGCAGGGACAAGTGACAAAGAAGACACAACCGCTGCCTCAAAATAAACTTCATCTTCATCTATAAAACGTTGAGTGTAAAACACTGAGCAACATGTTTGACATCAAATTACATTTTTATACAAATACTTGTGATACTACTCCATCACTGTGATCCAGCTGAATCATGGTCAAGAGCAAAAGTCAACACTGAACAATAAAATCAAAATGCAGGAGGATGAAACCAGACAGTACTCACAGGTTGTAGATCTTATAGTGATTCTTGTGCTTTGAATCTAAAAATCTGACACAGAGACGCAGAAACATCAGACACATAAAACTCTGTAAAAGTGTTATAGAATTACACCCCCGCCCCCCAGAGCAAACCAGGGTTCTGTGAACTGTATCGTCTTACCGAACAACGTCGTCAATGTTGTTTCTATAAACTCCCTCCAGTCGCTCTGCAGGGAAGCCCATGGCGATGATGTTGGGATAGATATCTGATCGATCAGTCAGGGATCAATGACACAAACAGCGAGTACTGAGAATAGGACAGAAATGAGTCTGAGGACTTCCTATATCTCCCATGGGACATGGGATTCATTAAAGATAAAGTTTTATGTGCAGATAAACAGCTGTTCTCACATCTGTGTAGCAGCCACTTAGTTTAGCATGAAGACCACAACATATAACAAAGTAACATGTATGATTAACAGTGATTCCAGCAGCTGAGATGATATCGCTTCCTGTTTGTGCAGAACCAGTTAATGAAATCTTTCTGAGCAATAAAATTTCTTCATAATGATTCCACATCCAGTTATTTACCGTCTCTATTTGTATAAACCTGCCTGAGGTGCATCTCTGCTGAGCTTCGTTATCTATGGTTCCACTCTCAGTTGTTTGCAGACCTGCTGCCTCCGATTGGTTCACACACCTGAGAAGGTTCACTCTCCACTGAGACAATTTTTCTGCAGCTCCCTCGCTGCTGAAGTGCAGAACCAGCTCCACAGCGAGACTGGACGTTTCAGTCCTCGTTCCCGGTCTCTTCAAACATCTGGACGACTAGATACTCTGACTGCTGCGATGCAGACAAGGTGTTTGACACATCGCCCAGGCTGTTACATGTCTGCATTGATAATCATAATGTATCAATAGTTATTAATGGAATGCTTTGCCAGGTGGTGATACGTTATTATTAATGTTTGTTTTGTAATTATTGTTCATGTTTTACACGATTTGACATGTCAACGTGAGTTTCACTGGGGTGGACCCAGGTCAGACTCAAGCCTGATTTATGCTCGTCCGTATCCGTCAATAAGCAACAACGCAGAGCCCTCTACGTCGTTGCGTACCCCGTCCGACCCCCTCTCCGTCAGCTTACTTGCACCTCCCCAACTTTTTAACTATCTGTCAAAATGACAGAGAGCTCACAGAGACCGCATAGCTCTGATTGGTCCGCTAGAGTTACCTCATTTCCGGAATCTCGCTTTGCCGGTTGTTTTCCTTCCACAACAATAACATCGCCATGCGTCTCCTCTTTAGTTCTCGTCTCAGTATTTACAATAAAACGATCTGTTGTTCAATGTCGATCAGTTCCAATTCCAATAAATGTCTTCTCTGTGTCTCCATTGTTCGTTGTGTGTGGAGGAACAAGGCCGGGCCATAAATAAACTATCAGTGATAGTTGATAATCGTAATGGAAAGAAACGCATCACCCCCTATTGTTCTGGCAGTGAATTACTTTACGACACCTGCAGCCGACGGAGAACTCCGAGCAGATTCACGACTGCGTCCATCCCACTCTGTGACAATGCAGTACGCAGTCGGAGAAGCATAATTCCACCTTTACAGGAAGTTACGTCAATCCACTTCCTGGTCTTTATGAAGCAGCACATTAGATACCAGCCACATTTTCATGTCCACTAGTTAACATTAAGAATGAATCAATCCAATTAATGACTGTGTGTATAGTTTCCATGACAGCAGTGATAAGATGTGTCTGTTTATGTCCTAAATGTTCAGTGGGAACATACATTCTGAGGACAACATCACTGCTGTCTCTTCTCAGGACAGATGAACATGACTAGAATTTTAGCCAACGGTTGAACAATCTTCCGCTCTCCGTGAATGTCTAAAGGGAAATGTGTCTCTGAACAGTTCTTGCTGGACGCCGTTGTTGACCTTCGACCTTGGTGGACATGATGACATGCATGTGCAGAAGGTTACAGGAGCAGAATGCAATCGGCTTGAGTGTTTCCATGAATAATATTTACCTCTCTAATGGATTATCAGAGGTCTACACCACCTCTTTAATCCCATTAAACTCTCAGTCTGAATGGGGGATTCCATTCCCATCAAACTGTTTACATGAAGGCGTTTCCTTCACATCCAACTTCAGTCTGTTTATAGACTGATTATCAGGACACAAGATGACACTCGTATAAATGAGTGATATAAGAGAATCAACTAAGATGCAGCAAAGTGATATCCATTTATCAGAGCTCGAACAGATCAATAATGTTTGACTTTAAACCTAGATGTCTGATCATTAGATCCGAGCTAGTTTACACTGCCCAGATGTGAACGTATGCGCGCGCGCATTCGCTGCCGCTGATGCAACGACGCTGACACCACCGTAAGCTTAACCTGTTAACAACCGTTCACATAAAACACACATTAAAATACCCGTGTGTCTGATGCTGTGACGGGCCATCTCTGATCCAGAATCAGCTGAATCACATGTGTGCTCATAGACCGGACAACCCCCTGTCACCCCCCCCGTACCGAGCCAGGCCCAGAACCGGTCTCCTGCAGGCAACACACTGCACTGCGAACCGCGTTAAAATGAAGAAGAAAAACGTCGATTGAAAACAAACAAACCTACATGAACAAACACTATGAGCTGAGAGAATTTTACTGACCGTTATATAAAAATCAAGAAAACGTCGTAAGATATTTGAGGACTTGTTAGCGCGTATCGCCGCCGTTCACGGTTCAGTTTCGCTTCACTGTTTCCAAAACCACTGATTTTTCCGCCGTGGCATTATTTGCTCAACTGTTATAGACATGCCCATAATATATATTACACATATAATCCCAGTCTGTGTGAATAAAACATCCGTCCACAGGCGCCACGCCGTTAAATTATAACTTTCATAACAGAGTCCTGCAGGACAAGCAGCTAGCGCAGCAGGCTAACACCAGCCCTGTTAACTGACAGTGAAAGGATACAGGTCAGGTCCAGGTCGAAGCCGCCCTCCTGGTATCTCCTTTTATTTCTGCTCACGAATTCTTTGATTATGGCAGCCATTATTGGTGTCTCTTCGATAGTGCGAAGAATAGGACAATGTGCGGAGAGACTGCCTGCTCTCCTCTGTCCCCCGCTCAGGAGCCTCCGCTGTCTAGTTATCGTGGAGAGAAGCTAACTGGGACAGCTAGCCCGCAGCTAGCCAGCCACCAGCTCCCCGAGCTCCAGAATTTAAAACGTTAAGTGTAAAAATCCTTCCTGGTGGGTAATAAGAACAAAATAATTCCCAGTGCATAAAAACGTTCCCGATATCCGGCCTCCTCGGGCGCCACCCTGCGGGCCACGGTGCGACCACAAGCTAGCCGGCCTGCTAGTAGATGAACAGCCCGGCCGTCGGTGCTGTTTTCTGGGTCAGAACAAGGGGGCGCCGGGGCCTCCTCCCTGCTCTTTCTGCGGGCCCGGGTTTCCAGGTCCCCGCGCCCGCAGACAAAACCATTCGTGGCTCGATGTTTCAGTGGTGATCCAACCTCCGGACGCCGGGTGGATCCAGTCGTACTGTTCCCAGACTCGGTGAGCAACAGAGTCGCCTCGAATGGACGCAGACAGACAGAAAATTTCTCCGAGCGGTCTGTGACCGGAGGAAGAGACGGGAGCAGCACTGAGTCAAGTAACACACAGCGGAGTCACCACATTTCTGTATGTTTCTTTCAAAATAAGAGTCTCACCGTCCGCAGGTTCAGGGCTTCTTGAGACAGGGAAAATCCAAATGGAGTCAACGAGACAACGAGAAATTTATTCTGACAAACCTCTGTCTAACAATAACACTAACACATTTATCCACAGTATTTTAAAATTCATTTGTAATGCTTTTACTATCTCCAACATACAGGACAGGATTTACCTTGCACAATAAACTGAATAATAATTAAATGGTGGAAACATGTTCTTTGTTATTGTTATTATTATTATTTCATTTTATTCTGTTACTAATGTATCATGATTTTATTATTTGTGTTTGAATTTATATATGAGACTTACTTGTTTTTGTATGTATCATTATTCAATTTGTAATTTTATACAAATCGTTTTTTTTTTTTTTTTAATATCATTATGTTTAAAATCCTGTAACATCTCTAGATTTTTGAGACATTGATGACATCATTGCTCTTCTATTTTGTAAAACTAAAACTATAAAACTGTTCCGGTGGTTGCTTCACTTCGTCTGTTTTGACTATGCTAGCTGTTAGCAGCTAGCTGGGCTTCCTGAGCTAAACGCATCCTGTCAGCAGCACACAGGGTTGCCAAGTTCTGCCCTCAACTATCTCCTTTTTCAAGACCTTCATCACAGAAAACGATCGAATGACATCAGCGGGAAACAGTCACAACTTGGCAACCAGCGGAGTCACATTGACATTACATAATCAGCCCCGCAGCCAGAGCGAGCAGGCTAACGCCCGCGGTTTAATTTCATTTTTTAAAACTTTGGTAGGTGTTTTTCTACTGGAGACACAGACAGACGACTTACGATGGAACACAACATTTTGATAATAAAAACATGAGTTTAAATCTTGACAGTTATTTATTGTATGACAGCGCCACCAGCAGGACAGTCCGCCTCATTCCCGCCCCGCAGGTGGCGAAACTCGGTAGAAGAGAGAGAATCCAGCACACAGCAGCACCACCGAAGAAGAACAGCGCAGCGAAGTCTGAGCGAAGCGCCAGTGCCTGACGAGACCGGACGAGGTGAGTCTGTTACGTTTTACCGGATAAACCGGCAGTTTCGGACGTCTTTCTACCCGCCGCTCTAACGGAGTTGTGTCGGAGCTCATGAGCGTGTTACCGCCGGTCGTGTGTGTCAGTTTATCCGGGGAGATCATGCCCCGCTGCTGTAGCCGCAGAGCCCAGAAGGTCAAGCTAATGCTACAGTTAGCCGCTGCACAGTTGTTTCGGTTTTATAATGCGGAAATCGGAAGATCCACAAATGTGGTCCGAGGACCTCTAGGCGGACCGGTACAGGGTCCCGGTGTCTCCGGTGAATAAGAACGAATGGCTTTTGGATTTGTTTTAGTATTTGTCCCTGTGTGTGTGTGTGTGTCACCGAAAGGAATTGAAAGTTAAAATTGTGACAATTTGTCATTTCGTCTCTTGTCGGTGGAAACACGAGGCTGTCAGAACCAGACAGAAGACCCCAGAATACCCGATAGAGGCAGCCCTTTAATCCGGCTCTCTTAAAATAAATAAATAAATAAATAAACTAAACAGCGTGATGTCAGTGCAAGTGTAACATTTGTAAGTGAAGGAGCCAAAAGACAAATCCTAGTGTTTCTCTACTTTTTGTCAGAAGTTTAGAGCCTGATTGAAAATCACAAAGTATCCAAGAAGCTGCTTTTCAATCCATTTGAACCTTAAGAAAACTAGCAACTGTCTAAACCTGTCATCACTGACACGTGTCACGAACTCCAGTTCATCATTTTGACAGCTGACGTTTCTGAGATAATCACAGCGTGAATGAAAACGAGAAAAAAAAAAAAAAAAAAACTTGGCGAGAGAAAACTTCTAATTTTTCATTTTGTTTGATTTCTTGTGGCGGTGACTTTCTAAGGCCTGCCAATAAGGAAAAGTGTTGACACAGTTTAAAATGTTTCATTTTGCCTGTAGTCCAGTGGCAGCTGGTCTATAGGGGGTGCCGTCCCATCTATAAGATGGCATCTAAAATTTATAATGAATACATAGACTTCTCATGCACATCATGAATGTGTGTGTAGCTCGGAAAACTTTTACAGAGAACTTGACTAGTAGCTGTGTTTTAACTGGCTCAATATTTGCCCTAGATATGCTGTCTATTTGTTAGCAGCTACTTGGAATTGTTTTTGTCACATGGGACCTTCATATTCACAGCTCTCACTCACTTCTGCTGTCAGACCTGAGCTCCCAGAAGATGGAGAGTGGTTATTTTCATGACTGAAATATCCGTTTGAAATGGAAACAACCTTTCAAACAACCGTTTGAGTATGTTTCTCTTGGCGCTTTTCCTGCTCCTTGTGATGTAAAACAGAGCTGGCGTAGGAAGCTGCAGGACATGGGATCTTTTATTACACAATAGTTTTGTTTAACGCCATGCATTCTTACATTCTACGTTTTATGGCTTCTTTAAACCACGGTTTTGATCATAATGTGAACATTTTTGAATAAAAACTAGAGATAAACTTAAAGTACTTCTTAATTCCTCAAAAATAAAAAGACAATCTAAAACTACTGTAACTAATACTGCCCTAATACTACCTCCCTTCCTGAAATTTTGCCGTTGCTTTAGTGGGAAGGAAAATGTGGTCAAAGCACAAATAAAGTTCATAAACTGTTAACATGAACGGGACCATAAAAACACAGTGTTGATGTTGTTTGTGTTGTGGCCTGCAGCTCAGTGTGTACTTCCTGTCCTCGCCAACCCTGACCATGGTGCTGAGAGAGGTCCCTGCTGAAAACATTGCCCGTCCTCTGGGCAGGAATGAAGTCATTGGTCTCCTCTTCCGCCTCACCATATTTGGAGCTGTCACCTACTTTACCATTAAGTGGATGGTTGATGCGATCGACCCGACGAGGAAGCAGAAGGTGGAGGCTCAGAAACAGGTAAGACGGGTTCCTTCCTCTCCGCAGGAAAAAGGCCAAACGTATGTGATTATTTGTGTCTCATTAACATGAGACTTTGATGTCTTTTTCAGGCAGAGAAACTGATGCGTCAGATTGGAGTTAAAAATGTGAAGCTGTCGGAGTATGAGATGAGCATCGCGGCTCACCTGGTCGACCCACTCAGCATGCAGGTAAGTGTTCCTCACAGATATTCTCTGATGTCACAGCAACAAAAATGTACGTCCAGTAGATGACGGCAAAAGAACGTGTATGAAATTGAGGCAGAGGTTGACTGTAGCAGCCGTGTTGGATCACAGGTTTGTCTACAGGATGATTCAGAACAAAACAACCATGATGTTTACAGAGACAACATGAACGCTGAGACAATGATGTTTGTCTGTTCGACATAAGCTGAGCTGTAAGGAGACTGCTTATGCAAAGTGGCCTAGTGGTCTACATCAGCCATGGCCTGACTGAGGAGTTCAGCCCTTGAATTGGGACACAGCTACTGAGACGCTAAAATGAATAGTTGTTTAATCCACGCTGATTTGTTGTAGTGTTAACACATCTTCTATTAGAAACATTTATTTATAATCTATGTAAACAGAAAACAACTAGATCCCACCCCCTGCCAACCACACACACTCACACAACTGGGAGAGGTTGAAATTGTCATCTGATTTTTTTTTTTTTTTTGCAACTGTTATAATAATCATAGCTCATCTTCTAATAATCAGTACTAGTTGTCTGTTTTTTCCTGCATTATGCCTGTCAGTCATTAAAATGTCTAGTAAGAAATAATGATTAACATTGGTCTATGTGCAGATCACCTGGCGAGACATTGCAGGTCTGGACGAGGTGATAACAGAGTTAAAGGAGACTGTGATTCTGCCAGTTCAGAAGAGACACCTTTTCCAGGGATCCAGACTGTTGCAGCCTCCTAAAGGTCAGTGAGCACTGGTGAAGGAGTTTAAACCAAGACGGGTCACAATTGCAAGAACATCACCTGCATTCATAACAAATTGTTCTCACCAGCTTGCGTCTGTTTGTGAATCAGAATCACTGTAAACTGATCAGTCTGCAGACGGCCACAACTCTATTCTTCTGTAGAAGGACATGAGTTTGATTGATTGCTGTGGTCAGGAAACTGAGGGTGGACAGGACTTGAACCTGAGGAGGTTCAGGCTGAGAGTAGTAGTGTATCCCTCACTATGATTGGTTGACCACTACGGTTGATGAGCCATTCTTCACTTCATCTCTGAAGATGTAGCAACATCTAACAGCTGACATTTTAATGCTCTGAGTCAGTTGTCCATCTGCATGGTCTTTAATATGCTGCTAATAAATTCATTAATGTCACCTACAGATGAACTGAAAACTGTTGAAGACATATTAGTTAGAGGCCAATAAACAATTAAATGCTGACAGTAAATAACTGAGGCTGAAGGTGTGCCAGTTTCTTGTTAACACTTTGTATTTCAGGCTATGTCTTCAGTCCATAATACACATCTGGTTTTCATGGTAACAGGCGTGTTGCTGTATGGGCCCCCTGGCTGTGGTAAAACACTGATTGCCAAGGCAACAGCTAAGGAGGCGGGGTTTCGTTTTATCAACCTGCAGCCAAGCACACTGACTGACAAATGGTACGGAGAGTCACAGAAGCTGGCTGCTGCCGTGTTCTCATTGGCTGTTAAACTGCAGCCATCAATCATCTTCATTGATGAGATAGGTGAGACACAAACACACACAGTGTACCTCAGAGTACCTGCCTTTTATTTTACCAGCAGGTGTCAGCCTGTTGACGTGTCTGTGTCCGTATTGTCAGATTCCTTCCTGAGGAGCCGCTCCACCTCTGACCACGAAGCCACAGCCATGATGAAAGCTCAGTTCATGAGTCTGTGGGATGGATTGGACACAGATTACCACTGTCAGGTACATACATCACCACCACTCGTCCAGATATCTGATGGTTTAAGAAGGCAGTGTCCTGTGATATTGACAGAGTTCTTGTCTGTGTCAGGTGATCATCATGGGTGCCACCAACCGTCCTCAGGACCTGGACTCTGCTATCCTGAGGAGGATGCCCACCAGATTCCACATCAACCAGCCGGTGCGGCTTGTTTAAAATGTCCATCTCATGAGTGAGACAGTGTCACTGACTGCAGTCCAAACAGCTGTTTGTCTTTTATTCCCACAGAGCATGAGGCAGAGGGAGCAGATCCTTAAACTCATCCTGGAGAATGAGAGTGTAAGTTAACTGCAGCAGGAGATGAACCGTCCATCACACATTTTAACTCTGTGGCTCTCAGCTATAAAGAGTAGTAGTGAGGTGAAACACATCGCTGTGTTTATCCACCTAGAGGATCTTTAAAAAAAAATAGAACATCACTGAAGTACTGCTAGGACCTCCTAAAGAACTACTGAGACCCTCAAAATAGCTCTAGAAACTATTACAAGACTTGTAGAACCTCCTCAACCTCGACATTAATCACTAAAACTTTCAATTCTTCAGGTAGAAGTCTCTCAATGACTATTAGAACCTCACTAAAACCCAAGAAATGTCTTTTGAATCTCCACACTGATCACTACAACACCTTATTTCCATAGCCTCCTGAAAAACTAGGACCTTGTTAATTACTAAAAAACTTCTAAAACCATTGGTAGAACCTCAACAGTGACCATTTAAATATTTAAAAGATGTTTTAAAATCTATAGAAGATCATAAACCTCCAGTTCCAATGGACCTGTCACTGGCCACAAAAGCTGTGCTTCCACCGAGGAAGTTCCTTGTAACGCGTAGGAGCTGGGAACTTTTCAGCTAAGTCCCCTCACTTTACCCTTGTAATGTCTGTGCCTCCACCGAGGGGAAGACCCTGATCAGTGACACGACGTGGCGGGACGGACTTTACCTATCGTCTTCTTCATCTTGCTACTATAAATAAACTACACACTGCAGTGAGAAAGAGGGAGAGAGAGAGAGAACCATTCATTTGTTTTTAACATTGTGTTTCACATTGGAAAAAATAAATTAATTAATTTGTAGCAGCCAGTGTTGATTCTGTAGAGGTCCGCCACACATTGATCATTATATGTGAACCCTGTGATCATTTTGTGACGGTTTCAACTGTTATGCTTCATTCACTTCTTCAGTTCTATTTATTGAAACTATGTATTGATACGCTTCTGCCACTTTAAAAACGGCGCTTCTGTTGACTGCCTCGTGCCGTCTTTAGTTACAACCAATCACCGCCGAGTCCACTTAAAACCCTGCCCAAGAAGTTTTCGGGGTGAAAAAAGTCTCAACCCCTGGGCAGGGACTTTTTTTTTTTTTTGGCCCGTAAAGGTTCCTGAGTTTTGCCTCACAGGAACTGTGAAATATATTCTCAATGACCATTAGAACCCCTACAACATTCATACAGCATCCTCATGAACATCTTCACAAACTTTCAAGACTATATGTTGAACTGTTTTAAGAACATTGGATCTTCCAAAAAAGACTTGTAGAAGATCCTAGAGATCCCATAGACCAGAGGTGTCAAACTCATTCCACAAAGGGCTGTGTGGCTGCAGGTTTTTGTTCCAACCTAGCAGCAGCACACCAGAATTGATTCATTTAATTAACTGATCTCAGTCTTCACACAGCTGATTGGTCAAACTGTGTGATCTTGACTGGTTGGAACAAAAATCCGGTTTGACACCTTTGCCATAGAACCTCCCCAATGCCATTACACGCCCTAATCCACTAGAACAAACTCATAAAACAACATAAAAAAGTCCTCTGGAACCTTCAGAACCTCTTCAGTAACAACCAGAACCTGGTAAAAGAGCCTGAAACTCTTTAAATGCTGAATGGACTGTGTTTGTTTCTCTCTGCAGGTGGACTCCTCAGTTGACCTTGTCGATGTTGCCAAGGAAACGGACGGTTTCTCAGGAAGTGACCTCAGAGAAATGTGTCGTGACGCTGCGCTACTCTGTGTCCGAGACTTTGTCCACACTCAGGACGACAGGTATGTTGGTGGTTAACGCCGTGACTCATGCTAGGTTATTTGGTCCTGATAAAGCCTGGAAAAGTCATGGAATTCAGTGTAATTTCCAGGCATGATGATAGTAAAGTAAAAGATGATCCGCAAACGGAGACATTAACCAACATGTCCTCTCTCAGCTCATCTGAGGACTTCATCCGTCCCATCCACCAGTCTGACATGCAGAAGGCCATCGGCAAGATGAAGAAGTCGAAGTCGGCAGGTGGACACGGCACCCTGCTGCATGCCGCTCTGGACTGAACACATAAGTCACATAAAGGTGTCAGCCCAGACTGCAGTCTGCAGGGTCCACCACCCCCAACTCGTCCCCAGGCTGCATCCACATGTGTGTAAATACATTCAACATGTGCCACTTCTTTTTGTTTTGTCTCGTTTGTATTTAAAGCTGCTGATGGTGACGATCCTGCAACACAACAGAAGTCACGGAAACGATCCAGGAGCGAGAGACGCCACGACGTCGGCGTCGTAACTGAAAAATGACACACACAGGTGATGGTTCATCGTCACACCTGCTGTTGTGCTTTGCTGCAGGTTTCCCCTGTAAATAAACTCACAGTAGCTCAGTAAAATGCCCTTTTAAAAACTAAGTCACATCCACACGTCTGCTCCTCATTGACCCAGATTCTATCACAAACAAAACGTTCCTGGTCTTATTCTGACAGAGGCTATATTCCAAGGAAGTTGATCACATGACACAGTGTGCGATGTACAATGCCCACTGCTGGTTTGTGTCACAAGGTGACTGTAAATGGACAAGACGCCGGAAACACCACAACTGATCTGCAGATTCAGGATGAATCAGAATAAACCAAGTTGAAGCTACTGTCGTGGTCGGTTAGACTAGTGTCAAGTTAGCTCCCTTGATAATGACATGATGTCAACCAAGGTGTGACGCCGTTGATGTTTGAGTTCTACCTTCATTCTTATCACTTCATTTTGTATTAGTACTGAAAAGGTCAAGGGTTATGTATGTAAAAGTGGAAATCGTAACTCTAGCACTCCAACTTTGACAGCAGCACCCGGTGGACATGAGAGGAACTGCAGCAAGACAATCCAATAAATACAAAACAATAAATTGGTGAAATTAAATATAAAAGCAGAGAGCAGATTTGATTTCATATTTTCTTCTGATTAAAAGAATTTGCTTAATATTTTAGTAAATCAAAAATGTTATGAAGAAATAAAAGGTTTTAAGTCCTGAATGAAAGAATCTGCATTAAGGAGATTTTTTTTTTTTTATTCATTTGATACAGTCACAATCACAGTAGATTTATTTTACACCTGACTGATAATGTTTACTACACTTATCATTTTACCAAATTTAAGTTATTTCCAGGAGTGTTTTATTTTTCACTTTACACTTTGGAGTGTTTACATTGAATTTATAGTTTATTCAACTTTATTATTTGGTTATTTCTGCCTGTCCACCTCTGATGTTACATCAGCTGTTCATTAGAGTTTAACTGTTTTATCATCATCGGTTTGTTCTGAGCCATTAACGAGTTAATGCTGTAAAATAAACACAAAGAAACATGTTTGCCAAACGTCTTAGGATTATTTTGTTTTCATGTTGTGATTGTGATTCACGTCCACGCAGCTGAAACGGGAAACGGCAGCAAAGATGAATTTTCATGTCATTTTCTGATGAGCGGATGTCACCTGCTCTGACATTATTATTATAAAAGTTAAAAATGTGATGTTGACATTTTAATAACCACTCTATTTCAACCCTGAAAAACATTTATTAAAGCTTTTGATTAGAAACATTTGGTACCCATAATTCCACAGGAAATAAAATCAAGCTATTTTAAACACTTTTCTCTTAAATAACCATACAAAGTGAAGAATCATTTTAAATTTTTTACAATGGATAAAATAATTTACCCTGAAAACAAAATCAACCAGCAGAACGTCCCACAGACCAACCATGGCTTGCTTGTGAAAACTCCTGCTCAGGCTGAGGCTCAGTGAATGAGCTGAAGAACCAGAACAGAATCTGAATAAAGAAACATGAAGTGTCGTGGTACTGAGGAGCTGCTCTTCGGACTCTTCAAGAAACTAGTCCACAGTAAATCACAAGTCAAGTCTTGTCTCCTGTCAGGGCCATCAGAGCTGCAGAGGAAGAGGACAGAGCGAAACCAGGTCAGGGTCCAGGACCTGCTGTCTGAGCTGGACTCAGTGGTTTAGCAGCGTACCTGTTTCCTGTCAGAGCTCGGTGTTCGGTCCTCTGCCACCGCTCCTTCCCTCACACTCCGTGTGGAAGTCACAGCCATCCAGCAGATGGCGATATGTGGCCCGGACGTCCCGGTACAAGGGGGCGTCCTCAGTCTCCAGCCCTGGGAACCGAACTGGCGATTCGTTGATGAGGAGCTGCAGCCTGGGCCCTCGCTGACAGTCGTACAAGACAAACAGCAGGTTGGCGGCGTATGGGACAATGCGGCTGGTTCGGAAACTTCTTCCTGTAAAACACACAATGGGAAGAACAGTCCCATCAGAGACACGTGTGTCAAGGTGTGACCTCAAGTCCTCGTCTCTGATGGGATGTTGGGACTGAGCTGGGGCTACCCACCATGCTGAGAGTGGTAGTTGTTGGCAGTGGGTGGAGTTCTGTCCTTGTAGAATCCCAGCAGAGAGAGGAGGGGTAGGAGTGTCTCAGCGTGTCCCACCAGGATAGACGCTGGCTCGGGGGCTGCATCTGTGGACCTGAGGGACACAACAGGTGCTAAGGACATAGTCAAACACACCTCAGCTGTAAAATTTGACATTGACGATGAAAGCGAGAGTGAAAACAAGGATCAGAGCGTGGTCCAGAATGAGGACCGGGTTCACATCCAGGACAAGGACAGGGTTGAGGACATGTACAACAGCGAGGAAGAGATCAAGGATAAGAACTAAGTGGTTGCTGTTGATATGACGGCCTCCACTTTTCTGTCCTTTGTTGACATTGACATGTCACTGCTGCTGAAGTGACAAAATGAAGACGTAACAAGGACACAAGGTTCCGTCTGTGTCCACCACTGACCTGCGGGGACGTCCGGCTTTGTCGAGTGTCCTAAAGACATGATGGAAGAGTGGACAACTGGACAGGCTGCTGATGGCGTGACCATGAGCACGCTTCCAATATTGCTTCAGGTCTGACTTGTACTCCAGCACCTATAGGGGAACAAAGATGGTGGTTAGTCAGGTGATGGCAGTGATGGCAGCTCGTTGTGACTCTGTCCTACCTTGGCGTCGTTCTCGTCAAACAGGAAACACCACGGAGAGTGAAGAGACTTGATGGCCAGTTCATAGGAACACAGGAAGAATGCTGCTTCAACCAGATCTACAGGACACAGAGGGACAAACTTCATCAGACAGAGACAAACAGAGACAGAAACAGAGACGGACAGAGACAGAGACAGACCTGGTGTGAGGCGGTGCTGAGGAAGGCCCAGTCTCTCTGCAATTCTCCTCCTCACTCCATCCATCTCTTCTCCGTGTTTGAACTTGTCCACCTCCAGTAGTGCCGTGCGGTTCTTCTCCACGCCCTCCACGTAACCACGGCAACGCTCAAAGAAACGCATCAACTCATCATCCACCTCATGGCTGTACTCCATTTCTGCAGAGATACAACAGACATGTTACCGCTGCCAGCAAGGTGCTACGTTTCCCATAATGTTACGTTCACTGATTCAATTCAATTCAATTTATTTTATTTATATAGCGCCAGGTCATAAAAACATTTATCTCAAGGCACTTTACATAGAGAAACCAACATTTCCACAATGAACAAGCGCTTGGCGACAATGGAGAGGAAAAACTCCCTTTTAACAGGAAGAAACCTCCAGCAGAACCAGACTCAAAGTGGACGGTCATCTGTCTCGACCGGCTGGAGTGAAATGAAAACAGGGAAAAGAGAAGAGACAGAGGAAAGAGAGGGAGGAGGACAGGGGAGGGAGGAGGAAGAAAAGAGGGAGACCAGGAAGAGACAGTAGAGACTAGATGTTTACAAGTAGTTGTTAAAGTAAAATTATCATTACAATAATAATCATAATAATAATAATAATGACGAAGATGAAAATGATGATGTTGTCAAAGAATTGAAATCCAACAGCTCTGGAGTCAAAACTTCCTGAAAAACTGATGAGCTGTGTCTCCGCTTAGTGACTCAGTGTCTCAGCTCATCGTTATGACCGGCGGGCGTCCCATCTCACCGTGGTGTCCCCAGTGTCGCTGCAGACCTTCCTGAAACGCCTCAGCACTGCTCACGCAGCGATGCTTGGAGCTGGTCACCACACGGATCCTCCCCTGATTCTCCTCCGACAGCAGCGCCGGCAGCAGCAGGGCGAGGCGCCGGGCCAGCTGACGGAGGTCGTCCCTGCCCTTCATCACCAGCTGACCTAAGAAGGAGGAAGAGGGCTTCATTTACTAAAACAAAATAACCTGCACCACAGAGCGAAGGAAGTATTTACAGGAACATTTCAGACTTTTTCAGGAATATTTGAATGATGAGTGATGCAGCAGGAATTTTACCAGAAACTGGAAAATTCCCAGTGTTTCTGAGGATCACTGGGAATATTACTGTAAATTAAATGTCAAATTACCACATTACCAGAATTTCTACCATGAATATGCTAACTGCAGAATTATAGTTAGTGACCTCTGTAATGCACTCTATGTTATGTGTTTGTTGCATATATAAGGATAATACAAATACTTTTCACTTACGTTCATACTTACAGCAGATTGTGATTCACATTCTGATATTCCATAGCTAATGTACTAATTTAACCATTGACATCTTTTAGTATTTTACTGTATTATGGCTTTGATGTTCTCCACTGTAAAAATATTTACTGATTACTGTACTAGAATTCAGTGTAATGTTACAGCGCCCCCCACCGTCCATGTCCTCGGTGTACCACTGCTCCCAGCGGGTCTGGATGTCCCGCAGCCAGCCATGGGAGGCAGCGGAGCCTCTGGAAGCTTCTCTCCGGACCAGCTCGTTTAGTTTCTGGATCCTTCGGATGTTCTTGACGGTGGGGTACCGTGTACCGTGCCGTATGACGGCGCTTATGTGAACCGGGGAGCAGCGCTCGGTGGGTGGAGGTCTGAGGACAGAAACATTGACGGAGGACATGTCCCGCAGCAGGTGCGCATTCACCTCCTCGTAACGCGTCTTGGTACCGAAATAAACGGCGATGTGCGGGATGTCTGGCGGCGACATCGCGGAGCAGCAGGGACGGGTGAGGAGCGGGCTGAGAGCCGCCAGAAACGGGAAAACAGAGAACATGTCGGCGGGACCGGAGCAGCACTCCACGGCTTTAACGTCAGTCCCGCCGCCTTTGTTTGCTTTGTTGATGTTCCGGGTTAGGATGACCTTTGACCCGCGTCGCCCCGCCCTCCGCTGGCCGACCAAGCACTTTCTCAGAGTTTACAGGCTCTGCAAAGCTATAAACACTAACACAGTAGATGTAGCATACCTATGCTAAACCCCTTGTATTTAAGTAGTATGGAATGACTGGTTTATATTATTTTTCTTTTATTGTTTAATTCTATTTACATTCTTCTTTTCATCATATATATATTTTAAATGTGATATACACCACCGCCGCTATAATTTTTCAGTTTTGAAAATCAAAAGAGGCGTGAATTTACTTTAAAATGTAACTTAAATATGACATCTTTCATGTAATGTGATATGTTTTGTTATAAAAAGTTATCAAAAGGAGAGAAAAAAAATTAAAAAATAGATGTCGCGTCTGGGTTCTCAGCTTGCAACAGTACTGCCACCATATTGGTAGGAGTTCCAAATCTCAAAGTTGGGCTTTTGGCTCATGGCGTGTCTTTTCATGAAAAAAGCGCTGATATTGATACATGGTGTCGGTCGCGTTGATGTGTCAGAAATCAATTGACACACCACCAGTGCAGGGTAACTCTGATTCTCCAATGGGGACTGCGGAACTAGACCAGAGGTGGCAAACTATTCCACACAGGTCCATGTGGCTGCAGGTTTTTATTCCAATCGAGAAGCAGCACACAGCTTGACTCATGTAATTAACTGATCTCAGTCTACAGACAGTTGATTGTTCACTGTGTGATCTTTACTGGTTGGAACAAAAACCTGCAGCCACGCAGCCCTTTGTGGAATAGTTTGCCCACCCGTGTACTAGAGAGTGAACTAGAGAGTGAGAGTGGGGACTGTTTAGATAGCTTCAGAAAGAAAACCGACCCTAATAAAGTGGATATGTCCTTAGACGTAATCTCAGAAGTGTAATCTCTAAAGAAACCAAAGTGTGTTTGTGTGTAACTGTTTTTTTAGGTCTGTTTCCAGACAGAGATACACAAGATATTATGAAGAAACTTGTCATTTATTGTCATTGTACAGCAGATAATGATTTACATCAGGGTTTAAACCTCCACCAGACATTGTGCTGAACTGCATGGTAGAGGAGACCCACTGGTCTAATCACTCCTCTACACCAACAGCTGTTCAACACAAGACTTTACACCCGGCAGCTGCTTATACACACACACTCAATCAACCCCTGACCATAGTTTTTGTCATCTGCTGATTCCTTTTTAAACCTGTGTTAGAAGTTAATACAGGTGTTATCATCTGATCAGAGTCTGTGTGTGTTTTAATCTAAAGATCATCCTACAGAGAGAAAAGAGAGATTAACATATGATATTCTGCTGTACATTGGTCCTGGACACTTATTTCACAGGACGAATCTTCATGCTGATACTCTTCAGGGAGTAGTCAAAACCCTTCCATGAGGCCCAGGACACTCCAATAGCATAGATAGTACTATCCTTGCCCCAGCGATAAATACCATTGGGGTTTGTACTATGACATTTATGATACCAAAACGCCCCCAGATATTTCTTGGCACAGTTGCCCTTCGGCAAGACATCATTCTCTTTGTCAAAGGTGGTGAACTTCTGTCCGTTGTGACCACTCAGGCTGTCTCCTGCAGAAACAGTGTTATTACTGTTAGCTACTACAAGTCACCTGCAAGACAGCAGGTCATAGATAAAAAATATCAAGGAATTAATGTCATATTTTGAAATTCATTAATCCACAGCTTCGACTATACACATGAGCTAGGTCCAACCTGGTCAAACTTGTTCTTTTAACTCACCTGCCCCTCCATTCACGAATCCAGACACTTGCAGTTTGTACCCGTCACATTCTCCACTGATGGAGAACGAGGAGTATCGAGCAGACACTTTTTTTCCTTCAAAGTCCTCCATGTCCACCAGCAACTCGTACTTTCGTTGTTGAGTCAGATAGTAAATGTTATCAAGACCTACACACACACACACACACACACACACACACACACACACACACACACACACACACACACACACACACACACAAACTGGGTGAGTTTTATTGGACATTTTGTGGAGTTGTATATTTGTACTTATAAATATGCACTTTGAGTTTCATGCAGTCACATGATCAGTTTCTCACCAAGCCAGTACTCTCCTGAAGCGTGACCAAACCCAATCTTGTAGAAATCCCAGGGCCTGTAGAAGCTCACTGAGCCATCCATCCTCCTCTGGAACACCTGGGGCACAAGTCATGTTTCCAAACTGTTTTTACATGTATGTGATTTACTGTGGCAGTCTAACAAGAAGTTTTTATTCTAAAAGGCGCTGAGATGAAACTTCATGAAGTACTCACCGTCCACCCTCCTCCTGATGTCATGTCACAGTACACCTACATACAAAAACATTCATTAGTAAACGTGTCAGCCACAACTGCTGCTGCTGAGGATAAAACTGACACTACGTGTATGCATATTTGTTAACAACTGTTTTCACATGGTGACCTCTCACATGGCGTACCTCAACATCAGAGTGTGGTCCTTTGGGATAGATGGTGTACACATCACTTGGTGAGCTTTTGTCATTGTGAAAGATGTCACTGCAGTCGAGGGGCTCGTCTATGCAGCTGATCAGCACCGGGGCCAAGAGAAGGAGGATGAGTTGCATCAGCTGGAACAGACATCATTTTCACCTTGAGTTAGACTTTAAACATTTTTACCCTGATGAGTTCTGATGTTGTGGCAGTGTGATACAGTGGTGTGATGTAGAAAAAGCCAGGACTAAGGGATCATGAAAAGCTATGATGACAGCAACAGCCCATACCAAGAGAAACATGAGCAACAGAACAGCAATGTGAGTAGAACATGTACCACTTTAACTGTGAAGAAACTGACAAATAAACATTTGTGTCAGCTTGAAAAGTGGTGTGTTTTCTGGTTTTGCACATGGAGCCATGTTTGAGTTTGATCATTTACCATCATGGTCAGATTTCTGTTGAGATGCCGTGATCAGTCCCCTAACGTGTACCTTTCTGAAACCCACAGCAACACAGTAACATGAGAACAGAAGAAAAATATACTTCAGTCATTATAAGTTGAGGACCCTCACCTCTTTGAACTTACCAGCAGATCAAACTGAAGAGACTTTGTCTTCACTCTCAGATGAAACAAACTGCTGCTTCGCCTTCAGTCTGTCAGACTCTCACCACCTCTGCTTTTATCTTGACAGGGGTCTCATGCTATCACACACATCATTACACTGTTTACATGCTTTCAGGGCATAATACATGCCAAGCAAACACTCTATGTTAGCACAGGGGAAAATTATGAATAATAATATTGACTGACTACCGTGATCTTGTGTAAGAGCTCATGTTTAGCTCAAGAATTAAAAAAAAAAAAAAAAAAAAAAAAACGGTTCTGGTCCTATCTGTTCAAAATAAAGTTGGTTATTAATGTCAGAAGAAGAAACTAAACAGTACTTTGTTCTTAACACAGGGCCTTATACCCAAGGTTGTGTCCAGAGATGCTAATTTTGGTGTTATGCTTGGAAGATCTCAGATTTTGTGGACCAAAAGGCAGAGAAAGTGTTTCAAAAACAGGGAAATACGTTTTATTAATAAAAAGTCAAATCCAACAACAAAAAATCACACTGAGGACAGTGGGACAAAAATAGAAAGGCAGGCTGAGAGCAACGGATACAAAAAAAAAAAAAATCCAACAAAAATCTAAAAAGTATGAACAAAAAGCTGTGGACAGCGGGTACTCTGCAGGGACGCAGGATCAAAAAAGAACGGCAGGCTGGGCAAGATGAGATGAACGGGGAGGAATCATCCTGAACAAACTCCCAAAAAATATGGTCAAAAGATGAGCACAGGAATCAATCGATACAAGCAGGAGCCGAACAATACCAGTGGCAATAGAACAACAATTTGGTAAAGATTGGGAGTGAAGACCGAGTCTTAAGCAGGAGGAGGTGGAAAGTGGCAGAAAGAAAGAGACTGCCCTGCCCAACCTGTGATGACAAGACAAACCAGCCACTCCCACCACATGCCCACATGTACACAGGGAAGTAAACAGACACAGATTGAGAAGGGTAAAGGGAAGACAGGACACAGGGATGGACACTTCCTCACAGTTGTTCTGAATCTAACACCTTGATTTAAATATCTCAACCACTTAATTACACTAAATTTTGTACACTCGATGTTCCTAGGGAATTATTCCTCTGATTTTCTCTCAGGCACCATCCTCAATGTTGCTGATACTGACCTGTCTCAACAACTGACCTGTCTCAACAATTGCTGGATGCTGGATGTGCTGAAATGTGTTTCAGACACTCAAGTTCACTTGAGGACTGGGTGTAATATGGCTGCAGTTCTTTTGACCTTTCCCCTAGCGCTACTGCCAGGTCAATACTTAAATGCATCCATTGCTATGGTTTATGACCAATCACAATGTTCCTATCATCCCATCATCATGACTGTGGTAAACATCAAGACAGGTCTAACTGACCAGGGGCCTTGTCTCTTTCTTTGCAGATAAAGTTTCAGATTTCTACACATCCTTTCACCTGTAATGCAAAATTTTCTAATAAGTGATTCCTGATGGTCAGATCATGAAATGAAACTCATTCCTGCGATGAAAATGACACATGAAACATGAGAAGTTATGTTTCAATGACATTCAAAACCTACATGTTTGAGCAGCATCAGGATCTCCATCAAATCACAGAGTGAACGATAAATACTGAGCAATCGAAAAGAACAGAGCCTGTAGACAGTCATGTAATTATGCTTTTAGGTGTCCTCATTAAACATGTCTTTTCTTATATGACAACCACTTTCCCCAGCTTTTTGAAAAGAGGTCTTCTTTCTTTTTTAATTTGTATGTAAAATGCTCCATTGCCAGTATACCTTCTGTAATTTACATCTATTGTTTGTGACTGGGGCCATCGGTCTTGAGCCAGTTCTTAGTAATGGCCTTCTTCCCAGCCACCAGGAGAATCTTGACCAGATATTGGTCTCCTACATGCGCTGATCCATCCAAATGTCCGAAGTACAGAACAAGACAGGATTTAGGAATCACATATCCTAATACATGTGGTTTCACAATCTCCAACATGGCTGGTGAGCATTTATCTGTTTGCTTTCAATTTTAGGTGTGATGAAGTACCGAATTAGACTTTTCCAATGAAATTTTCTGTGTTTTCCACAAATCATACCATGTCCCATCTGGAATCCCTTCTCAAGAAAAAACAAAAAAGTTTTAAAAAGATTCTGGTCCTACCGGTTCAAAATAAATTCTGTTATTGATGTTTGAGCAGGAACTACATGGTTGAGCAGAAACAGGATCTCCATCAGATGACAGAGTAAAAGATAAATACTGGACGCAGCAGTCAGAGACCTGGCAGAGCTGTTTAAATTAGTACTGATACTGAAATATTTCTTGTTTAATCTGTCACAGTACCCCTGAAGCAGATCCTGTTCCTGCTCACCTATATGGTACAACATGATGTGTTTAACTGAGCAGACAGTGATGAAATGTTTGACCTGCAGGTGTCTTAAGATGAGCTCAGGGAGAACAGAGACCTCCTGTGGAGCAGAAGGGCAAAATCTTGCTTGGTTTTCAGTATGAAGACAAACTGTGAATTTAGGGTCTTACGATTGTTTTGAGTGTTTGGGTTTTAAGCAATGTTGGACCGTTCACCCTCTAAAAGGTAATGTGAGCCACAATTCACTTTGTCTCTAACTGCCTAGTCTAAGGTCATACAGGACCTCAGAAAAGGCAGTTGGACATTGTCCACCACAGTCACACACATCTGCCAGAGATCAGACTTATTCCAGCCATCAGACTCAGTGAGTATAATAACGTTTTTTAAACTCCTTTGCTGGATGCTGGGCTGATGTAACAGTGAAATTGTATTTCACTCCCAACAGTGAAAAAATGAGGATACCCAATTGAAGTTACTGAAGTGTAAATATTTTCAGGATCTGTTTTCCCTTGACCCAGTTCAAACTAAGCACAAGTTGATTGAGTCTCAGGAACAAGTTCAAAAGTTAAGGCAGGAGCTGAGAAATGCCAGGGACTGTGAGAGGAGACAGAAGAACACTGTGAGATCCTTGATGGAGGATTTGAAGAAGAGGATGCTGACAGTGGAGCTTCAGCAAAAGCTGGATTTTTACTTTAGCTGTTTGACTCAAGTTCACTTTTCTTGTATAGCATTCATGGCTTTGTGGTAGCATGTCTTACCCAGAAATTTTAAATGCTGTCTCAGTATTACTCTGACAATGGAACAACAATCTGAGTGTCATGTACTTACAGAGTTATTTCCAGCAGGTTATGGTGCAGTGTGACAATTCTCTAGGAGACACAGACAACCACCCATTGACATGTCATCTGTGGTGCTGGCTGAGGGCAATGACAACATTGCATCCTCTCCTTTTGAGCAAGTCACTGGTGTTGTGTTAAAGCATTGCTACTTGCCAACCAGTTTCGGGACCCTAACTGAGAACACAATGTGGTTCATGCAGGTTTTGTTGTTAGCCAGGTCATGAAACAATAACCCTGCAAAACAATAGAGGCCTTTTGATACCAAGCCAAGTTACAGTCTAAGTGGTTCACTGGGCTGAGCACTGCATCAGACAGTCCTCCAACATTCTGTCAGCAGCGCATCAGTACCCAGTCTCTTTGTTCAACAGGGTTGTCAAAGCGGATATAGGTCTTGAGGACATATTTAATTTTAATCTCAAATTTAGAGGCAAGGCACATGTATGGGAACAGCTGGAAATACCCCCTTGCAAGCCTACATTGGGTTGCTCATTTTGGCAAGAGTATTCAAGTCAAAAGGTGAAGCAACAGCAGGTCTTTGGGATGCTGACACTGGAAGGGAAATGTTTCCAGCCACTGTGTCTCTGAGCAAATTCCATGTTATCTCCTGCCTCATACACTGTGATGACCGAGAAACAGGACAGGGCCGTGAGATACATGAGAAACTGACATGATGTGATGTATGCCATAGTAGCTTGGTTAGTACACATGTGCCTTCACCTTTCGGTGATAACTGTCATTATTTATTGAACCTGCAAAACAATAGAGGCCTTTTGATACCAAGCCAAGGTACAGTCTAAGTGGTTCACTGGGCTGAGCACTGCATCAGATAGTCCTCCAACATTCTGTCAGCAGCACACCAGTCTCTTTGTTCAACAGAGTTGTCAAAGCAGATATAGGTCTTGAGGACACGTCCTCAAGACCTATATGGGAACAGCTTGAAACACCCCCTTGCAAGCCTACATTGGGTTGCTCTTTTTGGAAAGAGTATTCAAGTCAAAAGGTGAAGCAACAGCAGGTCTTTGGGATGCTGACACTGGAAGGGAAATGTTTCCAGCCACCATATCTCTGAGCAAATTCCATGTTATCTCCTGCCTCATACACTGTGATGACCGAGAAACAAGACAGGGCCGTGAGATACATTTTACATCACAAACAACTGTTTTTGAAATTGACCCATTTTCTAGCAGACATTTCTAAAAGAGTAATTTTTATGAAAAGGAGATGTTCAGAAGTTTTAGCACTTTTCACATGTTCCTGAATGTGGCTAGACTACTGCTCTTCAACAAAGGTAAAATCGTTTTTTTATTCCCTGTCACCTTTAATGATTGCAGACGTTCCCTGTAGAATAATGACGGCACATGAGGCTTATGGACAGAATGCCAAAAGTGTACAAAGCTGTCATCACACACATGGCACAAATGCTGGCATATCATATTAAAACCAATGACGTTAAAGGCTTATCTTACTTCGGTAAAGAACTAGTCATGACCCAGCTAACAGATGATACCACACTATTTTTAAAAAGTCAATTTTCAGCTCTCAAGGGCATCCGGTCTGTATCTGAATATTAAAAAATGTGAACTTTTGGCTGTTAAAGATTGTGCTGATTCTGAACTCTGCAACATTCCAATAAAAATGAAGTACAATATTTAGGAATTACAAAGGATCAAATCAAAGGAAGCACCTCTAACTTTAACCCGATTATATAAAAAAAACCCTAAATAAAACTAAACCAATGGCTGTTACAAGACCTGTCGTTTAGTGGAAGAGTTTTACTAAGTAAAGCAGAGGGACTCTTACGGTTAACATATGCAGTTCTGGCTCTGCATCTCAGTGATAAACTCCTTAAAGAAATTGACAAAATACTTTTTAATTTTGTATGGAAAAACAGGATAAATAAATGAGGTAACTCATTAAATGATTCTTAAATGATTCATTCTAAAATGGTGGACTTAACATTCTAGATTTTCATACTCTAAATAATACAGTCAAGGTTAATTCGATAAAGCAGCTTTTCAAAAACTCCACATCACTTTGGAATTATTATACCCTAACATATATTATCTAAACTAGGGGCCTTAACTTTTTTCTTGTTTTCCAATTTTGATATTGATTAAATCCCTGTTAAAATGTCAGCCTTTCATTGCCAGGCCTTTTTCTCATGGTCTCTCATCTACAAATACAATTCTACACCTCACAATTATTTAATTTGGAACTCCGTTCTCTCTTTATGGAATACTGGTTTCAAAACAGCATCATACTGCTTGATCAGTTCTTTAATAAAGAAGGACTTTTGCTCACATATGAACAATTTATTGGAAATTATAACATCACTGTAACCCCTGGAGAGTATGCTAAGGTATTTAGTGCCTTCCCTTCTGGTGTGTGTATGCTTTTTAAGAATCAAAAGAGGATTGATAGTGGAAAATATACTTATTTATCTCCAGCAGACACACCTTTAGGGAAAGTTGTTTATCCAATGATTCTAGCAACAACTTTTTAAGTTTGTACTCCATTATAAGATTGTACCCCATTGAAAAGGTATGGCTCCTTCCTAAAAAGGATCTGATGACAAATAAAGTTAAGGAAACATATTTTAAACTAATTCATAAAATAATAACAAAAAAGTTTATATATAATATAAATTTATAAAAGGCATTGATGAAACCTACACCTTTTTGTAACGACTGCCCTGCAACTGTCCTTCACTTGTTTTGGTATTGCCCAGTGGTTAACATTTTTTGGCAAAAACTATGTGATCTTATCCATGGTAACATTGTGAAAGATTTTAAATTATTTTGGAAGAATGTATTATTTTGCATCTTTGAAAACAGTGCACGAAAACTGACTAGTTGGAACAAAAACCTGGAGCCACACAGCCCTTTGTGGAATAGTTTGCCCACCCGTGTACTAGAGAGTGAATGAGGACTGTTTAGATAGCTTCAGAAAGAAAACCGACATGAGTAAAGTGGATTTGTCCTTAGACGAAATCTCAGAAGTGTAATCTCTAAAGAAACCAAAGTGTGTTTGTGTGTAACTGATTTCAGGTCTGTTTCCAGACAGAGATACACAAGACATTGTGAAGAAACTTGTCATTTATTTTCATTGTACAGCAGATAATGATCCACATCAGCCTCCACAAGACATTGTGCTGAACTGCATGATAAAGGAGACCCACTGGTCTAATCACCCCTCTACACCAACAGCTGTTCAACACAAGACTTTACACCCAGTAGCTGCTTATACACACACACTCAATCAACCCCTGACCATAGTTTTTGTCATCTGCTGATTCCTTTTTAAACCTGTGTTATATGTTAATACAGGTGTTATCATCTGATCAGAGTCTGTGTGTGTTTCAATCTAAAGATCATCCTACAGAGAGAAAAGAGAGATCAACATATGATATTCTGCTGTACATTGGTCCTGGACACTTATTTCACAGGACGAATCTTCATGCTGATACTCTTCAGGGAGTAGTCAAAACCCTTCCATGAGGCCCAGGACACTCCAATAGCATAGATAGTACTATCCTTGCCCCAGCGATAAATACCATTGGGGTTTGTACTATGACATTTATGATACCAAAACGCCCCCAGATATTTCTTGGCACAGTTGACCTTCGGCAAGACATCATTCTCTTTGTCAAAGGTGGTGAACTTCTGTCCGTTGTGACCACTCAGGCTGTCTCCTGCAGAAACAGTGTTATTACTGTTAGCTACTACAAGTCACCTGCAAGACAGCAGGTCATAGATAAAAAATATCAAGGAATTAATGTCATATTTTGAAATTCATTAATCCACAGCTTCTACTATACACATGAGCTTGGTCCAACCTGGTCAAACTTGTTCTTTTAACTCACCTGCCCCTCCATTCACGAATCCAGACACTTGCAGTTTGTACCCGTCACATTCTCCACTGATGGAGAACGAGGAGTATCGAGCAGACACTTTTTTTCCTTCAAAGTCCTCCATGTCCACCAGCAACTCGTACTTTCGTTGTTGAGTCAGATAGTAAATGTTATCAAGACCTACACACACACACACACACACACACACACAAAACTGGGTGAGTTTTATTGGACATTTTGTGGAGTTGTATATTTGTACTTATAAATATGTACTTAGAGTCACATGATCAGTTTCTCACCAAGCCAGTACTCTCCTGAAGCGTGACCAAACCCAATCTTGTAGAAATCCCAGGGCCTGTAGAAGCTCACTGAGCCATCCATCCTCCTCTGGAACACCTGGGGCACAAGTCATGTTTCCAAACTGTTTTTACATGTATGTGATTTACTGTGGCAGTCTAACAAGAAGTGTTTATTCTAAAAGGCGCTGAGATGAAACTTCATGAAGTACTCACCGTCCACCCTCCTCCTGATGTCATGTCACAGTACACCTACATACAAAAACATTCATTAGTAAACGTGTCAGCCACAACTGCTGCTGCTGAGGATAAAACTGACACTACGTGTATGCATATTTGTTAACAACTGTTTTCACATGGTGACCTCTCACATGGCGTACCTCAACATCAGAGTGTGGTCCTTTGGGATAGATGGTGTACACATCACTTGGTGAGCTTTTGTCATTGTGAAAGATGTCACTGCAGTCGAGGGGCTCGTCTATGCAGCTGATCAGCACCGGGGCCAAGAGAAGGAGGATGAGTTGCATCAGCTGGAACAGACATCATTTTCACCTTGAGTTAGACTTTAAACATTTTTACCCTGATGAGTTCTGATGTTGTGGCAGTGTGATACAGTGGTGTGATGTACAAAAAGCCAGGACTAAGGGATCATGAAAAGCTATGATGACAGCAACAGAACAGCAATGTGAGTAGAACATGTACCACTTTAACTGTGAGGAAACTGACATATAAACATTTGTGTCAGCTTGAAAAGTGGTGTGTTTTCTGGTTTTGCACATGGAGCCATGTTTGAGTTTGATCATTTACCATCATGGTCAGATTTCTGTTGAGATGCCGTGATCAGTCCCCTAACGTGTACCTTTCTGAAACCCACAGCAACACAGTAACATGAGAACAGAAGAAAAATATACTTCAGTCATTATAAGTTGAGGACCCTCACCTCTCTGAACTTACCAGCAGATCAAACTGAAGAGACTTTGTCTTCACTCTCAGATGAAACAAACTGCTGCTTCGCCTTCAGTCTGTCAGACTCTCACCACCTCTGCTTTTATCTTGACAGGGGTCTCATGCTATCACACACATCATTACACTGTTTACATGCTTTCAGGGCATAATACATGCCAAGCAAACACTCTCATGTTAGCACAGGGGAAAATTATGAATAATAATATTGACTGACTACCATGATCTTGTGTAAGAGCTCATGTTTGAGTTTGAAACCTGAAGCAGGTTTCATGTTGAATGGATGGATCTGTACACAAGAATTAAAAAAAAAAACAAAAAAAAAAAACAGTCCTGGTCCTGGTCTGTTATGCAACATTTTCTAATAAGTGATTCCTGATGGTCAGATCATGAAATGAAACTTAATCCTGCGATGAAAATGACACATGAAACATGAGAAGTTATGTTTCAATGACATTCAAAACCTACATGTTTGAGCAGCATCAGGATCTCCATCAAATCACAGAGTGAACGATAAATACTGAGCAATCGAAAAGAACAGAGCCTGTATACAGTCATGTTATTATGCTTTTAGGTGTCCTCATTAAACATGTCTTTTCTTATATGACAACCACTTTCCCCAGCTTTTTGAAAAGAGGTCTTCTTTCTTTTTTAATTTGTATGTAAGATGCTCCATTGCCAGTATACCTTCTATAATTTACATCTATTATTTGTGACTGGGGCCATCAGTCTTGAGCCAGTTCTTAGTAATGGCCTTCTTCCCAGCCACCAGGAGAATCTTGACCAGATATTGGTCTCCTACATGCACTGATCCATCCAAATGTCCGAAGTACAGAACAAGACAGGATTTAGGAATCACATATGCTAATACATGGGGTTTCACAATCTCCAACATGGCTGGTGAGCATTTATCTGTTTGCCTTCAATTTTAGGTGTGATGAAGTACTGAATTAGACTTTTCCAATGAAGTTTTCTGTGTTTTCCACAAATCATACCATGTCCCATCTGGAATCCCTCTCAAGAAAAAACAAAAAAGTTTTAAAAAGATTCTGGTCCTACCGGTTCAAAATAAATTCTGTTATTGATGTTTGAGCAGGAACTACATGGTTGAGCAGAAACAGGATTTCCATCAGATGACAGAGTAAAAGATAAATACTGGATGCAGCAGTCAGAGACCTGGCAGAGCTGTTTGAATTAGTACTGATACTGAAATATGTGTTGTTTAATCTGTCACAGTACCCCTGAAGCAGATCCTGTTCCTGCTCACCTATATGGTACAATATGATGTGTTTAACTGAGCAGACAGTGATGAAATGTTTGACCTGCAGGTGTCTTAAGATGAGCTCAGGGAGAACAGAGACCTCCTGTGGAGCAGAAGGGCAAAAGCTTGCTTGGTTTTCAGTATGAAGACAAACTGTGAATTTAGGGTCTTACGATTGTTTTGAGTGTTTGGGTTTTAAGCAATGCTGGATTGTTCACCCTCTAAAAGGTAATGTGAGCCAGGTTCAGACAGCAGTGAGGCATGTTAGTCATACTCTACTGATGATGTGTTGTTGCAGTGGTAATCCTGCTCAGTTCAGGAGAAACCACTGGTTCAACTCTCCTCTTCCCCAATCCGCATGTCAAAGTCTTCTTGGGCAAGATACTGAACCACAAGTTGCATGTGAATGTATAGATAGAAAAAAAGCACAAGGTAGGCCATCACTCATTTGGACAACCCACAGAGTCTAAGCTGCAGGTCTCATGTATGCAGTTAGGGATTTCAACACCTAGTCTTATGAAACAGAACACATTCATTTCAAATAAAACATGCTATTTATCTATTGGCCTTTCCAAAATAGTGAACTTAGTTTTGACAAATGCATGTCTTATGAGTCTCTAAGAGTCAGAAACTGTTCTTTCAACTTTTGTGCAGTTATCTGATCTCATTACAGATATTTGACTTCTCCTTTGTAATAAATCTCCTAAATGAGTCAGCTTCAACTGTTAGCAATTTCTGTTTTTGAACATTCTTTATTTAAAATTATGCAAACCCAAACCCAAGTCAAGATCTACTACACAACTGGATATCGACATCCCACAAAAAGAAGCCCCGAATAGGGGGGAGAAAGTACATTCAACAGGCGACCCCCACAAAATGACAAAAACAGAGATAACTTCTCCCAACAAGTTGTTACCGATTCATCTGTCAAGGGCAAAAGCTTGCTTGGTCTTGATTTTCAGTATGAAGACAAACTGTGAATTTAGGGTCTTACGATTGTTTTGAGTGTTTGGGTTTTAAGCAATGTTGGATTGTTCACCCTCTAAAAGGTAATGTGAGCCACAATTCACTTTGTCTCTAACTGCCTATTTTAAGGTCATACAGGACCTCAGAAAAGGCAGTTGGACATTGTCCACCACAGTCACACACATCTGCCAGAGATCAGACTTATTCCAGCCATCAGACTCAGTGAGTATAATAACTTTTTTTAAACTCCTTTGCTGGATGCTGGGCTGATGTAACAGTGGAATTGTATTTCACTCCCCACAGTGAAAAAATGAGGATACCCAATTGAAGTTACTGAAGTGTAAATATTTTTCAGGATCTGTTTTCCCTTGACCCAGTTCAAACTAAGCACAAGTTGATTGAGTCTCAGGAACAGGTTCAAAAGTTAAGGCAGGAGCTGAGAAACGCCAGGGACTGAGAAAGGAGACAGAAGAGCATTGTGAGATCCTTGATGGAGGATTTGAAGAAGAGGATGCTGACAGTGGAGCTTCAGCAAAAGCTGGATTTTTACTCTAGCTGTTTGACTCAAGTTTACTTTTCTTGTATAGAATTCATGGCTTTGTGGTAGCATGTCTTACCCAGAAATTTTAAATGCTGTCTCAGTATTACTCTGACAATGGAACAACAATCTGAGTGTCATGTACTTACAGAGTTATTTCCAGCAGGTTATGGTGCAGTGTGACAGTTCTCTAGGAGACACAGACAACCACCCATTGACATGTCATCTGTGGTGCTGGCTGAGGGCAATGACAACATTGCATCCTCTCCTTTTGAGCAAGTCACTGGTGTTGTGTTAAAGCATTGCTACTTGCCAACCAGTTTCGGGACCCTAACTGAGAACACAATGTGGTTCATGCAGGTTTTGTTGTTAGCCAGGTCATGAAACAATAACCCTGCAAAACAATAGAGGCCTTTTGATACCAAGCCAAGGTACAGTCTAAGTGGTTCACTGGGCTGAGCACTGCATCAGACAGTCCTCCAACATTCTGTCAGCAGCGCATCAGTACCCAGTCTCTTTGTTCAACAGGGTTGTCAAAGCGGATATAGGTCTTGAGGACATATTTGATTTTAATCTCAAATTTAGAGGCAAGGCACATGTATGGGAACAGCTGGAAATACCCCCTTGCAAGCCTACATTGGGTTGCTCTTTTTGGAAAGAGTATTCAAGTCAAAAGGTGAAGCAACAGCAGGTCTTTGGGATGCTGACACTGGAAGGGAAATGTTTCCAGCCACTGTGTCTCTGAGCAAATTCCATGTTATCTCCTGCGTCATACACTGTGATGACCGAGAAACAAGACAGGGCCGTGAGATACATTTTACATCACAAACAACTGTTTTTGAAATTGACCCATTTTCTAGCAGACATTTCTAAAAGAGGAATTTCTACGAAAAGGAGATGTTCAGAAGTTCTAGCACTTTTCACATGTTCCTAAATGTGGCTAGACTACTGCTCTTTAACAAGACCAGAGGTGGCAAACTATTCCACACAGGTCTATGTGGCTACAGGTTTTTATTCCAACTGAGAAGCAGCACACAGCTTGATTCATGTAATTAACTGATCTCAGTCTTCAGACAGTTGATTGTTCAAACTGTGTGATCTTTACTGGTTGGAACAAAAACCTGCAGCCACACAGCCCTTTGTGGAATAGTTTGCCCACCCATGTACTAGAGAGTGAATGGGGACTGTTTAGATAGCTTCAGAAAGAACATCGACCCTAATAAAGTGGATATGTCCTTAGACGTAATCTCAGAAGTGTAATCTCTAAAGAAACCAAAGTGTGTTTGTGTGTAACTGATTTCAGGTCTGTTTCCAGACAGAGATACACAAGACATTGTGAAGAAACTTGTCATTTATTGTCATTGTACAGCAGATAATGATTCACATCAGGGTTTAAACCTCTACCAGACATTGTGCTGAACTGCATGGTAGAGGAGATTCACTGGGCCAATCACTCCTCTACACCAACAGCTGTTCAACACAAGACTTTACACCCAGTAGCTGCTTATACACACACACTCAATCAACCCCTGACCATAGTTTCTGTCATCTGCTGATTCCTTTTTAAACCTGTGTTAGAAGTTAATACAGGTGTTATCATCTGATCAGAGTCTGTGTGTGTTTGAATCTAAAGATTATTCTACAGAGAGAAAAGACAGAGATCAACATATGATATTCTGCTGTACATTGGTCCTGGACACTTATTGCACAGGACGAATCTTCATGCTGATACTCTTCAGGGAGTAGTCATAACCCTTTCATGAGGCCCAGGACACTCCAATAGCATAGATAGTACTATCCTTGCCCCAGCGATAAATACCATTGGGGTTTGCACTGTGACAAGCCGAATACCAGAATGCCCCCAGAAATGATTTGGCACAGTTGCCCCCCCGTCCAGACATCAGAAACAGTGTTATTACTGTTAGCTACACTAACACCAGCTCCACTGGAAGTAAAGAAACTAATTGCGTTAAATTATTTTAAGGAATCTCAGCCATACTAATCACAATGATTAATGTGTTAGCACCCTAAAATATACTGATAGACATTCTTACAAATCATATAGTTTTCATCTAGCGTTCAAATAAATATTCATGTTCATCATATCTGTATGCTTTTTTTTTTTTACCTATATAGTTGGGATAGTTCAGTACATTGGGCCATGAGTATGTTTTACTTTTAGATTAATTTTTGTGTTGGTGAAGCTTTCAAGACTATGCTGCTGTCACTAAAAAACTAATTTGGCAAATTCTACTTTTTTGTCATGATAAATATCAGAAAACATAACATCATTTTATGTCCATATCACCCATTCCTATCAGCCACATCCACAGGCTCCACTAGATTCAGGAATGCCACTAACTAAAACGTGCTGTCAGTGAGCTTCATTGTGTAACTGCCTGGTGAGCAGTCTATCAGCTCTCAGACTCAGATTGGGTTTGTTTGAGCTTACAAATATTTCTAACCTGTGGCCTCCAACATTATTGCACTCTATTTCCAACATGGGGTTCAGAATGCATTCAGACTGAGTCTGAGGAAACTCAGTGGGCCAATCCCATTTCTACCCCTTAGCCCTACCCATCTCTTTTGCACATTCACATGATGGGAAGGGCTGTCTCAATTTTCTTTTGGATGAAGGGGGAGGGCTAAGGGCTAGGGCCATGTAGCCTTTCTTTTAACTCACCTGCCCCTCCATTCACGAATCCAGACACTTGCAGTTTGTACCCGTCACATTCTCCACTGATGAAGAACGAGGAGTATCGAGCAGACACGTTTTTTCCTTCAAAGTCCTCCATGTCCACCAGCAACTCGTACTTTCGTTGGCGAGTCAGTTGGTAAATGTTCTCAAGACCTACAGACACACACACACAATTAGAGTTCTACAAACTGGGGGAGTTTTATTGGACATTTTGTCCAATAAAACCTTTGTCATAAAACCTTTGTCATTGAGAATAAGGAGAGAAAAAAAGGGTCTGAGGATAGGTAACAAACTTTCTGAATTTACACAGGAGTTGTATGTTTGTACTTGCATGTATGCATATGCAATTTGAGTTTCATGTGGTCACGTGATCAGTTTCTCACCAAGCCAGTACTCTCCAGAAGCGTGACCAAACCCAGTCTTGTAGAAATCCCAGGGCCTGTAGAAGTTCACTGTGCCATCCATCCTCCTCTGGAACACCTGGGGCACAAGTCGTGTTTCCAGACTTTTTTTAATGTATGTGATTTACTGTGGCAGTCTAACAAGAAGTGTTTATACTGAAAAGCGCTGAGATGAGACTTCATGAAGTACTCACCGTCCACCCTCCTCCTGATGTCATGTCACAGTACACCTACATACAAAAACATTCATTAGTAAATGTGATGTGTCAGTCACAACTGCTGCTGTTCTGGGCAAAACTGTCAGGACTTGTACTGTATGTGTATTTGTTAACAACTGTCTCCACATGATGACCTAATGTGTTTTTTAGACAGGTGAGGTGTACCTCAACAGCAGAGCACTGTCCTTGGGGATAGATGGTGTACACATCACTTGGTGAGCTTTTGTCCTCACGAAAGATGTCACTGCAGTCAAGGGGTTTGTCTATGCAGCTGATCAGTGCCGGGGCCAAGAGAAGTAGGATGAGTTGCATCAGCTGGAACAGTTGTCATTTTTACCTTGTATTTTCACCAGCATTTGTGTCGGCTTGAAAAGTGGTGTATTTTCTGGTTTTGCACATGGAGCCATGTTTGAGTTTGATCACTTACCATCATGGTCAGATTTCTGTTGAGATGCTGTGATCAGTCCCCTAACGTGTACCTTCCTGAAACCCACAGCAACAAAGTAACATGAGAACAGAAGAAAAATATACTTCAGTCATTATAAGTTCAGGACCCTTACCTTTCTGAACTTAACTGCAGGTCAAACTGAAGAGACTTTGTTTTCACTCTCAGATGAAACAAACTGCTGGTTCTCCTTCAGTCTGTCAGACTCTCACCACCTCTGCTTTTATCTGGACAGGGGTCTGCACACCTGTTGTTTCACACGGACGTGGAGGGATAATCCTGAACAAACACATAAAAATGACTGTGCCAACAACTGCTGGATGGATTGTGCTGAAATGTGTTTCAGACACTCAAGTTCACTTGAGGACTGGATGTAATATGGCTGTAGCTGCTCTGACCTTTCCCCTAGCGCCATTGCCAGGTCAACACTTGCTATGGTTTATGACCAATCACAATGTTCCCATCATGGTGACTGTGGTAAACATCATGACAGGTCTAACTGACCAGGGGCCTTGTCTATAAAGGTCTCCGCTTAGAAAAAAGATGCATAAATGAGACTAAAATGTGTGTATGCATCTTTCTCTGCAGATAAAGCTTCAGATTCCTACACATCCTTTCACCTAAGTGACACCTGATGGTCAGATCAAGACATGAAACCAATTCCTGTGATGAAAAGTACACTTGAAACATGAGAAGTTATGTCCAGGCCTGAGGGTTAATGTGGGGCCTGTGGCATTCTCCCTGTGGCTCATTTCAGCAGAGAACATGGAACAACAGGATCCAGCAGGAGTGCTGAACCCCAAAGTTCAGAAAGGGAACAGTCGTGCTGCATGACTGCAGGTCTCAAGTATGTTTGTGAATGTGTCCTCTACCTGAGTGAATCTTCACCATCATCATTATCAGTACAGGAGAAAAGTGTGTTGTTAGCACCAGAACAAGAGTGGCAGCCATCATGGCACCTCTCTGTTCTTAATTATTCAAGCACCTGAGGGTCAGACAGGTTTTCTCCCAGCTGGTTATAGACAGGAACCAATATCCATTGCTGCTTCCATGTGTCCAGTGTTAACACAACAACTTTGCAGCCATAGTCACTCCTTGGTTGCCTTGACATCCAGGAACTAACCTTTGGCTTT